>CM066031.1:1726256433-1727456433 GCA_033557465.1 Ichthyophis bannanicus | reverse complement strand
ACATAACATTGCAGGTGGTGTGTGTGGGGGGGGGGGAAGCACACATGTCCATGCAGGCATCCCTACCCGAGAACCCACACCATAGGCAGCTGCCTACCGGCATACTGGATGGCCTGGGACTGCGCACCACCAGCACCACTGGCATAATGTCATGTCAGCATGGTGGTGGAGGGATGCTGGTGGCGGAGGGGGCAGTGGCATCTGCCCACAGCAGACCATGGCCTAGCCCCATTTAGGTGGGTGCCATGCACTGCAACAGACAGGGTCTGTCTGACGAACAGTCATGGTATCCCCAGGGAATAACATGTCCCTGTGGCAACAGTGTAGTGCAGTACACACAGCCAGTGTGTTCATGAGCAGAAGGTCACAAGTTCAAGTCCCAGCTGTGGCTCCTGCCAACCCTGTCCCCAGATTTTACCCAGTACTAAACCGTGGTAATAAAGATGGAACCTTTATTGCAGATAAAATAAACATGCCTGAAACGCCTATATTTTACCCTACAGAACACAGACATAGAAACATAGAAACATAGAAATATGACGACAGAAAAAGACCACATGGCCTATCTAGTCTGTCCTTCCATAACAACTACAACAGTCCCCTTTTTACCTTTAGAGATCCTCTGTGTTTGTCCCATGCTTTTTTGAATTCAGTTACTGAACTCATCTCTACCACCTCCACTGGGAGACTATTCCATGGATCCACTACTCTTTCCGTAAAGAAATATTTCCGCATAACACTCCTGAATCTATCTCCCTTCACCCTCATCCCATGTCCCCTCGTAGCAGAACCTGCTTTCAATTGAAAGAGGCTCTCTCCCTGAACATTTATGCCACGGAGGTATTTAAACATCTCAATCATATCACCTCTATCCCACCTTTACTCTAAGGTGTACATATTAAGATCCTTCAGTCTGTCCTCATATGCTTTATAATGAAGACCACTAATCATTTTAGTAGCCACCCTCTGCACCGACTCCATCCTGTTCACATCCTTTTGAAGGTGCGGTCTCCAGAATTGCACACTATACTCCAAATGAGGTCGCACCAAAGACTTATACAGAGGCATTATCACCTCCTTTTTTTCTGCTAGCCATTCCTCTCCGTATGCACCCAAGCATCCTTCTAGCTTTTGCTGTCACCTTTTCTACCTGTTTAGCTACTTTAAGATCATCAGACATAACCACGCCTAGGTCACGCTCTTCTTTAGTGGACAAAAGTACTTCACCCCCTATACTATATTGCTCCCTTGGATTGCTGCAGCCCAAATGCATGACCTTACATTTTTTAACATTAAATCCCAGCTGCCAAATTCTAGACCATTCTTCAAGGTTAACTAGATCCCTCCTCATGTTATCTACCCCTTCCTGGGTGTCTACTCTATTGCAGATTTTGGTATCATCCGCAAATAGGCAAACCTTACCTGAAAGCCCTTCCGCTATATCACTAACAAAGATGTTAAAAAGAATTGGACCAAGGACAGATCCCTGGGGCACACCACTGATAACATCCTTCTCCTCAGAGTGAGCTCCATTTACTTGTACTCTTTGTCGCCTCCCACCCAACCAATTTCTAACCCAAGAAGTAACTTTAGGGTTCATCCCTAGGGTGCTCAGTTTGTTTATAAGTCGCCTATGAGGAACAGTGTCAAAGGCTTTACTGAAATCTAAATACACCACATCTAGGGCACTCCCTCGGTTCAACTCCCTGGTCACCCAGTCAAATAAATCAATCAGATTATCTGTCAAGACCTGCCTCTGGTGAATCCATGCTGCCTCAGATCCTGTAATCCGCTGGACTCCAGAAACCTCACAATTTTCTCTTTCATCACCGAAGTTAAACTAACCGGCCTGTAGTTTTCAACCACATCCTTATTTCCGCTTTTGTGTAAAGGCACCACATGAGCCTCTCTCCAGTCCTTTGGCACCACTCCCGACTCCAACAAGGCATTGAAAAGGTCAGTCAGTGGACACCATAAACATGTGCAATCCCTAGAGCAGAGTTTCCCAACTGCAGTCCTGGAGGGCCAAACACCAATCAGTTTTCATGCTGTCCCTAATAAATATGCCTGTGCTTCATTAGTATGCACCGCCCCCATTGTATGCAAATGTATCTCATGCATATTCATTAGGGACAGCATGAAAACCTGAACAGTGTTTGGCCCACCTGGACCGGAGTAGGGAACCTCTGCCCTAGAGCAGCGGCCAACAGAGGCATAAACACCCACACCCACAGGCTCCACTATACAAAGCTTCATGGAGAGTCAGGCTGTTGGGCCCTGCGCACAGCAGCATCTCCCAATGCTAGCACTTGCATACCTTAGGAATGCCGCCCTAAACTTGGGAATATGTTACACATGTATCAAAAGGTTGCTATGATTAATGGCAGATAGCAATTCCTAAGTTAAGCACAATTTGCTGAGAGAGCTGCATCATAGCAACCTTTCTGATATCTGTGGAGTGTGTTTCAGTTTTGTTTTCAGACAATGTTTACCACCCCGGGGAGTGACCCCAACAGTATTGCGTACCATAGGCATGCCTGCACTGTGCCCAGGACTGGTGTGGTGGCCAGGGCTGCCAAAAGCCTCTATATTTGCACAATGCTGGCATAGGTGTGGGAGTGTGTGTTTGTCTATCCAGTGTGTTGTGGCTGCCTACACCTTACTGAGCCCACACTGCTTGCACTGTTTCCAGTGTTAGCCTGCCAATGTGCATAATGAGGAGCAAGGTACTGAGGGTATGGCCTGGACAGAGTGGCCTGGGCAGGATGCATCTGCACAGGGCATAGGGCAATTGCTGGGACATTGTAGTGCCATGCCACCACCTGCACGGACAGGGTGGCCACAGCATGTTCTGCTGGGAGGTCATTCTCACCCTGACTGAGCAGTGACCACGACATGGCTAGGTTCCCCCATAGTGCTATGTAGTATTTTAAGTGTTATTTATGGGTTCTCTTTTCTGGGGCTCAATCCCTGATTTACCTGCTTGGTGTGTGTGCACGCATTTCCTCCAGGAATATGCACTATGGATTAGCTAGCAGACTATATGCAGTTAGTATGTTTATGGCTGGAACACCTTGCAGGGTGCAGTGGCTGGAGACTCACTGTGCTCACTGCTGGAGAATGTCAGATAGTGGTGGGGGGCAGCTGAGCATTTCCAGGTCTACTGTCTGTCTGCCATTGCCTTATGAATGTGTACAGATCTGCATTGACTGCCCTGTAAGGTGCCTGTTCCCTAGCAGGACTGGGGTTGATGGTCCCCTCTACTACCACCATTGTAGGGCTGTAGAATGTGGATCTGCTGGTGGGAGATCCTGTCCCCCACCCTGAGCCCCAGAGGGTGGTGCTACATAATCCGCCTATGGGTCCAAACACCCCCCTTCACTTAAATCATGTGACCTTCGCACCCACACAGGATATGCACTATTCTGGGTGCATCATAGTCCACAAGGGCTAAACATGACTGGGAAATACGGATGGACACAGGTGTATCCTAGGTGTGTCTTCAAGGACTACCTATCACACACTGGCACTGATGGCGACCTGCAGCATAGCCTATCTCAGTTAAGCCAGGTGCTGCGGACCTGGTGCTGGGTGCCCCACCTCGCCCTCAGGGTGAGCACA
Source organism: Ichthyophis bannanicus (assembly GCA_033557465.1). Lineage (NCBI taxonomy): Eukaryota > Metazoa > Chordata > Amphibia > Gymnophiona > Ichthyophiidae > Ichthyophis > Ichthyophis bannanicus. The sequence continues at coordinate 1,727,452,812 of CM066031.1, read as the reverse complement.
GTACCTGCACAATGTGACAGTCTGTAGCTACTCTGTGCCAGTAACACACATGGTCAGTTCCCCCTACCAGGCTGAGGTGCTGTGGGGGTGCATCTTGTGATCATAGTGGTCAACAAAGTTTTACAAAAGTCATGTTACTGAAATAAAAATAGTCATTTCTTATCAATTTTTATATGCTGAACACGAATATGACAGTGAAATAGCAAAGTTGGCTCTAGTTTTTTTGTAATCTACAAGAATTAATGTTTACATCACAAAATGCATGTCAATAGTAAATATAATAGGCTTTCGGTTAATACCTGTAAAAAACAAGTCATAGACTACTTCTTAGATTTTTTCGCCTGTCTCTTGTACAGCTGTTCGGGAGCTTCTCTGGGGAGTGTCCAGCAGTAGTCAACCAGCATTGTAGTGGACCATTTTCCCTGGTATCTTTGCTCCATCGTTGCGATATCCTGGTGAAAACATTCGCCCTGTTCATCACTAACCATACCATAGTTGTCAGGAAAGAAATCGCGATAGGAATCAAGGAAATGGATCTATAGAAACATATTGCAGCCAAGTTTCTGATATTGCATCAGCATGTCTTCTACTAGTTCCTTGTAGTTTTCTGCCCTAACATTCCCGAGAAAGTTTGTTGACACTAGGCGAAAAACATTCCATGCTTGTTTCGCATCATCCTGCAGCAAGTTGTTGAAACAGTCATCTTTGAAGAGCTCTCGAATTCGAGGACCCACAAAAACTCCCTCTTTAATCTTTGCTTCGCTGAGTCCAGGGAATTTTTCATGCAGGTATCGGAAAGCTAGCGAAGTGCGGTCCATGGCTTTCACAAAGTTTTTCGTCAAACCTGGATTGGAGGAGTGGCCTAGTGGCTGGGGCAAGGTACTTCAGGCTGGAAGGTCAGGGGTTCAAATCCCACTAGAGGACAGCAACCTTGGGCCGGAAGGACTGAGGTTTCTAGTCCCACAGGTGCTCCTTGTGGTCTTGGGCAAGCCACTTAACCCTCCATAGCCCATGTTCCCTGTAAAATAGTTATCTCCAAGTTATAATGCCCTGTTCAATGTAATTTCAGTTTGTTCAATGTAAACTGCACTGATGCAGAATAGCACAGTATATAAGAAAATGTAAATAACCTAGTTTAATGTGAAGGGGTAATAGCAGGATTTTGTGAGCCTCAACCAGAGAAGGGTGCTGGATATTCTTCTCTCCAACTGTTACATTTTGTCTGCGTTTCCATTCCTTCTGCAAGTAGTGCCAATCCCTTGCTCGGCTATCCCACTCACATAAGAAACACATGTATTTTATATATCCCTGCTGCAGTCCCATTAAAAGGGCAACTACCTTCAAGTCACCACAGAGGTGCCAGCTGTACTTGTTATAGTTAATGGAAGTCAGTAGATGCTTTAAGTTATTGTATGTCTCTTTCATGTGGATTGCATGTGCTACTGGAATAGATGGAAGACGGTTTCCATTGTTCAAAAGCACAGCCTTCAGACTCAGTTTTGAAGAGTCTATAAATAGTCTCCAGTCTTGTTGGTCATGAGTGATTTTTAAGGCATTCATGAGGCTTTCAATATCAGAACAGAATACCAGATTACTTTCCTTTCTGAAGAAAGGCTCCAACTGCTGGTGGCGCTTTCGATATGGAGTAATGTTGACATCTTCTTCTAGAAGATTCCATTGTTGGAGTCTTGATCCTAGCAATTCTGCCTTGTTCTTGGATAAGTCCAAATCATGAACCAGGTCATTTAGTTCTTCCTGTGTTATTCTGTGTGGAGTTGATATGCATCCCAGTGAAAATCTGGGTCACTGCATGCTGATGGACCAGGAGAAGAACAGGTCGGCTCACCCTTGTCCTCATCAGATGAATCAAGAGAATATTCTGATGGAGGTTCTGGAAGTCCCTCACCATGTGGAACTGGTCTCAATGCAGACAGAATGTTTGGGTAGACTATGCTTGACTTCTTTTGCTTCATTATTCCACTGGAAAGAAGAGGAACCAAGCAGAAGTAACAGTCATTTATGTGACTGCTTGTCTCTCTCCACACCATGGGGACTGCAAACGGCATTGATGGTCTTTTGCAATTCAACCACTGTGAAAGCTGTGTTTTACATGTAGCGCAGCATATATGCGGGGCCCAAGGCTTGTCTTGGTCACCAGTCTTGCATCCGAAGTAAAGATGATATGCCTTCTTCAGTTGAGAAGTGATACTTTTCTTCTGGTTGGCAAATGTTACTTCCCCACAAATGTAGCAGAAATTGTCAACAGTATTAACGCACTTTCGTGGCATTACTGTTCTGTATTGTACCTAAATGGCTAAAATTATATGATTAATATGAGTTACATGTAACAGTAGCTTAAACTGTCTCGCACACAGTCTGAAATATTTTAAATGCTCAACCTTTCCGACTGCGTATAGTACACTACTGACGTCAGATGGCTTCAGCAGCCATCTGGCAGTAGTATTGCATTGCATCAGAAAATGATGCAATCAACTCTGGATGATGTCTGCATGCTGGTATTATGCAATGTGATGCAATATTACATCATTCAAGGCTTATTTGGGATGTTGTTGATGTCCTACTGGATAAATTTACACGGTGAAATGTCAAAAATGAACTACATGCAATATCTTCAAAATGAGAGCCAATAAAATTATTTTAATTTTATATTCGTGTTCAGCTCACCAAGATACTACAGATTAGGGCCTTTTAAAGTCAGTAACGATTTCAATGTCATTTCAGTGTCATCTGTAGACTGCTGATCTGCATGTGCAGTGCATCTTGGGTATGGGTGGGTTAACCCTATCCTGGTAACCGCAGCAGACAGTTTGTGTGGTGACCTGTAGTCCTTCTGTAGCCAGCCAGGGGTTTGTTAGTAGTTATAGAGATGTAGCCCACTGGTTACTTCACTGACTGGAGGCAGAGGTCATGGGTTTGATCTCACAGTGGTGTTATTTGATAGGGCTCTCTGAAGCATTTCCTTTTTTAATTTAAATTAGTGCTGCCAGCAAAAACACCCTCACAGTGCTGTAACCTTAAGGTGCCTCATAAGGCGCCCTATAAAGCGCCTTATATGGCACCCTATAGGGAACATTATAAGGTGCCTTGGCGGACAGTGCACTTTATAATGTGCACTCTGGAGTGCCTTATAGGGCGCCTTATGCGGCACCTTAGGTTACGGCACTGTGAGGGTGTGTTTGCTGGCAGCACTAATTTAAATTTAAAAAGAAAAAGCCTCAGACAGCCCTGATTTAAAGTAAAGGTTAATGCCTCAGACAGCCTTACTCATTAAGCGCACTGGGGGAGTGAACTAATGACCCGTGTTTCATCAGTCCATGTATTAACCATTGTGCTATACCTCTGTTGCTGTGTTTCCTGGTCAGCGTGCCTAATTAAGGCTAACGTGCATTAACGTGTCACGGCTCCCTCTATCACGCGATAATGGACTTTATCGCGTGATAACCTGAAATGCTACCTTAAGACTGGAACGCCCACTACCTTATATGGCATTCGTCACAGTAAGACTGCAACTAACGCCGGTAACATTAAGACGTTTTAGTAAACATACCCCTTAGTCATGAATACCATTCTGTTTCTTCATTAGCCTCCCTAAAGTCTTCTATTTTTGCTTCTTCTTTTTTTAATTTTTTTTTTTCATGAACACCCTGTGCCTTTACCAAATACTCGGCTCTATTTAGAATCATTTATCAACTGGAGTCCAATGGATTACAGGATTGGAGGCAGCATGGATTCATCAGAGGCAGCTCTTGTCAGATAAATCTGATTGATTTCTTTGATGGTGACCAGGGAGTTGGACTGATGGAGAGCCCTAGATGTGGTGTACTTAGATTTCAGTAAAGCCTTTGACACCATTCTGCACAGGCGACCATCAACAAACTGAGCACCCTAGTGATGGACCTTAAAGTTACTGATTGGTTAGAAATTTGGTTTAGAAATTAACCACATCACTGACTGTATATGTAAAGCTGAAACATGGATGAAAAAATAACAATTTACAAATTAATTTTAAAAAACAGAGATTCTATTCACTACAAGAAATCAGAAGCTTACTTCACCGACTTCCTTCAAACTTCACAATATAGACTTGCCTATCAAACACAAAGGGGTATGTTTACTAAAACCCCGGTAAAGTGCGGACCCCGGTAGTGTGCGGGTGCCATATAAGGAGTGGGCGTTCCATCCTGAAAAAGAAAAGCCGGAATTTACATATGCACTAAGGTGCGCAGCGCCCATGTGCGCCCCGCACCTTAGCGCATGAGATAGCTGTGCGGGAGGCATAAGTGGTGCGCTGAAGTACAAAAAAAAGAGCAGAGCCACAGCACAATGGTTAAGACACTGACCAATGATGCAGGGATCAGGGGTTCAATCCCCCACAATGCCCAATGAAGATGGATGGCTGAGGTGTTAATTTATGAGGCACATAAATACTGGGTGGCATAAGGTGGGGGGCTAATGCTTTTGGTGGCATATTAATACTGGGCGGCATAAGGCGCTGCGCTGTTTATGGAGGCATTATAATACTGGGCGGTATAAGTGGCGCGCTGATGTACAAGAAGAAAAGCAGAGCCACAGCACAATGGTTAAGACACTGACCAGTGGTGCTAGGATCAGGGGTTCAATCCCCCAAAGTGCCCAATGAACAAGGCTGGCTGAGGCATAGCATATTATGGGGAAGATTGCTTTAGGAGGCATTGGCTGGCTGCAGAGAGCATGCACGTCACCACACAGACAGTCTGCTGTGGTCACCAGGATAGGGTTAGCCCACCCATACCCATGATGCACTGCACATGCAAATCAGCTGTCCACAGATTAACACAAGATGGGCAATGCACCCCCTCAGCACCTCAGCCTGGTAGAGGGAAGTGACCATGTGCACCCACATACCACCTCGGCCTGGTAGGGAGTACTGACCATGTGTTTTACTGGCACAGAGTAGCTACACACCGTCACATTGTGCGGGTACTGTGTTCACATTGAGGGTGCGGTGAGGCGCCCAGCACCAGGTCTACAGCACCTTCCATGGCTGAATAAGGCCATGCCAGAGGTCCAAAGCAGTGTTAAACTGTGAGATAGGTAGTTTCTGCATAAACACCTTGAATATCTCTGTCTGTTTCATGTCAGTTGTAGCCCCTATGGACCCCTAGGTGGGCCATCCACCGGCCAAGACCAAGACCAAGGACAAGGACAAGGACAAGGGTGGCAAACAGGGTCCCCTATCAACAGATCCACATTTTACCCCCCTGCAAAAGTGGCAGTAGAGGGGAACATCAACCCCAGTCCTGCTGAGGAACAGGCACCCCACAGGGCAGTCAATGCAGCTCTATACACATCAATAACACAATAGCAGACAGACAGTAGGCCTGGATATGGTGATCTGCACCCCACCACTATCTGATATTCTCCTGCAGCAAGTCAACAACCACTGCACCCTGCAAGCTGCTCCATCACAACACATACCAGCTGCAAACAGTGTTCTAGTTAATCCACAGTGCATGTTCCCAGTGGAAATGCATGCACCCAGAACTGGGATGTCAGCCTACACAACAAGCAGATAAATCAGTGACTGGGCCCCAAAAGGAAACCCATATCAATCACATGAGAGAAATAATATATAGCACTATGGGGGTGCCTAGCCATTCTGTGGTCACTGCACAGTCAGGGTGAGAGTGATCTCTCAGCAGGACATACTGAGGTCACCCTGTCTGTGTAGGTGGTGGCCGGGCACTAAAATGTCCCAGTCAGTGCCCTATGCCTTGTACAGATGCACCCTGGCCAGGCCACCCTGTCCGGCCTATACCCATGGTACCTTGCTCCTCATTATGCACATTCGCAGCCCAATACTGGCAACATTGCTGGCAGTGTGGGCTGTGGAAGGTGTTTGCAGCCACCACACACTGGATAGACAGACAGCCACCCCACACCTATGCCAGCATTGTGCTACTATAGAGGAGTTCAGCAGCCATACCCACCACACCAGTCCTGGGCACAGTACAGGCATGGATATGGTATGCAATACTGTTGGGGGTCACTCCCCAGGGTGGTAAACACTGTCAGAGACCAGACCTGCAGCACACACTGCAGACATCAGAATGATTGTTATGGTGCAGCCCAAGGAGCAAAATGTGCTTAACGTAGGCATTGATATCTGCCAGTTATCATGGGAAACATTTGATAGCTGTGTACCATATACCCAGGTGTAGGGTGGCATTGCTAAGGTATGCAACTGCTAGTATTGGGAGATACAGGCAGGGCCCAATGTCCTGCCTCTCCAGGAAGCATTGGCCAATGGGGCCTGTGGGTGTGTGTGTGGGTGTGTCTGGCCCTGTTGGCTGCTGCTTTATGGCAGAGTTTCCCAACTCCAGTCCTGGTGTTCCAAACACTGTTCGGGTTTTCATGCTGTCCCTCATAAATATGCATGAGCTACATCTGCATACCATGGGGGTGGTGCATAGATATGCAGCACAGGCATCTTTATTAGAGGCGGCATGGAACCTGAATGGTGTGGGGCCCTCCAGGACTGCATTTGGGAGACTCTGCTCTAGGTAATGCGGCTGTTTATGGTGTCTGTGTTTGGTGTGGTAAAATATAGGCGTATTAACCATGCGTATGTTCTCAGCAATAAAGATTTGTCCTTACTATCACGGTTTAGTTGTGGGAAAAATATGTGGACAGGATTGGAGGTAGCCCCAGCTGGCCTTTGAACTTGTGACCTTCTGTTCCTGCACACACTGTCTGTGTGCACTGCACCACCATGTTGCCACAGATATGCTGTCTTCCCTTGGGAGTCCATGACTGTACATACAATAGAGCCTGTCTTGCGGTGGACGGTGCCAGCCTGCACACGCCTAGGCCACTGTCTGCTGTGGCTTGCAGCCACTGCCCCTCCACCACCTGTACCCTCCGCCAACATGCAGACATGTCCTTATCTGGGAAAAAGCATATGACTTGATTGAGTTGTGGCACTCCAGGACTGAATTTGGGGGACTCGGCTGTAGGTAATTCCCATTGTTATGGTTTGTGTGCGGTGTAGGGTAAAATATGGGTGTTTGAACCATGCTTATGTTCTCTGCAATAAAGGAGTGTCTTTACTATCACTGTTTAGTGGTGGGTTAAAACTATGGAGACTGGGTTGGCAGGAGCCCCAGCTGGGATTTGAACCTGTGACCCTCTGGTTTTACAGGCACTGGCTGTGTCTGTTGCACCACACTGTGGCCACAGAGACAGTGTGGTCCCTGGAGATAGGAAACCTGGCCTGACGAGTCAGAACCCCTGCTCTGCACAATTTTACTGTGGGCTCATTTACCTTGTACGGAGACAAAAGTGCAAATAAGCCTCAAAAATGACCTCGGAAAAAGGGCCAAAACACCATGACCAAGCTGGGCAACAGTGATATTAATGGGCAACTATAAAAAAAAAAAAAAAAAACACTCCCAGGAAAGCTCCAATACACTGCTATGAATTTTGAAAGGGTCTACAGAGCGTAGACCCTTCCAAAAATAATTTCCTTTTTTTTGAGCTTTCCTGAGAGTGTTTTTTATGGTTGCCCATTAATATCACTGTTGCCCAGCTGGATTATAATTTATTTGGAATTTGTTGTGGTCATTTTCAATTTATATTTGCTATTTTGTTCTGTGCACATGTATCACACTGCTCACGTGTTCAGGTTTCCCCGGTTTTGCTGTACATTGCTGACGGAAATGGTTTCTCTTCCCTTTAAATTGGCTCTAACGCGAGGGTTTCACCCGCGGTATTTTTTTGCCGAAATTCAGCCCCGCTCCTGTGCAGGGAGCCTCTCCCCTCCCACTCTCCACCCATTGACCCCATCCCCCCGCCCCTCAGGAGCCTTCCTCCGCCCTCGAAATGCCTTTCCATGCCTCTATTGCACATCAGCGCGCCCCACTCTTGTGCGGGCGGAGCGCACTTGTACGGGGGGGTGCGCACGCGTGTGGGGCACCAAAAATGCACATTTGCGCGGTTTAGTAAACATACCCCCAAGTAAGATATCTAGGTGTCATTATTGACAAAGCTCTCAATATGACATCTCAGATTAAATCTACTGATAGAGCAGTATTTTACAAATTAAAAACCATTCAACATCTTAGGCCAATTCTCAACCACTATGATTTTCAAACAATAGTCCAGGCACTAGTAAATCCTCATCTGGATTTCTGTAATGGTATACTTCAAGGCATTCCAAAAAAGTCTATACACACACTCCAACTTGCACAAAATGTTCCTGCCTGGATAATCACCAAAGACTAAGGCGGTCTACTTACAGAGGGTACTGACTAAACCAAAATCTGGTGAGTGTTCCCTCAAATTAAATAAGCTTCAATCCGATGTTCTGTACTGTGGTAATATATACAATTAATTTTTTCACAGACAAGCTTTCCATTGAATCATACTATTGAGACCCCCCGGGGAAACTGATTGCAGTTGATATATCCACCTTTCTTCTCGTAGTAAAAGGATTTGTGCTCTGGATCTGCCCTCGGGTTTTGGGTGGTAGTTCCGGCAGATCCAGAGCACAAATCCTTTTACTACGAGAACAAAGGTGGATATATCAACTGCAATCAGTTTCCCCGGGAGGTCTCAATAGTATGATTGAATGGAAAGCTTGTCTGTGAAAAAATTAATTATTCGTTCTAATCACAATTTTGAAGCTGGTCACGTAACATCCCTCGTCACCATGGTTGGGGAGTCTGACGTCATGGTTGAACTATTATTTAACCACCGTGAGTCAAATTCGAACTCGCATGCGCGGCGTTTATTGAGAGAGCTGGTCTGCCTTGGATAACGTGCTGATGATCGCATCAGCCTATCTTGATAAATAAATACAGTCCAGTTAAGGTAGGATCCTTTCTTGTGGAGTACTCATCTAACAACAATCTTTACAGCAAAAGTTTTTTTAGTAGTAATGTTTGTGTATTTCTTTATGGACAGTGCTGATTTACAAATTGCATACCCCCTGAAGAAGAATTGAAACGTGGAGCAGGTACCGGAGAGGTGGCGTTGGGGCAGTTGCAATATTGGCACGATTCACAAAGCTGGATCAAAACTTAAGATAAGTCCGATTTTTGAGTAATTGTAATGTTTGGTATTCAACTTCAAGAACCTTCTCTACATGGTCGTTGATGCTATTGGAGCACACAGCTCATGGGAGATTCACCCGGAGCAGTGCCAACCTTTGTCTGAGACCATAGGTTCTTATTATAAGAGAATCAGAGTAAATTTGGGAAAGCAGTAAAGTGGAGTAATATGAAATAAGTTTAAAATATATTACCACAGTACAGAACATCGGATTGAAGCTTATTTAATTTGAGGGAACACTCACCAGATTTTTGTTTGGATAATCACCAAGGCTAACCTAACTGAACATATTATACCTATCCTATATTTATTTTATGTAATGTTCTTATATACTGTCTTTCTACAATTCAAGACGGTTTACAAGGAATTCAGAACTGACAGTGTGTGAACATCTGTTTTACATAGAACAATAACTTAGCGAACATAAGTAACAGTTGTATATCATGCCAGAATTGGCAACTATGTACATTAGAAGGGAGGAGTTGGGGGGAGGCTATGGGGAGGAGGGGGATGTTGAGAGGTAGGTAGGGGGTTGGCAAGTCTAGGTAGGATTTTTTTGGGTTGGAATTATAGCACTCCTGGAAGAGGAGCATTTTAATTCTTTTGCAAAATTCCGTATGATCAGCACAATTTCGGAGGACAAGGGGGAGGGCATTCCATTCTGTAGGAGCATAGAGGGAGAAGGTACGATAGCAGGTAGATTGTGAGCTTTTACGTTTTTGAAATGGGATGTGCAGAAGGTCTGCAGAGTTTGGTCTGCGGGATCTAGAGTTAGAAGGCTTAGTTAGGAGTGGGCAAAGGCATGGAACAGATTCATTATGGATAACTTTGTGAATTAGCTTGAGTGTTTTAAATTTTATCCTAGACAGGATGGGTAGCCAGTGGAGTTGTTGTAGTATAGGGGTGATATGGGATCTTCTGGAGGTCATAGATATCAGTCACACTATTGTGTTCTGGGCTAATTGGAGTGGGTGAATGTTTACTTACTTTACTTACATTCTCTTATATACCATGCTATTCTGCATCAGTGCGGTTTATTTTATTTATTTATTTATTTAATTTTCTTAGAAAACCGCGCTATTTGTCATCAGTGCAGTTTACATTGAAACAATACAACAATTGGTCAGATATAACAGACCTATTACAAGTAACAGGAAAATTAACATGGAAGTAAACAGGGAAATCATTTATATTTCTAGAAAATACATGTTGGAGATATATAAAATCTATACAGTTAGTTAGGGTAGGTATGAGGTTAAAAGGATGGGGGAGGGGAAGGGGTGTTTAGGTGTTTGAAGTGTGTGATGAAAAGGTGGTGTTTAAGGGATTTTTTGAATTGTTTGATGTCTTTAATTGCTCTGATATTGGGAGGGAGTTTGTTCCAACATCTAGGAGCATAATTCGAAAAAGCCTTATTGATGGATGATTGATTAGCTTTTAAGGAAACCTTTGGTATAAGTAGTGTGTCAACAGCTGGTGATCTCCTGGACCTGTTATTTGTTGTGTGCATGATGAGATCAGAGATGGAATCTGGAGAAATATTATTGAAGGCCCTAAAGGTGGTAAGGATGGCCTTATATTGGATTCTACAGTTTATTGGTAGCCAATGAAGCTTCTCTAGAATGGGGGAAATATGCTCACACTTTGATGATCTGCAGAGGACACAAGCAGCTGTGTTCATGGCTAATTGTAGAGGTTTACACTGTACAAACTGAAATTACATTGAACAAGGCATTATAACTTGGCGATAACTATTTTACAGGGAACATGGGCTATGGAGGGTTAAGTGGCTTGCCCAAGGCCACAGGGAGCACCTGTGGGACTAGAAACCCCAGTCCTTCCAGCCCAAGGTTGCTGTCCTCTAGTGGGATTTGAACCCCTGACCTTCCGGCCTGAAGTACCTTGCCCCAACCACTAGGCCACTCCTCCACTCCTCTATGTTGTTCTTTGAGAGGCCATAGTATATTAGGTTGCAGTAGTCAAGGGTAGGAGTGGTGAGGGCTTGGCAAACAGAGCGGAACGAGTCTGGGTTTAGTAGAGGGTGAAGATTTCTTAATGTTCTGATCTTGGAGTAGATAGACTGAGTTGTTTTACATATGTGTTCATGGAAGGAGAAATGCTGGTCCAGTGTTATGCTTAGATATATAACCTCAGTTTTTACAGTTATCATATTGTCACCTAGGACAAGTGATGGGGGTGGGTGTATGAGGATTCCGTGAATAGGTGGAGGGCTTCAGTTTTTGCTAGGTTAATATAGAGATTGTGTTGCTGGAGCCAGAGTCTAATTTGTTTGAAACAGTTGCTGATATTGGTAAAGTGAGGCTTTGCAATGTTAAATGGGTTGAAAAACATAATGTCGTCTGCGTAGAGTTGATTTTGGATTTTGAATTTTTGGAAAATTTTACATATAGGTTGAAGAAAGATGTTGAAGAGAAGGGCTGATAAACTGGAGCCCTGGGGGATGCCTTGGGATTGAATGAATGGTTAGGAAGTCTTATTGCCAATTCTTACTTGCTGTGTGCTGTGGTCTAAGTAAGAACAGAACCAGTCAAAGGTTGTACTTCTAAGGCCAATGTCATAAAGTCGAGGAGTTGATTGTGAGGAAGCGAGTCAAAGGCTGAGGTTATATCTAGAAAAATTAGGAGGCATCCTTGTTTGGGTGTTTGGATGAATGGAATGACCGTGTTTAGGAGGGAGGTAAGTAGGGTTTCGACACCATGGTTCCTTTTGAAGCCATGTTGGAAAGGGTCAAAGGGTGGTGTGGTCATCAATGTAGTTTTGGAGTTGTTTGGACTGTCTTTTCTGTTATCTTTACAAGTAAGGGGATGCTTGAAATTGGTCTATATGATGCTGGGGTCGAGGGGTCAAGCTTGGACCCGTTTAGTAATGGTTGGATAGAGGTTATTTTGAGTGGGGTTGGCATAATTCCAGTGTGGAGGGAGGTTTGTACTATGTTATGTATGTATGGAACAAGAGTTTCTTTGGTGGTTTTTACCCATAAGACTGGGCAGGGGTCTGGTGCAGATGTGGAGGTGTTAAGGTTTGTTATGATGGTTATTATGTTGTCTAGGGAAGGCAGTTCAAACTTTTCCTAGGTTGTATTAGAGGTAGAATTGGAGAGTGAGTGAACGACATGTTGGGGACATGATGAATGGGATGTGAGGAATTTAGAGCAGAGGTGGTCAGCTATGGTTTGTGGGGTTATCCTAACCTCAGCCAACTGTTTGATTTAGGAGGGATTTAGCTTTTGAAAATAGTTCCCTGGGTTTGTTTATTGAGTGCATGATCATGTTTTCATTGTAGTTTCTTTTATGTTTTAGAGTTTCAGTGCAATAGGCTTGGAGTTTATGAGTACAAGTTGTGAAGCTCTGGGTCTCTTGAACGTCTCCAGCTGCATTCTAACTGTCTTAGGTCCTTTTACATGTTGTGTAGAGATGTGAAGAACCATGGTGTTCGTTTGTGGTGATTATTGGTTGGGAGCTTTGGTGGTGCTTGGGATGCAGCTGCCATGATTTCATTCCATCCATTGATTTGGGCAGTGAGATCTGTGTGGTTACTGTTAAGAGTATCTAAGTTGGAGGTGACCTGATTGAGGAATGAGTTGGGGTCGAATTTCTTGAATTTTCGGGTCTTCTTTTAGATTGGTACCGGTGACTGGGTTTGGGTGTATCTGCTGGGGATGGAGACGATAATCAGTGAGTGGTCTGACCATGGTACTGGGAGTATAATGTAGGAGTGTTGGGTATTTGGTGTGTTAGATTGGGGCAGGAAAATTAGGTCGAGTGTATTGCCTTTCGTGTGAGTTGGTGTTTTTAGAATTTGGGAGAATTGTAGCGCATTCATAGCCTCTAAGAAGGAGGAGACTTAATTTTGGGAAGATGAGGATAGGTTAAAATTACCCAGGAGTATGAGGGGGTGAGATGGGAATTTGTTAGTGCATGTCATGTCAAGGATCAATGAGAGGTCTTGAGCCTCTGATTGTGGCACTTGGTATATTAGGCATATTGAGAGGGCACTATTGGACAATGTAAGGGAGTCCATTCCCTGGGTGGATGTGGTTTCGGTGATGGAAAGGTTCAGTTCATGTTTGGAGATTAGGGATACACCTCCTCCTCTGCTAGAGGTACGATTACAGTTGTGGATAGTGTGGTTAGGAGGGCATAGCTGATTCATAAGTACTGAATCAGAGTCTTGGAGTCATGTTTCTGTGAGACAAAGTATGTCTAGATCATAATCAGATATTAGGTTGGCAAGTATGGGGATCTTGTTCTTAGTGGAGCGTGTGTTAATTAAGGTGCAGTTGAGAAGGGGGTGGTTGGGTTTGGGTGCAGTTAGGGGGGATGCGGATGCAGTGGGGAGGGTGGTTATCCTGGTTAGTCTACATTTCTGGTGGGTGTGTTGAATGTAGATGTGGGGTGGTTAAGGGTGGATAGATGTTGGTAGTAATGAATTATTGGTATTCATGTGTTATGTTTTACCTGAAGCCCATTGGTTAGTAGGGCTAAGATTAGGATTGAGATTAGTATGTGTGAACTGAAAGTCTGGAGCCAGGGTTGGTAGGTGGCCATGTTGATGTGATGGTAGGAAGGTGGGATATAGTGTAGCTTTCTGTGGAGGTCAGAGGGGTTCAAGGATTTTATTATATTTTTTTTATTTAACAGGTTTTTTTTTTTTTTAAATTCTTTATTTTCGTTTTATAACAACAAAGGAAAAGGAAGACATACAACTAAAAGACAGATACATAAAGTGTAATACATACACCAAAGTAAACCCCTGCCACCCCCCTCCCCCCTGCTTCTTCTCTAGAAAACTAATCATTCCCGAAGCGGGCGTGTACTTACATTATTGTGTTACAAAACCGAACGGTGATCTGAAACATGATGAGTGCACATTATACAGGCATGTTGGAGCAATGAGCAGATTGTACATAATCATTAAGCATCTGCCATTTAGACAAGCAAGAGTGAGGTTGGGCATGAGGAATAGCTCTCCGAGGTATCTGCTCATATTTACTATGTAAGCAGACGAGGTTCCACCATTCATTGACAGTAAGTCGAGAGCTATCCTTCCAATTCCTCGTGATTAAGCATATGGCTATACCCAGCATGAAATCAAGGAGAAAGCGACCCTTCTTAGGAAGAGAGGGGACCTCCGCCACAGAGCGGAGTCCCACGATCTTCCAAGAGAGAGGTTCGTGAAGGTGTAAGATAAATTGAATACAACCCCAGACCCGCCCCCAATAAACCTGTAGTTGAGGACATTCATAAATAACATGAGCGAAGGTTCCCACAGCAGTATGGCAAGACCAACACTGGTCCCTAGCATTTGTGTTCCATTTGGCTATTTTTTCTGGGGTATAAAAGCATCTGTGTGCAAAAAAGAAGAGAGTTTGGGTAACAGAGGCAGACCGGGAAACCCGCACTACTTTGCTCCAGAAAACGCTCCATTGCACAGGGGTTAAAGTGGTTTGCAGTTCGCGCTCCCAGGCTTGTTGGGCTCTAAAAGTGGCCGTGTCTGTACCCTGACATAATATTTTATAAAAGTTAGAGGCTACCCCATGTGTACTACTAATAGAGTGAACTATCTCCAATAGCCCGTCCTCAGTAGGGGCAGAGGGCGGCATGATTCGAGCACTTTTGAGGCAGTGTTGAAGCTGCATCAATTGAAAGTAGTGTTTCGCTGGTAACGCAAATTCCTTTTGTAAATCAGAAAAGGTTTTCCAACGAGCTGCAGAGAAAAGCTGTTGGGGTGTCCAGATCCCCCTTGAGTACCAGGGTTTCCATGCTATCGTTCTATTTAGGACTTGAATTCTGGGGTTATTCCATAGCGGGAGTCCGTCCTGAGGACATACGTTCGGGGCCCAGTGATAGAATGAGAGTGTTAAAGGCCGCAAGAGTATCAACAATCATTGGTGGATGGCGGGCGTCTACTTGATAGGACATACCGGGGAGATGGGTCAACGGAATTGGGCTACTAAGCTCCTCTTCTATGTCAAGCCAAACTGGTCTGCTGTCTGTTGAGGCATCTAGCCATCGGGCACCTTGCTTAAGTAGGAAGGCTTGATGATATCTAAGAAAATCAGGAAATCTGGTACCCCCTCTTTCCTTTGCAGACTGTAGTTTTTGTTTAGCTATCCTTGGTGGCTTGCCCTGCCAGAGATAACGGACGAGAAGGCCCTCAATATCTTTATAAGTATGTAGCGGGAGTAAGCATGGCAGCATTTCTAAAATGTAGTTCACTTTGGGGACTATCATCATTTTCACAGTTTCTAAGCGGCCCCACCATGTAAGAGATAAGGGAGACCAATGATTCGTGAGCTCACGGACTTTGGAGACTACCTCTTTGGCATTAAAACTGATAGTGTCTTCTAAAGGAGAACAGTAATGGACCCTGAGATACTTCACCATGCGGGATTGCCAAAGGAAGGGAAAGGCCTGCATGTCAGCCTCATGTACCCAGCGGTTCAGTGGGAATGCTACAGATTTGGTCCAGTTAATTTTATAGCCCGATAATTGTGAGTATCCGTCAATCAGATCCAAGACAGCTGGAACCGAATCGAGGGATACGAAAAGCATAAGGTCATCTGCATATGCAGAGAGTTTAATCTCCCTATGACTGAAGGGAACACCTCGAATACGTGCGGACTGTCTAATAAGGAGGGCTAGGGGTTCAAGAGCTAGATCAAAGAGCATTGGTGATAGGGGGCAACCTTGACGCGTGCCTCTTTGGAGATTAAATGGCATTTACACAAATACTGGCGACGGGTTGAGTATACATGACTTGGAGATATCGGAGGAAGCCCTCCCCAAAGCCATACCAACGGAGAACTGCAAATAAGAAGGGCCATTCTAGGCGGTCAAAGGCTTTTTCGGCATCCAGGGAAAGACCCACCCATGGATGATCTAGATTGGCAGCACTGGATAGCACATGGCACAAGGTCCGAGCATTGTCAGCAGTTGATCTACCGGGTATATAAAACCGCATTGGTCGGGGTGAATTAGGGTGGCCATCCTGTCAGATAGCCGGGTGGCCAAGATCGTTGCGAAGATCTTATAATCGGCATTAAGTAGGGAGATTGGACGGTAGTTGGCGGTTAGTAGCGGGTCTCTGCCTTCTTTCTCAAATACTACCACATTAGCTGCAGAAAAGGATCCCAAAGAGGATGTATCTACCGCAAGGGCAGTAAAATAGAGTTTTAAATAGGGAACTAAATCTGCACTGAACGTTCTGTAGAATTCGGTCGGGAGACCATCGGGCCCTGCGGCACGGCCCGAGGCTGTTCGTTTTAGGGCAGATTGGATCTCTGAAGTAGAGAAGGGTTCATCCATCGCATCCCTATCATCTTCAGAGAGGGTCGGCCGCTGAATGCCAGAAAGCAATCGCTCGAATGTCTCTGACGAGAACTCACATTCAGATTGATATAGGCGGGTATAGAAATCCCGAAAGAGCTCTACAATGTCGGAGTCTGTGGTCACTATGCCCCCTCCCTGTGGAGCTCGAAGGGCCGCTACGCGTTTGGCTTCTTTTTGACCTTTCAAGGCGTTGGCTAAGAGTCGACCGGCTCGGTTATTTTCACGATAATATGTCCCTCGCTGAAGCTCAATACTCTTAGAAGCTGCAGTTGAGAGGATTGAATTATATTGAAAACGGAGACGCTGTAATCGAATTAATACACATGGATCAGTACGTGAAGTTAGAACTCGTTCGCCTGCTTTTATCTGTTGGTCTAGTATGAGTAGCTGCTGTTTGCGTTGTTTTCGCAGGCAGATTTGATAGCTAGTGATCGTTGCTCGAATGGCCGCTTTGAAGCCCTCCCACCAAGCCCAATTCGCAGTATCCTGGGGTAGATTAAAATGGAAGTAATCCTGTATGGCTGCTCGAATTTCTAACTGGAACTCTGGCTGAGTTAACAGGGCTCTATCAAAGAACCAGGCCCCCGAATTCCCTTGAGGTGCAGTAGTAGTGTGTAATTGAAAGGAAATGGCAGCATGATCTGAAATATGTTGGGAGTGAATCTTTGCAGTGTCCACCTGAGGAACTAACAGTTTTGATATTAGAAAGAAGTCTATGCGAGACTGGGATTTATGAGGGGAAGAGAAGAAGGTGAAGTCAAGCTCATTGGGGTGTAGTAACCTCCATAGATCAACTAAAGCAAGATCTTTGATCAGGGAGGTAAGCATGGTGTGACTCTTGGGGGGACCACTTGTCCTAGGCGGCTGTTTGTCAATCAGGGGATCAAGGACTAGATTGAAATCCCCCCCAATTATCAATGAAGTATTAGCAGAGGCCTGCGCAACCTGAGCAATGGTAGCAAAAAAGGCAGGGTCATCCACATTAGGAGCGTAAAGGCATATACATGTAACTTCAAGGCTACCAATCTTGAGGTGAACTCTGGACCATCTACCTTCTGTATCTGAGCTAGACGCAATAATAGTAGCATGCAAAGATTTCCTAACCAGTATGGCAACCCCACATTTCTTAGAAACGGCTGGGGAATAGGCGGCCACCATGTAAGGTTTAATATTGAGTTTAAGAGTTTCCTTCGAATTTAAATGCGTTTCTTGGAGAAAAATCAGATCCGCAGCTTCCTGACTTAGGTAGCTTAGGATTTTCTTCCGTTTTATCGGATTATTGATTCCTTTTACGTTCAATGAGAAAATCTTACATGGTGCCATCAATCAGTAATAGACATTTTAGGTAAGGGCGCTTGAAAACATACAACATAATCAGAATCTGTGCAACAATGACATAATCACCGAGTATTCTGGCTAATACACCCCATATTGAAAAGTATGTACCAAAGTATCTTAGAGAAGAAGCAAAACCCCCAAAGAATATGGCGACCATATGTCTGCGGGAGGAGGCCCTAGAGAGGAAATAGAAAGACATGAAAAGAAACACCAGAGTCCATAATTAACACTGTCTCTGATACTCATCGAGGCTACTGTGGGTAGATGGAGTCGGGTCACAGATATCATCAAAAGTAAGGCAACAAACTGCCCTCGCCAGACTCTTTGCTGGGCTGCGGCAGATCCAATATGGCAGGTACAGCGGATATGAGAATACTTGCAGGAATATTCTGGAAGTGAGCGCATCAAGTCGGCTTCTTTGGAATCCAAAAACTCCGCTAGTAGATCAGGGTCCTCAAATGTTCTTGTCTGATTGTGAAGCGTGACTCGGAGCTTGGCCGGGTACATCAGGCCATAGCGTGCTTGTAGTTGTTGAAGCCTCGGCCGGAATTCCAGAAAGCGCTTTCGGCGGTCGACCGTGGGTTTAGCCAAGTCGGGATAGAAGGAGATCTTGTGGCTCTCAAACTCCATGTGGCCCTTTGCCCGAGAGGCATTTAGAATTTGCTCTACGTGTTGATATCTCAAAAGTCGAAAAATGATAGGCCGCGGGGTCTTCCTGTTGAGCGTTATGCTTGTGGGTACACGATGAGCGCGATCGATCTCCAAATCTTTGGTAAAGGTGATTTGGAGCAGGGAAGGGAGGATTTTGCATAAAAACTCTTTCATGTCTCCCGATTCCGCTCCCTCCGGTATGCCCACGAGTCGTATGTTGTTGCGGCGCGCTCTATTATTGCCATCTTCCACTTCTTTCTGCAAGGCCCGCACCTGACGTTCAACTTTGTCGAGTTTGGACAACCGGGCCGCATGGGAGTCCAATATGCTCTCCATTTTGTCCTGACGCGAAGAAAGCCCTTCTAGCTTGCTTTGCAGCACACCAAAATCTTCCCGCAGCGCTCGGAGTGCTTCACCGTTTGACTGCACGAGGTTTTTGACCCCTCTAATCTCTGCGAGGATTTCCTGCTGCATTTCGGGGCCCTCGTGCAAGGCCAGCCCCTTCTGCGGGGACGGAGGTTCAGTTTTGGAACGTTTGCCGTGAGAAGCCGCTGGAGATCCAATTTCCAGGCGCGTGGGTTTGGTCCCTGCCATCTCACCAATGTGCCCCGGCAAGATCAGAGTAGAAGTTCCAAGTATGTACGGTGTTAATTCAGGATTCTGAGTAGGCCTCTCGGGAGCCTCAGCGTTATGCGACCATCCCGCTGGACATCAGGCTCCGCCCCCTATTTAACAGGTTTTATATACTGCTTTATCGTTTCAATCAAAGTGGTTTACATTGAAACTTAAACTTGGTAATGTACATTAAACAGGAACATTGATAACTTGGATTTTTCTGAGGCAATGGAGGGTTAAGCGACTTGCCCAAGGCCACAAGGAGTGCTAGTGGGAATCAAACTCTGGTTTCTGGGCTCCCAAGCCAGTGTTCTTAACCATTAGGTTACTCCTCCACTAGGGTTGTACTCATATGGATGCTAGGGTGCCAGGGATAGGTTTGGGTGGTATAATACTGATGCAGAGTGATGGAATAGAGGATGAGCTTGGTAAGTTACAGAGTTCAGCTAGGATTTGGCACAATACAATACAGTTATGTAGCAATTTAGTTGTGGTGTAGTTGAATTACCCTAGGATAGTTGAAAGACAACAGTATGGCAGTAAGATCAGAGTTCAGTTTGATGTAGAGTTACTGTTGGTGTTGAGTTCTATCTTGTTATGAGTGCAGTGGTAGCCAAGTATTTCTGGGTATCCGGGGCAGATTGTGGTGGTGCTCCTGGACTGCTGGTGAGAGCTTATGTTCTGTGGCAGGGTGCTTTCTTCTGTGATTTTCTTGTGGCTTGGTCTGTTAATGAAGATACTTCCGGACGAATAGCTGAAGTCTCGTTGATGCGCCTCTGTTCCCCGCCTAAGGGCCATGTCAAAGGGCCCTCTGGCGAGGCCCTCAGGCACGGGACCACCAGGCATGGGCATGCTCGATGGCGCTTGCAAGTTTAAAGGTGGTGTGCTCTTCTGACTGGGGCTGAGCCCTGGAACTTGGAGGAGTCTGGCTTCCCACTCCCTGGCTCTACCCCGATCAGGGGGAGCTCACTGGTGGCGGCGGCAGTGGCTAGATCCAGCGCCCGATGGCGCTTGCAAGTTTAAAGGTGGTGTACTCTTGCGATTGGGGCTGAGCCCCAGAATGGGGAGGAGTCTGGCTTCCCACTCACCGGCTCTACCCCGATCAGGGGGAACTCGCTGGTGGCAGTGGCTGCAGCTAGATACAGTGCCCGATGGCGCTTGGAAGTTTAAAGCTGGTGTGCTCTTCCGATTTGCGCTGTGCCCCGGAGCAGGAAGGAGTCTGGTTTCCCACTCCCCCAGCTCTATCCCAATCAGGGGGAGCTCACTGGTGGCGGCGGTGGCGGCTAGATCCAGAGCCAGATGGCACTTGAAAGTTTAAAGGTGGTGTGCTCTTCTGATTGGGGCTGAGCCCCAGAGCAGGGAGGAGTCTGGCTTCCCGCTCCCTGGCTCCACCCCGATCAGGGGGAGCTCGCCGGTGGCAGCGGCAGCAGCAGCTAGATCCAGCGCTTGATTGCACTTGCAAGTTTAAAGGTAGTGTGTTCTTCCAATTGGGGCTGAGCCCCGGAGTGGGGAGGAGTCTGGATTCCCGCTATATGACCTCTACTGGCTCCCAATAGTCTCCAGAATAAAGTATAAGCAATTAATCACTGTCTTCAAACTGAACAATGATATCAACCCCTCCTACCTATCCACTCTGATACAATCTCAAACGGACATTAGGCACAGGAGGAAAAGCACACAAAGCTTACTAAAAATACCATCCTCTATACAAAAAACTAAACAACTTACAAGAAATATAGCTTTAGATTTACAGCCCCCACACTCTGGAATGCGATAGCCGAACATTTCAGAGAAATCAAAGAACTCCTAACATTCCGCAAGGAATTAAAGACACTTCTATTCGCTGAATACTTTAATACACCCTCCAACAACAAAACTTCCAATTAGTCAATCCACCTCTCTCCCACCCAAATTCCTTAATCCTTCCTTTTTTCAATATGTATTTTTGTAAATAGATAAGAGAACCAGCTTTCACTATTCCTCTGCAACTTGTGTTAACTGGTGTGTATATAGTTTGTGTTTCAGCTAGATGCCTAGTTCCTATTATGTTATGCTATTATAAGAATGTTCCATGTATCTTCAAGTTTTTGTTTCATGTAAACCGTTCCTGATTGCTGGAAAGGGCAGTATAAAAAAAAAAACCTGTTCAAATAAATAATAAATAAATAAATACCTGCCCCAGGCATGAATAGGCAGTGAGAAAATACCCATTTTTCCTGCCAAATATACACTTTAGAAGCTGTGGACGTCCCCAGCATGAGGATGTCCAAATGTGAACAGAGGCATGGCCGAGGTGTTACCAGGAACTTGGACATCCTTGACTGATTGCAGACGTGCCCTATACATCCCATGCTGCATCTTAGTTTATACCTGCCCCAGGCATGAATGGGCAGTGGGAAAATACCCATTTTTCCTGCCAAATATACAGAGGGTGTGGAGAAGGAGGTAAACTCCTATCCAATCTGTGTCCCATGTTGACAATGAACTGTGCTGGGGAACACATCCCACCCCACTATTCTATAACTGGGATCTCTATGTGGACGGGACTACAGACATCCAGAGTGGGGACATCTATGTTCCTGAAGTTTATTTATTTAGACAGTTTTGTATACCATCTTATCGTTCAATCAAAGCAGTCACAACACAATTGGGGGATACATTTAACACACAGGGATATGAGACACATACACTAATACTTACAGGGAACATGGGCAATGGAGGGTTAAGTGGCTTGCCCAAGACCACAAGGAGCATCTGTGGGACTAGAAACCCCAGTCCTTCCAGCCTAAGGTTGCTGTCCTCTAGTGGGATTTGAACCCCCAACCTTCCAGCCGGAAGTACCTTGCCCCAACCACTAGGCTACTCCTCCCATTGGTTGGCTGGAGACATAGACATCCTTGGTGTTTTTCTGCATGTTCCACTCTGGATGTCCCAGATTGCAATGGAGCATGCTTTCTAAAATTCCCTCCACATATTTAAATCATTAAATATCTTCTCTATAAAATACAAGCACAAATCCTGCAGGAATTGCACCTACATTGAAGTTGTGAATATTTATACCTGCTCGAAAGCAGGCTCAAAAGCAGTCACACTGCACATTGGATATGTATAGATTTTATAAAACATGTACATAAAGTTCCACGCTGTCCATGCTACATCCCATCTTCTTCCCTAAAAATGCCCGTTAACCATAATGAGTTTACTTGCACTGTATGCGCTTTTAGACGGAACCTAATTTTATAAGGGGCCTTTTATGTATGTAAATCAGCATTTTCTGTGTGTAAAAGGTTTATAAAATCACCATTTTAAGGACTTATTTCCAAAGCATTTATACAGTTGATTGTATCAACTGCACAAATACTTAACCCCCTCCCCCCAATAATTACAGATATAGTAGAGCAGAGCAGTGGAGAAGTAGCCTAATGGTTTGAGAACCAAGAAACCAGGTTTGATTCCCACTAACACTCCTTGGGACTTTGGACAAGTCATTTAACCGTCCATTGCCTCAGGAAAAAAAATCCAAGTTATCAATGTCCCTGTTTAATGTATAATTACCAAGTTTGAGTTATAATGTAAACCACTTTGACTGAAATGATAAAGCGGTATACAAAACCTGTTAAATTAATGTAGCTGACTATTTTATTCATAAAAGGGCATGTGATATGTTCCCTGTATATAGTTAATAGTTTATATATTATATATTGAATAGCAGCTGAATATCTCTGCTATCTGTTAGCCTGTGGCAGTCACTGCTGAAACCAAAGCATGTCCAAGTGGTAATGCATAAATAGCAGATCTAACTTTACAAGTATAACTATCTATAAAGGTCATACCTGGATTTTCAATGTCAGCAAGGTCAGTGCTGCTGAAAATATGCATAATATTCACCATAAAGTGGAAGAGTAGAGTATCCCAGTCCTGACAGCAGCAGGCTGAGAATAAGGGAAGCAAAGGTTAACATCCCACTGACACTACTTGTGGCCTATGGCAAGTCGCTTAACCTTCTACTGCTCAGGTAGAAATTTCAATTGTAAGAGACGGGGAATTATCCAATGAAACTGCATGTTTTTCCCTTTGAGGCATGTTTACAAAGGGTAACACCAGTTAGCTCACCATTAGCGTGTGGTTTTGGCCTGACACTAGCGCAGGGCTGTGCACCAAAACCACTACCTGTGCTCATCGCAATTAGCACAGATGCAACTAATTCTACCTCAGTGGGTGATATTGGTTGCTCCTGTGGCCAGTTTGCCATGTTGAAGCACGGTAAATGCAGGGGGATGAATGTACCGTCCCCCCTGCAGTTAGTCCATAGCTCCTGCTAGTAATGCCACCCATACGCACATTGCCAGCACGAGGCTTAATGAACATGTCCCCTTAAGCACCTACAGACTAAATCTAAAATTAAGGGGCCCTTTTGCTGAAGTTATATGCTTAAGTTTAAATGCCACAAAAGGAAAAAACAATGGCTTGTGGAAGCAGATTATCAAGTCCCAATTATATCAAAACATACCACGTAATTTAAAGCAATTCAGAATGCAGAGTACACTTTTGAGTCATTGTGGACTCCTGGCGACCCAGAAACTTCTGGATTTTCCTGGCAAGTTGTGGCCAAAAGTAGATTGCCAGGCCTTCCTTCTGAGGCAATGGAGGGTTAAGTGACTTGCCCAAGGACACAAGGAGTGCTAGTTGGAATTGAATGCTGGTCTTTTTTATTTATTTTATATTTATAGAATATACAAAATATTACAAGGATACAATCACTTGACAGGAAATCAAGATATCAGGAGATACATACCATGTAACAATAAATTCAGAAGAAATAAAATAACCTGAAACATTCGCTCTAGCCCACAAAAATTTAGTGAGATCCAAAGAAAATAGGAAAAATAAACTACAATGAACTCTAATAGGAAATATGCAGAGACAAATCAGCCAGCATCATTAAATCGGTGTAGAACAGGCGACAGTACCACCACTAACAACCCCTCGGGCATGCAAAAAAGAAATTAGCTGAGATGGAAAAAAGAAAATATAAGAATTACCCTCTAATTTTACAAGACATTTACAGGGATATTTCAAAAAGAAGAGCCCACCCAATTGGGAAACCCTCGGGCGCAGGATTAAAAATTCTTCCCTGCGTCTTTGTGTTTCCCTAGATAAATCAGGAAACATGCGGACCAAGCAGCCCTTGAAAACAACATTTCTCTTTTTGAAAAACATTTTTAGAAGCCATTCCCTGTCTGATGCTAAGGCAAACGTTACCATGCAAGTAGCCAGAATAGCTGCATCCATATCCGAAGACTTTAACAAAGAGGTAACATTCAAAACGTCTACCGGTAAACCAATATCTGAGGGAGCTTTTTGGCCCATGGGCATATAATATATCTTAACCAATGGTGGACAGAGCTCAGGGGAAACCCCGAGAACTTCTAGCAAGTAAGACTTAAACATTTCTTTTGCAGAAATACCCACCATTATCATACGAAAGTTAGTCAATCGTGAGTGATTGACCAGGGCTTCCATCCGGCTCCTCATGTTACCAAAGTCTTTCATCAATGCCTCGACCTGGGAATCCAAATGCTCAGCACAAATAGAAGACTCAGTAGCAGTTAATTAAGGGATTCAATGGACTCAGAATTCACCAAACAGTTCCTCTCAGTCTATAATACCTGAGTTTGCAAACTTTGAACTTGAGGAATAATAGCCTCACCAAGCTGCTTAATTGCTGACCAAATGGCTTCCAAAGTGAACTGTTCCGGTCTCTGCAACTCAAAAGCAAAGGGCATCAGCTCAACTGTAGCAAGTGCCATCTCTGGGGCTGAACCTGGTGAAGAATCAACTCCGGTTGCTTCAAACGCCGACCGCTGCACTCCCAGCGTCTTTGGGGCCAAAGAAAATCGTGAGGGGATTCCCCCACTTGCAGTAACATTCAGTGGTGATCCCAGCAGAGCAAGAGGCTCACCTACGTGATGTGCCTCCACTTCCTCACCCTCTGAACGAGCCCCAAAACATGCTTGCTTGGGAGGTCTCTTCACTTCTGGGGGCATAAGGTCACTGCCCGAAGCGGACATTGAGCTCACTGGCTCCAACGCCCTCTCAGCAAGGCTATTCACCCCTGACTGCGGCTGATGCTCCCGACAAAGATAATGATCCAAAGGACCAACAACAGGTAAATCAGAGGAGGCTGGGAGGGACATCTGGGAAACTAACCCCCACCGAACATTCCTCTGACGTGGCATCAGGAAACAGCGTCAGAAACAACTGCCTCTGCAAATCGCCATCTTGGATCTCGCCCGAATGCTGGTCTTTTAGTTACAAAGCAAGTGTGCTAATCACTAGGCTTCTCCTCCACTCCAACTCAGAATAGAAGCATCCAATTCAAACTCCTCCTTCTGACCTTTAATTGTGTTCATTCTTCTGCTTCTTGCTACCTTTCACGTCTCCTCTCCCTCTACATCCCTCCTAGTGAACTCCGCTCTTCTACTGGCTTGCTCCTCTCTGCCCTTTTCTTCCATCGCTAACTCCAGACTTCAGTCCTTTCACTTTGCTGCTCCATATGCCTGAAACAAACTACCTGAGTCTGCACATCAGGCTTCATCTCTGCCCCTTTTCAAATCTTTATTAAAGGCTCACCTCTTTGAGGCTGTTTTTGGATCCTGATACCTTGGTCCTTATGTCTCCTTACCTTTCCTTGTTCTATCCTTATTCCTATCTTTCGTCTCTCTTGATTAGACTGTAAGCTCTGCCGAGGAGGGACTGTCTCTATTTGTATTTGTACAGCGCTGCATATGCCTTGTAGTGCTTTATAATTGTTTAGTAGTAGCAGTAGTAGTAGTAGAAGTGGAGAACAAAATATATATTAAAAGGAGGAAAACCTCAGAAAACCTACAAAGGCTCAAGCTCAGGTTTTGTTGTCCACTCCTATTCTGGGTTGCTTTAAATTGCATGGGATTTTTTGATATAACTATTTAATATGTTTAGTTAACAATCATGCTGACTATGTATGTATTGGATTTGCTGTTGTTTGACTCAGCTTGCTGAGGATTTTTAAAGGAGTTTACAGTGCTTCAAGTGGGAAGAGCCACAAAAATATGGCCGTCAGGATATTTAAGAACATAAGAACATAAGATATGCCATACTGGGTCAGACCAAGGTCCATCAAGCCCAATATCCTGTTTCCAACAGTGGCCAATCTAGGCCATACGTACCTAGCAGGATCCCCAAAAGACGAAGGTTCCACAATGCTTGTATTGGGTCAAGCATTGATATCCTGGGTCCCTTATTAATAATGGTTTATGGACCTTTCCTCCAGGAACTTGTCCAAACCTTTTTTAAACTCAGCTACACTATCAGCTCTTACTACATCCTCCAGTAAAAAATTCCAGAGTTTGATTACACGTTGAGTGAAAAAATATTTTCTCTTATTTGTCTTAAATAGTTTACCCTGTAGCTTCATTGCATGTCCCCTAGTCTTTCTATATTCTGATAGCGTAAACAATTGATCTACGTTTACCCGTTCCACTCCATTCATTAATTTATAGACCTCTATCATATCTCCCCTCAGCCGTCTCTTTTCCAGGTTGAAGAGCCCTAACCTTTGTAGCCTCTCTTCATAGGAGTAGCCTTCCATCCCCTTTACCATGTTGGTGGCTCTTTTCTGTACCTTTTCTAATAACGCTATATCCTTTTTAAGATACGGCGACCAGAATTGCACACAATATTCAAGGTGCGGTCGTACCATGGAATGATACAGAGGCATTATAATATCCTTTGTTTTATTTTCCATTCCTTTCCTTATGATACCTAGCATTCTATTTGCTTTCTTGGCCACCGCTGCACACTGGGCGGAGGGTTTTAACATGTTATCCACGATGACTCCTAAATCTTTTTCCTGGGTGGTGGTTCCCAATGTGGAACCTTGCATCGTGTAACCATAGTGTGGGTTGTTCTTTCCTAGGTGCATAACTTTGCACTTGTCCACATTAAATTTCATCTGCCATTTGGATGCCCAGTCTTCCAATTTATCCAGATCCTCCTGCAGTTTTCCACAGTCCTCTTGGGTTTTAACAACTTTAAACAGTTTTGTGTCGTCTGCAAATTTGATAACCTCATTCGTTATTCCAT
This sequence comes from Ichthyophis bannanicus, assembly GCA_033557465.1. Taxonomy (NCBI): domain Eukaryota; kingdom Metazoa; phylum Chordata; class Amphibia; order Gymnophiona; family Ichthyophiidae; genus Ichthyophis; species Ichthyophis bannanicus. The sequence goes on along the minus strand of CM066031.1, from coordinate 1,727,425,621 downwards.
TTTCCAGGTCATTTATGAATAAGTCAAAAAGTAGCAGACCCAGTACAGATCCCTGGGGTACTCCACTAGTCACCTTTTTCCATTGGGAAAATTGGCCATTTAGCCCTACCCTCTGCTTTCTATCTTTTAACCAGTTCCCGAGCCACAATAGTACATTGCCTCCTATCCCATGACTTTTTAGTTTTGCCAAAAGTCTCTGATGAGGGACCTTGTCAATGGCTTTCTGAAAGTCCAGATACACTATATCAACTGACTCACCTTTGTCTACCTGTTTATTCACACCTTCAAAAAAACATATCAGATTAGTGAGACAAGATCTTCCTTGTCTAAAGCCATGTTGGCTGTCTCCCATTAGGCCATGACTATCCACATGCTGTGTAATTTTGTTCTTTATGATGGTTTCTACCATTTTCCCCGGTACTGATGTCAGGCTCACCGGTCTATAATTTCCTGGATCACCCCTGGAACCCTTTTTAAAAATTGGCGTTACATTAGCAATCTTCCAATCTTCAGGTATTACAGATGATTTTAATGAAAGTTCACAGATTACTAATAGCAGGTCTGCAATCTCATATTTCAGGTCTTTCAACACTCTTGGATGTATACCATCTGGTCCAGGTGATTTGCTACTATTCAGTTTATCAAATAGTTGTAATACATCTTCCCGGTGTAGCGATATTTCTCTCAATTCCTCTGCAGTATCACCTTTCAATACCACTTCGGTCTTGGGCAACATCCCTACATCTTCCTCAGTAAAGACTGAAGCAAAGAATTCATTCAGTCTCTCTGCTATAGCCTTGTCTCCTTTTACTGCCCCTTTTACCCCTCTGTCATCTAATGGTCCAATTGACTCTCTCACAGGCCTTTTGCTACGAATGTACTTGAAAAAGTCTTTGTTTTGTGTTTTTGCTTCTGTAGCAAGTTCCTTCTCAAATTCTCGCTTTGCCTGCCTTATCAATGCTTTGCATTTAACTTGCCAGTGCTTGTGCTGTTTCCAGTTTTCTTCATTTGGCTCTTTTTTCCATTTCCTGAAAGATGCTTTTTTGGCAGCAACAGCCTCTCTGACCTCACCTTTAAACCATGCTGGCAGTTTTTTGGACTTTCTTCTACTCTTCTTAATGCGTGGAATACAGTAGATCTGGGCTTCCAGGATAGTATTTCTAAACAACGCCCAAGCTTGATGCAAGTCTTTAACCTTTGCAACGGCTCCTTTTAGTTTTTTCTTAACTATATTCCTCATTTTATCATAGTCTCCCTTTCGAAAGTTAAACGGTAGTACTGTGGATTTCTTTACTATCCCTCCTCCACTAATTAAATCAAACATGATCATGCTATGATCACTATTGCCAAGTGGTCCCAACACCCTTATTTCTTGCACCAGATCTGGTGTTCCACTAAAGACTAGATCCAGTATGGCTTCCCCTCTGGTTGGTTCATGAACCAGCTGCTCCAAGAAGCAGTCATTTATTTCATCTAGAAACTTTATCTCCCTAGCATATCCTGCTGTGACACTGAGCCAGTCGATACCGGGGTAATTGAAATTGCCCATTATCACTACTCTGCTGTAACTTTTGTTAGCTTCCTTGATCTCTTTAAGCATTTCATCATCCATTTGTTCATTCTGGCCAGGCGGTCGATAGTACACTCCCACTGCCATCACCTTCCCCTTCATACATGGAATTTCAATCCGTAGAGATTCTACAGCAAATTTTGTTTCCTGCAAAACTTTAATCCTTTCTGACTCAATGCCCTCTCTAACATAGAGTGCAACCCCTCCTCCAATTTGATCAGTTCTATCATTACGATATAGTTTGTATCCAGGTATCACAGTGTCCCACTGTTTGTCCTCCTTCCACCATGTCTCTGAGATTGCAATCATATCTAACCTCTCATTTAGTGATATATATTCTAACTCTCCCATCTTATTGTTTAGACTTCTAGCATATGCATACAAGCTTTTCAGAGACTGTATTTTATTAATATTAATCTGGCTATTGGTAGGCATGGGTAATTTGGAATCTTTATGCTCTGTCTGCACCATACTCAAGGGCATTTGGGCTACTTTACTCTTTTTTGGAACCTCACTGCTTTCGGTAGTATCCTTCAAGGATACCGTCTTCCGAACCATGTGCTCTTGGGCGACTGTCGGCTTTCCCCTATTTTCTAGTTTAAAAGCTTCTCTATCTCCTTTTTAATATATTTCCTTTGTTATATTTCCTATAGGGAGATACTGCTGTTTGTTGTTCACAACAGTATCTCCCTATAGGAAATATCGATGATGACATTTCACTGTGAAAATGACCTTTATCGATGTGTGACATAATTATGTAAATCTGCTAATGATTCAGTAAATCTCACTCACAAGATCTGTAATATGAGGGGCTCACTGTCAAAGCTCAGCCAGGTTGGAGATTTGTGGATTAGAAGCCGCATAATCCCTTCGGTTATTTTTGATTAACTTTTATAGCTTTAACTCCAAGGAAGAAAATAAAGCTAACAGAGAGGACAGAGGGAAATAAATAGTTTTAGGACTGTGTATTGTGATTATGCTTTTACTAATTCTTTTTTTCTGTCGATGACTATAACTAGGATAAGACTGCCCCTCGTTAAACTTTCATGGATTATTTTGTAATTCTACGGTAGTCAGAATCTAGCCCAAGGACAGCTCGACGTGCCCCCGCCGCCTTCGGGGGCATCATCCCCATAGGCGCCCCATACTCCGGTGTCCTTGGACCTGGATCGGGTGGTGGGGACCCTCTGTACCCAGCCCTGGCCCCAGGGGGGGGGGGGAGGATCCCCAGGCCTGATCATCATATTTTCTTTTCTTATTCCACCTTTGAGGTGGAATAAGGAGTGCATTCACACAGGCCTGGCAGGACATATAGGGCGGTGACCTGAATTGGCCCTGTATGTCCTGCTGGACTGGCCCGCCCCCGCTCCGTCCCAATCCCGCCCTCTCCCACCACCTGCCAGCTCTCTTCTTCCTGATGCACAAGATGTATAGGGAGAGCTGGAGTTGGAATCAGGCCCGGACACCTTGCAGGGCTGCACGTCCCACCGGGACATGCAGCCCCACAACACGCATCCCAGAATCGGGTCCGTAGTATCTGTTGTTGCTAATTTCACTTATTTCAAATTGCTCCAAAGTGCTCTAAAGGGGCTCAAAAGGGGTGAACCTCTTTGGCCACACTTTTTTAACCACATGTCCACATGCAGCAGACCCAAACTTATAAGAACCTTGACCCTTGGTCAATGATGTCAGCATTTTCAGTGCCTCCTCTAAGCTGTTTCTTATCCACCACTTTATTCTCAAGGTAAGTTGGGGCTTCCTCAGGGTACAGGCCAAAACCTCCCAACTCCAAATGGTCCAGATTCTACTCCTCTTATTCTCCCCATTGTTGATTTAAATGGCCACTCTACTATAGTTTCCTTAGTGAAGACCTTCATGAAGCTATTATGTTTTATAGGTGATTGCAGGGGCAGAAACTCAATTGGTGGTTTGATCTTTAGGTGACATTTTGTTTCAAAAAGCAAATTTGTCTGACAATAGAATGGGTTTAATTAAGCTATAAAATGTCAAAGACAAGAAATTATGATGATATTTTCCTGGGCACTGAGATAAATGAAAAAGATTTCTAAGGAATAGGCCTTAACATCTAACATTTTAAAATGAATAATCAATAGAGCTAGAACTCCCTTACTGAAGTACATTTTGTAATGTGTTTGACCAAAAAAATGCATACTGCAACAAAGATACAAAGATTAGCTTTCTTTTAACAATATTTTTCGGGGGGGGGAGGTATATATTCAGTGGTGGTGATGACTATTAGTTGAAATGCTGACACTGGTGTTTAGATTAATAACTATATTCAGCAACATTAAATAAACATTTGCTGCTATTTGACAGGCCTAAGCAAAATTATGATCTTACTTTCATAGCAGCTGAATATCACCATGTCCAGATCATTTTTTTTAAAATTTTATCCTCATTAAATTTTCATATATATAATCAAGACAATCATGTACAGAAAAAGGAAAAACTCATGAGAATTTTCTATATACCATGGAAAAATAAATTACAATGAAAATCAACAAGAGTTACCTACTAGTCCACAAATATGAGGGGGGAGTGTGCAGAAAAAAAATCAGAAGGGAGGTATAGAACTACCATAGAAGAGGGCCACTAGTGCGGACCAGGGCATCAATCTTTCACAGCACGGTTAAGTCTCCTCTACGGAAGGAGCACCTCCAGGTGATGCAGGTAGCCTGCCATTATTGAAAACGGCTACGTCACCCAGTTGGAAAGACAAAGCACAATGACTTCTAAAGAATTAAACATTTACAAGGAAATTCTAAGTGGAAAAATGTTCCTAGCTGCAGCACGCCCGGCTTCAATAATAAAAACTGTTTACACCACTTCTGAGTGTCTTTCGCTAAATTGCAGAAAACAGAAATTAGAAAGCCACAAAAGGGCACAACCCTCTTTTTAATATATAATTTGAGGATCCATTCCCGGTCTGCTACCAAAACACAGAAGACGAGTAATGTAGCTGGTAGATAAGTCTCAACAGCAGAAGAGTCCAAAAGTTCAGTAACATTTAAAACTTCCATATTTGGATCTAAAACCTGGACAGAAGGCTCTTTTTTAGCCGATGGTAACTAATAGGCTTTAGTTACATAGAAACATAGAAACAGGACAGCAGAAAAAGACCACATGGCCTAGCTAGTCTGCCCTTCCCTATCACTCACTACAAGAGTCCCCTCTTTTCCATTAGAGAGCCTCTGTGTTTGTCCCATGCTTTTATGAATTTAGATACTGTCCTCATCTCTACCATTTCCACTGGGAGACTATTCCATGCATCTACAACTCTTTTCGTAAAGAAATATTTCCACATATTATTCCTGAGTATATCCCCTTTCACCCTCATCCTATGTCCCCTTATAGCAGAGCTTGCTTTCAATAGAAAGAGGCTCTCCTCTTGTGCATTTATGCCACGGAGGCATCTAAACATCTCAATCATATCAGCTCTGTCCCGCCTTTCCTCTAAAGTATACATAGTAAGGTCCTTAAGTCTGTCCTCATATGCTTTATAATGAAGACCATTAACCATTTTAGTAGCCACCTTCTGCACCAACTCTAACCTGTTTATATCCTTTTGAAGGTGCGGTCTCCAGAATAGCACACAATACTTCTAATGAGGTTGCACCAAAGACTTATACAGAGGCACTATCACCTCCTGGAGGCTTGACTAGTACTGACCCAAGACCCTGCTCTCCATTGAAAGAACAAAAGGAAGGCTTGTTTGGGAGTTGAGCCCAGGACCTCTCACACCCAAAGGGAGACTCATACCCCTAGACCAATCAGCCACAACTGTTGTTATAGATGGAAATAATTCTATAGGCACTAAAAGAACCTCTTCTAGATATTTCTTGAACATTTCCAATGCTGATAGCCCTGCAGTCTGTGGAAATTCAACACTCGGAAGTTAAAAGCACGGATGACATTTTCCAAAGACTTAATTTTACATTTTAACACTGTATTTTACTTCACCAAAGCAAGATTAAAGTCTGAAAGATCAGGAATCTGTGTATGCTCTTGAACAGTAGAAGTTAAAGTCTCAAAAACACTTAGGGCCCAGTACTGTTTTGGACGTGCTGACCCTCTGTGCTCCTGGTCGGAACCGGACACACAGAGTGAGCTGGGCTTCTGATCCTGCAGGGCACATCTAGCCCTGTGGGATCAAAATTGCATCTAGGCCTGTACATGCAGGCCTGAACCCTGATTCAGGTTGCCCTGCATGCACAGGCCTTCCACGGCTAACTCAGTTAGGACGTTTGAATGGAGCCGAGGCACCATGGCATCCAGTTGCCATGGCACCGCGGCTCCATTCAAAAACCTCAGAGGTGGAATAAGTTCCCTGTTCAGGCTTCCGGCCCCGGACATACAGGGCCGACATTGGAATCTATCCTGTACGTCAGGGGCTGCCGACCACCCATTGCTCACCCTAATTCGGCCCCTGCACTGCCCCTTTCCCACCCCATCTAACTTCCCTGTACAACATGCGGGGGAGTTAGTCAGGGGCATCCATTCCCATTATTTGTGCCTCAGAATGACGATGTTACTGTTTCTGAAATCTTCTCCGTGTTCTGTTGAACCTTGGCAGAGAGCTCGACTGTCTGCTTAGAAACATTGTCAGAAAGGAGGACTATGGCATCCCATATGGGTTCTAAGGTAAACCTTTTAGATCTGGAAAGGGAAGGAGGAGCTAGTGTAGATAATTCCACAGGGTGAGTCCCAGTCACCTGCCCACCAACATGAGGGCCATTCACAACTGATGAATCCACTTCCCGGGGCGCCTCCCATGGCACCTCCAGAAACCCCAGAGGCAATCCTCTATACCCATCTGCACAAGAGAAACATGCTGAAGCATTCATGGAAGCAATGGAGGCAATGGAACTGACTCAAATCATCTGTGCACCAACACATCAGAAAGGCAACATCCTGGATCTCATATTCCTCATCTCCAAATCTGATAATGCAAACAAAAATCCAAAGATTTCAGCTGTACCATAGTCTGATCACTTTTTCATTACCTACATCACCTCCTATCAATCCCTCCCCATCAAATATAAGGCACACCCAACAAGAAGGTTCAAACCATTTAATAAAGAGAACTTCCTCAATCAAATTCTACCAAGCATACAACCAGGACATGCAGATTTTGAAACATCAATTAACAACTGGAACACTGTCATAGCCACAGCAGCATGTACAATGACAACATACAAAGGAACCAAGGTGAGAACAGCAAAAGCACGTTGGTTCATACCAGCACTACGAAAATTAAAAACACAACTTAGAAGAGTTGAGAGGAGATGAGAAAAACAAAAAATGAAACTGACAGGACAAGATACATAGGTGCTCTAAATAACTATCGTACTGAAATAGATGACACACGAAAAGCCTACCACTCAAAACTCATAAATGGATCACTAAACTGGCCACATGAGCTTTTTAACATTGTCAAGCAGCTAACCAAAACACCTCGTACTAGAACCAACTCCCAAACATACCACCACAACAACTCGCGGCACAATACGTACAGCTCCAACAGAAGACCAACGCACAGCCCATAACAATTAAAAATGTCCACAGTGCTGACCCTGGCTCCACGTGGGGCACATTTGAAACAATCTCCAAAGAAAGGATTGAAACCACCATAACAGGACTCAACACCACCACCTCCACACTCGATCCCTGCCCGGTCAACTGGATTAAGAAGGCAAGACTAGAGCTAAGCCCAACACTCGCCAGCATCGCAAATGAATCTCTCAAACAGGGTTGAATGCCCAATAGCCTCAAAATATCCATCTTATGCCTGACCCTCAAGAAACTGGATCTTGCTCCATTAGATTCTATCTCATTCAGACCAGTAGCAAGCCTTCTATTCACCACAAAAATCATCAAGAAGATAGTGCAACAGCAACTGCAAGACCACCTTGACAAAAACAATATGCTTGACTGACAAGAACACAGATTCTGACCATATCATGGCATTGAAACCCTCATGGTTTCATTAATAAACAACCTAACCAAAAGAATTCAAACCAAGCATACCGGATATACATTGATCTTCCTGGATATATATGCAGCATTTGACACCGTTGTACACAGCACCCTCCTGCATAGACTGAAGGAAACTGGCATCCAAGCAAAGTTCTGCAATGGTTCCAGTCCTACCTAACAGACAAATATCAGCAAATCTGAACCAGTGCCACCACTTCCTCACCATACCACCAAACCCAAGTAATACCACAAGGCTCTGAACTATCAGCCATGCTATTCTACATCTATCTGTGGCTACTCTGCTCCATAATATGATCACACAATGTCAATTTCCACATATATGCAGATGACATTATGATTTATGGACCCATAACCACCACAAATCCAACAAAGCCACAGTTAATAAACTGCTTCAACAACGTCTCCAGATGGCTCCAAGAGAATAACCTCACGATAAACCTAAAAAAAAAGAAGCCTTGTTTGTTACAAAGGATCAAGCCTTCACGCCACCGACACACCATGCACCAGGAACAATCCAATTAAGAGTCCAACCGCAAATAAAGTAGCTAGGAATCATCCTGGATCAGATGCTGTCATTCAAGTAATAGATTGCAAAAACAGTAAAGACAATATTTTCCAAAGCCAGGATGATACAGCACCTTAGGCCACTCCTAGTCTCACAGGACTTCAGGTGGATTATTGTAATTCAATATACCATAGGCTCCCAATCACCACACTCAACCCACTTTGAACTGCCCTCAACACAACAACCAGGAACATCCAAAAAGTGAGGAGATTTGACTACATCACCCCAGTCTTGAAAGATTTACACATCCTCCCATTAGAAGCTCGGATCAAGTACAAAACATTAGTACTGATCAACAGAGCACTTCATCAGCAGCAATCATCACATTTATATACCCTACTGTCATAACCGGACTCAGGAAGAACAACATGGCAAGCCACAAGCAATGCGCGGATTGTGCCACATGAAAGAACTAAGTTTAACCAACAAACCTGTAACCGCACATTTGACCTATATGCACTTTCGTTATGGAACTCTCTCCCATCTAAATTACGATGCAACAAGGAACTGTCCTCATTCAAAAAACAGCTAAAACCCCACTTATTCAGAGAATACCTAGGCTTGGAACAGAACAGCACCATCTGAAATTATTTCCACAATGTGCACCAAAAGAACTGAGACTGAGAGTCAGAAAGAGAATTGCTGTGAAACCCCGATACACACTTAATCGGGTTTGTAAATATGTTACCCACTCCAGGTGATGGGATCCCCCCGCTAAACATGTTACTACCAGTTTTAATGTACCCCCCACCCTTTCTGGTTTATTTATTCTTTTTAATTTGAAAATTGTATTCGGTACTGCACAAATTGTTACATCATTTTTTCTCATCATTTACAATCAATGATATATCATGCATCTTGCTGCCTTCATCAGCCCAACAAAAAAGCTTACATCCATAATTAGCATACCTTTCCCTCTCAAAACTATCTTCTGGTTCGTATCTTCCAATTATTACCCAATTACCATTTTTCCTCTTACACCACATTATATATTCCTTTCCATGTACCTATACATTTTTTAATATTCCTTTCTCCCCTCCCCGCCCCCCACTTGATCTTGTAATGTGATCCTGTAGCTCACGATAGAGGAAACTTTCGGTGGTGGTATCGCTTGATCTCTCTGCTGCTTTTGATTTCATTTTTTTATTTATATTTATTTATTTACATTCTCTTATATACCACGCTATTCTGCATCAGTGTGGTTTACATTGAACAAACTGAAATTACATCGAACAGGGCATTATAACTTGGAGATAACTATTTTACAGGGAACATGGGCTATGGAGGGTTAAGTGGCTTGCCCAAGACCACAAGGAGCACCTGTGGGACTAGAAACCCCAGTCCTTCTGGCCCAAGGTTGCTGTCCTTTAGTGGGATTTGAACCCCCGACCTTCCGGCCTGATTTGGTGGATCACGCTCTTCATCTTTCTCGTTTGCGAGATGCTGGTCTTCGGGGAACCGTTTACAAATGGTTCCACTCCTATCTCTTTGCACGCTCCTGTTCTGTTCTTCCTTGTTCACAGTCTGATGTTCCTTCTGATCCTTTTCCCTTGCACTGTGGTGTTCCCCAGGGCTCAGTATTAGCCCCCTTATTATTTAATGTTTTCATGGCACCCCTGGCACTGTTAATACAGCAGTCGGGCATCTCTGCTTTCTATTATGCCGATGATATTCTTCTTCTGCACCATACGTCCCCTCTTCACCCCGACTTTTCCCCTGTTAATTCTTGTCTGTCCACAGTAGCCGACTGGTTAGTCTCTAACTGCTTACATCTGAACATCCCTAAGACCTTGGCTATTTGGTTTTCTCACGGCATTCCCTCTCCTTCACTGGCCCCCTCCTTTTTTGGTTCCCCTATCCCACTAGTAACATGTTTCTGATACCTGGGTGTCTTTCTTGATTCTGACCTCTCCTTCAGGGACCACATTTCCCATGTCACCAAATCCTCTTTCTTCTTTCTTCGACAGATTCGAGAAATTCGCCCCTTTCTAACACCCCAGGCCCTCACCACTCTCCTCTTTTCTTTGGTTATCTCTCGTCTCAACTTCTGCAATTCTGTTCTCTCTGGTGTTCCTATCTCCCAGCTTTTCAGATTACAACGCATACAGAACACAGCTGCGCATCTTATCTCTCACTCCTCTTGTTGGGACCACATCACTCCCCTACTCATGAATCTTCATTGGCTCCCTCTGGTTCACCGTATCCACTATAAACTCCTCACACTGGTTCATCAGGTTTTATATACTCATACCCCTCGTTACTTATCTGATCTCTTACAATTTCACATTCCCAGCTGCTCTCTTAGGTCTATACATATTAATCGCCTTCACCTTCCCTCCCCTTCATGTGCCCATCACCAGTCAACCCGAAATTCTGCATTCTTCTTCGCTGGCCCCGCCCTATGGAATTCCCTTCCCATTTCTCTCCATCTGGAACAAAATTTTCACACTTTTAAAGCTCAACTGAAAACTTATCTATTCAATAAAGCATTTGACCTATCTAGTGCCCATGTCTAGTCCTGCGTGTTCCTTCCTCGGTCTAAATTAGAGTATTCATAAATACGTTTGCCTAGCCTCTCGTTTTTCTGTGATTTTGTGTGCCTTTATGTCCTGTTATGTTCACTGTGTATGTATGTATGCTTGCTCTGTCTCTCTCTTTCCTGTCCAACATTGTAATTTCTCCTTCCTTTTCGGTGCCTTTGGCCCATTTCTGTATTTTTATTTTGAGTTTGTAAACCGCTTTGTTTTAACTTGAAGGCGGTATATCAAGTGAAATAAAATATAAAACATAAAACATAATGCACACCTCCTTATTTTACTATCACATTCCCTAATTTGATTGAACTCATGCCATTAATTTGTTGTCCTCCTTTTGTAACCATTCGCTATACCTTTCCCATCTTCTTTAAAAGACCTCTATCCTGTGTGTTTTATATGCAGTAATTTCGCTCATCCTATAGATGTAGGCCAGTCTGCTTAATATTCTCTCAGGTGCTGGTTCTCTCTCTGACCTCCACCCCTTCACTATTTCCATCCACACTCCAATTGCTAGCATCTTTAAAATATACACCAGTTCACTCCATTCATTCAATAACACTCCTGCTGGTGTGATAGGGCCAACCCAAACCACCATATCTTGTGCCAAATCAGACAGCCATTGCCATGTTTTCTGTAGCACAGGGCACATCCACCACATATGCATATAATCCCCTCTCTCTTCACACTTTCTCCAACACATCAAATTATTATATTTCCCCATCTTACACAGACACACTGGGGTTAAATACATCCGGTACAGCATCTTATAACAGTGTTCTTAAATTGCTGTCGAGACCACTGGTATTTTTACCCCTTCATATATTTTTTCCCATCTCTGATAGTCCCAGTGACCTCCCAAGTCCTCCTCCCATGCCTGCATATGCGTTCCTTGGTCAATGGGCCACCTCAATGCTTTATACAATCTCGAGATTACGCCTCTGGATAATTCTCCCATCTTAAACATCTTTTCATATTGTTTCTCCTTATTTCATAAGCATTCCTTTATTTGTTTTCCCCCCAGGAAATGTGCCAATTGGAAGTAACCATACTAATCACTTATCTCTATCTGAAATTCTTGCTGAAGCTCCCCAAATGGTCTTAATTGGACCACAGCTGTTAATACCTGTTCCATGTACTGTAACTCTTTCTCATGCCACTTTTGATATATATCTGATACTCCTCCCACTTTGAATCCTTCCCACTGTGTAATCTGCTGTGCTCTAATGCCTCCCCCCCCCCCTCAGTGTCAGCACCTTATGTTTCCTATCCCATACTCGGAGTGTGCATGCCACATAGGGGTTCCTATCTTGGCCCCTTCCTCTCCCCCCTCTTCTCTGCCACATCAAGTCAATAAGGCAATTTGGTCTTACCATCTCCTGTTCTGTTTTACTTCATTGGGGCCCACCCCTCTCTAGCCTCCATCCCAGTAACACTCTCAACTGTGCCACCTCATAGTACCTTGCTATCTCAGGCACTGCCAAGACCCCTTCCTTTTTTTCTCTATACATTATCTTTCTTTGCACCCTTGGAGGTCTGCGTCTTCAGATAAATTAGCTGAGCAGCTGAGTTTTGAACAGATTGAACGGGAGAAAGATGATTCAGAAGGACACCAGTAAGGAGGAGGTTGCAATAGTCTAGACAAGATGTGACTAGAGTGGAAAAGTATCTTTGTAGTGTGTATAGAAAGGAAGGGACAAATTTTGTCAATGTTATAGAGAAAGAAATACATTTCCTTGTTATTTATTTATTTATTTATTTTATTTATTACAGTTGCTTATATACCGCACTATTCGGTATCAGCGCGGTTTACAGTATAACAAAAACAACCTAAACACAAATTGTTTGGTTTTACATAGAACAGGAATATCAACTTGGATAATGGGGTTAAACTATATACATGAGGGGTCAATTAAATAACAGGGTTGGATTATATACATGAAATTTTAGTTGCACTGAGTTATATGCAACACAATGCTTACTTTAGGACGAAATTTGTCTGATCTGCAGGAGAATCTCATCTTTTATTCATGTTTACAGTAAAAAGGTGTCAATATTACATTAATGTCCTAGACAAAAAGAGTGAATGATCTTTCTGAGAGGTGATTTGCTGAGTAGAGACAACCCCATGACAAATGCAATAGATGGAGTAGCAAAAAGGGCTTAAGACTCAGCTCCATGCAGGCACGTGACAAAAGGTCACTGATGGAAACCCAACAAAGGGATCTTGAAAAAGAACTGAAGGAGTAGAAAAGAAAGACAAGTCTACAAATGCAGGAATTGGGGGCCTGCTTTCACTTCCCGCAGCTTTCTAGTCACTCTTCTCCCAATGGTACGCTTGCCATGAGGTGGGAGCAAAACAGAAAGGAAGAAGGTACACACCCGAACATTAATACTTGTAATGTCAAGGAGCACAACCCAAGGAAGAACATAGAAAACACTTAGAAAGACAAACTTTTAGTCCCCAGTCCCTGCCATGGAACTGCTTTTCAGCCCCCAGCACCCATCTGGTTTTTCTTGATGAATGCAGCTCAAGGACCACTCTTATAAATCAAGAAAGCAAAGCAAAGCACACTTTAAATCATGCAGCTAGACTAATATGAATAAAATACAACCTCTATGCCTGTATGCAAATGCTAGAATTCTAAAAAATAAGATGGGAGAGCTAGAATATATAGCACTAAATGAAAGGTTAGATATGATTGGCATCTCAGAGACCAGGTGGAAGGAGGACAACTAATAGGACACTGTGATACCTGGGTACAAACTATATTGAAATTATATAGTAGATCAAAATGGTAGAGGTGTTCTGCTCTATGTTAGAGAGGGCATTGAGTCACATAGGATTAAAGTTCTGCAGGAAACAAACTACACTGTAGAATCTCTATTGATAGTTCCATGTAAAAAGCGGAAGGCAATGGCAGTATGGGTGTACTGCCGACCACCTGGCCAGAATGAACAGATGGATGATGAAATGTCCAAAGAAATCAGGGAAGCTAACAAAAGTTACAGCACAGTAATAATGTGTGATTTAAATTACCCTGGTATTGAATGGGTCAATGTCACTGCAGAACATGCTAGAGAGATAGGGCCTGATTCTGTCCTGGACGTAGATCCGCTCTGTGCATCCGGACTGAACCAGATGCACAGAGGGGATCGCGATTCTGATTCCACAGGGCATGTCTAGCCCCGCAGGATCAGAATCGCGAGCAAGCATATATGTGCAGGCCAGGACTGCAATTCATTCCCGGCCTGCACATATATTAGTAGCCCATCTAACTCAGTCAGGGCTTTTAAATGGAGCCGCTGCACCATGACATCATGTTGCCATGGCACTGCATCTCCATTTAAAAGCCATGATGCCGAGGGGCGGAGCCTGATGTCCAGCGGGTAGGACGCTTTGCGTTGAAGCTCCCGAGAGGCCTACTTAGAATCCTGACTTAATACCTATACAAATTTACTATTTCGCTCCGAGCTGACCGGGGCACCTCGGGGGGGATGGCGGCCCATAAACCAGCGCGCTTGGACTTCGGGTCTCCTTCTTCTTCTCACGGAAAACGCTCCAAAACAGAGGTGTCCTCCCCGCAGAAGATGGTGCCATTTCGTGAAAACCCCGCAATGCACCTGGAGATTTTGGAGGAAATACGCGGCGTGAAGGAATTGGTGCAGTCCAATGGAGAAGCGCTTCGAGCCATGCGAGAAGACTTTGGAGTGCTCCAGGACCGACTTGAAGGTCTTTCATTACGGCAGGACAATATGGCGGGGGTCCTCGACTCGCACGAGGTGCGCTTGGGCAAACTGGACAAGGCTGAGCGCCAGATACAGAATCTTCAAAAGGAGTTGGAAGATAGCAATAATCGAGCCCGTCGCAACAATGTGAGGCTCCTCGGAATGCCGGAGGGGGTGGAAGCAGGAGATATAAGAGAATTCTTGCTCAAAACTCTTCCCTCCTTGCTGAAGATCACTTTTCACAGAGAACTGGAAATCGATCGAGCACACCGTGTTCCTGCCCACATGGCGCTCAACCGCACGACCCCCGGCCTATTATCTTTAGCTTGCTACGATATCAACAAGTGGAACAAATTTTACATGCTGCCCGAGCGAATCATCATTTGGAATTTGAAGGTCGTAAGGTCTCCTTCTTTCCTGATTTGGCAAAGCCTACCGTTGACCGTCGGAAGAAACTCCTTGCTTTTCGCCCTCGACTTCAACAGCTACAGGCTCGCTTTGGCCTGTTGTATCCAGCGAAGCTCCGAGTGACTCTCCACAACCAGACCAGGACGTTCGAGGATCCTGATCTACTATCAACATTTTTGGACTCCAAAGAAGCAGAGCAGATGCGCTAATCCCAAATCTTGGACTCTTATCTGCCGGCTCTGTCCGCCATTTTGAAGGGCCCGATGCGGCGGTCATAGCCAAGCACAGAAATAGCCTGGACTTTCTTTCTTTCTCTGTATGACTTTTGTTTTTTGGTCTCCTATCCCTTCATGATGTGTGCCTTGGTCGGATTCGGAGCACGCACAGTCCTACAGGTTATGTGTTTTTTCAATTTCGGCCTTCTCTGGGGTTTCTCCCCGCAGACACATGGTCGCCAGTAATTTTGGGGTTTTGCTTCTCCTCTACCGTACTGCGGTTTTCTTTGTTAATGTGGGGCGCTTCATTGTATTATATTAGCTTATTTTTCCTATGTCATGTGTACAGCCAGATACAGTCAGTTTGAGGGACATAGTGAAATTATGTGTGCTATCATGCTCATAATTTTTAACTTTTCTGAATGGCCTTATGTAAAATCTTATTATTCATCGTCAAGGAATTAATGGTCCACTCAAAGGAACGTAAATCCTTAGCTATCTTAGCCATGAGCATGTTGATTTGGTGTTTCTTCAGGAAACGCATTTAAACTCTGCTGAAACACTGAAACTCAATGCTAGGCCTCACATGGTAGCTGCCTATTCTCCCACCGTTTCCAAATGGTACGGGATAGCCATTCTGGTTAAGAAGTCTTTGCACGCTACTGTACCTGATATTAGCGCTGACATGGAGGGTAGATGGGCCCGTGTACACCTTGAGGTTGGAGATAGTGAATTCACGTGTATTTGTATTATGCCCCGAATGTGGACAATCCTGCTTACTATGCAAGTATTGCGCAGTTGGCCTCGGCCTCTGCCAATGCTCCATTAATACTTGGTGGCGATTTTACTTAAGTGTTCCCTCAATCTTTTCTTCTCAAACAAGGTGCTCGTTGGCTGGAAGATCCAGTACCGAGTAGACCTGTGTGGCTAGATATAGAAGCGGGCCTTTGCTAACCGATTCCTCTTACTTTCTCCCTGGTATGACTCTCCCATCAGACTCCCACTATCCACCAATGCTTTTAGACACTTTAGGTGCCTTTAATACTCTTATGCAATCTTTCGACTTCCGACTCTGGTCAGTGCAACTTCAGCATCGCATTCGGAGCACTAGAGTACTCCCGCCATCGGCATTCTCTACATAAGGTTGATTGGAGACTTTCCGATCTCTCGGTAGTTCACCGGGTGTAGCATCCAATTTTACTAAACCTTATGTAATGCTATCACTAGAGATACCTCTATAGCGCAGAAAGTATGGGAGAGAGAATTGCATGTGACTTTGACCTCGGAGCAATGGAGCCTTATCTGGAGTAGAGGGACACGGGTTCCCGACCCGCCTCACTCACTCAGACCCTCTTCTTTCTAGCCCACCGGTGTTTTTACACTCCTCACAGATTAGACAAATGGAACACTACTCTGGGCAATGGTTGCTGGACACGTCCTGCGGCCATTGGTTCATTGCCTCATGTTATGCATGAATATCCCGCACTACAGTATTACTGGCGTCGGGTCTGGGGTCGTATTTAGTCTATCTCGCACTCTCAGGAGTCCCTTTCTTGGAGGATAGTGGGACTTCGCCCAGTTGCGGGGATCCCCTCTCTCCCAAAAATGGCTTATCTCCTTTCGAACTTTATGCTTGGCATTGCTATTTCCCTAATTAAGTAATACTGGAAAATTAGCTCCCATCTGAGCCCCAATGAATGGTGGAATCATGCCTGTCTTTACAGTAAATATGAACAAATACCTCGTCTATTCGCTTCCTCCGTTCAGACTCCTTCTCATTGGTCTCAATGGAAGATGCTCAATGACTATGTACATTTTGCTAAATGCTCTCATCTGACTGTCTAATTTTGTATATATCTCTGTCCCATGATCATGCTGTATTGTAGATACTCTTTTGATCGTTCGATGTATAATCACTGTTAATTGGAAGCGCTCACATGCTGATATAATCGGGTAGAGAAGAAGCATCGGGGTGGGGGGTAATGGGTTTACTTTTCCTTATTGTATACTTGTTTTGTTTCTTTTGGTGTGTTGTTTCTTTTGTTTGTTGCAAAATGAAAATAAAAGTTTAAAAAAAAAAAAAAAAAGCCATCATGCCGGCTGCACCGTTAAATTGCTTATACCCCCAATCTGGCCTCCTAAGGCCAGGGTCAGGCTGCAGGAATAAACCCTTGCCCCATCTATGCCCCAGCAGCTTAAAAAAATGTCCAGGGAAGTTATTCCACCTCAGAGATGGAATAACTTCTCCAGACATTTCGTCAGCCCTGGACGTACAAGGCCAACATTAGAATCTACCCTGTACATCGAGGGCCGGCGACTGCCCACTGCCCGCCAACTCTCCGCCCCTGGACTACCCCTTCCATGCATAACTGGTGGAGAGGTTATTTGGGAGCAGGAGAAGCCACGGATAGTGGAGATAGATGTCCCATCAGGCCATCCATCCCTGCTATTCGTAGCTCAGAATAACCCCCATAATGATTCTAAATGAAATAAATGATTGCTTCTTGGAGCAGCTGGTCCATGAACCAACAAGAGGGGAAGCTATTTTGGACCTAATTCTTAGTGGAACACAGGATCTGGTGCAAGAGATAAGGATTTTGGGGCCACTTGACAATAGTGATCATAGCATGATCACATTTGATTTAATAAATCAAAGAAAGGCGGCAAGGAAAACCACAGTACCAACTTTTAACTTTCAAAAGGGAGACTATGATAAAATGAGGAAAATAGTTAAGAAAAAAATAAAAGGTGCAGCTGAAAAGGTTGAAGATTTACATCAAGCATGGGCGTTGTTTAAAAGTGTTCTCTTGGAAGCCCAGACCAGACGTATTCCATACTTTAAGAAAAGTAGAAGGAAGGTCAAAAAACTGACAGCATGGTTTTAAGGCGAGGTTAGAGAGGCTGTTGTCAAAAAATCATCCTTCAGGAAATGGAAAAAGGAGCCTAATTATGAACATTGGAAACAACATAAGCATTGGTATGTTAGATGCAAGGTATTGATAAGTCAGGCAAAGAGGGAATTTGAAAAGAAGCTTGCCATGGAAGCAAAAACACATAACAAAAAGTGTTTCAAGAACATTCATAGCAAAAAAACTGTGAGAAAGTTAGTTGGATCATAGGATGACAGATGGGTAAAAGGGGTATTAAGGGAGGACAAGGATGTAGCAGAGAGACTGAATGAATTCTTTGCTTCAGTCCTTACTGAAGAAGATTTAGGGAAGTTACCCAGTAGATGTAGTAGAAGAATTGAAAGAAATATTGATAAACCAAGAGGATGTATTACAACTGTTTGATAAACTGAAGAGTAGCAAATCACCTGAATCAGGTGGTATACAGTACATCCAAGGGTGTTGAAAGAACTAAAAGATTAGATTGCAGCCTTAGTAATCTGTGAACAATCATTAAAATCATCTTTAGTCCCTGAGGATTGGAAAGTGTCCAAAGTAATTCCAATTTTTAAAAAGGATTCCAGGAGTGATCCGGGAAACTACAGACTGGTGAGTCCAACATCAGTACTAGGCAAAATGGTAGAAACCATTATAAAGAATATAATAACTGAACATGTAGTTAGCCATGCTTTAATGGGAGAAGGACTTAGCCAAGGAAAGCCTTGTCTTACTAATCTGTTATATTATTTTGAAGGTGTGAGTAAACAGGTAGAAAGAGGTGAGCTGATTGATATAGTGTATTTGGATCTTCAGAAAGCCTTTTACAAGGTCCTTCATGAGAGACTCTTGGCGAAATTAAAAAGTCATGGGATTGGAGGCAGTTTACTATTGTTAATCAGGAACTGGTAAAAGATAGAAAGCAGAGAGTAGGACTAATTGGCTAATTTTCTTAATGGAAAAAGGTGAATAGTGGAGTACCCCAGGGATCTGTGCTTTTTAACATATTCATAAATGACCTAGAAATAGGGATAATGAATGAGGTGATAAAATTTGCAGATGACACAAAATTATTCAAAGTTGTTAAAACACAACAGGATTGTGAAAAATTGCAAGAGGACCTTGAAAAATTGGAAGGCTGGACGTCCAAATGGCAGATGAAATTTAATGTAGACAAGTGCAATGTTATGCATCTAGGAAAGAACAACCTAAACTATGGTTATACCATGCAAGCTACCACCTTAGAAACCACCACCCAGGAAAAAGATTTAGGTGTCATCGTGAAACCCTCCATCTAGTGTGCTGCGGTGGCCAAGAAGCAAATAGAATGCTAGGAATCATAAGGAAAGGAATGGAGAATAAAACCAAGGATATAATGCCTCTGTATCGTTCCATGGTGTGACCACACCGTGAATATTATGTGCAATTCTGGTTGCCATATCTTAAAAAGGTATATAGCTGAATTAGAAAAGATACAGAGAATAGTGACAAAAATGGTAAAAGGAAAGGAAGGATACCCCTATGAGGAGAGGCTTAAAAGGTCAGGGCTCTTCAACTTGGAAGAGAAACGACTGAGGGGGGATATGTTAGAGATCTATATATTAATAAATGGAGTGGACCAGGTAAATGTAGATTGGCTGTTTATGCCATCAAAAAGTAGAAAGACTAGGGGAAATGCAATGAAGCTACAATGCAATCCATTTAAGACTAATAAGAGAAAATATTTTTTTTATTCAACATCTAATAAAACTCTGGAATTTGTTACCGGTGGATATAGTAAAAGCTGTTAGTGCATCTGAGTTTAAAAATGGTTTGGACAAGTTCCTGGAGTAAAGGTCCATAAACCATTATTAAAGAAGACTTTGGAAATCCACTGTTTTCCCTGGGATAAGCATTGTGGAACCTGTGTGCCTCTTTGGGTATCTGCCTGTTACTTGTAGCCTGGATTGACCACTGTTGGAAACAGGATACTGAGCTTAATGTACCTTGGTCTGACCCAGTAAGGCATTTCTTATGTAAGGTGGAGAATTAAGTGACTATGTATTCATTTAACAGTTTTTTTATACTGCTTTATCATTGTAGTCAAAGCAGTTTACCTTGTAGTTTATATATTGTAAAGTACATTAAACAGGGGCATTGATAACTTGGATTCTTCTGACACAATGGAGGGTTAAGTGATTTGCCCAAGGCTACAAGGAGTGCTAGTTGAAATTGAACCCCAGTCACTTGGTTTTCAAGTCAGTGCTCTAACCATTAGGCTACTCCTCCACTTCTTGAAGGCAGTTTTTACAATGGGATGTTGAAGTACAATCTGGGATACAATGCCATAACATCTGAAAAAAAGCAGGTATGTGCAAATTCAGGCATGATTTCAGAAACATGGACATGTCCAATATGGATGTCTATAGAGACTTCTACATAGACATCACCAGAATAGCATTTTAGAGCATGGATGTCTGCTAGCATAATGCTTAAAGTAGCAGGGTGAGAGCAGGGTGGTCAGGTTCAAATCTCAGTATGGGTATTTGTAATCTTAAATTAGTCACTTAACTTTCTATTTTCTTTGGATGTTTTAAGGCCAAAACAAGCACATTCCTGATGCCTATTTGTGCCTGCAGCAGGTCTAAAGGTGGATGTACCTGAAGACTTTACTGGTCATTCCTGAAATTGAATGGAGACCTGTAAGTTCATTGCATCCCCCAGACGTGCCTCCACCACACCCCCTTGCCTAATTGGACATCCCTGCAATGGAGACATCTGTAAAAGTCATTTGTGGAATGGCTTTGGAGACGTCTTCGTGATTTAGACTTCTAAATCACAACCAAGCCTTTTAAAATGACCCCATAGGCATAGGTGTGTCCATATAATAGCTTCCAAAGATTTGTTGAAATCTCAGCTATTATGTAGCCAAATACATTTACACCAGCTTCGGAAATGGTATAAATGTACACTGCTGAAATACATATGTGAAGGTACATTTTAGAAAGGCCGTGTAGGTGTAATTTGGGGTGTTCCAAGTCAGAATGTCTGAAATTTAGTGGGAGGGACAGCAGCGAAGGTGGGCATGTGTAGATGCCTTGTGAAATCGGTCTGTCTCCTTCCTGAAAGATGCATGTGTCTACCACATGAAAGGAAAAATGGGGACTTGTGGAGTAATGGGTCAAACACATTCATATTTTTACCTGATTTCAGAAACTTGCATGAGTTGGATATGCAGGTCTGCCATTCCAGGCACATAGATATGCCCGCCACACAATTTCAGAACATCCTTGCTTATATCTCCTCCTTCACATGTCCCAGCCTGACACTTTACAAATGGAAGATGTGCAGCAGTGCAGGGACCAGGGGAAATGCCTTTTTATTTACTGCCACGGTTTTTGAAGGAGCAAAAAATTATCAGGGGAGTGAGGAGCATTTCTTTCTTCACGTTACAGTTTTTGTTTTGCCAAAAGAAGCACTTTTCAGAGTCCTATTTGTGCCCTTGAACAAGTACAACCATGGATGTCCCTTGACAGTGAATAAAGACATGCAGTATTGGTCTAAAATTGTTTGAACACATATATTTTTTTTTACCCTGCACCGAGCATGCTCCAATGAGTCTTGGACATGATTATGCCGGACATGTGTATATTCAGCACTTTTTAAAATGGCTGAGGGAACATGTGTGTGATTTCAACATTTGAATGAGTGTTTTCAGATGTGAAAATCATGAACAGGGCTTCTAAAATTACTCTCATAGGTTCATGTTATATAACCTATGCACATACTTCTTTACTCTGCCCATGCTCTGTGCAAACTATGCCCTCAATATTCCTACACATGGGTCATCTAAAATGTTTGTACTTACCTTTTTGTCACCATGTGTACCTAAAAACATAATAACATAAGGACTGTTAAAATGGGCCAGACGAAAGACCCTTGCATGGAATAGTCTCCCAGTGGAGGTGGTGGACACGAGAACAGTATCTGAGTTTAAAAAAACATGGAACAAACACAGAGGAACTCTAAAGGTAAAAAGGAGACTATTGTAGTTGATATGGAAGGGTAGACTAGATAAGCCATGTGGTCTTTTTCTGTTGTTATGTTTCTATGTTTCTAAGTCAAATACCCTATTTCCAACAATGGCCATTACAGGTCACAAATGCCTGACATATCCCAAAAGCAGCTAGATTCTATCTTACTTATTCCTAGGGATAAGCATTGTTTTTTCCTAGTCTACCTTCATGATTTATGGACTTTTCCTTAAAGAACTTGTCCAAACCATTTTAAACCCTGCAATAGTAACCGCTTGTATCACAATCTCCGGCAACAACTTTCAAAGTTTACTTATATGTTGAGAGAAAAAAAAATCTCTTGTTTATTTAAATGTACTAATCTGCAACTTCATGGTGTGTTTACTCATTTAACAAATACAAAGATTAGGGAACAATTGGTTTGCATTTACTCTTTCTACTCCACTCAGCATTTAATAGACCTCTATCTTATCTCCACACAGCCGTCTCTTCTCCAAACGGAAAAGCCTTAACCTCTTTAACCGTTTTTCATGGGTGAGGTGTTAGAAATATAGAAACATGACAGCAGACAAACAGCACATGGCCTATCTAGTCTGCCCTTCCATATCAACTACAATAGTCCCTGTTTTACCTTTAGAGATCTTCTGTGTTTGTGTCATGCTTTTTTGAATTCAGATGCTGTCCTCATGTCCACCACCTCCAATAGGAGACTATTCTACACATCTAACTCTCTTTCCATAAATAAATATTACTCCTGAGTCTATCCTCTTTCACCCTCATCCTATGTCCCTTCATATCAGAGCTTGCCTTCAACTGAAAGAGACTCTCCTGTGCATTTATGCCGCAGAGGTATTTAAATGTCTCTATCATATCTCCCCTATCCTGCCTTTCCTCTAAAGTATACATATTAAGATCTTTAATTCTGACCTCATATGCTATATAACAAAGACCAATAACCATTTTAGTAGCCACCCTTGTGCCGACTCCAATCTGTTTATACTCTTTTGAAGATGCAGTCTCCATAATTGCACACAGTACTCCAAATGAGGTCGCATCAGAGACTTATACAGAAACACTATCACCTCTTTTTTTCAGCTGACCATTCCTCTCCCTGTACATATAAGCATCCTTCTGGCTTTTGCAGTCACCTTTTCTACCTGCTTAGATACTTTTAGATCATCAGACACAATGACACCCAGGACCCGCTCTTCTTTGTAGACAGAAGTACCTCACTCCCTACACTGTATTGCTCCTTTGGATTTTTGCAGCCCAAATACATGACCCTGAATTTTTTAGCATTAAATTTCAGTTGCCAAATTCTCGACCATTCTTCAAGCTTACCTAGATCCCTCCTCATGTTATCTACTCCTTCTTGGGTGTCTACTCTATGCAGATTTTGGTATCTTCCGCAAACAAGCAAACCTTACCCAACAGTGTGCAGTGGCAGACAAGAAAGCAAACAGAATGCTAGGAATCATAAGGAAAGGAATGGAGACTAAAACAAAGTATATTACAATGCCTCTGTATCGTTCCATGGTGCAACCGTATCTTGAATATCGTGTGCAATTCTGGTTACCGCATCTTAAAAAGGATATAGCATTATTAGAAAAGGTACAGAGAAGAGCCACCAAAATGGTAAAAGGGATAGAAGGACATTCCTATGAAGAGAGGCTAAAAAGGTTAGGGCTCTTCAACCTGGAAAAGAGATGTCTGAGGGAAGATATGATAAAGGTCAATAAATTAATAAATGGAGTGGAATGGACAAACATAGATCAATTGTTTACGCCATCAAAATATAGAAAGACTAGGGGACATGCACTGAAGCTACAGTGTAACCTATTTAAGTCTAATAACAGATCCCAACTCAGGATCCAACACAGGAACAGTTGAGGTGGAGTCTTATGAAAATATCTTTAGAGAAGTTAAGTACTTCCTTTGAAGTTCCGATGTGTTGCTTGATTGATAAAAATATTTCTAAAATCAAATGATGGCGAATTGTGGAAAAGGTCATTGATGTCAACAAGCACACAAACATGACATTTATTATGTCTAAATAGTAGTGCCGTGAGCTGTCTGAGACCTTGTTTTGTAGAATTATCACATAAGATAATACTAAGCTTATGAGATACGTTGAGCTAAGCATTTAGTCACATTACCGTGGAGTAAACTCTCAGAGAAGAGACCAGGAGTTTTGTTTTTGTTTTGATCCCACTGACAGTGGCAACTGCAGCATTGCACCTGACAAACAGGGCTGGGACACAGAAATCATCTGCAGCAGGCTACAGCTGCTGCAACTGCCCCCCACCCCCACACTCTCACACAATGGCAGCAAGGTGGCAGTGGGTGTGGCAAGACTCCTTTTTGACTGTGGCAGCATGTATATGTGCTGCCACTGTCACAGTAGAGTTATACCATATATCACAGATGTACACCTTAGGCAACAGCCTTGTCAGACTCGTGGACCAGCCAACCCCACAGCATCAACCACATGACACCTCCTTTGCCAATTTGGCAACATCAACATAGTGTCCTTTATTGATGGAACACCATACTGTTGCTGCCAATCGAGCAATACAATCATTAATTTGACAACTACAGTGGG
The DNA here is from genome assembly GCA_033557465.1 of Ichthyophis bannanicus. Taxonomy (NCBI): domain Eukaryota; kingdom Metazoa; phylum Chordata; class Amphibia; order Gymnophiona; family Ichthyophiidae; genus Ichthyophis; species Ichthyophis bannanicus. The sequence goes on along the minus strand of CM066031.1, from coordinate 1,727,401,082 downwards.
TGGAGCACATTGCAGACTCTCCCCTCAGAAATAGCCCTTCCTGCGAGCTTTCAGGGTTCCCAGCGCCTGGAGCTCTAACGCACGGCAACACAAACCGGCATTAAAGGAGCACACACTATCTCCACCCAGTCTCTTCCCCTTAACGCCCACTCTCCACCTCTTTTTACCTTAACAGTAGGGGGCCAGCATTAACCGGCATTAAAGGAGCACACACTATCTCCACCCAGTCTCTTCCCCTTAACGCCCACTCTCCACCTCTTTTTACCTTAACAGTAGGGAGCCAGCATTAACCGGCATTAAAGGAGCACACACTATCTCCACCCAGTCTCTTCCCCTTAACGCCCACTCTCCACCTCTTTTTACCTTAACAGTAGGGGGCCAGTTTCCACATGTTAATCCAGCATTATCAGCACTTTCCATGGTGTTAACCGCTCATGGGCACTGATAACGCCTGTTAACAGCACCTTTGCTCCCTTACCGATCTTTAGTAAACAGACCCCTCGGGTTTATTTTGGGATTCACTAATTTACCTGTCTCTTCAGGGGATATTTGAAGCTGTTGTTTCTTGTCTGACTGACCTGTGTCACTTAGTTGAAACAGTAAGCTGAGTGAATGAAACTGATATGAGGTTTTTTTCTCAGTGAGGAATCTGTTTAAGGAAAAAAATCAGTAAATAAAAGTTCTGCACATCTTTACTGAGAGCAGTACAGCTCAGAACCTTTAATCTAGTAGCAGGGCTGAAACTTCTGTTTGTTATGCATAGAGAATAAACAATAATTGTTTTAATTTTGTAAAAATAACTGATTAACTGAGTGATATCTTGAAAAGTATGAAAGTGGCGTGAGAGTGGATTAGAAAGGGCATTGCAATTATCCTTTACTTTTGAATAGTTAGGGAAGTAAAGAAGGGAATAATACATTTAAAAATTACCTTCTACTGAAGGATATAAGTTTGCTCCAACCAGCAATATAGAATAGTTTTTTTAAACTGAGTTTTTTAAAGACAGAGTAGTAGGCTGCTCCTGAAAGAAGAACAGAAGATCAACACCCTTCTGCCTGCATGCTGCACATTTGCTTCAAGAGTCCCAATGAAAGGAAGAAGATTAAGCAAGAAAGAAGACACCAGAGATAACTGCTTTACTTTTACACCCATGACACCTACAAAACACAGACAGCATTCATTAATTGAACTCAAATAAGTAAATAAACAATTAGAAGTTATTCAGAGGAAACTTACCTGGATTTACTAGTAAAACTCTCTTCACAGCTTAAAAATAAGAGGTTTTAAAATCAATTTAGCTAAAGAAGGAAAGTGCGAAAAAAATAATTTCTTTAAAGCACATTATTTATATTTACCTGTAAAGAAAACAAAAGGATATTTGTTAAATTGTTGTCTCTTCTTTTTGAAGGAAATTTGGTTAAGAACAAGATTCAGGGACTTGGGGGGAGAAGTCAAGATGGCACTGGAGTGAGTTGCTGCTTCGGGCGTTTTCTTGCGATGGGGAGAAAGTGGAAGGTTAGGGCAGGCCACAAGCCCTCTCTGCCTGCTCTTGCTTCCACCCCTTTACCTTCGGTTCTCGCTGGACCTTTGGATTCTTATTTTCACCCCCTGCAACTGCCCGCATTAGCAGGAGAGGGAAGCCTGGTGTTGGGTCCGCTGGAGTTGGAGAACTCATCAACTCTTTTGGGCGTGTCAACTGCCTCTTCTGGTTCACTGCCAACATCCAAGCTTGTGCGAGTCCAGCAGTCTTCTGGGAGCGGATTGCAATGGAGTGCTTCCTGGTCCGCAGGAAAGTCCGAAGCCTCGAGGGGGTCTTTTCCTGGAGCCCAAGGTATTAGTGGGGGACTGCCAGTTCCTTTTGAGCACAGAAGCTTGTTGGTGGAGGTTCCAGTAGATCAAGCTGCCGTGCAATTGGTAGTACAAGTGGAGGCTGGAGCTGTGGCATGCTTTATGGAGAGGGACAAAGCTTCTGCATTGGAATGGTCAGCTTTTGAGTTAAAGCGTCCTGCAATGATAACTTTGGAAACTATTTGGGCCACAATTGTTTCACTGGGTAAGGTGATACTACCTCAAGTGTTCTCTTTGGCTGGGAAAGTGTCAGATAGAAACATAGAAACATAGAAATATGATGACAGAAAAAGACCACATGGCCTATCTAGTCTGTCCTTCCATATCAACAACTACAACAGTCCCCTTTTTACCTTTAGAGATCCTCTGTGTTTGTCGCATGCTTTTTTGAATTCAGTTACTGTCCTCATCTCTACCACCTCAACTGGAAGACTATTCCATGGATCCACTACTCTTTCCATAAAGAAATATTTCTGCATATCACTCCTGAATCTATCTCCCTTCACCCTCATCCCATGTCCCCTGGTAGCAGAACTTGCTTTCAATAGAAAGAGGCTCTCTCCCTGAACATTTATGCCACGGAGGTATTTAAACATCTCAATCATATCACCTCTATCCCGTCTTTCCTCTAAAGTGTACATATTAAGATCCTTCAGTCTGTCCTCATATGCTTTATAATGAAGACCACTAATCATTTTAGTAGCCACCCTCTGCACCGACTCCATCCTGTTCACATCCTTTTGAAGGTGCGGTCTCCAGAATTGCACACTATACTCCAAATGAGGTCGCACCAAAGACTTATACAGAGGCATTTTCACCTCCTTTTTTCTGCTAGCCATTCCTCTCCGTATGCACCCAAGCATCCTTTTAACTTTTGCCGTAGCCTTTTCTACCTGTTTAGCTACTTTAAGGTCATCAGACACAACCACGCCTAGGTCCCGCTCTTCTTTAGTGGACAAAAGTACTTCACTCCCTATACTATATTGCTCCCTTGGATTGCTGCAGCCCAAATGCATGACCTTACATTTTTTAACATTAAATCCCAGCTGCCAAATTCTAGACCATTCTTCAAGTTTAGCTAGATCCCTTCTCATGTTATCTACCCCTTCCTGGGTGTCTATTGCAGATTTTGGTATCATCCGCAAATTGGCAAACCTTACCCGACAGCACTTCCGCTATATCACTAACAAAGATGTTAAAAAGAATCAGACCAAGGACAGATCCCTGGGGCACACCACTGGTAACATCAATCTCCTCAGAGTGAGCTCCATTTACTTGTACTCTTTGTTGCCTCCCACCCAACCAATTTCTAACCAAGCAGTAACTTTAGGGTCCATCCCTAGGGTGCTCAGTTTGTTTATAAGTAGCCTGTGAGGAACAGTGTCAAAGGCTTTACTGAAATCTAAATACACCACATCTAGGGCTCTCCCTCGGTCCAACTCCCTGGTGACCCAGTCAAAGAAATCAATCAGATTTGTCTGACAAGACCTGCCTCTGGTGAATCCATGCTGCCTCGGATCCTGTAATCTGCTGGACTCCAGAAACCTCACAATTTTCTCTTTCAGCATCGTTTCCAATAATTTACTCACCATCGAAGTTAAACTAACCGGCCTGTAGTTTTCAACCACATCCTTACTTCCGCTTTTGTGTAAAGGCACCACATGAGCCTCTCTCCAGTCCTTTGGCACCACTCCTGACTCCAACGAGGCATTTGAAAAGGTCAGTCAGTGGAGCTGCTAGAACGTCCCCAAGTTCCCTCAGTATTCTAGGGTGTATCCCATCCGGTCCCATAGCTTTGTCTACTTTAAGTTGAGCTAGTTTCTCATGAACACAGTCTTTTGAAAATTGTTCAAGATGTCCCTCTCTTCTGTTCCTATTTGTGGGTGTTTTCTGAGGTCCTGCTCCTAGTTCTTCATCTGTGAACACAGGACAAAAATATTTGTTAAGCAATTCTGCTTTATCCTTATCAGCTTCTACATATTCCTCCCCTGCACCCTTGAGTCTGACAATACCACTCTTGCCCTTCCTCTTCTCACTAATATATCTGAAAAATATCTTATCCCCACATTGTATTGCATTGGCTATTTCCTCCTTCTTTTGAATCTTTGCCTTCTTGGCTACTTTGCCAGCTTCTCTAAGTTTTTCCAAATACAGATGCCTGTCTTCCTCTCTCTTTGATCTCTTGTATTTCATGAAGGCCGCCCTCTTTTTCTTCACTTTTTCAGCTACTTCTTTCAAAAACCATAGTGGTCTCCTTTTCCTTTTACCTTTATTTACCATTTTAACAAAAAGGTTGGTTGCCCTTAAAATATCCCCTTTCAGTTTTGCCCACTGTTTTTCTACATCCTCCAGCTGTTCCCATCCCACTAATGACTCCCTGAGGTATTGGCCCATCTTCACAAAGTTAGTCTTCCTAAAGTCTAAGATCCTCACCTTTGAATGGATTCTAACAGCCCTAGTCCTAATACTGAACCACACCATCTGGTGATCACTGGATGCAAAATGATCTCCCACTCCAACATCAGAAACACTTTCACCATTGGTAAGTACCAAGTCCAGTATGGGCCCTTCACGTGTGGGGTCTGTTACCAATTGCCTGAATAGTTCTCCCTGTAGAGAATCCAGGATCTCCTTACTTCTAGATGATACTGCAGCAGGAATGTGCCAATCAACATCTGGCATATTGAAATCTCCTATCAGTAGCACTTCCCCTTTCCTAGCAATGCTGCGTATGTCTTCAATTAACTCTCTGTCCACCTCTTCCTCTTGTGAGGGAGGTCTGTATATCACACCAATGCAAATAGATTTCTCTTTCCCTCTTTCTAGTTTATCCCACAGTGCCTCCTCTCTCCCTTTTAAGCTCTGTAATTCCAAAGCTTTAATAGTAGTTTTTACATATAGTGCCACTCCTCCTCCCCTTCTTCCTACCCTGTCCTTTCTAAATAAAGTATAGCCAGGTATAGTTACATCCCAATCATGGTTTTCTGTGAACCATGTTTTCTGTAACTGCCACTAAATCCAAGTCAGCCACTCCCACCAAAGATAACGTTAAGGCGGTGGAAGAGGTTAAAACTCAGGTTGCAAATGTTCAAGCGCTTAATGCGGACTTTCAATGAGACATTGGAAGATCATGTACAAGCTACTACTAAGGGGCTTGTTTACAAAGCCGCGTTAGCGGTTTCCGCTCGTTATTGGAGCTGGGGCCCCATTTATTTCATTGAGGCTGCGGCTCCAATAACGATCGGAAACCGCTACCGCGACTTTGTAAACAAGCCCCTTAAGAGTTTGGTTACAGTTTTTAATAAGCTTGAACATTTGGAGAATGCTGCAAGATCTGCCAAATTGAGATTAATCAACTTTCTGAGGAGTTCTGTGTTTCAGCGAAGGAGATGTTTAAGAATTATCTTATTGAAGTTTTGAATTTACCTGTTGAATCTCATCCTCCTTTGATTAAGATATTTTATCTACCATCTGGGAAGAAAAGATCTTCTCCTGAAGTTATTGGGACACAGCAAGGGGATTTTTTAAATGTTACTAATATGTTAGAATCTTCACAGGAAGCCACTGTCTCCTCTTCTATTATGGTGGTGACATTTGCCTTGATCTCAGATAAGGAGTGGTTGTTGAAGTTATTTTTTAGGAAATGAAATGTGATGTTTTATGACTTGCTTGTGAGGATTTATCCGGATTTATCTAAGGACACTCAGAAGCATAGGAGTGAATTTCTCCTTCTCCGACCGGGAGTCCAGCAGCTGGGGGGGTGTCTCTTTTTTCTTAAACATTCATGTAAATGTTTGATCAAATATCAATCAATTTCTTATATTTTTATGAGCCCACCCAGCTGCTGGCTTTTGTGAATGTTCGACGTTTAGAAGCTTTGATTGATTCTCCTGATGTGTGAATATTGGTTACATGCTGGATGTAAACTCAGTTTGGGATTCTTGCATTTTGGGTTGGTTTATTTGGAATCTGCTCCCCTTTGGTAGTGGGCTAGGGAGAGCACAATACTTATTTTATGTATTTGCTTGTGGGATTTTTGGTTATCTTCTTTTTTTTTCTTGTTAGTGCTCTATTTCTGTGCAAGTGTATTCTTGGATTGCTGTAAAATTGTATTAATAGAAAACAAAAAAAATAAAAATAAAAAAAGAACAACATTCAAAGTGTTTTGAAGCTGAGACAGAATAATAATTAAGGGACAGGGGAACTGACATTTATATGGTTGTATTTCATTATAGCATTTGTTTCCCCTGAACTGTTATCTGGCTTGTGAGGTAAAGAAAACCCTCTTTCCACTCATGCCACACTACCACACAAGGATTAGAACATATTGGAGCATTCCACTCTGTCAAATGCTTTTTCAGCATCAAGAGACATGACAGGATGTTTTTGTCCTTCATGCCGCGATCAGAAGATCATGAAATATATAAGAAATATATAAGCAATATCCTCGACATAGTTACACTTCATGAAACCAACCTGGTCCTCATTAATGAGTTCATCTGATATTTTTCCCAGCCAAGAGGACAAACATTTTGCCAAAATTTTACAATCTGTATTTAAAAGTGAAGTAAGGTGGTAGTTATCTGCTAAAGTACAATCCCTATCAGGCTTAAGTAGCAGAATGATGTGCAGTTCTGTGCAGTTTGAAGGGGCAGCTGGAGTTGTAGACTGAAAACAATTGCTGAAGTTTAGAGGTTAGAGTAGGGGCAAATTGATTATATAATTCAATAGTGTTGTCTTCAGGCCCAGATGTTATGCCTTCTGTCAAAGAATGTATTGCATCCAGAATTTCAATAAGGTGAACCAAGTTCCCTCTACTAGCTTGAGACAGTTCTGGATGCTTGAGAGATGCCAATTAGTCCCTACAATACACTTTAGCAACTTTGCCAGTTCGTGCTTGCTTCGCCTGTACCTGATCTGCATGGCACCACCACTCCTCTGTCCACCCATCATTGTAACTATCCTGCCACCTCCGCCTCCACTGGGGGACACGTATTCCCATCATCTGCCACCCACTGTCTTTCTAGTACTTTACATTGCCAACACCCTGTGCTGTGGTACAGTTGCCCCCACCATGTTTGTCAACAGTACTGGCAGCCACATGGGAAGCCCGCAGATATGGCAGGTCCAACAGTTCCCAGCTCTCCCTCCTTCACTCACCTGTTCATTGCCTTTCCTCGGTGCTCTATCTAGTGTTAGGGCTACATCTGTCTCTATGCCTCACAGGTCATGCATGTCATCCTAAAGCACCTTGCAGCCCTTAGGGCACACTAACCTAGGTAACCGTAACCTTGTTAGGCCACCTTAACCTATGGTTCCGTAACCCAGGGTGCCTTCTAAGGTGCCTTGTCCAGGGGTGCCTAATACGGCGCTTACAACAAAATAATGTATAGTCACTTCTCAGAGCCTAATATACTGCAAAGTAACTAAAAATTCTTCAGCTCTATTTTTTAACCTAAAGATTTTAACTTTTCTATCAATTTTCCAGATATACTTGTGACATAGTAACAGCTTCTTTTATGCAACAAAGGGGTATGTTTACTAAAATCCCGGTAAAGTGCGTGCCGCGGTAGTGTGCGTGTGCCATATAAGGAGTGGGCGTTCCGTCCTGAAAAAGAAAAGCCGGAATTTACATATGCGCTAAGGTGCGCGGCGCCCATGTGCGCCCCGCACCTAAGCACATGAGATAGCTGCGTGGGAGGCATAAGTGGCGCGCTGAAGTGCAAGAAAAAGAGCAGAGCCACAGCACAATGGTTAAGACACTGACCAACAGTGCAGGGATCAGGGTTCAATCCCCCACAGTGCCCAATGAAGACAGCTGGCTGAGGCGTTAAGTTATGAGGCACAGAAATACTGGGCATCATATGGCAGCACTCTAATGTTTTTGGCAGCATATTAATACTGGGCGGCATAAGGCGGCGCGCTGATGTTTATGGAGGCATTATAATACTGGGCAGTATAAGTGGCGCGCTGATGTGCAAGAAGAACAGCAGAGCCACAGCACAATGGTTAAGGCAATTACCAAGGGTGCAGGGATCAGGGGTTCAAATTCCCACAGTGCCCAATGGAGACAGCTGACAGAGGCATTATTTTAGGAGGCATTTAAATGATGGGCGGTATAAGGCGGCGTGCTGATGGGCATAAGGTGGTGCGCTAATGTTTTAGGAGGCTTTTTAATACTGGGCGGCATAAGGCGGCACGCTGATATGCAACCACAAGAACAGAGCCACAGCACAATGGTTAACATACTGACCAATGGTGCAGAGATCAGAGGTTCAATCCTCCAAAGTGCCCAATGAACATGGCTGGCTGAGGCAGAACATATTAAGGGGAAGATTGCTTTAGGAGGCATTTTATTCATATTTTAATTAGCACTACTAGCAAACGCACTCCCAAAGCGTGTTAACATAAGGTGCCCTATAAGGCACATTTTAAAGTGCACTGTTAGCCAAGGCACCCTAGAATGTTGCTTATAGGGCTCTTTAGAGGGTGCCGTATGAGGTACCGCAAGGTCAGTGTACTGATTTTTTATGGCAGCACTGTGCAGTTTAAGGAATGAAAAGCATAAGTAGGTGCGCTGACAGACAAGGAGGAGCAGCAGTGGAGCACAATGGTTAAGGCACTGACTGCTGATACAGGGGTCATGAGTTTGCTCCCCAGTGTGCCTAATATGTAAGGCTGGCTGTGGCATCAGCTTTGCATTGTGCATATTTTGTCCTGCAGTACTTTAATTTTATGTTATTAATTGCTGCCAGCAAACACGCCCTCACGTGCCGAAATGGATGTTGCCGTATAAGGCACCCTATAAGGCACTCCATAGGGCACATTAGAAAGTGCACTGTCCGCCACAGCACCCTAAAATGTCCCCTATAGGGCACCCTATAGGTTGCGTCACAGGATATTGTATAGTGCACCTTATATGGACGGGAACCATAAGGTGCCCTATAGGGCGCCCTATAAAGCACCCTCAGAGGCACCTTATGGGTACAGTATGCTGAAGGGTGTTTTTGCTGGCATCAAAATATGTACATTAAAAAAAATGCTTTGGACAACCCTATCAAAACACCCCACTGTGGGTTTGAACCCATGACCTCTGGCTTCAGAAGCAGTGAGATAACCATTGGGCTACAGCTCTATAGCTATTAGCAAGCCCCTGGCTGGCTGCAGAGAGCCTGCATGTCACCACACAGACAGTCTGCTGTGGTCACTAGGATAGGGTTAGCCCACCCATACCCATGATGCACTGCACATGCAAATCAGCTGTCCACAGATTAACACAAGATGGGCAATGCACCCCCACAGCACCTCGGCCTGGTAGAGGGATGTGACCATGTGCACCCACACACCACCTCGACCTGGTAGGGGGTACTGACCGTGTGTTTTACTGGCACAGAGTAGCTACACGCCGTCACATTGTGCGGGTACTGTGCTCACCCTGAGGGTGCAATGAGGCGCCCAGGACCAGGTCCACAACACCTTCCATAGCTGACAGAGGCCATTCTGGAGGTCCAAAGCAGTGTTAATGTGTGAGATGGGTAGTTCCTGCACAAACACCTTGGATGACTCAGTCTGGCATAGCCGCCATGGACCCCCCCAGGTGGGCCATTCACCACCCCCACGGGCTGAGGGTGGCAAACAGGGTCACCATCAATAGATCCACATTTCTACCCCCCTGCAAAGGTGGCAGTAGAGGGGTCCATCAACCCCAGTCCTGCTAAGGAGCCAACACCACACAGGACAGTCATTGAAGCTCTATACACATCCATAACACAATAGCAGACAGATATTAGGCCTGCATATGGTGAACTGCACCCCACTGATATTCTCCTGCAGCAAGTCATCAGCCACTGCACCCTGCTCCATCACAACACATACCAGCTGCAAACAGTGTGCTAGTTAGTCCACAGTGCATATTCCCAGAACTGGGATGTCAGCATACACAGCAAGCAGATAAATCAGTGACTGGGCCCCAAAAGAAAACCCATATCTATCACATGAGAGAAATACTATATAGCACTATGGGGGTGCCTAGCCATGCTGTGGTCACTGCACAGTCAGGGTGAGAGTGATCTCTCAGCAGGACATACTGAGGTCACCCTGTCTGTGTAGGTGGTGGCCGGGCACCAAAATGTCCCAGTCAGTGCCCTATGCCCTGTGTAGATGCACCCTGGCCAGGCCACCCTGCTGGCCTATACCCATGGTACCTTGCTCCTCATTATGCACATTGGCAGCCCAATACTGGCAACATTGCTGGCAGTGTGGGCTGTGGAAGGTGTTTGCAGCCACCACACACTGGATAGGCAGACAGTCACCCCCACACCTATGCCAGCATTGTGCTACTATAGAGGAGTCCAGCAGCCATACCCACCACACCAGTCCTGGGCAAAGTACAGGCATGGATATGGTACGCACTGCTGTTGGGGATCACTCCCCAGGGTGGTAAACACTGTCAGAGACCAGACCTGCAGCGCACACAGCAGACATCACAATGATTGTTATGGTGGAGATCAATGAGCAAAATGTGCTTAACGTAGGAATTGATATCTGCCAGTTATCATGAGCAACGTTTGATAGCTGTGTACCATATACCCAGGTGTAGGTTGGCAGTGCTAAGGTATGCAGCTGCTAGTATTGGGAGATACAGGCAGGGCCCAATGTCCTGCCTCTCCAGGAGGCATTGGCCAATGGGGCCTGTGGGGGTGTGTGTGGGTGTGTCTGGCCCTGTTGCATGCTGCTTTACGGCAGAGTGTCCCAACTCCACTATTCGGGTTTTCATGCTGTCCCTCATAGATATGCATGAGCTATATCAGCATACCATGGGGGTGGTGCATAGATATGCAGCACAGGCATCTTTATTAGAGGCAGCATGGATCCTGAATGGTGTGGGGCCCTCCAGGACTGCATTTGGGAGACTCTGCTCTAGGTAATGCGGCTGTTTATGGTGTCTGTGTTTGGTGTGGTAAAATATAGGCGTATGAAACATGCATATGTTCTCAGCAATAAAGGTTTGTCTGTACTATCACAGTTTAGTTGTAGGAAACACATGTGGACTGGATTGGCAGTAGCCCCAGCTGGGCTTTGAACCTGTGACCTTCTGTTCCTACACACACTGTCTGTGTGCACTGCACCACTGTGTTGCAACAGATATGCTGTGTTTTCTGGGGTGTCCATGACTGTACATCTGACAGAGCCTGTCTGTTGCAGTGGACGGTGCCAGCCTGCACAGGCCTAGGCCACTGTCTGCTGTGGTTTGCAGACACTGCCCCCTCCACCACCTGTACCCTTCCGCCAACATGCAGACATGTCCCTATCTGGGAAAAAGCATATGACCTGAATGAGTTGTAGCACTCCAGGACTGACTTTGGGGGACTCGGCTGTAGGTAATGCCCATTGTTATGGTTTGTGTGCGGTGTAGGGTAAAATATAGGTGTTGGAACCATGCTTATTTTCTCTGCAATAAAGAAGTGTCTGTACTATCACTGTTTAGTGGTGGGTAAAGCTATGGGGACTGGGTTGGCAGGAGCCCTAACTGGGATTTGAACCTGTGACCCTCTGGGCACTGGCTGTGTCTGCTGCACCACACTGTGGCCACAGAGACACTGCAGTCTCTGGAGATAGGAATCATGGACGCACGAGTCAGACACCCTGCTCTGCACAATTTTACTGTGGGCTCGTTTACCTTGTATGGGGACAAAGGTGCGAATAAACCTCACAAATGCCCTCCAAGAAAGGGGAAGAAACCAAAACCAAGCTGCGAAACAGTGATATCAATGGGCAACCTGGAAAACACTCCCAGGAAAGCTCCATTAAAATGCAGTGCTTTTGAATGAGTCTACGGAGCGTAGACCCTTCCAAAAATCATTTCTATTTTTTGGAGCTTTCCTGGGAGTGTTTCTTATGGTTGCCCATTAATATCACTGTTGCCCAGCTGGATTATAATTTATTTGGAATTTGTTGTGGTCATTTTCAATTTATATTTGCTATTTTGTTCTGTGCACATGTATCACACTGCTCACGTTTTGCAGGTTTCCCCAGTTGTGCTGTACATTGCTGACGGAAATGGTTTCTCTTCCCTTTAAATCGGCTCTAACGCGAGGGTTTCACTCGCGGTATTTTTTTGCCAAAATTCAGCCCCGCTCCTGTGCGGGGAGCCTCTCCCCTCCCACTCTACACCCATTGATCCCGTCCCCCCGCCCCTCGGGGGCCTTCCTCCGCCCTCTGTACGCCGTTAATGTGACGCGCACGCGTACGGGGCACTTAAGAGCACTTAAGTGCATCGTTAGCGTACACTACTGTGCACCGCGCACGTGGGCGCGGTTTAGTAAACATACCCCAAAGTCTCAGACCTGAGTGAAGCAATTGTCCAAACTTCAACTGTTGTTTGGATCTTATGCCTTCATTTGCATCAATGACCTTATATTGTTGCTTTGTTAAGACTTTTAAGCTGCTCTAAACCATTACTTATTTTAAATTCACTATTCAAAAACAATGCTTATCTTGAGTTTTTTCAGTCTTCCCCAACGCCAAATTCAGCGCCGTCGCGTTTCACTTGCCAAGTGTTTCTTCAGGGTTTTTTTTTTGTGTAAATACATCTGCTTGCTCTCATCCTATCACCAAACCTATGAATATAATTAAAACACACAGATCTGGTTTCCATTGTGAACACAATCATTCTACAATTAATTTTGGCATGACCACTCATTATAAACTTTTACACGACAGAACTTCACTCACCAATTTCATCGGACTTGCCTGAATCTTCTTTTGTTACTGAGATGCCGCGCATGCGAACAACCAGTGCAGCCAGATTTAAAAGAGAGGTGTTGATGAATGGCTCAACACCTGTGGGTTAACCCTTTCATTCACTGGTGGAGAATGCCACTTTTTACATCCGGTCTCTGTTATATACACATGCTCCAGTCTATTTGTGAATTGAGGCCAGTTGGAATTACAGCTTGTAAATTAAAAATCCATCGTTGCTCTCTAAGTAGCAGCATTTGATCTCTTGATTTTTCTCCAAATCCAGTAAAAACATGATGGATGCAAAAGCATCGAAGATCTTCAAAACTGTGGTTCAATTTAAGGCAATGATCTACAATAGGAGCCTCTACCCTTCTACACTTCAGTCTGCTACGGTGTTCCTTCATGCGAACCTGAAAGGGGCGAATGGTTTTGCCCACATACACTAGTTGACAAGGACATAAAATGCAATATACTACATGTGTTGAGGTGCAGGACGTTTTGTGCTTTAAAAAAAATTTCTTACTCCGATATTCAAATGTTGTAATTTCCAGAGTGATTCAACATACTGGGCATTCTCCACATCGCCAGACTCCAAATTTATGGGTTGCATCTGCAAAGGTCTTAATTTTTTTTATTTATTTACATTCTCTTATATACTGCACCAGTGTGGTTTACATTGAACAAACTGAAATTACATTGAACAGGGCATTCTAACTCAGAGATAACTATTTTACAGGGAACATGGGCTATGGAGGGTTAAGTGGCTTGCCCAAGACCACAAGGAGCACAAATGACAACGTGCACGAAAAAAACTTCCAACATGGCCTTCACGATCTACGCACCCAGAGCCTGGAATGCCCTCCTCACAGACATGAGAGTCATTATCAGCCTGACCCAATTCAGGAAAGCACTGAAACATCATTTATTTATAAGACACTCCAGAATCCAGCTATAGAAACCAACTAAAGAGCATCACCATCAACCACCTAGAGCCCTCCAAAGGCATACCTTACAAGATAAGAGACAGCCAGCGCGATTAGTCCTGAATAGATTTTAGCCTGTAACATGGACTTCACTGTAAATAAAATGTAGATATGTTTCCCCAGTTAACTGCAAGTTCTACATCCGGTTCAATGTAAATACCATGCGGTCCTACTGCAATGTATAAGGTTTCTGTTTTATTGTACACCGCACTGATAATGAATAGCGCGGTATATAAGAAATGTTAAATAAAGAAATAAAATAAATAAAAACAAATACCCACAATCCTCTGCTCCTCATCATGCACATTTGCAGACTAATGCTGGGATCAGCCTAGGCAATGCAAGGTACAGTGCAGTGCAGAAGGCCACAGAACTCTGGAGACACACACACAAACACACAGACACACTGTGCAAAAGTGGGGATGGTTGGCATTCCTGCCTGTCACTTTAATCTCCATATCAACTTAAGCATTGCTAATGTGTGCTCATTGTGCAGGCACTAATAGCGCTCTTTGACATTAACCCCTGTTCAGTGTGCTGGTGCTATCCTGCTGACTTTCAATGCAGCTGTGAATAATGGAAACTGTCTGTGTGGCTGATAGGTGTCTGTACCTTTGCTGGCCAATTCATTCAGAGTTGCACATGCTGGTGCTTCACCTGCACTGTAGGATAAAGTTTACCTACAGCAGAGCTACTCAATTCCGGTCCTGGAGATCTGCAACCCTGCAGGTTTTCGGGATATCCCTAATGATATGCATGAGATATATATGCATTAGAGATAGCCTGCCAACCTGACTGGTTTTTGGCCCTCCAGGGCTGGATTTGGAGACCCCTGCCTTACACCTCTGTCATTTAAGATTGTAAGTGGGCAAGGTGCAGATGTCCAAGACATCAAAAAGGTTAGAATTTGTCACATTCCTCCTTGCTTCTCACCACCACCAAAATATTGTCTATTAGACAACTTTTTGGTGGTGTTGAGAATCTAGGAGGAATGTGACACATTCTATCTACCCTTTTGATGTCTAGAACATCTGTACCTTGCCCACTCACAATCTTAAATGACAGAGGTGTAAGGCAGGAGTCTCCAAATCCAGCCCTGGAGGGCCACAAACCAGTCAGGTTGGCAGGCTATCTCTAATGCATATATATCTCATGCATATCATTAGGGATATCCCGAAAACCTGCAGGGTTGCAGACCTCCAGGACCGGAATTGAGTAGCTCTGACCTACAGTGACATGCAATACATGAGCCATGTTTGGATCTTGAACCTCTGACCAACTGTTCATATATATACTGGCTTTGTGTGTTGAGCCAGACCTTGGCAAATGTTGCAATCTGTAGGACACATAGGGCCAGGACATGGGGGCCACTGCACCCACTGCCAACACACCACACCATACTGATATGCCAGCATGCTGTCAGTGAGGGTGGTGTGCAGTCCCGGCATGTCGACCATGCGGCTTTGGTGGATACCCACAGTGCCAGGTCTAGATGGGGGGGGGGGGCAGAGGCACATATTTATGGCACAAATTTATGGCCATGACCCCCCCCCCCCCCCAACCAGCCATCTCTGTTAGGACCCCATCCCCACCTGCCACCAATACGTCTCATGGGGAGGTGGACATCCAGAGCTGTGGTATTTCCCCATGTGCCTGCATCTTGCAGCTCCCTGTAGCGCTACAGCTGCTGGCGCTATTGGCCTCTTCCTCCAGAGATGGCTTCAGCGGCAGCAGGGAGAGCCTTCTGTGATTTTTGCCTAAGGTGCTAGGAACCTTTGGACCGCCACATGTGGCACATCACCTTTCTGCAGCAGCAGCATGTCATTGCGGGATCAGGACAGACTTCACAGATGTGCCACCTGGGCAGCTGCTTGGTCTTCCTTGTGCACCAGAAACCCCCACTGCATGACCCAAGTGCCGCCTTCTTTGACTCATTTGCACCATCAACATAGTACCCTTTTATACTTGGGCAGTATGCTGTTGCTGCTAATGGAGCACTATTATCACTATCTAGAGCTCCGCTATGTGTGGATCACATTACAGACAATTAAATAGGCTCTCCACACTCAAAATGCACCCTTTTCGCCAGGTTTTACTTGGCATTAGGGTTCCCACCGTTAAAGAGCTTTAACACACATTGCACAACAAGTGTTAATGGCGCACCCGCTGTTAACACCAACTTTCTGCCTACTCTGCCCTTAACGCTGCAGGAGCTGCAATGTCTGTTAATGAAGCTTTTTTGCAGCATTAAGGGCATAGGGGTGCCAGTAATGGGTGTTAATGGCATACTTGCTCCCTTAACGCCTTTTAATAAACATACCCCTATGAGTCTGACTGTCACACAAGCAAATGTGTTGCTATTCAAGACAAGCTATCTCTGCTTCTAACTGATGAATCCCTGCTAAGTCTCTTCTCTTCCTCTGGGAGGCAAAACTTATAATTTTCTCTTGCAGAGTGGATTCAAAGCTTTCCAAATAGTACAACAGACTTTGCAGAACAAATGCCTTCATTTTATCCAAAAAATTAGGGTCCATGAAACCATGATTATTAAATCTTCAGATGGGACTTGGTGAACAAAAATATTGGAGCAAAAGATCAAGAACAATTGCGGCATGATTAGAGATGCTTATTGACTGTATTTCAGTCTTTCTAGCCTGAGACATTAATTATTTGGATTATAGAAAAAAGTCAGTTCTTGAGTGTGTTTGAAGGCTGGAATAAAAAGTATATTCCCTGTTTGTAAGGGTCATCAGCTACCACAGTTCAACGAGGCCCATCCCCTTCCATTTGACTATGAAGACCTTCATGTGCCTTGATTTTTGAGCAAAGGGATTGCCTTTGAAGAATGTTGTCTAAAACCATATTAAATTCTCTACGAAGAGTTATTTCAGTGTCCCCAAAGTACAAAATAGCTTCTCCTAGCTCTTGGAAAAATTCAGGGGAGTCTTGGGTAGGTGCATAAATATTAGCTAATAACACCTTATGAATTCCAACAGACACTTCCACACAAGTCCAGCACCCATGCACATCTTAGTTTGGTTTAATATCTGGATCTGGAGTCCTTTCCTGAAAAGTACAGATGCTTCACATTTCTTATGCGGATTAGGAGCAAAAACATATTCCGCAATCAAGTTTGCTTTCAACGTAACATAAGCCTTATGTGACATGTGTGTTTCTTGAAGGAAAATGATTTCCGCTTGAAGATGTTTAAGACAGGTAAAGATCTTCCTTTTTATTGGGTGATTTAACACATGTACTTTTTTTTTTATTTATGACATTTTTGAAATTTACATTCCACAATACAAAGGAAAACCATCATGATTTCACAATATATAATCAAGAGAACCTACTCATTCAACATAAAAAAAGATGGTAAAGCCCATATAATTGGGGGACAGTGTTTGATTATTAGAAAAGAAAAAAGAAATAAGGCAAAAAACAAGTTGAGGACAAATATATACCTCCTATTACCATCAAATCAACACAGCTACTTGATCAGAAAGAAAATGTTCAAGCTGGGAAACATCTAAAAATATCCCCCTGGTTAAAGTACACTTAGAGGGGGACCATAAAAAAATGTGGCCCCCCAGAGCCAAAACCCCAAGCTTTAGTTCCAGAAACTGTCTCTGAAGAATCTTGGTAGAGCGTGTCACATCCAGAAAGATATTCAGCTTCTGCCCACAGAAGGAAACATCTTTACACTTAAAGAACAACTTAAGTATTCTCACTTTAACCTCCTCAGAGACAAATGTCACCAAAAGCGTACTACGCTTGGAAATTAAATACTCAGAATCTTCCGAGAAGGCAGTCAAGTTTTGGCTCACCAAGGGACAGAGCTCATCCAAATTCCCCTCGGCTGAGGAAACAACTCGAGATCTGATGGGAATAAAGAAAGCACATACTATTTCAATGGTCTCAGAAATCTTCCACGCTTCATAGAAATATTTAGCCAAAAGGATTTCTGCCGAAAATAAATGAGTAATCAACTACACTTTTAGTCCACACGAGGTCTCAGACTGAAGGGTAGAAGATGGGATCAACATTGACCCTCAACCACTCCCAATTTGCATCAATGACCTCTGCTTGGATAACTTTAATTCAGTGTAATATCAAATAAACTTCTCCCACTAAAAATCAAGTACTAATATAGAAAAATAGGAAATTCATAAAATACAAAACTCTCTTGGTAAAGCTAAATGCTTATCGTGTGTTCTATTGTTGACAATGACCACGTATAAGAGAATTGTCAACAATAGAACACACGATAAGCATTTAGCTTTACCAAGAGAGTTTTGTATTTTATGAATTTCCTATTTTTCTATATTAGTACTCGATTTTTAGTGGGAGAAGTTTATTTGATATTACACTGAATTAAAGTTATCCAAGCAGAGGTCATTGATGCAAATTGGGAGTGGTTGAGGGTCAATGTTGGCCCCGTCTTCTACCCTTCAGTCTGAGACCTCGTGTGATATACTAAAAGTGTAGTTCATTACATATACTACCTGCGAGAGAGACATAGAAGATATCACCTGCTGGTTTGATAATTGATATACTTGGAGTGTATTTATATTTTAGTGGAGTATTCACACTCTGTGATAAACACCTCATTTTTATGAGAAAATAAATGAGTAACAGGGAAATTTAAAAACTAGACATTCCTGGCATGAGAAGAGTTCTCAAGTGCTTCCTATTTAGAATGCACAATAAGAGAATCCTTGATGTGGGCCACATTTGAAGAGGAAATAGATTGGACCTGAGAATCCACTCAAGCTTGGGACCAGTCTAAGGAACACAGTTTGTTATCCAAATCTTGTAGTTTGTCAACAGTTTTCTGTGAAAACTGACACAATGAAGTTACAGTGGAACTTAATTTTAAATCAGTACCTTTAATTGCACCCATCAGATCTTTGAATGTAACCTCACCCAATTGGGCCAACACTGGGGAGTCAGGGAGCTCAGCAGTATTTTCAAAAATGCTTCCTATTCCATGGATAGTACCCAAGAGAGCTCTGACTTTTCAGTGCATGGATAAGATGATGGTATTAGGAAGAAGTATTTTGATTTGTTAGGAACTGGACAACATTTTGGGGAAGGGGGAGCCTATTCTGTAAAAAAAAAAGGCTCCATTCTAACCAGACTTCTGGAACTAACCTTTGAAAAGGAGATAGAGCAATTGTTAAACTAGAACCATGGAGAAAGAAGGCAGTCACTCAAAGCCACATGGTGCAGAGTGAAGTACCTTTGAAGGATACTATCAAAACAGGGAAACTAGAATATCCCAACAGAAGTTGTAAAAAAAGAAGAAGCCAAAATAACCCGGGTGTCTTAAGTAAAGAGCAGACAGATTAAATATTCCAAATTATCCTATTAACTGCTACACAGGTTGTAAAATATAAACACCAATCATACTTTGAAATGTCTATATATAAATGATAGAAGCATAAAAAATAAAATGGGAGTGTTAGAATTTATAATGCTGAATGAAGAGGTAGATATAACAGGCAACTCAGAGACTTGGGGACACGTTTACTAAATGGCAGTAAGGGAGCATCCTTGCCCCCTTAACGCTGTGATACCGCTACATTAATGAGGGTAAAGGCTCTTGCAGCATTAAGGGAAAAGGAGACAGAGAGTGGGCGTTAACGGGGCGGAGAGTGGGCGTTGACAGCGGGTGCTCCCTTAATGCCTATTGCGCAACAGGTGTTAAAGCCCTTTAAGTTTATGTTTATGTTTATTACATTTGATATACCGCTCAGGCCAAAGCATTAGAGCGGTTTACAATACTACATACATGATACTGAAAATATGAAAAGAACGCCATTAACAAGATAGGACAGATTAAGAGATAGTGATAGTCAAAGAAATAGAAGAGACAAGAGGAAAGGTTCATTATAACACCAGAGAGGCAGAATATCATACCACCACAGCTCAGTCCTTCCAAACAGACTTTAATGCTGGGAACCCTAACGCCAAATAAAACCTTGCAGATGGGGTGTATTTCAATGGGAGAGAGACTATTCAAACATCTGCAATGTGATCTACACACAGAGGAACCCATGATAGTGGTAGTAGTGCTCCATTAGCAGCAAGAGCATAGTAACCAACTATGAATGGTCACTATGTTGATGCTGAAAATGGGGCAAAAGACGTACCATGTGGGTGAGGCAACGGGGGTTGGTAGTGTGCAAGGATGACTAAGTAGATGCCCAGGGGGCACATTTTTGATGGCCGACATGACCCCACCATGGCACTGGTAGCACACAGACATGAAAACATCATGTGCAACCATGGGGTGGGCCAAGGGGACCTGGCACCATAGGGGGATAGTCTGACTAGCTCCCATCCCTGCTACTGCTGAAGCTGTCTCAGGAGGGACAGGCTGACTGCGGTGGTGGCAGTACCCCTAAAGGGGGCTGCTGAAAGCAGCAGCCCACGAAAGCACTGGGGTGCATGTCTTCGCCTCCCACATAAGAGATGGAAATGGCGGTAGCCAGGGAGGGGGCAGCTGTGGCATGTGGGTGGGCAGCATGTCCAGCTATGGGTGTCACTGCTGCCCCAACTGTTCGTGCCTCCCCAGGCATCTGCCTAACCTGCCCAGTTGATGGGCTGACAATGCACCCCATCCCCACTAACATCTCGGTACCATGTCAGCATGCTGTGTGTGATGGCTGCAGGTGCTGCACACCCCCCCCCCCCCCCATCACCAGATTGAGGCTCTGACCTGGCCCTGTGTGCCAAGTGTGATGCCACATTTGCCTACTTCACCCTGAGGACAAACAGTCCAGTCGCAGGAACAGTGCCACACGTGATGATCCCACAACACC
Source organism: Ichthyophis bannanicus (assembly GCA_033557465.1). NCBI lineage: Eukaryota > Metazoa > Chordata > Amphibia > Gymnophiona > Ichthyophiidae > Ichthyophis > Ichthyophis bannanicus. The sequence continues at coordinate 1,727,380,684 of CM066031.1, read as the reverse complement.
GAGGCTGGACATAGCAGGATGTTTGCCCACACCCAAGTAGAGGGGGGTTTGGAATGGTGGGATGGACACAGCTGCACAGATGCAAGAGCAGGGATGCCGCCTACAACACAGAACTGATGTGTCTGTCATTATGGCAGAGAGGGATGGGGCGAACACAGACCGTCACCCATGACCACTGACCCATGCCACCGGTTCATATAAGGGAGTGGAGCGCCTATGCCATTGACTGGGATGCTCCCCACCCCCCATAATGAGTGTATATGTGCATGCATGGGGGACATATGGGCACTGCTGAAGGCCTACCCTGAAACAGGAAAACAGGGCATGTCTGGGGCAAAATGTCAACCCAGCAGCCTTACCTGCATGATGAAAACACTACTAATACCATGATACATCTGTCATGAAGTGCTACAAGCGTACACAGTGCTGGACAAACACATAGGAAGACAGTCCCTGCTAAAGAGCTTACTATGAAATGATGACAGGCAGTTCAATATAAGAGATAGAAGGGCACAATAGGTGGAGGAGACACCAGAGAAACAAGAGAGAAAGATCCAATAGAAGCCCCAAAGCGGTATGCCTTCTGCATGTATATGAAGAAGAAGAGAAAGAAGATATGACGTAAGAATAGAGAATGCTTGCACCAGGAATAAGGAGCAGCAAGGTGAAAGATGGAAGTCAAGGAATGGCAGTAGAACAGGGCATAGAGAGGGGTTAGGGCAAGGAAGTGTGTTTATGTTTATGTTTATTGACTTTATATACCGCTAAACGAATAGACATCAAAGCGGTTTACATAGCTTGAATAAAAAAAACATAAGGTAGAGGAGAGGAAAGGAAATTACAATATTGGATAGGAAAGCAAACCTATCAGACTCATACGACGAGACAGTAAGGAGGGGAGAGAGAGAAGGGGGAGAGAAAAGGTAAGGTTACATAGAGGGATCAGGGAGGTTAAAGGCAAGGGCAAAGAGATGGGTTTTGAGACTGTTCCTGAAGGTGGTATGCCCTTGCTCGAGCCGGATGGAAGAGGGTAGGGAGTTCCAGAGGGCGGGGCCAATGAAGAAGAAAGCAGAGGAACGAGTAGACTGAAGGTGAGCATAGGCAGGTGAAGGGAGATGTAGGCGATTGAGATGAAGAGATCGTAAGGAGTGGGCTGGGGTATGGAAGTGAACGAGATCAGCCAGATACTGGGGGGAGTGGGTGTAAAGAACGCGGTGGAGAAGTACCAGGATTTTGAAGTGGATGCGGAATTTGATGGGAAGCCAGTGAAGATGGATAAGTAGAGGTGTAACGTGATCACGTGAAGAGGAGTGAAAGATGAGTCAGGCGGCAGTGTTTTGGATGCGTTGGAGTTGCGTGGTAGGGAGACCAGCTAGAGCCGAGTTACAAAAGTCAATACAGGACATAACCAAGGATAGGAGGAGGGTAGTAAGTGCCTGTGCGGTAAGGAAGGGCCTAATAGCGCGAATCTGACGGAGGGAGAAAAATGAAGTTTTAGAGACGTGAGCAATGTGATCTCGAAAGGATAGATTGGCATCAAAGAAGACGCCCAGGTAGCGAAAAGAAGAGACTAGGGGGATGGGTGAACCAGAAAAGGAAGGGGAGACCTGAGGGAACGTATCACCACGAGAAAACCAGATGGCAAGGGTTTTTGTGAGGTTAAGATGGAGACAGTGAGTGGTGAGCCAGTCAGCAACGGCTGTGAGGCAGGAGTTTAGAGGGGAGAGATCAGGAGAGAGGGGGGAGGTGTGATGCAGAAGAACCAGATCATTGGCATAGTAAAAGGCGGAGATCCCGTGTTGTTGAACCAATAAAGCAAGAGGTGTGAGAAAAATATTAAAGAGAAGGGGGGCCAGGACTGAACCTTGAGGGACACCGCAAGGAAGGGGAAAGGGCTCGGAGGCAGATGAAGGAGTAGATGAGGGGAGGAATGAGTAAGTTCTGGAAGAGAGGAAAGAATGGAACCAGTGAAGGACTGTGCTGCAGAGACCCGCCTCCCGTAGTCAGGCCAGAAGAAGGGAGTGGTCAACGAGATCAAAGGCAACAGAAAGATCGAGAAAGACCGCCACCGAAAGATCACCGTGGTCATGAGCTGTGTGGAGTTCGTTTAGGAAGCCCAATAGAACTGTTTCGATACTGTGGCCAGGCCGGAAGCCAGACTGGCGGGGGTGAAGGAAGTGCGTAGAGCCAAGATAAGAGGATAATTGGGAGAATACAACCTTTTTGAGGATTTTGGAGAGAAAGGGGAGGTTGGAGACTGGGCGATAGTGAGCAGGGATCATGGGGTCAAGTGAGGGCTTTTTAAGAGTAGGGCGACCCAAAGCGTGTTTCCAGGGCTGAGGGAAAACACCTAGGGAAAGACTGGAGTTGATTATAGTAAGCGCTGGTGGGATGAGAGCTAGGGAAGAGGTGAGCAGCCAGGAGGAAGGAACAAGGTCCAGTTGGCAAAATGTTTTCTTGGAGGAGGAGATTGTTGCAATGAGCTCGGAAGAAGTGAATGAGTGAAATGAATTCCAAACATGAGACAGGTGAGAGGTGGGAGGAGGGGAGCAGGGAGGGGGGTTGGAAATAGGGGAAGGACAGTGAGGCAGGGATTGCCTGAGATCAAGTATCTTAGTGCTGAAATAGGATGCCAACTGAGAGGGAGAAGGTGAGGGAAGAGAGGGGGAAGGAGTGGTACGGGACTGAAGGGAAGTAAGAGACTGAAGGACTGAGTAGAGGTGACGTGTCTGATTGGGTGCAGAGGAGATGGCAGTGGAAAAATAATTCTGTTTAGCTTTGTGGACATGAGTTCAGTAATGAGAGTGTTCGGACTTAAAGCGTGAAAGAGTAACAGGAGAGGGGGCTTTGCACCATATACGCTCAGCTCGGCGGAGTTGTGCGCGAAGAAGATAGATACCAGAGTGGAACCATGGTTGTGAGGGATGGCGGGAGAAGGAACAGGGACGAAGAGGGGCTATGTGATCCAGGGCAGTGGAAAGGGAGGAGAACCAGGTAGAGGCTTGGAAGAGGGAGAGAGAAGGGAAAAGTTAGATGGAAGAAGGTCGGATGCAGGAGGAAATCGTCGAAGGGTCTGGGAGGTTATGCGGTGAGTATAAGGTGTGGAGGTGGGGGGAGAGGGCTGAGGAAAGGGGGAGGAGGCAGAGGGGGTTGAAGGAGAGGGGAGGGAATGAAAAGTGAGGCAGTAGTGATCAGTCCAAGGTAAAGGGAGGGCATGAAGAGACTGTAGGAGATAAGCAGGGGCTGAGGGGGAGAGAAGCAGATCAAGGGTATACCCGGCGGAGTGAGTTGGAAAAGGAACACGTTGAAGAAGAGACAAGTCATGGAGGACAGTATGAAAGAAATGGTCATGAGTAGAGACAGGGGGGTCAAGGTGCAGGTTGAAATCACCTGCAATAAGCAGGTGAGGGAAGGCCAGTGATAAATCAGTGATGGACGAGAGAAGGGAATCCCAGAGGTCAGGGAATAAAGCTGGAGGGGAGTAAATGAGAAGTAGGTGCATAGGGAAGGCAAAATGGAGTTGAAGGAGCAAGGTGAACCCCATGGAAAGGGTTGCAAGGATAGAGAATAGATTAAAGGTGCGGAGGAGCAGTACAGAGGGATGCAGTGATAGGCTAGCTGAAGATGTTTGAGATGGATAAGTAAATGTATGGGGAGTTAGTGAAACAATATCAGGAGAGGGGTGATATGAGTGTGTCAAGACTGGGGGATGATGAGCCATGCAGTAGAGCTCTAAAGTGATGGATGGTGAGAGAGATGATTCTGACAGAGATCAGCCAGGAGTAGGTGCAGGTGTAAGATGGACGGTTCCTCTAGTGTGGACACGGGTTTTAGTCCTGCGTTCAGAGAACAAGGTGCTCTGTGTGAACTGGGGACTCCTCCAAATGTGCAAACCCAAAGAACAGCCATCTGATGCACCAGTGCATTCACATCAGCTTAATCTGTCTTTAAGATGTGACATCTGGCCTGACCACACCAGAAACACAGACCAGGCATGGGGGACCATAGCCATTCGGCCTGTCCCACCATGCCATGTGATGTAAGTGTGTACCTATTGCATGGGCTGTCCCCCAGAGTGGACATGTCCCATGTGTTTCAAAGAAATTTCAGTTCCACCAGCAACATCGGCAGCCACTGCAGCATACAGAATGAACAATACGTCTCCCTCTCACACCTCTCAAACACATTGTCAGACAGGTATGGCCCAGGGCCTGCTGAGATCCCAGCAGACATGGGCAAGCCCCTTCACATGGCTGCATTTACCCTGACAATGCCCACATCAATCCCCATGGGTTAATGAACCCATAAGGAAGCTCTGTGGCTTAGCACACAAGGGCAGTGTGTGTCATAGAGCAGACTTGCAGGTTCAAAGCTTGGTTGTGGATCATGTCTGTCATGACCCTGTGGTCAAACTTTATCTCACATTGCAGGTACAATACCAGCAGGTGCAACCTATAATGACCAGTGCAACTAGGGACCACACATCCCTCAACTGCACCGACAGGCTGTACTACCCAGGCTTGAATGGTGTTGCAGGCTAATAGCACCAGCATACAGAGTGGGTGTTAACAATGTGCATTCATTGCAGAGCACACATTATGAATGCTTGAGCAGATAAGGAAAAGACAGGAAAGGTTACCAACATTACTTTTGCAGATTGCTGTGAGGTGTGTTTGTGTGTGAGTGTCTCTCCAGAGTACTGTGGCCTTTTGCAATGCACAGTGGCCCGCATTGCAGAAGCTGTCCTCAGCATTTGTCTTGATATTTCCATGAGGAACAGAGGACTGTGGGTATGGCATGAAAGTCATTGCTTAGCCATGATGTGTATGTGTTTGAGGTTGCTTCAATGGCTGGGACATTGCAGTTCCCATCTGCCATATGTGTGGCCTGGGTTTCTACATCCTATCATGCTGAAAGGGCACTCTCACTGTGACCATGTCACAGCTAGGTAGCCACATAGTACTATATATAGATGGGCTGCAGTGATGTAGGAGCACAATCAGTGGGCCAAGTATTGGGTATGCATGCTGTTTGGCTTAAGTCAGGGTGGCCATGGTTGCTCTGTGCATATGCAGTGTGTTTGTGCATGGCTAAAACTACCCTATGGTGGGTCTGCTGTAGTAGAAGCCAGCACCAGATGGTTAGGACAACAGCACTTCTTGTCATGCCTACTATGGTCCATGCAGGCTCACACAGACCTGGACAAACACCACTGAATTCTACTGCAACAACTACCACAACCATGCATACTGTCAAGAGATGTAATAGGAGAATGACAGGGCAGGGCAAAGCATAACACAGCACAAACATGCTAGGCAGGTCCAGCAAATGACAATTGTGCAGAAACACAGGTGCATAGTATCATCCACTATAGACATAACATGCCACACAGCAGCAGTAACCTTGATCTACAGCAGGACCAGAAAAGTCTATCCCTAGCAGCGCAAACTCTGGGGACCAGGTGCCATACACCCCTCTCCAACAACTGGTTAGCAGTAGTGTTAACACTCTTAGCACCTTTTGACTGATTCTTTCCTCCAGACCCCTGCTCCACCATCTCAGCTAGCCTGACACTATCAGCCTGAGGATGACTCTCCTGTGGTATCAGGCTCTCTCAAAGGGGCTGGCTTCGGTGATTGATGCTGGATCATTGCAAGACATATCCCTCATCTCCTGTAAGTGAACAGTGCAATGCTATCGCTCCTAATGTAGTTGTAACCTACCCACACAACTGTCCTGTCAGTATTGCATGCATATTTCAAACACACACACACACACACACAAATGTATACAGGGTGGCCCAAAAAAAGTGAGAACATCTCGTAACATATAAGTTATTTAAAAATTCAAAAGACAGATGTAAACGATTGACAAATTAAAAAAACAAAGATGGCGACCGGAAATTGTCAAAATAAAGACGTTATATAGCTAAAAAAAGTAAATAAGTAAACTATTTAAGCTTTTAATTTATGAGATGTTCTCACTTTTTTTTGGGCCACCCTGTATATGTATAAAACTATCAGACGGGTTGATGACATCCTTTTGGGTAGCCATGGCCCTGTGCATTGGTCCTGAACAAAGCATATAGCAGCAGAAATGTGGAAGCCTGAGCTATCTTAAACAGCCAAATGGCTTTGCTCCTTATGACGTGCCCTCCAACCACACACCTATAGGACTTGTAACAATCTGAACAGGGACTGCCAACTACTTCAATGATTGGGAAGAGGGTGGCAATGAGCATGGTTCTCTGTTAGGTGAATGTCCTCGAACAGATCGGGCAGAGTTGAAAACTACTTATGTACCACAATAGCAGAGGAGCCTGGATGTGGCCTCTGTGACCCTTTGTAGCCCCTTTCAGTTGCTTCTCCATGACATACGCTATAATGGGGAGCTATGAGAGGTAGTATCTGGCCACTGCACACAAGCATGTACAGGTGGAAAGGGTATTAGAACACAGGATTCTAGTGCAGGTGTCCAGACTGGGAGGACGGGCAGGGACAATCACATTACATATGGTGATTGGGACTCAGGTCACCCCCATTGCATGCAGTCCTGTCAGCACATTATGTACACATGCCAGTTCTGTGATGCCCAGTAGGGTTCTGGTGGTAGGTGTTCCAAACTCCAAATAGAGTATGTAGGGGTGGAAGGGGAGAGAGGTAGCAATACAAGGTGGAATGGCATGCAGGGAGGAGGAAAGGAGGGGTATGCTTGATGTACTCAGGGTTGATCTAACCACTAGGCAAATTAGACAGTTGCCTAGGGTGGTAACTTCTGGAGGGTGACGAAGAGTAGGGAATTCAAAGCTAAACAATAGATTTTGACAGCCAAAGAGGGTGCAAGGCTTAAGGTCTGCATAGGAAGCCAGCACCTTGAAAGAACCCTGAGGCCCTGCATGCACTCACTGTATTCATGGAAGGTCCTTGATGTGTTTAGATCTTCTCCCCTCAGAGTATACTTGTCAAGGGGAGGTTTCTCCAAATGGATTAGGTTTGCTCATACCATGACAGTCATGAACCTCACTTCTAAGCCAAGGTGTAGGGAATATGATCTCAGTTCCTCAAATTTACTTTTAGGGGTATGTTTACTAAACTGCGGTAATGTTACATAACGCGCGTTATGTAACGTTAACGATCGTTAAGTAACGTTAATGCGCGTTATCGTTACTTAACGATCGTAGACGTTCCGCGGCGCGGTAAAACACCGCAGAAGGTGGAGAGAGGGCGGAGAGAAGGGGTAAATGGGCGCAGTGTGGGCGTGGAGAGGCTCCATTCACACTAATGCACTGATCTGAAGAGCTGAATCCTAACGCGATTGAAAACCTGCCGTTAGATGCACATTTGCAGGGGAGAGAAACCATTTAAGTGTCAGCAATGTAGCGCATAGGCAGGGAAACCAACAAAAGTGATAAGTGTGATACATGTGCACAGAACAAAAGGGCACATAAACATTGAAAATGACCTCAACAAACTGGAAAAAAACCTAACCAAGCTGGCCAATAGTGATAATATTGGGAAACAGCAAAAAACACTACCGAGAAAGCTCCCAAAAAAACATATTAAGCGTGGAAGGGTCTATGCTCTGTCCCCCGACAAGGTGAATGATCCCACAGTGAAATAGCGCTGATCAGGGCTTTCCCTTGTTATTGGACAGGTGTCCTATGGCATGCACATGTCCCGCAACAGCAGGGTGGGCATGTCAGGACGAGAAACTGGACAGATGCCGGAAAAGGGGATACAGAGGGCCGCAGGCGGCACATGTTGTGGTGCAGCTGGGCCACAGTGTGGACTAGGGTGATACCTAGGTGGCCCATACGAATGCTGAAACAGCAGAGCAGCCAGACAGCAAATGATGAAGGCCCAACATGGGCATGACTGTGTTTCCCACAGTGTCACAGGGGATAGTACACAGCAGCTACCCCCAAGGGCACAGAACAGTGGCAGGCGGTGCTGGGGGGAAGCGTGGATGTAAATGCAGACACCCCTACCCCAGAACCCACACCATAGGCAGCCGCCTACCCTCACACTGGATGGCCTGAGACTGCGCACCACCAGCACCACCAGCAGAAGGGCATGGCAGCATGGTGGCGGAGGGGTGCTGGTGGCGGAGGGGGCAGCGGCATCTGGCCGCAGCAGACCATGGCCTAGCCCCGTTTAGTTGGGTGCCATGCACTGCAACAGACAGGCTCTGTCTGACAAACAGTCATGGTATCTCCAGGGAATTAACTGTTCCTGTGGCAACAGTGTGGTGCAGTACGCACAGCCAGTATGTTCAGGAGCAGAAGGTCACAGGTTCAAGTCCCAGCTGTGGTTCCTGCCAACCCTGTCCCCATATTTTACCCAGTAATAAACCATCGTAAGAAAGATGGAAACTTTATTGCAGATAGAATAAACATGCCTGGGACACCTACATTTCACCCTACAGAGCACAGACACCATAAACATGTGCAATACCTCGAGTAGAGTTTCCCAAATGCAGTCCTGAAGGGCCAAACACCATTCAGGTTCCATGCTGTCACTAATAAAGATGCCTGTGCTGCATTTCTATGCGCCGCCCCCATGGTATGCAGATATCTTCCATGCATATTCATCAGGGACAGCATGAAAACCCGAACAGTGTGTGGCCCACCAGGACTGGAGTTGGGAACCCCTGCCCTAGAGCAGCAGCCAACAGGGGCAGAAACACCCGCACCCAAAGGCCCCATTATCCACAGCCTCCTGGACAGGTAGGATATTGGGCCCTGCGTGCATCTCCCAATACTAGCACTTGCATACCTTATTTTATTTTATTTATTTAGCTGTATTTATATCCCGCTTTTCACCGGGTCAAAGCGGTCAATTGGGAGATACATTTAACACGAGGGGATATGACACACATACGTTAATACTTACAGGGAACATGGGCAATGGAGGGTTAAGTGGCTTGCCCAAGACCACAAGGAGTACCTATAGGACTAGAAATCCCAGTCCCTCCGGCCTGAGATTGCTGTCCCCAGGTGGCACTTGAACCCCCAGCCCTCCGGCCTGAAGTACCTTGTCCTAACCACTAGGCCACTCCTCCCTACCTTAGCAATGCCGCCCTAAACACGGGAATACGGTACACAGATATCAAAAGGTTGCTATGATTACTGGCACATAGCAATTCCTAAGTTTAGCACAATCTGCTCAGTGAGCTGTATCATACCAGCCTCTCTGGTGTCTGTGGAGTGTGTGTCAGGTCTGGTATCTGACAGTGTCCACCACCCTGGGGAGTGACCCCAACAGTACTGCATACCATAGCCATGCCTGCACTGTGCCCCGGACTGGTGCGGTGGCCAAAAGCCAAAAGCCTCTATAGTTGCACAATGCTGGCATAGGTGTGGGAGTGTGTCTGTCTATCCAGTGTGTGGTGGCTGCTAACACCTTCCTCAGCCAACACTGCTTGCACTGGTGCCAGTGTTAGCCTGCCAATGTGCATAATGAAGAGCACATTACTGTGGGTATAGCCTGGACAGGGTGGCCTGGCCTGGATGCATCTGCACAGGGCATAGGGCAATGGCTGGGACATTGTAGTGCCCGGCCACCACCTGCATGGACAGGGTGGCCACAGTATATCCTGCTGGGAGGTCACTCTCACCCTGACTGTGCAGTGACCAGGATATGGCTGGGTTCTCCCATAGTGCTATACAGTGTTTTTCTTAAGTGATATATATGGGTTCTGTTTTCTGGGGCCCAATCACTGACTTATCTGCTTGGTGGGTGTGCTCATATCCCAGGTTTGGGTGCACACGTCTCTTCCAGGAGCATGCACTATGGTCTAGCTAGCAGACTGTCTGCAGTTTGTATGTTTGTGACTGGAACACCTTGCAGGGTGCAGTGGCTGGTGACTCAATGTGCTTGCTGCTGGAGAATGTCAGATGGTGGTGGGGGGCAGGTGTGCATTTCCAGGCCTGCCTTCTGTCTGCCATTGCCTTATTTATGGATGCGTACAGGTCTGCATTGACTGCCCTGTAGGGTGTCTATTCCTCAGCAGGACTGGGGTTGATGGTCCCCTCTACTGTCACCATTGTAGGGGGGGATAGAATGTGGATCTGTTGGTGGGAGATCCTGTCCCCCACCCTGAGCCCCAGAGGGTGGGTTGGGTGGTTGTACGTAATCCACCTGTGGGTCCAAACACCCCCTCCCCTTCACTTAAATCATGTGATCATGGCACCCACACAGGGTATGTATGTTTCTGGGTGCATCATAGTCCACAAGGGCTAGATGTGAAATACAGATGGACACAGGTATATCCTAGGAGTGTTTGCAAGGACTACCTATCACACATTGGCACTGATGAGGACCTGCAGCATAGCCTATCTCAGCAAAGCCAGGTGCTGTGAAAATGGTGCTGGGCACCCCACCTCACCCTCAGGGTGAGCACAGGACCCGCACACTGTGACGGTCTGTAGCTACTCTGTGCCACTAACACACACCGTCGGCACCCCCTACCAGGCTGAGGTGCATACCCCATCTTGTGATCATCTGTAGACTGCTGATTTGCATGTGCTGTGCATCCTGGGTACGGGTGGGTTGACCCTATCCTGGTAACCACAGCAGAATGTTTGTGTGGTGCCATGCAGTCCTCCTGTAGCCAGCCAGGGGTTTGTTAGCAGCTGTAGCCAACTGGTTACTTCACTGCCTGTGGAGCCAGAGGTCATGGGTTTAAAATCCACAGTGGGGTTCATTGATAGGGCTGTCTGAGGCATTGTCTATTTTTAATGTACATTAGTGCTGCCAGCAGAAACACCCTCAGAGTACTGTCACCTTAGGGTGCCTTATACGGCGCCCTATGAAGCGCCTTATAAGGTGCCTTATAAGGTGTCCTATAGGGGACATTATAGGGTGCCTTGGCAGACAGCACACTTTATAATGTGCCCTATGGAGTGCCTTCTAGGGTGCCTTATGTGGCACCTTAGGTTACGCCACTGTGAGGGTGTGTTTGCTGGCAGCACTAATTAAAGTAAAACTAAAATTCCTCACAACCCAATACTTAAACATAATGCCTCAGCTAGCCTTATTCATTAGGCACACTGGGGAATCAAACCTATGACCCCATACCATCAGTCAGTGTAGTAACCATTGTGCTACAGCTCTGTTTTTGTGTTTGTATGTCTGCGCGCCTTCTTAAGATTAACGCGCGGTAACATGCCACGGTTCCCTCTTCATCTAACGCTCGTTAATTTATGGCGCCTTGTAACGCGCTTTATCGGTAACAATGTACCGCCCATGTCCTTATTTGGGTATTTCTGCCTCTACCGTGGATCCTAACGTGAATGGCATTACCGCAGTTTAGTAAACATACCCCTTAGTGCTTGGCGTAGTACTTACATCGTGCCAAAGAGAGCTTCCTTCTGGAGTTCGTAAAATGTAACATATATGGGTAGTTTGTCAAGATGTGCTTGAAATTCTTCTTTATCAAGTCTGTGGCTCCCAATATGATGAGAAATTTTTCTGCATCTTTCTGCCACATTTTCTGGTCTCTAGCTGCATTTCTTCTCCCTCTCCATGAGATTCACAGAATGATCACTTGGAATCAACACTGCTATTATTAATGCCATTCTGGTGGTTTTTCTCCTTTACCACTATGTCTGATCTCTTCACATCCAGTTTCTTATCTGTCAGAATGGGAATGTCCCAGGTGATCATAATCATTGTCTCAGAGTCATGATCCCAGTGCTTTTCAGACACAATGATATTTATTTATGCTTATATACAAGTCAAAGTGGTGTATATTCGGATATTGTGTATATATGTTTTTTCCTTATTTATTTTATTTATTTAACAGTATTTATATACCACCTTATCCTTAAATCAAGGTGGTTTACATTCAACTCTGTAACCTATATACATTATAACATCATAGTCAGGAAGGGGATGTACAAAGGGGGAGATCTATGTTTAACAGCATAATTCTTAATTTATTTATAAGTTTAACATATTTACAGTTGGGGTGGTTCTTTGTTTTCATGTGGGCTCACAATCTATGTTTTGACAATGGAGGGTTAAGTGTCTTCCCAAGGCCACAAGGAGCACCAAGGTTACTGTCCTGTAGTAGGATTGGAACTCATGACATTCTGGCTCAAGGTAACTTGCCTCAATCACTAAGCCACTCCTCACTCACAGGATTCTTAATGTATGAGGTGTACTACTTTGTTATGCCTTTCTGTATAGAAAATTTACGTCATTAGAACTTCACCTCCTATGAGGTGAATCATTGTTTCAAGATCTTACAGAATCAACATATGTCTGTTTTGGCAGTTTTTTCAATGCTTGATGTAAATAATCTCATCCGTATTCTGCTGTCCAAGGCTGCAACTATGAATCTCTCATCCTTCGGTTTCAGCTCACTTCTCCTTAACCATTCACATGTCTGTTCTTGATCAACAAAGGGTTCCTAGAGTGACACTCTATTTCCCACTGTATTTATGCATTTGCCAATTGTTTTTCCTCTTTTGCTGATCTAATTCTTTGAAGTGTTTCTCTTTTGAAAATTCTGTTACTTCCTTTCCTGTGTGTGCTTGTGGATTCTCATTCATTCCTTTTAGTCATCAGAACGTTTGTCCAGGTTTGATGATGGAGACAGATTCTGGACATTTACTTTCATATTTCAGCACTTTTTTTGTATTTGGATCTGATGATGCTGTTAGGTAGGCCTGGAGGCCTATGATAATAACTCTGTATGTGTAATCAATCTCTGTACATGTAATCAATCTTCAACTCTAGGATTGTACAGTCGGCATATATTGATTCTTGTAAATAACCTCATGGGCATGGAGGAGTTTTCTTCTTCGCACATCCAGTTTGTCAAGATCTTTAAGAGGCCAGTCTACAGTCCCAAAGCTGTATGAGAGTACAGGAATTGCCAGCTGATTGATGACTTGTATCTTATTCTGTGATGTTAAATCACTTTTCAATAATTATTTTAATCTTTTATAATATTCTTCACTGATCTTTTCTCTCAGTAATTTCTGTTTGAGTGTCGTTCTTTCCTCTACTCCAGGATGTTTATATACGCCTTCCTGTTCAAGTTCCTTGTTGTCACAGCCCTCAGCAAGGGAGATGTTTTCCGTTTTGTTCAATTTTTACTCTAAAATGTTGCCTTTGCACATTTTTCTAGGCCAAAAGTCATCCTGATGTCATCAGAAAAGCTTTTCACTACATGGAGTTGCTCTTCTTTATTGGTCACTGGAACATTTGAGCTTCAGGTTATCTACAAATAGTAACAGGATGTTACCTTCGGGTTGTTACCTTCTTTAGGATTCAGGTTAAATCCGTATTCATTGGATCAAGTGCCATACAAAAAAGAAGTGGTGACAGGGAATCTCTCTGAAATATTCCTCTTTTGGATTTTGATGCTAGGAATAATGCACTGACCCTATTCACACTTCAAAAATAGGGTGGTTTGCCACATTGTCATTGTGAATTTAATGTACTCTATCCAACCAGGATTTATCTTACACATCTCAAGGGAATTTATTTTCCAAGAGTGTGGCACACTGTCAAAAGCTTTCTTATAATCAATCCATGCTAAACTGAGATTTCTGCTGTTGTTAGAACCAGCCATGATGACCTTATTTAACATGAACTTGTCTTTGGTTCCATATGCTCCCCTCCTATTACCCTTTTGCTCAATTGCCATGATGTTATTGGATTTGATATGTTCACATATTCTGTCTGCTTATAGACAGAATATATGAATAGTTTATAGATTGTAGGTAGATAAGTTATTGTTATGTTCTTCCTGTAGTAAGCCATTATGGTGTTAAGACTGGCTGCTTGATCAATTGTTTTTTTGCAGTTTGCCAGGTCTTGGTAGAGTGATATTAACTGTTTGTGCCAAATGTTGGTCACCCCATCTGGGCCAGGGCACTTCCAGTTTGGGGCTCATTTTAACCTGCTTTTTAGCTCTTTTGTTGTTACTATAGGCCATTCCATAGGTTAAATGTTCCTGTATGCAGGGTAACCATTCTGCTTCTTGACTGTACTCTATACTGCACTTCCCTTTAACCCCTCATCATGAAATCCTCGTCCAGGGGCATATTCTCCAAATGGGTTATCCTTGTCCACTGTGAGGGGCACTTGCAGTTCCAGCTCTGAGAGGGGTGGTGGCTGGCTATCAGGTCCTCTCTACATGGTAGTAGTGAAGGCGGTGCCTTTAGCACCAGGGCAGGCAATGATGCTTGCAGCCATGGTAACGTCTGGCCTGCTGCTGGTAGCTGTGATGGCCGATGCAGTGCTGCTGGTAACTGTGGTGCATGCTGGCCATCTGATGGCTGATGTCTAGCTGGTGCTGCAGATATGATACAGAGAGGTCATGCTTTCAGCATTACTGCATTCCGGTGCCTCCATGACGTTGAACTTAATAGCTAGCTTGCTGCCTGCTAATAGGAATATGCAGATAAAGCATTTTTTAAATTATCTTTTTATTAATTTCCTAAATACCAATACTTACAAAACATTTTTAAGCAACATGACATAAGCATTTCTAGAAGCAAACAGTACAAAGCAATACATAAGTCAAAATAGACCACATCTCGAGAAGAAGCACAATTTCTTGAGAAATATGTAATTTAAAGGAAATTATAAGGAGAAAACCCCATATTGCAGCCAAACCTAACTAGCCACCCTTTCATTACCACCACCCTCACTGAACTAAATCACCCATGCTTTCCTTGCTTGACAGGAAGGTGTCTAACTGAGAAGGATCAAAAAAGTATATCTGATACCCTGTAAAGCTACCAGACATTTACAGGGATACTGTACAAAGGAAGAAGTGCCCAGGGCCACTACTCTTGGCTTCAAAGCCAAAAAGGCCTTCCGCCAAGCTGTGTGGCTCTGGACACATCAGGAAATAATTGCAAAGACGCACCACAAAAGGGAACAGCCTTATTCTTAAAGTAACCTTTAAAAAACAAGATTTTATCTTGGTCAGAAACAAAAGTTACAAGCAATATTGCTCTTGTAGGGATATTATCCTGGGAGACCTCTAAAAACTGTGTTAAATCAATTCCTGAAGGTGGTTGCAGGTCATTGAGGCCTGGAACTGATCCACCAGATATACTCTGACCAGTGAGATGATATATTTTTGAGATAGATATAGTATCAGTGGTAGATAAGCACAAACCTCATGAAAATATTTCCATAATAAAATCTCTGGAGACAATAAATGGCACATTGGAACATTCAAAAATCTAACATTCTTAGACTTTAAAAGATTTTCATACATCTCCAATTTACGAGTAATCAAAAAATTATCCTTCATTTAGGCACTTGATCGGCAAGTAATTCTACCCACTGTTCTACCTGAGCCAGCCATGCCACTATATCCTGCGTAAAGGAGCAAAACTGGGTCACCGTAGACACTAGAGTATGTTCAGTCCATGTCACTACCCTCCAGATGTCAGCCAAAGAAACCTGAGAATCAGGTATCTCAATGGCATCAGCAAGGGGGGTGTCCATAACACAGGTTTAAGAAGTCTCACCCTTGCATCAGATGTACTCTGTACCGGCACAGTACCCCCAGTAGAACCACATAGAGTAGATCCCATAGGAGGGGGAAGTGGAATATGATCAACAGAGCTCAACTCCCACCTACCCACCCCTAGTGAGCAGTCTTGCTTTATAGGGCATCTCCCCAATTAAGTACACACAGGGACTTGAACAGTACATTTTGAACACACTTAAAGAGATTAAGTGCTTTTTCTCTGAAAGGACAGCTGGGAAACCAGCTGATACTTTGGTAGTCTCTCTGTTTTGCTTTAACAGATACCTAAGCTCCACTGACTGAACAATGGCTGGGAAAAAATGTATCACCAAAGTTGTTGCCCCCGTTACAGCTTCTGCATCTGTCCAGACAGAGGTCCCAATACCAGTTGAAGGACCAGTTCAAATGTGCAGGATGCCTGCAGGCTGAAGCTCTCAGGAAACACATGGAGAAACTCACAGAGGAGGTGGCGAGGCTGAGGAATATTCAAGAGAGTGAGAAGGACATTGATGAGATGCTTCTTGCAACATCCAAGCTCTCCGGCAGAGAAGATGGGAGCCTACAGAATGATGAAGGTTAGACACAAGTCACCAGGTTCTGCAGAATCACCAATCCAACTTTTCCAGCACTTTAATTGAAGAACCATTATGCAGCCCTGGAAATGGAGGAGGTGAAAGCATCCCTGGAAAGGGAAGAACCAGAGCTTGAGCACCCCAAATTTGCAGAATCAGTGACCACAAGGAAGTAAAGTGTAGTGGAGGTTGGTGACTCTCTTCTGAGGGGTACTGAGGCATCCATTTGCTGACCAGACTTGATGTCCAGAGAGGTATGCTGTCTGCCAGATGCCAAAATCCGAGATGTTACTGAGAGTTTTCCAAGACTCATCAAGCCCACTGACTATTACCCAATGTTGCTAATCCATGTCGGCACAAATGATACTGCCAGGCATCCCTCTGAGCATATCAAAAGTGACTTCATGGCTCTGGGACAGAGGGTGAAGCAGATATGGGTGCAGGTTGTGTTCTCTTCAATCCTTCCTGTTGAGGGTAAAGGCCAAGGCAGAGAAGCTCTCATCAGGGAGATTGATGCATGGCTACGTGGATGGTGTCATTGAGAGCGTTTTGGTTTCCTGGATCATGGGATGCTGTTCTAAGGATTGCAGAGCAGAGTTGGCATCCATCTGTCCAAGAAAGGTTGACATGTCTTCAGTAGCAGACTGGCTAATCTACTGAAGAGGGCTTTAAGCTAGATCCATTGGGGATGGGTGAAGAAAGCCCCCAGCTAAGTGAAACATTAAATACATTTATGGAAATGGGTAAAAGGAACAACATATGGAAAGTGGTGTGTATAAATTCTCGTAGCATTGGAAATAAGATCCCAGATGTTGAAGCTTTCAAGGGAGAGGCTGACTTGCATTTTGTGTCAATTACAGAAACATGGTTCACAGAAAACCATGATTGGGATGTAATTATACCAGGCTATACTCTATTCAGAGTAGGAAGATGGGGAGGAGGAGTGGCCCTATATGTAAAAAATAATATTAAAGCTTTGGAACTACAGAGCTTAAAAGGGAGAAAGGAGGCACTGTGGGTTAAAATAGAAAGAGGGAAAGAGAAATATATTTGCATTGGTGTGATATACAGACCTCCCTCACAGGAGGAAAAGGTGGACGGAGAGTTAATTGAAGACATATGCAGCATTGCTAGGAAAGGGGAAGTGCTACTGATAGGGGATTTCAATATGCCAGATGTTGATTGGCACATTCCTGCGGCAGTATCTAGAAGTAAGGAGATCCTGGATTCTCTACAGGGAGAAATATTCAAGCAACTGGTAACAGAACCCACATGTGAAGGGGCCATACTGGACTTGGTGCTTACAAATGGTGAAAGTGCTTCTGATGTTATAGTGGGAGATCATTTTGCATCCAGTAATCACCAGATGGTGTGGTTCAGTATTAGGACTAGGGCTGTTAAAATCCATTTAAAAGCGAGGGTCTTAGTCTTTAGGAAAACTAACTTTGCCAAGATGGGCCAATACCTCTGGGAGTCTTTAGTGGGATGGGAACAGCTGGGGGATGTACAAAAACAGTGGGTAAAACTGAAACGCGATATTTTAAGGGCAACCAACCTTTTTGTTAAGATAGTAAATAAAGGTAAAAGGAAAAGGAGACTGCTATGGTTTTCAAAAGAAATAGCTGAAAACGTGAAGAAAAAGGGGGAGGCCTTCATGAAATACAAGAGCTCATGGAGAAAGGAAGACAGGCATCTATATTTGAAAAAACTTAGAGAAGTTAGCAAAGTAGTCAGAAAACAAAGATTCAAAAAGAGGAGGAAATAGCCAAGGAAATATCCAATGTAGTAAAATGGGGGGATAAGACATTTTTCAGATATGCTAGTGAGAAGAGAAAGGGCAAAAATGGTATTGCCATACTCAAGGGTGAAGGGGAAGAATATGTAGAAGCTGATGAGGATAAAGCGGAGTTGCTTAACAAATATTTCTGTTCTGTGTTCACAGATGAAGAACCAGGAACAGGACCTCAGAAAACACCCACAAACAGGAACAGAAGCGAGGGGCATCTTGGACAATTTTCAGAAGACTGTATTCATGAGAAACTAGCTAAACTTAAAGAAGACAAAGCGATGGGACCGGATGGGATACATGCTAGAATACTGAGGGAACTTGGGGATGTTTTAGCAGCTCCACTGACTGACCTTTTACATAAGAACATAAGATATGCCATACTGGGTCAGACCAAGGTCCATCAAGCCCAGTATTCTGTTTCCAACAGTGGCCAATCTAGGTCATTTGTACCTAGCAGTTTCCCCAAGAGACACAAGTTCCACAATGCTTGTACTGGGTCAAGCATTGATATCTTCGGTCACTTCTTAATAATGGTTTATGGACCTTTCCTCCAGGAACTTGTCCAAACCTTTTTTAAACTCAGCTACACTAACAGCCTTTACTACATCCTCCGGTAACAAATTCCAGAGTTTGATTACACGTTGAGTGAAAAAATATTTTCTTTTATTAGTCTTAAATAGTTTACCCTGTAGCTTCATTGCATGTCCCCTAGTCTTTCTATATTCTGATAACGTAAACAATCGATCTACGTTTACCCGTTCCACTCCGTTCATTAATTTATAGACTTCTATCATATCTCCCCTCAACTGTCTCTTTTCCAGGTTAAAGAGCCCTAACCTTTTTAGCCTTTCTTCATAGGAGTATCCTTCCATCCCCTGTACCATTTTGGTGGCTCTTCTCTGTACCTTTTCTAAAATCGCTATATCCTTTTTAAGATACGGCGACCAGAACTGCACACAATATTCAAGGTGCGGTCTCACCATGGAACGATATAGAGGCATTATAATATCTTTTGTTTTATTTTCCATTCCTTTCCTTATCATACCTAGTATTCTATTTGCTCTCTTGGCCGCCGCTGCACACTGGGCCGAGGGTTTTAACATGGTATCCACAATGACGCCTAAATCTTTTTCCTGGGTGGTGGTTCCTAATGTGGAACCTTGCATCGTGTAACCATAGTTTGGGTTGTTCTTCCCTAGGTGCATAACCTTGCACTTGTCCACATTAAATTTCATCTGCCATTTTGATGCCCAGTCTTCCAATTTATCAAGATCCTCTTGCAATGTTTCACAATCCTCTTGGGTTTTAACAACTTTAAATAGTTTTGTGTCATCTGCAAATTTGATAACCTCACTCGTTATTCCACTTTCCAGGTCATTTATGAATATGTCAAAAAGCAGCGGACCCAGCACAGATCCCTGGGGTACACCACTATTTATTTATTTATTTATTTATTTATTTAAGTGCTTTTTTATACCGCCCCTTCCAGAGATCAGGGGCGGTTTACAAGGAACTTAAACAACAATATAGCAGAACATTGCAATATTGAATTACATTAAACATTAGTTGAGCAAAAACTAGGAACTTAAACAACAATATAGCAGAACAGTGCAATACTGAATTACATTAAATATTAGGTGAACATAAACTAGGTTACATAATAACTAGGTTAAATGGAAAACAATGTGAGGGTTATTAACATAAAAGGAAATATTCACCTTTCTCCAATGGGAAAATTGGCCATTTAGCCCTACCCTCTGCTTTCTATCTTTTAACCAGTTCCTGATCCACAATAGTACACTGCCTCCTATCCCATGAGGGACCTTGTCAAAGGCTTTCTGAAAGTCCAGATACACAATATCAACCGACTCACCTTTGTCCACCTGTTTATTCACTCCTTCAAAAAAACATAACAGATTAGTAATACAAGATCTTCCTTGTCTAAAGCCATGTTGGCTGTCTCCCATTAGGTTGTGACTGTCTACATGCTGAGTAATTTTATTCTTTATGATGGTTTCTACCATTTTTCCCGGTACTGACGTCAGGCTCACCGGTCTGTAGTTTCCCGGATCACCCCTGGAACCCTTTTTAAAAATTGGTGTTACATTGGCGATCCTCCAATCTTCAGGTATTAGAGATGATTTTAATGATAGTTCACAGATTACTGATAGCAGTTCTGCAATCTCATATTTCAGTTCTTTCAACACCCTTGGATGTATACCATCCGGCCCAGGTGATTTGCTACTCTTCAGTTTATCTAATAGTTGTAAGACATCTTCCCGATGTATCGATATTTCCTTCAATTCTTCCGCACCTTTAAATACCACTTCAGTCATGGGTAACATCCCTACATCTTCCTCAGTAAAAACCGAAGCAAAGAATTCATTCAGTCTCTCCGCTATCGCCTTGTCGCCTCTTAGTGCTCCTTTAACCCCTTTATCATCTAATGGACCAACTGACTCTCTCACAGGTTTTTTGCTACGAATGTACTTGAAAAGGTCTTTATTTCGCGTTTTTGCTTCCGCAGCAAGCTTCTTCTCAAATTCTCTCTTTGCCTGCCTTATCAATGCCTTTCATTTGACTTGCCAGTGCTTGTGCTGTTTCCAGGTTTCGTCGTTTGGCTCTTTTTTCCATTTCCTGAAAGATGCTTTTTTAGCAACAACAGCCTCTCTGACCTCAGCTTTAAACCATGCTGGCAGTTTTTTGGACTTCCTTCCACTTTTCTTAAAGCGTGGAATACAGCTGGTCTGGGCTTCCAAGATAGTATTTTTCAACAACACCCAAGCTTGATGTACGTCTTTAACCTTTGCAACTGCTCCTTTTAGTTTTTTCTTTACCGTTTTCCTCATTTTATCATAGTCTCCCTTTCGAAAGTTAAAAGGTAGTACTATGGATTTCCTTACTATCCCTCCTCCACTAATTAAATCAAAGGCGATCATGCTATGATCACTATTGCCAAGTGGCCCCAACACCCTTATCTCTTGCACTAGATCTGGTGTTCCACTAAGGACTAGGTCTAATATGGCTTCCCCTCTGGTCGGTTCATGAACCAGCTGCTCCAAGAAGCAGTCATTTATTTCATCTAGGAACTTTATCTCCCTAGCATGTCCTGACTTGACACTGACCCAGTCGATACCGGGGTAATTGAAATCACCCATTATTATTACTGCGCTGTAACTTTTGTTAGCTTCCTTGATTTCTTTGAGCATTTCATCATCCATTTGGTCATTCTGGCCAGGTGCTTGATAGTACACCCCCACTGCCATCGCCTTCCCCCTTTTATATGGAATTTCAATCCATATAGATTCTACAGCAGATTTTGTTTCCTGCAAAACTTTAATCCTTTCTGAGTCAATGCCCTCTCTAACATAGAGCGCAACCCCTCCACCAATTTGATCAGCTCTATCATTACGATATAGTTTGTACCCTCATTGGAGTTGGCAGTGATGCCAAAGGACTGGAGAGAGGCACATGTGGTCCCTTTACACAAAAGCAGAAGTAAGGATGTGGTTGAAAACTACAGGCCGGTTAGTTTAACTTTGGTGTTGAGTAAATTATTGGAAGCGCTGCTGAAAGAGAAAATAGTGAGGTTTCTGGATTCCAGCGGATTACAGGATCCGAGGCAGCATGGATTCACCATGATTAATTTCTTTGACTTGGTGACCAGGGAGTTGGGCCAAAGGAGAGCTCTAGATGTGGTGTATTTAGATTTCAGTAAAGCCTTTGACACCGTTCCACACAGGCGACTTATAAACAAACTGAGCACCCTAGAGATTCACTCTAAAGTTACTGTTTGGATTAGAAATTGGTTGAGTGGGAGGTGACAAAGTGTACAGGTAAATGGATCTCACTCTGAGGAGAAGGAGGTTACCAGTGCTGTGTCCCAGTGATCTGTCCTTGGTCTGATTCTTGTTAACATCTTTGTTAGTGATATAGCGGAAGGGCTTTCAGGTAAGGTTTGCCTCTTTGCGGATGATATCAAAATCTGCAATAGAGTAGACACCCAGGAAGGTGTAGATAAGATGAGGAGGGATCTAGCTAAGCTTGAAGAATGGTCTAGAATTTGGCAGTTGAGATTGAATGTTAAAAAATGCAAGGTCATGCATTTGGGCTACAGAAATCCAAGGAGTAATATAGTATAGGGGATGAAGTGCTTTTGTCCACTAAAGAAGAACGGGACCTAGGCTTGATTGTGTCTGATGTCCTTAAAGTAGCTAAACAGGTAGAGAAAGTGATGGCAAAAGCTAAAAGGATGTTTGTGAGAGGAATGGCCAGCAGAAAAAATGAGGTGATAATGCCTCTGTATAAGTCTTTGGTGCAACCTCATTTGGAGTATTTTGTGCAATTCTGGAAACCGCACCTTCAAAAGGATATAAACAGGCTGGAGTCGGAACAGAGGGTGGCTACTAAAATGGTTAGTAGTCTTCATTATAAAGCATATGAGGATAGACTTAAGGATCTCAATATGTACATCTTAGAGGAAAAGCGGGATAGAGGTGATATGATTGAGACGTTTAAATATTTCCATTGCATAAATTCACAGTGGGAGAGCCTCTTTTGATTGAAAGCAAGCTCTGCTGAAAGGTGTTAGATTCAGGAGTGATATGCGGAAATATTTCTTTATGGAAAAAGTGGTGGATCCGTGGAATAGTTTCCTAGTGGAGGTGATAGAGACGAGGACGGTATCTGAATTCAAAGAAGTATGGTACAAACACAGAGGATCTCTAAAGGAAAAAAGTGGACTGTTGTAGTGGTTGATATGTAAGGACAGGCTAGATAGGCCATGTGGTCTTTTTCTCTCATCATATTTCTATGTTTCATGTTTCTGTTTGAACAAGTGAATGAGGATGCAATTGTATTTACCTCTCTGATGTTAAAATCACCTCAAAAATCCCCAAAATACAGTTTTTTAGCTCAGTTCCTTAATTGGCTCTTCCTAGACTTCCAATTTTGTAAAAATGGGCACTTACCCATGTAGCTTGTAAAATTGGCACTTACATGTTCAAAACCCAGTGTTGCTACTTTTTATATGAATATATTTATTTGTAAAATGGCTGTATTCCCCACATCCTTATGCATATTATTACAAAAAAGACTCTGCGCTCAGCGAGTCTTTTGTAAAATCCTCGGAGAATCTGTGCACATCCACACTTGGATGACCCTTTTCCTACCTGGACTTGCAAAGTAAAATTGGCTTTCATACGTATTGTTAGTTCAACTTAAAGATTTTATGTTATATTCTTTGCTCTTAACCTTTATTTCTGTGCATGTGTTAAAGGCAGTTCCTGAAGCAGCTCCAGAAACTATCCTGCTCATTACATGAACTATAAGTCTGTGAAATAACGAATACACTGAGAATTACAAGAAGCCTATCTAAATAATTCTCAAATTGAGTTAACAGAGGCAATTCAACTGCGTTGCTTCTTTATACAGTCTCAGAACTCCGGACTTCGACTATCTCTTTGGTCTTTATTCCTACTACAAAGAGACAGTGGATTTTAATGATGTATGAGCTAAATGATCTGAATTTCTTCAAACTGTAGCTCTGCTCTCTGGTTCAGAAAATGAGTATCAAACTAGAAAAAACCCCACACAAATAAACTCAAATAAATCCAAGGTGTTTGCTTTCCTGCTCTATTCAAATATATCTGAATCATTCATTGCCTGATTATGATTTGATCCTTGACATCCTGCTCATCTTGTAAATGGAATTATATTGGCTAAATATGTTTATATGTTTGATGTGTTGCATGATGGAATATTAAAGGTATGGGGAGGGGGATGAAACTACAAATAAGGGAATTTATCAGTTGCTTTGGCATACAGCTCATTTATTATACAGTTTGTAGGTGACTAGAAAGCTTCCTTTGACAGAATCAAAGAGATAATATGTTTGCGTTGGAATATATTTTCCCATACATATTTCACACAACACTGAGCATTTTCTATTCTTAGAAAGACTTTGACTTGTTTTTCTATTTTCAATCATTAGATTGCTACTGATACTGCACGCACATCTGAGCAGGGAATGAGCAGTTATGGTAATTAATGCGAACTATTTATGAATTACAAAGTACGGCACACATCTCAATGCGCATACTGCATGTATCACCGCAGAAAACAGGCTCAGTGTTCGTGAAGCCAGAATAGCGCAATCTTAGAAAGTGATCAGTCTTGAGGCTTTTTTCCTGCAGGGGATTATTGATTATATCATAAACTGCATACACAGCAAGAAAATGGATAAGTACAGGAAGCTGCACACTAGGCAGGCATTTTGAAAATGAGTAGGGCCAAGTTCCAGGATTTTAACCCTTTTTTTTTCTTGAGAACCATTGAACAGAGATAATAGAATACTGCAAGCAGGGAGAAAGGAAAGCTTTAGTCACTAAAAGTATTAATAGAAAAATAAGCAATGTTTGCTGCTCACAATGACAGTATTTCGGCTCTCAGGAGATCTTGTGCTTCGTTTTCTAAGTATTCTCATAGTTGACACAACTAGAATATTTTATTATTGTGTGTATTAGTGCTATAGTAGATAGGGGACAACAGAGTGTTCTCTATGAGAATAGTTTAATTGAAAATCATTTAGGGCCCAATTCTATTCACAACGAAGATCTCCTTTGTATGTCTGGGCTGACCCGGATGTACAATGAATATCGCGATTCTGATCGCGCGGAACATGTCCAGCCCCGCGGGATCAGAATTGCGAACAGCACTGTATGTGCAGGCCAGGATTGCAATTCAGTCCTGGCCTACATGTTCAGTGCTAACCCGGCTAACTCAGCCAGGGCTTTTAAATGGAGCCGCGACACCATGGCGTCCCGTTGCCATGGCACAGCGGCTCCATTTAAAAGCCATGATGCCAGCCGCTGCCCCAAAAAGTTAATTCCCCACAGCCTGATCCCCGATCCGGCCTCCTAAGGCCAGGGTCAGGCTGTGGGGGATTAACTTTTCCTCCCCCACCCCGCCCCTTCCGTGCCCTGAATTGAAAAAAAAAACGTCCAGGGAGGTTATTCCAAACCGGGGTTGGACTAACCTTCCCAGCCAATTTGCCAGCCGGCTCTGGACATATAGGGTCGACATTAGAATTAGTCCTGTATGTCCAGAGCCGGTGACCGTCCACTGCCCACCCATTTTCTGCCCCCAGACCTCCTCTTCCCCACTCCCCGACTAACTTCCCCGCACAACTGGCGGGGAAGTTATTCGAGGGCCTGCAGCCACTGAGGGGGTTTGGAATAACCCCCTTAGTGATTTTTCTTTCAAGTTTTAGATTTCCACAATAAATGATGATGCTCTGAGGAATAGCCAAACAAAACATTTAGGGGCCGATTCTGCACTGTGTTTAGCAAGACTGGATGTCTGATCTGGAAGTCCAGACCCGCTAAACACTGCTATGGCCAGATGTCAGAGCTCTCCGCACGTAGATCCGAGATGTGCAAGAGGTTCTGTTCTTAGGCAGGAGGGGGCGGGCTAGAGGTGGGGTGAGGGCTGGCAGTGGGTGGAAATCTGACCCCAGATATATAGGGCTGATTCTGGAGTCAAATCCATACATCTGGGGTTGGCCATTTGGATGGGGAACTTATTCAAGCATCCGGGGCCGGTGAGAGAGGCGAGGGGTGCAGAGGGTTCCCCGTAGCCCAATCCTGGCCATAGCAGGCCTGATTGGGGGTTGAGCGGCAGGGAAAGGAGCATTTCGGGATCTGCTGGGGATCGTGGCTGCTGCATGGAGCCGCTGTGCCATGGCAACAGGATGCCACAGCACCGTGGCTCCATGGAGGAGCCAAGCTGGGCTAGCCGGGTACCTGTCTGGATGTCTGGTAAATTAGAAATGGGGCATGACCAGCCCGTCCACGCTGGATGAACTCAATTCTGATCCTATGGGGGCATCTAGGCCCCGTGGAATCAGAATTGGGTGCAAATTTGGCCCGTCCTGATTCTGCATGTCTGGACAGGCTAGAGGTGCCCAGACCTGAATTGACCTCTTACTGTTTAGTTATTAATGTACCTATTAGAGGCATGCAGCATTATGTACTGTATATATAACATGATGTGCCGGGGAGCTTGTCACTGGTTATACAGCAGTTTACCATCAAAGGGAGCTTGGGAGAGCATATAAAAGCTTAGAAAGGAAGTGAGCTCATAGTAGAGCTTAGTGATAGTTCACGTGGTTCCTAAACTTGCAGGAACTGATCTCACATTGGAGAAGGGAAGTTGGATAAATGTAATGAGAAACCAGTTGAGATTCAGAGCACAGTTGCAGACAGCTGATCATCTGGAACTAATCTAGGAAGCTGCTGGAGAATGAAACAAAATCAAGACAATTTGTAGAAGTAGGAAGATGGTTAAGTGGAACAAGGATGGAAAATAATGGGCTTAGTTTTCAGAAGTGCAGACATGAGGAGACATAGGAACTGATGGAAAGAATGCTGCTACAGATTTTAGTAAATAATTGAGGAACATAAGATGGCAGGTTAAACCCCTAGTCTACAGTTTGTTCTATGGAGGGTCAGACCAGTTGAGAAAGGTAACTTTACTGTGTGTTGGGCAGAATCACGTGTTTGGTCACCATATGACTAAATTAATGTTCTGTTATCTCTGTCTCCCAGTCATATTGATACAGAACAATAATAGTCAGTGGGTAAACTCTCAGACTGTCTTATGAGAAGGAATACACAAAACCAGTGGTCCCCTTAGATTCTTTCCCAGACAAAATGCAAAATGAGTCAGATTTTGACAGACAGCATGTTGAGTGCTTAAATATAAAATCATGAGCAAGATATGATTTTTCCAAGAAAGGAAGGGCATAGATCAACAATGCAGAATTAAGCTTTGATTGTGATATCAACACAAAAGCTCCTATTCAAAAAAATTGTTTCAAATTCATTAGGTCACATATGCGTGCTATTTTAGTTGAAATCACTTTTCACTGTTATTAGTTCGTTCTTTATACTTGTTTTGATTTACTATGTGGTTTTTTTTTAACTTTATATTTTTATTAGTAATTTCAAAAATATTACAACAATTAATCATCAGACAACATAAGAAACATAAACAGTCCACATCACGGGGAGTACATTAGAAATTACCACATACAAGCAGTAAGCAAGTAAGAAACAAACAAATGGTATTCAGAGAAAGGTGCTGGTAACCATACTTGAACAAACTCAAATTATTTCTAGCATGCTATCAATTAGAATCAGAAGAAAACATTTTATCCCTGAGAACTTTGATTATTAAGAAAAGTTTACAACGAAGAGATCTCTGAAAAAACATACTTAGTTCCCCCCAACGTAACCAGGCATTTACAGGGAAACTTTAAGAAAATGTAGCACGTATTGCCAAGACGCGAGGCTTCAAAGAAATAAAAGCCTTGCGTCGAAGCTGCGTTTGCCTAGAAATATCAGGGAACAAGTTTATTGTCCCCCCCCCAAAGAATTTAGCATTCTTATTCTGAAAATACAGACACATAACTGTGTTCTTATCAGTCTCAGAGTTAAAGGAAACAAGAAGAGTAGACCTAGTAGAAATCACATCCTGCGAAGACTCAATAAAGTCAGATACATCCACAGAATCCAATAAAGGCAAGGCATTAGCTCCCTGTAGACCTCCACCGGGAGCTGCTGCTGACTGAGACAAATAATACAATTTATTGATTATAGGTTTAGTACTCTCTTGATACCCCAAAATTTCTGTCAAGTACTTATCAAATAGAATCTGAGGTGACAACAAATGAGTACAAGGAAAATTTAAGCATCTGACATTTTTAGCCCTGAAACTATTTTCCAATAACTCCTGCTGGGCATGCAAGCTAACACTATCTTTAATAAACAATACATTAACCCTCTGCAAGGATACAACTTGTGAATCTAATTTCTTACACTTATCATCTAACGTAGAGATCTGAAGATCATGTTGAGACAATTTCGCAACCGATTCTTTAGAGAACCCTGAGAATTGAGAGATCACAGATAATAATGAAGCTTCAATCTGCGAGAGGACCTGCCAAACATCAGATATAGATACATTTTGTTTGTCCACAGGTAAAGCAGTCACAGAGACCTGTTGGGCCCCAACAGAATCCTCAGAAGTTTGAAAGACACGTGGCATAGGAACCACCACGATATCTGATATTTCCAAGGGAGAAGCTGAAGCAGATGGCAAGACCGGCAAACAGGACTGCTCCTCCAAAATAGGGGAAGAAGTTACTGGGCTCAAACTGTTTTCACCAGCAAGTGGGGCTGAGTTAATAACCCCCAAAAGAGAAGAGGAGTCATCCAAAGGGAGCGGGGACCTGGCGGCAGAATAAGATATCACTTCAGACCCTTCCAGTGGAACTAAGTGCTTATCCATTGGACCAACCACTTTCACAGATTTTGAAGGATTAACAGTACTCACATTCAAGGGCCTCTTTTTCCGTTTGCCCATTCCAGAGCCCTCACTCCACTGCTCCTCATGCACCAAAGGAGTACTAAA
The DNA here is from genome assembly GCA_033557465.1 of Ichthyophis bannanicus. Lineage (NCBI taxonomy): Eukaryota > Metazoa > Chordata > Amphibia > Gymnophiona > Ichthyophiidae > Ichthyophis > Ichthyophis bannanicus. Next base: position 1,727,352,346 of record CM066031.1, on the reverse strand, counting down.
GGGGCAAACAAGCCCCTTTAAATGCACCCCTTCAAAGCGCGACCACAAGACCGCGATACCGTGGTAGAAGCTTCAATTTAAGGCCCTTGGATGACATCGGGGCCTGGCGCCGCGCAGCTGGTCCGGCGGGATCCACCTGCTGCCTGTTCTGACAGCAAAACGTGGTATGCGGCAGGTTAACGGCTCCGGCTCTCCAAACACACTACTCCCCGATTTACTATGTTTTAATGATTCATCCATTTGTTTTATTCCTATTATTTATATGGATGCCATTTGGAGCTGTGGAGTTTATGATTATATAAGCTTTCAGAATTTTTAGATCAGTTGGCTTCATGCAATTTTTGGATGCTTCTTACCCTGTTTTATTCTACTTTCAATGCAAAAGTTGGACAGTAAAAAAGGAAGAAAATTGATGCCTTTGAATTATGGTGCTGGTGATGAATACTGTGTATATCATGGACTGCCCAAAGAACAAACCAGTCAGTACTAGAGGAGATCAAACCTAAACTTTCCTTAGAAGCTCAGATGACAAGACTTTGACTTTCATACTTTGAACATATCATGCAAAGAGAGAGATCATTGGAAAAAGACAATATGCTTGGCAAGGTAGGAGGTCACTGTAAAAGAGGAAAGCTGGCAATGAGATGGATCAATAAAATAACAGCAGCTATGAGCCGCTCTGTCAACAATGAGCCACTTGACTGAAGACCAAACAAAGTTTAGGTCAACTATCCAGAGGGTGCCAGGAGTCGTCACTGACTCAACGGCACATAACAACAATAACATGGTTATATTATGTGAGAATGCATTTTGGTCATACAAGTGACTTAACTAATATACACTGTACCCTTTTTATTAGGTTGTTCAAACTTCTGTTAGCAAATGTGATTGGGTATATATTTGTGTGACATGCACTAAAAAGGCATGATGATATTATCCCCGATATGTATCCTAAATAATGGAGAAATGTTCCTTTATGGATTATCAAACCTGGACAGTTTTAAACATTTTCAGAAAGCATTGTCACTGAACTGCCGGGGCTCCACTATAAAACCTAGCATACTGCAGGGAAACCCTCTCTTTGGGCACACTGGGGCAGTGAGTAACATCTAAGCGCTCCAGAGGACAGAAGCAGTACTCACAAGCAAAAGCACAGAGCCGACTCCATGATCCAAAGGCAAGCAAGCAGCTAAGCAAGAGGTGAGACTGTTTCTCTATTCCTTCCTGCTCTTCGATCTGCAAGGGATTCCTCCTGCTGCACGTGGCCATTCAGCTCCTCCCAGAAAGCATCGTCACTGAATGGCCGGGGCTCCACTATAAAACCTAGCATGCTGCAGGCACACCCATGCCTGGCAGGCCAATGCCTGAAGGCCTCACCAGAAGGCCCTTTGGTGTCGCCCTTAAGCGTGAACTGTGGCGTGACATACCCAAAACGAAAATAACAATAAGAAGGCTCCAAAACAAAGTAATCTGAAGACTGTAACCAGCAAGCCAGAACATCGACACAACCACCCTGATCTCACGCAATAGACAGATCCTAAGTCTACGATAACCCCATTTGGTCTCAAACACAAACAACCAGGGCTCAGACTTGAACCAACTGGCCTAAATGTCACTTTAGGCTGATGCCATTATACTCTAATTACATCTTTAGACTTCTCAGTTTCCTCCTACACAGGCATCTTGATGTTACCCCATGGCTCTTATGAAACTCTGCATTTGCATCTAGATCAGCAAATTGATTTTGCAGGCCGTCTTTGAGTCCGGTGGCATGTTATCATCGTCGTATTTTGCTAGATTCATTGCAACAACAACTCAGCATGCTCAAATGCAAAGGACTGCACTACACGAACTGCTCAACGAAAACTGAGAAATCTTCAAGAAAAAGCAAGGTAACTGTAATCCAGTAAGAAGCTTAACCTGTTAATGGGACGTACTCACAACAATTTGGCACTATAAATGGTTTATAGAATTCAGGTTGTATATATAATACCAAATATCTTTCAGAACCAATCAATGTAGCGATCTACCATCAAGATTATACCCTACATTATGCTTATTAGGTGTATTACAATTGAATAGACAAAGAGTTGAAACAATTACTACCATTGCCTGACCAGTCTGTATAACTCACCTCCTGTAAATCTCTCTTAATCTCTTCTTAAATTTAGCACAACTCTCTCTATCCCCTCTTACCCTGATCATACAAGAGTCTGTCTACCCAGTCAATACCTCCTCCACTAACACTACCTATAACACATATCCACTAAGAAAAGTCTTCAACTAAATAATCTCTAAAATGGAATTCAAACTCTTATTCATACTAATCTGCATTGCAAATCTCTTAAATTTGATTACCACTGCAATACATCAAACATGTCTAACAAATTATCTCTCATACAACATACCTATAATCCCATACAACTATTACCAAAAGTCACAGTAAGTGTGCACAAACCTCAAGGAAAGACACAGAATACACCACAAAGATGCATCCACACACAGTAATTCCATGCAACAAAATAACTCATACTAAGGTAGCAAACCAGTGACCCCTTGTTAATATAAACTGTCTTCTAATAAATGCCAGATTAATAAAAAATGAAATCCATATACTACTCAATTACATCCATGATAACAAACCAGATATAGTGTTTATCACTGAAACATGGCTTGCAGATACAGATTTAGTCCTAATCAACCAAATCAAGCACCCTGAATATGAATCCTTTCACACCACAAGAAAAAATAAATTTGGTGGGGCCTCGATTATCGCTAAGAAAATCCTAAAACCCACCTTAATTGATAACAAATATTATGAAGGTCTTGACACGCTACTAATTGAAACTAATGAAACTAAATTCTGCCTTATATATAGAGCACCTTCACAGGACACTAGCTCTCTAAGTACAATGCTTGAAACCATATGCATTCATGATAATCCCAACAAACGGTTAGTACGTAGTTCTTGGTGATTTTAATCTAGCCTCATTACAAAACTCCCAAGCCCTCTCTTTCATTAAAGCCATGAATGAAATGGACCTTTCACAAATTATAAATACCGCAATGCACATCAAAGGAAATACCTTAGACCTTATTTTTCTACCAACTCAGACAGTAGAAGCCCACACCCTGACCTACAAATCTCAGCCCATCCTATGGTCTGACCATTGCATCATATCTTTTGAGATTCCTCACAGTGGCCCAATACAGAAGCTGAAACCTGAGTTACCACCCAAAACATGCTTCAAAGTATATGACAAGGAATCCTTCCTTCATGACATCCTTCCACAATTAAACTATGACATAACAGACATTGATGCACTATTGACCTCCTGGAATAATACCATATCAAAAGCAGAAATTGCCCCATTATCAACAAATGAGAGAATCCCCAAAGTTCTAACATATGGTATAATGATAAGTTAAGATCCCTAAGGAGACTCCTCCGTATATTAGAAAGAAAATGGAGAAAAACCAAAAAACAGAAGACAAACATCAATATATGAATACCCTGCACAAGTACAAAGAGGCCATAAACAATACCAAGAAGGAAAACCATACTAGGTTACTAATGAAATCTCTCAACAGACCAAGGGAGCTTTTCCAAATAGTAAAATCCCTAACCAAATCACCAGACACAAATAACCCCTCTGCTCAAATTAGTCCACACACTCTGGCAAATTACTACAGTTCCAAATTATCTGTTACCTCACATGACCCCCACAATTCCTTAATAGAGCCCCCACATGACTCACCGAAACTAAAATCATTCCCTACAATCTCCATAACATAATTGGAGAAAATTGCCACTACAATAAACACAACCACAGTCCCAGGAGATCCATGCCTTGTTACCTGGGTAAAGATGGCTCATGAGGCCCTAGCCCCAATAATCCAAAAAATTGTAAATCTATCATTAACTCAAGGCTACATGCCAAAATCTTTTAAACACACATTTATACACCCTATATTATAATCTAACAAGCTGAACAAGCTACAACCAAGGTCCTACAGACCAATTTAAAGACTCCTATACTTAACAAAAATAATAGAAAAGACAGTACAAAACCAACTTCAGGGCCACTTAGACTCAAGTTCTCCTATTGATCCACAACAATATGGTTTCAGAACTCGTAATAGTGTAGAAACTCTACTCATAACCCTATTTGATACTCATCAAAAATATTGAAAAACCCCAAAATGTCATCATCATGATTTTCGTAGATATAGCGTCAGCTTTTGATTCCATTAACCATAATAGACTCTTACCAAGATTGCAGCAAATTAGCATCTGTGGAGTATCCCTGACCTAGTTCCCTAAAAGAAGAGATAAAACACCTGGGAATCATCGTAGGTGATATCTTTTAGGTGCAGGTCGCTAACCAGGCAGCATGCAATATTGCTGCTGCCCAGTTAGCGACAGTCTCTGCCTCTGCTCTGCCCCGGAAAGCCCCACACACCCTGATGCTAACCAGATAGCATCAGGGCATTAGGGTACTTAGAAGGGGATATTCAATGGCACTAACTATGCAAGTGCCATTGGATATCCCCATTTGTTTACTGGGCTGTATTTCAAAAATCGGGCATCAGAAAGGCTGAATATCCCCAACTAATGCCGCTATATGCTCCGATGATAACCGCTTAGCATCGGGGCGTGTCGTGAGCGGTGACAGTCACTAACCGGGTAGCGGCGATATTGCACTGCTACCTGGTTAGTGACCTGTGGTTAAAACTAGGCACTGCAAAAGCTGGCTTAACTTTACCCATGGGAGCAAACCAGGTAGCGGTGCAATATCGCCTCTTCCCAGTTAGCTTCTGTGGCATCAGAAGCTGTGCAGTAATCCCAGATATTCAATGCCAGGGCCAGATATGACCCCAGCATTAAAAATGTAGGGTTAGAGGTTGGTGGAGATGGCTACGCACTGTAGCAGCACATAGCCATCTCAACAGAATGTCAAGCTCTTTATTCCTTACACTTCTTATTCTAAGTGCTAGAAGATACACTTGTACTATATATGAAGTCATTAGACCAAGTACCCTAATTGTAAATTCTTCCATGTGATTTCTTATTTTAAATGATGTTTTTTGTTTATGGGGCAGTTTCATTTAGATGTGCTTCTTTCATTACATTTGTTTCTTTTGGAGATTTGGGTGTCTGATCCAGTTTTATAACATTTATTTTTATGTTTCATTATTTGTTTGAGCCCTAGATCCCTTTTTAACTTGAGTTAATCATTAGGACAGGGTTTTTTTTAGGACAAATAATTTTTTGTTAGTCTTACATGAAGACATTTTGTTTTGGATGATAAAGCTTATACTTAGATGTCAAGCTCTCTGGGGACAGAAAAATACCTACAGTATGTGGTCGCAACTCACTTTGAACTACCACTGGATAGGTGTGAGCTAAATAAATACAAAAGTCTGATCTTAGGAGAAACTTGGATATTACTTCTACAGCAGTTCCTTTGCCCTCTTTGGCAAATACTCCATTCTTTTTTCTGTCTCTATGTGTCATGACCTATAGTTGGTCTTCCTTTCACCAAATGTAGAGATCCCTTGGATACAATGACGGAAGTTCCAATGAAGGGCTTCCAAGCAAAATTTTGCTGAAGGCTCCCCCATTGTCATGGTGGCACATTCCTCCTTGTGCAGGACCCCCTTCATGTGACACCCTTCCCATATGGCTCTTCTGATGAGGCAGAAGCAGCAATGGGAAATTTTCTTTATCCTCTTTGCTGCGCTGCCTTCTCTCTTGCATAACATCCAAAGTCGAATCGTACAGACCTATATCGAGTATTCCCCTGCTTGATAAGATCATCGAGAAAATAGTCCAGCGACAGATCCATCAGCACGGTGATGCCGAGACACCCCTCGATCCAGCTCAACATGGCTTCAGAGAATCGCATGGGGTAGATACCATCTTAACTACCCTCTTCGACAAACTAATTACAGGAATCGACAATATACACCGAGGTTTCGTCCTTATCTTTCTCGACATTGCTGCCACCTTTGATTCTGTGAATCATAAGATACTATTACAACGTCTCCAAGAAAAAGGGTTACAGGGCACTACACTCCAATGGTGCGAATCATACTTAACTAATAGATGGCAGCAAGTAAAAATAGGCAACACATCCTCTGAACCTTTCTTACAGAAGCAGGGACTGCCCCAGGGATCATCCCTGTCTGCTCTACTATTTAACATTTATATGCAGCCTATCTGCTCTCTGATCCGCTCATTAAATGTAGAATATCTCGTGTATGCTGACGACATACTACTATATATTCCATTCACTATCGAACAGCCTGATTTCTCCCCTATCATCAGATGCTTTGATGCAGTTGCTGAATGGCTTCTCACACAAAACCTGAGGATCAATCATAGCAAGACTGATGTCCTCTTTGTCACAAGGAATCAGAAGTTCGTCCCACCACCCTACCTGCAAGTTTAAAACGCTGAACTCAAGACAAGAGACACAATTCGATATCTAGGCATCACCCTAGATCAGCGATTAGATATGACAACCCACGTAAAGACCGTTACAAGAGCAATATACCACAAAATACGAACCCTACGCCACCTCCGCCCACTACTTGATTATTCAGACTATCGAACGATATTTCAAGCCCTAGTGATCCCACACCTAGACTTCGCGAACACCATCCTCCATGGCCTACCACAACAACCCTCAGCCCGCTTCGGCTGGCCTTGAACTCTGCTGCTAGGGTTCTTACAGGGGTATCAAGATTGGAACATATAACTCCAGTAATGAAAAATCTGCACTAGCTACCACTACATGCCCGAATTCAATACAAGGTACTGGTCATGACTTTCAAGGCACTGAAGAATCAATCTCCCACACCAATCAGCAAACTGCTTAACAACATCCCCGACAACAGAATCAGAAGACCTGCACTACTGAACATGCTAACAGTACCTAAGTTCACCACAAGGTGCACAAAGGCAACTACCAATAGAGCCTTTTCGATTTATACTCCGACAGCCTGGAATGACCTTCCCACTTGTATTCGATCCATATCGAGCCTCACCTCCTTCAGAAAAGCAATAAAACACCATCTTTTTCTAATTCACTATCCTGAAACCAGTCCTGAAAAACACAAGTCGTACGCACTCACCCCACACCTTAACTATCCCAACGCCCTAACCCAACATGAGAATGGTTAGGCGCTCCTCTCCCTTTAGTTTTATCCCTGCTCCCACCTGACCTAGCTATGCTCACCCGTAGATCTTAAGTACTAGTGTATATAGCTCTATGTAAATATTTTGTATATATCGTGTAAATAGTTTCCCCTGTTCTCCCATTCTTGATTATTCCCTTGTTCTATGTAAGCACATTGTGATATTAATGCATTGTTGCACTGTTCAGTTCTAATGTAAACCACACTGATCTTAATAGCGCGGTATATAAGAAATAAAAATAAATAAATAAATAAATAAAATAAATAAATAACATAGTAAATGACGGCAGATAAAGACCAGTATGGTCCATCTAGTCTGCCCAGTAAGATGGCAAAGAGTAGGCGCACCTGCCGCTCCGTACAGGCCACCCCTCTCCCTGTCTTTGTTTAGGGGTGAACCCACCGCTCCGTGTAGGACACCCCTATTTGTTGAGAAATTAGGTAGTTAAGTTTATTTTGATTTTATCCTGTTGCTGTAAAGAATGTAAATAAGAATATAAGAACATAAGAAATGCCATACTAGGTCAGACCAAGATCCATCAAGCCCAGTATCCTGTTTCCAACAGTGGCCAATCCAGATCACAAGTACCTGTCAGGTTCCCAGAGAGGTACATAGATTCCACAATGCTTATTCTGGGTTAAGCAGTGAATTTCACATGTCCTCTCTATTAATGGTTTATGGACCTTTCCTCCAGGAACTTGTCCAAACCTTCTTTAAATCCAGCTACATTAACAGCTTTTATTACATTCTCCAGTAATGAATTCCAGAGTTTGATTACGCATTGAATAAAAAAATATTTTCTCTTTTAGTCCTAAATGAGCTACATTAGGATACAAGCACTGTGGAACCTGTGTGTCTTTTTGGGAAATTGCCAAGTACTTGTGACCTGGATTGGCCACTGCTGGAAACCGGACACTGGGCTTGATGAACCTTGCTCTGGCATGTCTAATGTTCTTATATTATTATTTACCTGTTCCACTCCATTCATTAATTTATAGACCTCTATCATATCTTCCCTCAGCAGTCTCTGTTCCAAGTTGAAGAGCCCTAACCTTTAAAGCCTCTCCTTGTAGGGGTATCCTTCCATCCCCTTTACTATTTTGGTGGCTCTTCTCTGTACCTTTTCTAATTCTGCTATATCCTTTATAAGATATGACGGCCACTATAGCACGCAATATTCAAGGTGCAGTTGCACCATAGGACGATACAGAGGCATTATAATGTCCTTGGTTTTGTTCTCCATTCCTTTCCTTATGGTTCCTAGAATATTTGCTTTCTTGGCCGCCACTGCACACTGGGCAGAGGGTTTCAACATATTATCCACAATGATGCCTAAATCCTTTCCTAGGAGATTGCTCCTAATGTCGAACCTTGCATCATGTAACCATAATTTGGATTGATCTTCCCGTGGAGCGCAATTCTATAACAGCCACATCCGGCCAGCAGAAACGTCTAATCTGAAAAGGGGCACATAATAAACCCAATATGGAAACTGTGATGACCCACGTTTCCGGAATCAGGGAGAGATACGTCTCTGGCCCACCGTATTCTGAAAAGATAGACATTTCAGATGCTTCCCATCTATGTGCGGCCACGTCCCAGCTGGAAAAACGTAATCCCCTAAGTTGATGCTCACACTGCCAGTTTTGTGCTCATGCAAACAACGCTCAAAATATAGATGAAACAGATATGGTCATACAAACCAGACTATATATACCAGTCTGTTGCATGCCCATAACAGTACAAGGTTATGTACATGCAGCAAAGCTATTTTATAAGCAAGTGGAAAGTGAGATGTTTGTCCTGACAGACCTTGCAGAAAAACATGCATGACATTTCAAGAACATCTTAGAAATTCCTGCAGTGGTCATCATTGAAAACGGTATATGCAATGCTAAGTATGGGCCAGAAAACACTTAATGGGTCCCTCCAGCTATATGTCAAAACAGGTCCCTGTCAATAATAAGGAACCATCAGGATGTGAAAATGTAACAGTGCAAACATCAGAAATACATGCCCAAAAGCAGCAGCATCTGTCCATACAAATGTGCACAATGTTAGAGATTTCTGATGGTGCAGTCAGATAGGCATTAGTGCTGTTTGCACTGCAACATGCCCTCATTCTGACATCATTGACAGGGACATGCCCTGCTATATTGATGCAGAGCACAGCCCCATGGTCCAGGTACTGGCCAGGCATACATGTCTGGTGGGAGGCGACAAAGAGTACAAGTAAATGGAGCTCACTCTGAGGAGAAGGATGTTACCAGTGGTGTGACCCAGGGATCTGTCCTTGGTCCGATTCTTTTCAACATCTTTGTTAGTGATATAGCGGAAGGGCTGTCGGGTAAGATTTGCCTCTTTGCAGATGATACCAAAATCTGCAATAGAGTAGACAACCAGGAAGGTGTAGATAACATGAGGAGGGATCTAGCTAAACTTGAAGAATGGTCTAGAATTTGGCAGCTGGGATTTAATGTTAAAAAATGTAAGGTCATGCATTTGGGCTGCAGCAATCCAAGGGAGCAATACAGTATAGGAGGTGAAGTACTTTTGTCCGCTAAAGAAGAGCGGGACCTAGGCGTGGTTGTGTCTGATGATCTTAAAGTAGCTAAACAGGTAGAATAGACGACGGCAAAAGCTAGAAGGATGCTTGGGTGCATACGGAGAGGAATGGCTAGCAGAAAAAAGGAGGTGATAATGCCTCTGTATAAGTCTTTGGTGCGACCTCATTTGGAGTATAGTGTGCTATTCTGGAGACTGCACCTTCAAAAGGATGTGAACAGGATGGAGTCGGTGCAGAGGGTGGCTACTAAAATGATTAGTGGGCTTCATTATAAAGCATATGAGGACAGACTTAAGGATCTTAATATGTACACCTTAGAGGAAAGGCAGGATAGAGGTGATATGATTGAGATGTTTAAATACCTCCGTGGCATAAATGTTCAGGGAGAGAGCCTCTTTCAATTGAAAGCAAGTTCTGCTACGAGAGGACATGGGATGAGGGTGAAGGGAGGTAGATTCAGGAGTGATATGCGGAAATATTTCTTTATGGAAAGAGTAGTGGATCTATGGAATAGTCTCCCAGTGGAGGTGGTAGAGATGAGGAGAGTATCTGAATTCAAAAAAGCATGGGACAAACACAGAGGATCTCTAAAGGGAAAAAGGGGACTGTTGTTGTTGATATGGAAGGACAGACTAGATAGGCCATGTGGTCTTTTTCTGTCATCATGTTTCTATGTTTCTATGTTTCTAAATCCATGCCCTGCACCATGCTGGTGATGCTGTGGTCAGCCCCACAGTCCATGTACTGGCGAGGCATACATGACTCCTCAGAGTTGCAGGTCAGCACACCAAGGACTTCCCTGTACTCCCATTCTACTACTACTACTACTGAACATTTATATATAGGTACAAGCCATATGCAGCGCTGCATAGACACATGTAAAATATGGTCTCTATTCATCAGAGCTTACAATCTAGTCAAGACAATACAATAACTGTAGACATAGGATACATCTAGGGGGAATGGTAAGGAAACACGAAGAAGATCAGGTGAGTCAAGATCCAAAAGCATCTGCAAAGAGGTGAGTTTTCAGCCTGGATTTGAAAGGGGTCAGAGAAGGCATCTGATGTACAGATTCAGATAGTTTGTTCCAGGCATAAGGAACAGCAAAGTGAAAGGAGTGAAGTCTGGAGTTAGCAATAGAAAAGAAGGGCACAGATAGAAGTGATTTGCCAGATGAGCTGAGTTCCTGAGGAGGAGAGTAGGGAGAGATAAGAGAGGAAAGGTAGTGATTTGCTGCAGAGGTCAGGAGAAGTTTGAACTGGATGCAGAAACAGATAGGGAGCTAATGAAGTGACTTGAGAAGAGGGGTAATATGAGCATGATGAGGCTGGTGGAAGATTAGCCACACAGCAGAGTGTTGAAGAAATTGAAGGGGAGAGAGGTGACTTAGAGGAAGACCAGCAAGGAGTAGGTAACAACATTCTAGACGGGAGGTGACTAAGGAGTGGATAAGTGTCTTAGTAGTGTGTTCAGAAAGGAATGGGCAAATTTTGTTGATGTTGTAGAGGAAGAAACAGCAGGTTTTAGCTATCAGTTGGATGTGTGTGGAGAAGGAGAGAGAGGAGTCAAAGACGACCTTGAGGTTGCGAACAGAGGAGAAAGGGAGGAGTAGAGAGTTATCCACAGAGAATGAGAAAGGAGGAATTGGAGAGGAGGGTTTAGGGAGAAAAAAAAGCTTGGTTTTGGCCATATTCAGTTTCAAGCAGTGGTGACACATCCAAGCAGCAATGTCAGAAAGAGATCTGGACGTGGATTGCCGGAGAGATTTCAGGTGTAGAGAGGTAGATCTGGGAGTCATCAGCATAGAGATGGTACTGAAAGCCATGGGAAGAGATGAGTGCAGCAAGAGACTGGGTATATAGAGAGAAAAGGAGTGGACCCAAGACAGATCCTTGGGGTATACCAACTGAGAGTGGGCTAGCAGTAGAGGAGGATCCATCAGAACAAACAAAGAGTGATGGAAAGATAAGAAAAGAACTGGGAAAGCAGTAGAGGAGGTTCCAACAAAATAAACAAAGAGTGATGGAAAGATAAGAAGAGAACCGGGAAAGCACCGAGCCCTTAAAATCAAGAGAGGACAAGCTATCAAGGAGAAGGTTGTGGTCAAAAGCAGCAGAAAAGGCAAGAAGGGTGAAGATTGTGTAAAGGCACTTGGGATTTTGCCAGGAATACAATCACACACACACACTCTCTTGCTTGCAGTCACAAAAAACATACCTCTGCAAAAACCATACCCTGCACCTATAAACAACTGCTGGTAAGACACAATGGCATGGCGTAGTAGGACAACACATCTACTCTGCATTTCCAAGCCAAACACGATTCTGCTCAATACTACCTCATATACAATCCCTACATCTACATTCTCATTTTTCTGAACATGGGAATTATTAGGGAAGCCTAGATTAGCCCCTTCAGCACAAACAACAAATATCAGCATAGCCAGAATAAAGAATATTGCAGTGTTTTATATTTCTGTAGGAGTATTATTTTTTGTTCCTTAACCTTACAAACATCCCTCACCTGTGCTTTCTATTATTTACAATTGGATCGTGTGCCCTCCCATACAACAGACACACCACTTCAATATAGATTTGTCACAGCCATTCATCTATATGGGACACGCTTAAGATCAGAGCAAAACGTTTTCTAAGTCCTGGCCTTATTCCACATTGTTGTAGGCGTCCACGGGAAACATTCAGGACATACAAGAGCCTTTCCTGAATATGCTTTCCATGTCTCTACGGCTTGCCATGCCCCCATTCCACTCCCTCCCGCCCCTGTTCTGAGTTCCCAGTTTTTGTGCCATGTATGTGCAGGGCTGCATGGTTTAGGAAAATGGGGCTAGACGTTTTTGAGAGGAAAATGTCTATCCAGCATGTCCAGGCAGCCTATTTGCATTTTGGAATGATCCCCTGCATGCATAACTTTGCACTTATCAACATTAAATTACATCTGCCATTTGGATGTCCAGTCTTCCAATTCAAGGTCCTCTTGCAATTTTTCACAATCTTCTTGTTTTTTAAAAACTTTGAATAATTTTGTGTCATCTGCAGATTTGGATCACCTCACTCGTTACTCCCATTTCCAGGTCATTTATGAAAATGTTAAAAAGCAGCAGGCCCAGCACAGATCCCTGGGGTAGTCCACTATTTACCTTTCTCCATTAAGAAAATTGGTCATTTAGCCCCATTCTCCATTTCCTATCTTTCAACCATTTCCTGATCCACAATAGTACACTGCCTCCTATCCCATGACTTTTTAATTTCACCAAGAGTCTCTCATGAGGAACCTTGTAAAAGTCTCTGAAAATCCAGATACACTAAATCAACCAGCTTACTAGCTAATCTTTGTCTACCTGTTTATTCATACCTTCAAAAAAATATAACAGATTAGAAAAACAAGATTTTCTTTGGCTAGATCCATGTTGGTTTTCTCCCATTAAATCATGACTACCTACACGTTCAGTAATTTTTTTCTTTATAATGGTTTCTATCATTTTGCCCAGTACTAATGTCAGGCTCACTGTTCTATAGTTACCCAGATCACCCTTGGAAACTTTTTTAAAAGTTGGCGTTATATTGGTCATTCTCCAATCTTCATGTACTACAGATGATTTTAATGATAGTTCACAGATTATTAATACCAGGTCTTCAATTTCATATTTCAGTTCTTTAAACACCCTCGGATGTACACCATCCAGTCCAGGTGATTTGTTACTTTTCAGTTTATCAACTAGTTTATTTATTTATTTATTTACATTCTCTTATATACCGCGCTATTCTGCATCAGTGCGGTTTACATTGAACAAACTGAAATTACATTGAACAGGGCATTATAACTTGGAGATAACTATTTTACAGGGAACATGGGCTATGGAGGGTTAAGTGGCTTGCCCAAGACCACAAGGAGCACCTGTGGGACTAGAAACCCCAGTCCTTCCAGCCCAAAGTTCCTGTCCTCTAGTGGGATTTGAACCCCCGACCTTCCGGCCTGAAGTACCTTGCCCCAACCACTAAGTTGTAATATAGCTTTCCAGTTTATTGATATTTCTTTCAATTTTTCTGATACATCACCATTTCAAGCACGGATAACCTCTTTACATCTTCTTCAGTAAAGACTGAAGCAAAGAATTTGTTCAGTCTCTTTGCTATAGCCTTATCCTCCATTAGCACCCCTTTTAACCCTCTATCATCTAATGGTCCAACTGACTGACAGTTATTTTGCTACAAAAAAATTTTATTATGCGTTTTTTCTTCTACAGCAAGCTTTTTTTCAAAATCTCTCTATGGCTGCCTTATCAATGCCTTGAATTTAACTTTGCCAGTACTTATGTTGCTTCCAATTTTGTCATTTGGCTCCTCTTTCCATTTCTTGAGAAATGCTTTATTACAATTACACAGTTTACAGCTCTGAAAACCGTGTAAATGCCTTGCAATATTGGGCCCTATATTTTCAGAGGTGAAGTTCACTGCTGACCATAAATCTTTATTCTCACCTACATTCCACCCCCAAACCATACCATTTTTAAAAACGTATAATTTTGACCATTTTGCAAATAAAATGAGTCAAGTCTAACATGCAACTACCAGAGATTAAAAAAAGAAAGTAATTATGCAGTCAAGGCTGCCACCAACCTCATGAGTGCTGTGTGGTTTGATTTAAGGCAGCAATGTGTGCGGTTTTATTTTCGTAAATCAGTTTAGCTGAGTATCACTCCAAATAACTAAATTTAACAACACAAGCTGGATTTTAGATATGTATGGTTAAAAGCCAGTTAACAGTATACATTTTCTAAATCTCAGCAGCACTGATGTCTTATTCCAACAGCTTTCAATAATTCTCAGTTTTGTGTGATGAAAAACAAATTTCTATCAATCTTGCTGTTTGTGATAAGGCAGGGAGGTTAGGTATGGTTCAACATCAGCACAATCTACTTCTAGAATATGGCATCACATAAAGCGTATGAGGCCCATTTAACCTGTTCGTCTAGCTGATTTAGAATAAAACTGGAAATATTCTCCTGGGCTATCCATAATAATTTTTCCATGACTGCCAGGACACTGCTCAGTCCTTAATGGAATTTCAAATAAATCTTCAAGCATCCAGTTCTCTAATGTACTTTTAGAAATGTGCAGATCAAGTTTATGTTTTTAATCAATTGTCCATTTTAACCAGATCAATAAAACATTTAGGCTAAATAGCTAGATATGTTGTGCCCAATTCTGATTCAGTATAAATCTAGTTGTATATTTATTTTAAAGTTTATGACTTGAATACCTAATAAATGCCATAGTATGAAATTGCGTACAGACCTAACAGACTTTCAGCATTGATTTCCACATTTTTTACGTCATGGATCAATCTTGTTCTCTACAACTGTGTTCCATAAAGTACATTTCCAATCACTTGGGCACAGAAAGCTTTGGTAATAGCTTTAATGTAGTTGCCTTCTACCTTGCAACTAAATCCAAGAAAGTACTGTGGGAACTTATAATGCCTTGGGGTTTTAAAAAATATTTTAATGATATAATTCATCCCACTGTGGGCTCTGTTCATTATAATGCAATATATATTGCACAAAATCAGATATCACAAATACTCAGGTCAAAAATGTTTGCCTTATTCATTCAGAATTTGCCATCCATAAACATCATGTTGAACATTTTTTCGTTTACATATACGTTTCACATGGTAAACAGTGAGATTTATCTGATCATAGTCTCTATACATAATAGCAATAGGGTAGCTTGACTGTCACAGTCATACTCTGCCCTTGTCATTCTCCCTCTCCAAGCAGAGAACAGAACCCTAATAGGACAAGCTGAAGACGGGGTGTGCACAGGTATCAGTGGCAATTGGCCCCATCGATCCTGAAGCAGGATATGGCATCACTGAGGCCAGCAGGACCAGGAGGAATAATTTTGGCTCATTTAGGCACAAAGAAAGATGCAGTGTAGTGTTGGGCCAGTTGAGATGTAAGATAAGGAGGCACTTGTAACTGACTAGGTGGGAAGTTCTGGGATTGAGAGGACTGTGGAGATAGAAAGAGACCAAGTAACTGGTAGGGACAAAAGGGAAGAGGAAGAGAGAGAGAGAGACAGAGAGACAGAAAGAGAGAATGAGAAGGAAGGAGGGAATAGAAAAAGAGGGAGCGAGTAGTCTTATGCATTTTGGACTTGTTCGGACATTCGTTTGCATGGCTTAAAATTAAGGGGGTTATTTTAAAAGCCCTTTTCATACCTTGAACATCAGAAAAAAATGAATACAAATACCAAAGCATGGAGACGTCCCCAGAGCCATTTAAGAAAGTGGTATAAAAGAAGTCCCTGGCACAAGAACATCCAAATCTGAATGGGGGCATGATGTAGGAGTGTCTGGGGCACTTCCCAAGAACTTGGATATCCTCACCTGATCTCAGAAACACCCTGCATGTCCCAAGTTGCATCAAAGTTTATATGTGCTTCAGATATGAATAGGCATTGGAAAAGTGTTTGTTTTGCCATCCAAACAAACGGAGGGTGTAGAAATGGAGATATCCTCATATCCTATATTTTTTCCATGTTGACAATGAACACTGATGGGGAAAGAGGGCTTCTGTTTTAATCTTGCCACGCCAGTGGACATCCCCGTATGCAAAACATGAGCCAGATGTCCCCTCTCAAGGTTTTTGTAGTGGGGACATCAATGTGGATGCCACAGGCATCCACATTGGGGGCATTTGTTTACTAAACCCTGTTAGGCTTTTGCTGCTATCATGGCATGTTAGTGCAAATAGCATCATGTTAGCTACAAAAGCCATGTGGTAACTGCTAGGGGCATGCATAGCATTTCCCCAGCATATACCACCCCAAAAATCAGTCATTTCACAATTAAACTTTGTTATCTGCTTGGAAGAGAAAGAGATAGAAAATTGGGTCTATAAATTTGAAGCAAGATACATAGAAACATAGAAACATGACGGCAGAAAAAGACCACACGGCCTACCCAGTCTGCCTTTCCATATCAACTACTACAATAATCCCCTCTTTTACCTTAGAGATCCTCTGTGTTTGTCCCATGCTTTTTAGAATTGGACATCCGCCCTGATGTTTAATATCTACATGCAGCCTATCTGTAACCTCATCCGCTCTTTTGGGGTAAACTGCCTGGTATACGCGGACGACGTCCTACTTTACATGCCCTTCTCAACAGAAAACCCAGACCTTTCACCACTTACAGAATGCTTTGATGCAGTATCCAATTGGCTTCAATCCCAAAACCTTCGAATTCAGCACAAGAAAACTGAGGTGCTATTCATCACGAGGAATTTAAACTTCATCACACCAACACATATAAAAGTCAAGGAAGCAGAACTTCAGACTAAATCCTCGATCCGGTACCTTGGAGTCACCCTGGATCAGCGCCTTGACATGAAAATCCACATAAGCAACATAGTCAGAGCGGTATACCACAAGATCCGTACCCTCAGGCACCTTTGTTTCCTACTTGAACCAAGCGACCTCCGGACTATCTATCAGGCACTAATCACACCTCATTTTGACTATGCAAATTCAATCCTACACGGTCTCCCTCAGTCTACTTTAAACCCTCTACAGCTTGCGATGAACTCGGCAGCGAGAGTTCTAATCGGAGCGTCTAAGAAAGATCATATCACACCTATCCTAAAACATCTTCACTGGCTCCCCATTCAGTCCAGACTATCTTTCAAAATTCTGCTGCTTACTTTCAAATCAATCAATGGACTAGCCTCTACATCACTAGCAGAGCTCATTCATACCACACCATCCAACAGGTCCAGGAGATCGGCAGCTATCAACACATTAGTTGTCCCAAAAGAAATAACCCACTGCACCCATACTACAGTTAACAGAGCTTTCAAACTATGTGCACCAAGAAGCTGGAATTTTCTCCCACCCAACATACGAGCAATCACTGACTTGGTCCAATTTAGAAAGGCAGTGAAACACTACCTATTCATTCAGTACTACAAGATAGATGAAGATACAGTAGCATCACCTGCTGTCTAAGATAGATATTATGACTAAACCTACCCTATAAGACACTCATGAGCATAGCCTGTATAATATGAAAATCCAATGTAAGTAGTTACCCCAAGTTATCCAAGTTTTATTTCCTGTTACCTGTAAACACAGTTCATTATATGCAACGTGTATGTTTTATGTTTTATGTAAACCACACTGATGTTGAATAGCGCGGTATAAAAGAAATGTAAATAAATTAATAAATTCAGATAACTGTCCTCATTTCTGCCATCTCTACCTGGAGACTATTCCATGAATCTACCACTCTTTCAGTAAAGAAATATTTCGGCATATTACTCTTGAGTCAATCCCCTTTCACCCTCATCCTATGTCCCCTCATAGCAGAGCTTGCTTTCAATCAAAAGAAGGTTTCCTTCTATGCGTTTATGCCATGGAGAAATTTAAACATCTCCATATCTCCTCTATCCCGCCTTTCCTCTAAAGTATACATATTAAGATCCTTAAGTCGGTCCTCTTATGCTTTATAAGAAAGACCACTTTAGTAGCCACCCTTTGCACAGACTCCAACTTGCTTATATCCTTTTGAAAGTGTGGTCTCCAGAACTGCACAGAATACTCCAAATGAGATTGCACCAAACCCTATACAGAGGAACTATCACCTCCTTTTTTCTGCTGGCCATTCCTCTCTCTATGCACCAAGCATCCTTTTAGCTTTTACCATCACCTTTTCTACCTGATTAGCTACTTTAAAATCGTCAAACACAATCACATCCAGGTCCCGCTCTTCTTTTGTGTACAGAAGTACTTCACCCCCTACACTATACTGCTCCTTTGGATTTTTGCAGCCCAAATGCATGACCCTGCATATTTAGCAGTAAATCTCAGCTGCCAAATTCTAGACAATTTTTCAAGCTAGATCCCTCTTTATGTTATCTACTCCTTCCTGGGTGTCTACTCTATTATAGATTTGGTATCTTCCGCAAAGAGGCAAACCTTCCGCAATATCACTAACAACAATGTTTAAAAGAATCAGACCAAGGACAGATCCCTAGGGCACACCACTGGTAATCTCCCGCTCCTCAGAGTGACTGTGATTTACCTGTGCCCTTTGTCACCTCCCACTCAACCAATTTCTAACCCAATCAGTAACTTTAGGGTCCATTCCTAGAGTGTGCAGTTTGTTGATAAGTCACCTGTGCAGAACGGTATCAAAGGCTTTACTGAAATCCAAGTACAGTACATTTAGGACTCTCCCTTGGTCTAACACCCTGGTCACCCAGTCAAAGAAATCAATCAGATTTGTCTGACGACCTGTCTAGTGAATTCATGCTGCCTTCTATCCTGTAATCCATTGGACTCCAGAAACCTCACTATTTTTTTTGAGCAGCATTTCCAATAATTTACACACCACAGAGGTTAGATTAATTGGCCTGTAGTTTCAACCACTTCCTTACTTACAATTTTGTGTAAAGGGACCACATGTGCCTCTCTCCAGTCCTCTGGCACCACTCCCGACTACAAAGAGGCATTAAAAACTGTACAGAGTTTTTGAAATAGACAATTATCTATTACTTTTTGTTAATACCAGCAAGATTCTACTCAAAATCATTCAGCAGAGACTAGAACCATACCTGGAATGAAAACTGCCTGAAATGCAAGCAGTGTTCAGGAAAGGGCGAGGATCGTGAAACATCATCGTAGATGTGAGATGGATCTTTGAAAAAACAATAGAATAGCTAAAGAATATGTTTTATTGACTATAGCAAGGCTTTTGACTGCATAAATTACGAGAAACTCTGGGCCACATTAGTAAGCTTGGATATGCCACATCATCTGATCGTTCTCTTGCAAAACCTTTACATTGATCAAGAAGCAACAGTTCGAACGGAACAAGGAGAAACAAAATGGTTTAAAATCAGCAAAAGTGTTCTACAAGGCTGCATGCTTTCCCCCTACTTTTTTAATTTATATGCAGAACAAATCATCAGAGAAGCAGCACTGTATGAAGACAAATGAGGTGTGAAGATTGGTGGAAGACTCATCAACAACCTCAGCTATGCTGATGATACCACATTAATGGCTGAAAGTGAAGATGATCTGAAACATTTGCTTCTCAAGATCAAGAAACATAGGAGTATGTTTACTAAACTGCGTTAGTGCAAATCGCGTTAGGAGCCGCGTTAGTGAAAGGAAAGCCAAAAAAGGACATGGGCGGGACATCGTAACGACCAACGCGCGTTCCAAAAACTAACGAGCGTTACAGGGCGCCGTGGCGCGTTAAGAATATGAAGGCGTACAGACACAAATCATTGAAACAGAGCTGTAGCACAATGGTTAGTGTACTCATCGCTGTTACAGGCAGCACGGGTTCGAGTCCCCAGTGTGCCTAACGCAGAATGCTGTCCCAGGCAGCACCCTGTACATTACATAGGGAATGAGGAGGCATGTTTTTCTTTACGTTCAGTAGTTGTTAGTGAAACACACTCTCGCAGTGCGCATAGCCATGTACGTTGGTACGTGCGTGGCTGCATGCGTTGTTACGGGCGTAGCCCCATGCGTAGGTACGTGCGTACAATTGTGCGTGGGTACATGTGTTTTTACCAGCTAGGGCACCTTATAGTACAGACAATTTAGGGTGTCTTGCACTTATGCACTATGCTAACAGATGTACGTGTGATGGCCTATGGTTTATCAGAGCCTGAGAGCAGGCGCTGGATCTTCCCAGGGTTGGATCATGCCAGTCACACCCATGATGCACTGCACATGCAAATCAGCTGTCCACAGATACACACCATGGGGAATGCACCCCCACAGCACCTCGGCCTGGTAGGGGGAAGTGACCATGTGCACCCCCACAGCACCTCGGCCTGGTAGGGGGTACTGACCGTGTGTTGTACTGGCACAGAGTAGCTACACACCGTCACATTGTGCTGGTACTATGCTCACCCTGAGGGTGCAGTGAGGCGCCCAGCACCAGGTCCACAGCACCATCCATGGCTGAAAAAGATCATGGCGCAGGTCCAAAGCAGTGTTAATGTGTGAGATAGGTAGTTTCTGCACAAACACCTTGCAGTCAGGTGTAGCCCCCCCCCGCCCCCCGTGCCAAGGGTGGCAAACAGGGTCTCCTAACAATAGATCCACCTTCTACCTCCCTGCAAAGGTGGCAGTAGAGAGGAACAGACACCCCACAGGGCAGGCACCGCAGCTCTGTACGCCAACAGACATCAGGCCTGGATAAAGTAAGCTGCACCCCACCACTATCTGATATACTCCTGCAGCAATCCATCAGCCACTGCACCCTGCAAGCCACTCCATCAAGACACATACCAGCTGCAAACAGTCTGCTAGTTAGTCCATAATGCATGTTCCCAGTGGATACGCATGCACCCAGAACTGGGATGTCAGCATACACAGCAAGAAGATAAATCAGTGACTGGGCCCCAAAAGGAAACCCATATCTATCACATGAAAGAAATACTATATAGCACTATGGGGGTGCCTAGCCATGCTGTGGTCACTGCACAGTCAGGGTGAGAGTGATCTCTAAGCAGGACATACTGAGGTCACCCTGTCTGTGTGGGTGGTGGCCGGGTACTAAAATATGCCTGTCACTGCCCTATGCCCTGTGCAGATGCACCCTGGCCAGGCCACCCTGTCCGGCCTATACCCATGGTACCTTGCTTCTCATTATGCACATTGGCAGCTCAATACTGGCAACATTGCTGGCAGTGTGGGCTGTGGAAGGTGTTTGCAGCCACCACACACTGGATAGACAGACAGACACCCCCACACCTATGCCAGCATTGTGCAACTATAGAGGTGTTCAGCAGCCATACCCACCACACCAGTCCTGGGCACAGTTCAGGCATGGATATTGTACGCAAGACTGTTGGGGGTCACTCCCCATGGTGGTACGCACTGTCAGAGACCAGACCTGCAGCACACACCACAGACAGCAGAAAGATTGTTATGGTGGAGCTCACTGAGCAAACTGTGCTTAATGTAGGAATTGATATCTGCCAGTTATCACAGGAAATGTTTGATAGCTGTGTACCATATACCCAGGTGTAGGGTGGCATTGCTAAGGTATGCAACTGCTAGTATTGGGAGATACAGGCAGGGCCCAATGTCCTGCTTCTCCAGGAGGCATTGGCCAATGGTGCCTGTGGGTGTGTCTGGCCCTGTTGGCTGCTGCTTTACGGCAGAGTTCCCCAACTCCAGTCCTGGTGTTCCAAACCTGTTCGGGTTTTCATGCTGTCCCTCATAAATATGCATGAGCTACATCTGCATACCATGGGGGTGGTGCATAGATATGCAGCACAGGCATCTTTATTAGAGGCAGAATGGAACCTGAATGGTGTGGGACCCTCCAGGACTGCAATTGCGAGACTCTGCTCTGGGTAATGCGCCTGTTTCTGATGTCTGTGTTTGGTGTGGTATAATATAGGCGCATTAACCATGCGTATGTTCTCTGCAATAAAGGGGTGTCTTTACTATCACTGTTTAGTGGTGGGTAAAACTATGGGGACTGGGTTGGCAGGAGTCCCAGCTGGTATTTGAACCTGTGACCCTCTGGTCTTACAGGCACTGGCTGTGTCTGTTGCACCACACTGTGGCCACAGAGATGGTGCAGTCCCTGGAGTTAGTTAAAGCGGCCTGACGAGTCAGAAACCCTGCTCTGCACAGGTTTACTGTGGGCTCATTTACCTTGTATGGAGACAAAGGTGCACATAAACCTCAAAACAGACCTCAAAAAAAGGGGCAAACACCCATAACCAAGCTGGGCAACAATGATATCATTGGGCAACATTACACACAACTCCCAGGAAAGCTCCATCACAATGAAATGATCTTTGAAAGGGTCTACGGAGCGTAGACCCTTCCAAACATCATTTCTTTCTTTGGTGCTTTCCAGGGAGTGTTGTTCATTGTTGCCCATTGCTATCACTGTTCCCCAGCTGAATTGTGCTTTTTACAATGTTTCTTGTGGTCATTCTTAAGGTTTTATGTGAACTTTTGGTCTTTGCACATGTATCACACTGCTCACGTTTTGTAGGTTTCCCAGGTTTTGCTGTACATTGCTGACGGAAATGGTTTCTCTTCCCTTTAATATGCCTTTAACGACAGGTTTTCATTCGCGTTGGAATTGAGCTCAGAAATTCAGCACGTTAGTATGAGGGGAGCCTCTCCCCGCCCACTCTCCGCCCATTGACCCCTTCTCTCCGCCCACTCTCCACCTTCTGCGCTGTTTTAACGCGCCGCGGAGGTTTACGATCGTTAACTGCGGTTAACGCGCGTAAAGTACGTTTAACGATCGTTAGCACGTCAGAACGCGCATTTGGACGTGCTAACGATCGTTAAACATACTTTACGCGCGTTAATCACGATTACTGCACTTTAGTAAACATCCCCCTAAGTCTTAAGATGGGCCTGCACCTTAACATAAAGAAGACAAAGATCTTAACAACTGGCAAAATCAATAAGTTCATCATTGATGGAGAAGAAATTGAAATAGAGACAACTCTAACCTACTTGGATCAACAATAAATAGAGAAATGACAAGCAGTCAAGAAATCTGATGATGCATTGTTCTTGGCAGAATGGCTACGAAGGATCTAGACAAGATTCTCAAGAGCAGAGATGTTTCTCTCCATACAAAGATTTTACTTGTCCAAGCCATGGTATTTTCAATAATGTCATATGGATGTAAAAGTTGTACAGTGAAAAAGATAGACAGGAAGACAATTGATGCCTTTGAATTATGGTGCTGGCGATGAATACTATGTATACCATGGACTGCTCAAAGAACAAACCAGTCAGTAGTAGAGGACATCAAACCTAAGCTTTCTTTAGAAGCTCAGATGACGTCTTCAACTTTCATACTTTGGACACACCATGTGAAGATCATTAGAGAAAAATATCATCCTTGATAAGGTTGAAGGTCAGTACTACTACTACTACTACTACTACAACTAGTCAGCATAAAAGAGGAAGGACAGCAATGAGATGGATTGATACAATAACAGTAGCTATGGGTGGCACTTTATTAACAATGAACCACCTGACTGAAAACCAAACACAGTTTGATCAACTATCCAGAGGGTCGCCATGAGTTGACACCGACCTGACAGCACTTAACAACTACAGCATGCAGTATATCCATTAAATTAAACTCAAAGCTGTTAAATCAGAAGCCCAACCTCCAGTCTAGCAACCAATGTGCTGCCTTTGAGGAGAATAGTCACTTAGAAGGACAGCATAAACGTTTTGTGGCAGAAAGTGACCCTGTAGCTAGGAATTACCCTGTAGGGGATGCAATATGATTCCTAGCACTGAGGATGTGTTTCCATGGTGTTCTTCCCAGGAGAGAAAGGATATGATGACTGCTTTAATGGGCAACTTGATTATTAGACATATAGATAGCTGCTTGTCTGGTGAATGTAAGGATCACTTGGATGATTGCCTGCCTGGTGTAAAGATGGCAGATCTTGTGCTTCACCTAGAAAAGATTGTAGATAGTATTGGGGAGGAGCCAGCTATCTTGAGACATGTGGATAACCAATGACATAGGAAAGTGTGGTGGGGAGTTCTGTAAAACAGATTTAGGCTTTTACATGGAAAATTGTAATCCAGTAACTCCAGGAAACATGCTCAGAATTGCTTGTTGTTCCACATGCAGGACCAAAGAATTAGAAAGAGCTCCAGAGTCTGAATGTGTAGATGAGACAATGATACAGAAAGAAAGCATTTAGATTTGTTAGGAAGTGCACTACATTCTAGAGAAGGGGAAACCTATTCTGAAAAGATAGTACTAATATTTAAAAAGGATATAGCCAATATGTAACATCTTCAAACAGCAAAAGAACCACTATGCAATATATGCAGATGACATCATGGTCTACTCCCCAATCCACCTTGACTTGCCTGACTACTTGAATATTACTAACAGCCTCATGGAAATTAGCAACTAGCTAGCATCCAATAACCTCCAAGTCAACTGTATGAAATCAGAGGCACTATTCATAACACGGGACCCTTCATTCTCTCCCCCACCCCCTGCATCCATATCCATAGTGGACATTATAATAGCAATAAAGGAGGAAGTACAATATTTAGGTATAACCATGGACCACTTCCTAAACTTACAAGCACACATTAACTGAACCTCCAAAAAATGTATTCCATAAGCTTGCAATTATCAGAAGACTAAAGCCCCTCATCAGTCAGGACCACTTTCACACAGTATATCAAACACTCACAACCCTTATTTTGGATTACTGCAACTCCCTATTCCATGTTTTCCCAATCCAAACCATCCAGCCCTTACATCTGGCCCAGAACAATGTTACCCGCATCATAACAGGACCGCACAAATATGAACATATAACCCCCTTACTATACCAACTACAGTGGCTTCCTGTCTCCTCAAGAGCTAAAAACAAAACTGCTCTCACAGTATTCAAGTTAAGAAGCAATTTGTCAGCTGGATCCCTATAAGTCCTGTTCTGTACAATCCCAAGCTACAGACCAAAGAGAATGAGCACCAGAGAGACAATGCCAATTCCCAGCCCCTACACTAAAGCAAATAACTCTACCACAAAGAGAACTCTCTCCTTAGCTGCTCCCGCCATCTGGAACAATTTGCCAGAAGAAATAAGAACCACCAAAGACTTAAAGGACTTTCAAAAATGTCTCATGACCTTTCTCTTCACCGACCACTTTAAAGACAACACCTAGTCCTGCCATCTCACTGCTCAAACCTGAATTACAGTTAACCCAATTCACTATGTTGCTATGTAAATAGGTTCTGCCTCTAGGCACCTCCCTCATGCTACCCCTACCTGAATTATTCATTGAGTTCATTGAGTTCTCGTAATACTTTTGAGTTTTATATAAACCATTTTGATTGTATGAGAAGGCGGTATAAAAATCCTGTTAAATAAATAAATAAAAATAAATATAGCGAAGCTTTAAAACTAGAACTTGGGGAAAGACAACAGTTGCTCCGGAATGCATGTTTCAGGACTCCAAGTAAAGAATCTTTGAAGGATATTATCGAAACAGCAAAGTTAAGGCATGTAGATAGAGAGGTTGCAATAAGGCTAAAGTAGCCCAGATGCCTTTAAGTTAACAGCAGAAAGAATTGAAAAATTGCAAATTATCCCTGTCAGCTGCTCAGAAGGTTGTAATTTCAAACAAAATCATACCTTGAAATATCTCTTTAAAATGCTAGAAATCTAAAAAATAGAATATGAGAGTTAGAATATATAATACTAAGATGGTTATTTTAAAAGTGCAATTTGTGCCTTGGACATCGGCAAATTGGCACAGAGATGTCCAAATCAGAGTAATCTCTAGAGGCATTTTAGAAGCTGTCTCCAGAGATGTCCCCAATGCAAGGATGTCCAAGGGGATAGAAGGATACCCCTGTGAAGAGAGGCTAGAAAGGATATGGCTCTTCAACCTGGAAAATAGATGGCTAAGGGGAGATATGATAGAGGTCTATAAATTAATGAGTGGAGTGGAATGGGTAAACGTAGATTGATTGTTTATGCCTTCAAAATATAGAAAGGCTAGGGGACATGCAATGAAGCTACAGGGTAACCTATTTAAGACTAATAAGAGAAAATATTTTTTTCACTCAACGTATAATCAAACTCTGAAATTCATTACTGGAGGATGTAGTAAAAGCTGTTAGTGTAGTCGGGTTTAAAAAAGGTTTGGACAGGTTTCTGGAGGAAAGGCACATAAACCATTATTAAAGGGGACCCGGAATATCCACTGTTTGCCCCAATACAAGCACTGTGGAACATGTGTCCTTTAGGGAAACTGCTAGGTACTTGTGAGCTAGATTTGCCACTGCTGGAGACTGGATACCGGGCTTGATGAACCTTGGTCTGACCCAGTATGGCATTTCTTATGTTTTTATGTTCAAGCTGTGAAGGGGGCATGGCGGAAGCATATCTAGGGTGTTCCCAAGAACATGGATGTCCTCTCTTTATTTCAGGAATGCCCTGTAAGTCCTGAGCCAATCAAGGTTATACCTACTCCAGACATGAGTAGGCATCAGAAAAGTGATCTTCTGTCCACCAAGCTTCAGAGGGTGTGGAAAAGGAAGTACACTCCCATTCCGTATATTTTCAATGTTGATGATGAACACTGATGGGAAATGAGGGCTCTTGTTTTTATTTTGCCATGCAGATGAATCTTTCCATATGCAAAGTAGCATGTGATAGACATCCCTGCCTCAAGCTTTTGCATTTTGCTGTGGGGATGTCTATATAGATGCTGGCATGGGACATCTATGTTTCTATAATTAGGCCAAAACAGACATTCTCAGTGTTTTTTCTGCACTTTTTGCCTTGTTCATTCCAGATTACACTTGGACGCCTATTCTAAAATGCCACTTCACATAAAGAGGTAGATGTAATAAACATCTCGGTGAAAGGATAACCAATTGGAAACTGTGAATCCAGGATACAAATTATATCACAATGATAAGGTGAATCAAATTAATGAGGGGTTGGTGTTAAAGTTCTACAGGAAATACAATGTACCATTGAATCTTTATAGATATAAATTGCATGTATGAAGGGGAAGAAACACAATAATAATAGGTGATTTCATTTACCCCAAAATGACTGGATAAATGTCACATCTGGTCATGCTAGGGGGGGTTAAGTTCCCAAATGAAATAAATGACTTTTTCATAGAACTGCTGGTTTGGGAACAAACTAGAAGAGGAGATATTTTAGACCAATTCATTTAGAGCTAACTATTTTGGGAACATTTGGCAATAGAAATCATAACATGATTAAATCTGACTTTAATTGGAGTAAGTATACACGAGAAATCTCCTGTGTTAGCTATTAACTTTCGAAAAGCAGACTATAATAAAATGAAGAAAATGGTTAGAAAAGAAACTAAAAGGAGGACCTGAAAGGTTAAGGGCTCACATAAAGTATAGTCATTTTTTAAGAATGCCATCTTGGAAGCCAAGACCAGATTGAACATACATACAGTAGTAACATAGTAACATAGTATATAATGGCATTTTAATCCATCTAGTCTGCCCAGTAAGGTGCCTAGAGTGGTTTTAACTGTCACTTTGTTCAGGTTACCCCCCTCTAAACCTGAATTTAGGGTTGTACCCAATGCTCCGTATGGGTCACCCCCCCCCCCCACTCTATTTATTGAAGTATACTGTAAAAGATATTTAAGAACATAGCAAATACCATATGGGGTCAGACCAACGTCCATAAAGCCCAGTATCCTGTTTCCAGCAGTGGCCAATCCAGGTCACGAGTACCTGTCAGGTTCCCAAAAAGGTACATAGGTTCCAGAATACTTGTCCCGGGGTAAATAATGGATTTCCCGGGTCCTTTTTATTAATGTTTTATGGACCTTTCCTCCAGGAACTTGTCCAAACCTTTTTTAACCCACCTACACTAACTGATGCCTTTAACCTTTCCAAGCATTCGCGGCTTCATTGAAACAGCTGCCAGCGTGAAGGTTAAAGGCTCTTCATGCTGGCGGGCCGTGCAGAGGGAGCCGGGGCCTCGCAGGGCTTCCCCGGCTCCCTCTGCAGCCCCTTAGACGGCGCGGAGCTCTTCGGAGGGGGGGGGGGCGGCTAGGACTGGATGGGCTGTGATGGGGGGAACTGACTGGAAATGGGCTGTGATGGTGGTGGGGAAAAAGACTGGAAATGGGCTGTGATGGGGGAAACAGACAGGAAATGGGCTGTGATGTGTGTGTGTGGAGAATGGACTGCAATTGGGCTGTGATGGCGGGGGGAAATGGACTGGAAATAGGCTGTGATGGGGGGAATGGACTGCAAGTGGGCTGTGATGGCGGGGGGAAAGGACTGGAAATAGGCTGTGATGGGGGGAATGGACTGCAATTGGGCTGTGATGGCAGGGGGAAATGGACTGGAAATAGGCTGCGATGGGGGGAATGGACTGCAATTGGGCTGTGATGACGGGGGGAAATGGACTGGAAAGAGGCTGTGATGGGGAGGACTGCAAGTGTGCTGTGATGGTGGGGGGAAAGGACTGGAAATGGGCTGTGACGGGGGAATGGACTGCAATTGGACTGTGATGGGGGAACAGACTGCAAATGGGCTGTGATGTTGGGGGGGATCGGACTGCAAATGGGCTGTGATGTTGGGGGGATCGGACTGCAAATGGGCTGTGATGGGGGGATGGACAAAATGGGCTGTGATAGTGGGGGGGAAACTTGGACTGGAAATGGGCTGATGAAGAGCTGGATTAGGACTGGAAATGTGCTGATGGGGCTGGAATAGGATGAAGTGGGCTGACGAGGGGGCTAGGATTTGAAATTGGCTGATGGGGGAGCTTGGAGTGGAAATGGGCTGATGGGGGACTGGAATGGAACTGGAAAAGAGCATATGGGGGGCTAAGACTGGAAATGGGCTGATGAGGAGCTGGAATAGGACTAGAAATGGGCTGACGTGGGAAACATGGACTGCAAATGGGTGATGGGCTGGAATAGGACTGGAAATGGGCTGATGGGGGGCTGGAATGAGACTGGAAGTGGGCTGATGGGAGTTGGAATAGGGCTGGAAATGGGCTGATGGTGGAGCAAGGAGTCAGGACTGACTCAAAGGCACACATTGCATTTTTGTTCTTTGGTGACGGTGTATGTTCTGCATTTTAATCAAGCTGAGGTGTTCTGTTCATGTAGTTTCTATTTGACCGTTCACTTGTTCTCTTTC
Organism: Ichthyophis bannanicus; assembly: GCA_033557465.1. Classification (NCBI taxonomy): domain Eukaryota; kingdom Metazoa; phylum Chordata; class Amphibia; order Gymnophiona; family Ichthyophiidae; genus Ichthyophis; species Ichthyophis bannanicus. Next base: position 1,727,322,833 of record CM066031.1, on the reverse strand, counting down.
CCCAGTAGGAGATGCATTGGTATTTTCTGAGATGTATTGGTTTAATATTTGCAGTGTTGCCTTTTGATAGGTAGGGTTTGGTGCTTTGTGAGTCCTGGCAGAGCTGTTATGATATAGTGGATTTGCTATGAGTTCTAAATGATCAGTGTTTATAGTACTTCCAAATGGGCCTGGTGGTTGGCACTGGAATATAGTAACATATAAATCTGTTAGTCTTTCTTTATCCAGACACTCATTAAGAAGCATGTTTACTAAAAATGCATGCTAACATTATGCAAATATTTATGCAAATGAGGTCCCGCAATTAATCTCTGCACATGGCCCCGCACTCCCCTTGGGCCGCCCCTGGTAATGGATTAGATGTGCTCAGCAAAGGAAAGCGCAGAATCCAAGATAAACCCAAGGTAACAAAAAGAAGGGACTAGAGGTATTGGAGCAGGGGAGAGAAGGGGAGCAAATGAAGGAGAGGGGGCCTCATAGGTAATCCAAGTGGCTGTTGTTTTAGAGGGGTTCAAAGGTAATTGGCTAATTAGCTCTACCTTCTGCTTTCTATCTTTTAACCAGTTCCTGATCCACAATAGTACACTACCTCCTATCCCATGACTTTTTAATTTTGCCAAAAGTCTCTGATGAGGGACCTTGTCAAAGGCTTTCTGAAAGTCCAGATACATTATATCAACCAATTCACCTTTGTCTACCTGTTTATTCACACCTTCAAAAACATAACAGATTAGTAAGACAAGACCTTCCTTGGCTAAAGCCATGTTGTCTGTCTCCCATTAAGCCATGACTATCTACATGTTCAGTAATTTTGTTCTTTATGATGGTTTCTACTATTTTTCCCAGTACAGATGTCAGGCTCACCGGTCTGTAGTTTCCCAGATCACCCCTGGAACCCTTTTTAAAAATTGGTGTTACATTGGCCATCTTCCAGTCTTCGGGTATTAGATATGATTTTAACAATAGTTCACAGATTATACTAATAGTAAGTCTGCAATTTCATATTTCAGTTCTTTCAACACTCTTGGATGTATAGCATCTGTGCGACTCTTCAGTTTATCAAATAGTTGTAATACATCTTTCTGGTGTATCGATATTTCTTTTAATTCTTCCACAGTATCACCTTTCAATACCATTTCAGTCATGGGTAACATCCTTACATTTTCCTCTGTAAAGACTGAAGCAAAAATTCATTCAGTCTCTTCGATATGGCCTTGTCCCCTCTTAGTGCCCCTTTTACCCATCTATCATCTAGTGGTCCAACTGACTCTCTCACAGGTTTTTTGCTATGAATGTATTTGAAAAAGTCTTTATTATGTGCTTTTGATTACACAGAAAGCTTCTTCTCATATACTCTCTTTGCCTGCCATATCAATGCCTTGCATCTATGTTGGCAGTGCTTGTGTTGTTTCCAGTTTTCATCATTTGGCTCCTTTTTCCATTTGCTAAAAGATGCTTTTTTGGCAACAATAGCTTCTCTGACCCCACCTTTAAACCATGTTGGTGGTTTTTTGGACTTCCTTCCACTTTTCTTAAAGAGTGGAATACAGCTGATCTGGGCTTCCAAGACAATATTTTTAAACAACACCCAAGTTTGATCTAAATTTTTAACCTTTGCAACTGCTCCTTTTGTTTTTTTCTTAACTGTTTTCCTCATTTTACCATAGTCTTCATTTTGAAAGTTAAAAGGTAGTACTGTGGATTTCCTTACCCTCCCTCCTCCATTTATTAAAACAAATGCGATCATGCTATGATCATTATTGCCAAGTGGTCCCAGCACCCTTATCTCTTGCACCAGATCTTGTGTTCCATTAAGGACTAGGTCCAAAATGGCTTTCCCTCTGGTCAGTTCATGAACCAGCTGCTCCAAGAAGCAGTCATTTATTTCATCTAGAAACTTTATCTCCCTAGCATATCCTGTCATGACACTGACCCAGTCGATACTGGCGCAATTGAAATTACCCATTATTATTATTGTTCTGTAACTTTTGCTAGCTTCCCTGATTTTTTCGAGCATTTCATCATCCATTTGTTTATTCTGGCCAGGCGGTCGATAGTACACTCCCACTGCCATCGCTTTCCTCGTCCCATTTTTACATGGAATTTCAATCCATAGAGATTCTACAGTGAATTTTGTTTCCTGCAAAACTTTAATCCTTTGTGACTCAATGTCTTCTCTAACATAGAGCACAGCTCCTCCACCAATTTGATCTGCCCTATCATTACAATATAGTTTGTATCCAGGTATCACAGTGTCCTACTGGTTGTCTTCCTTCCACCGTGTCTCTGAAATACCAATCATATCTAACCTTTCATTTAGTGCTGTATATTCTAACTCTCCCATCTTATTTTTTAGACTTCTAGCATTTGCATACAAGCATTTTAGAGGCTTATTTTACTTATATTAATCTGGCAATTAGTAGGCGGGGTAATTTGGAATCTTTAAGCTCCGTCTGCTCTGTACTCAAGGGCATTTGGGCTACTTTTGTCTTTATTGGAACCTCTCTGCTGATATGCCCTAACTTTAGTCTTATGCTAATATCCTTCAAGGATACATTGTTCCAAACCATGTGCTCTTGGGTGACTGTCAACTTTCCCCTATTATCTAGTTGAAAAGCTGTTCTATCTCCTTTTTAAAGTTTAATGCTAGCAGCCTGGTTTTATCCCAGTTAAGGTGGAGCCCATCCCTTCGTAAGAGCCCCTCATTTCCCCAGAATGTTCCCCAGTTCCTAACAAATCCAAAACTCTCATCCTTGTGCCATTGTCTCATCCATGCATTGACACTCTGAAGCTCTGCCTGCCTTTTGGGTCCTGCATGTGGAAAATGAAGCATTTCGGAGAAAGCTAACCTGGAAGTTCTGGATTTCAACTTCCTACCTAAAAGCCTAAATTTAGCCTCCAAGAACCTCCCTACCACACTTTCCTATGTCATTGGTACCGACATGTACCAAGGCAGCAGACTCCTCCCCAGCACTATCTAAGTGGTCTAGGTGGCACATGTGATCTGCTACCTTCGCCCCAGGCAGGCATGTTATCAGGTGATCCTCACAAACACCAGCCACCCAGCTATCTACATGCCTAATGATTGAATCACCAACTATAACGGTCGTCCTAACCCTTCCCTCATGGGCACGTGGCCCTGGAGAAGCCTCCTCGGTTTGAGAGGGTTTTACATCACCTGGAAGACAGGTCTTAGATACAGGATCACTTCCTGCCACACCAGAGTGATGATCTCCTGTCACGTGACCTCTCTCCTCCATGGCAACAGGGATGCTGCCAGACTGGAGGTAGGACTTCAGTACTATATCCCTGTAGGTCTCATCTATGTCTTCCGTATGTCCTCCAAGTCTGCTACTCTAGCCTCCAGAAATTGGACTCGTTCCATAATAGCAAAGAGCTGCTTGCACCTAGTGCACATGTAAGACCCCTCACTAACTGGGAGAAAATCATACATGTGAGACGCAATGCAAAAGACTGGGAAACCCTCATCTCATTGCTGGACTGCTGTCTGCATCTTAATTTTAAGGTTGTGTTTAGCTATTTATGTTCTTTACTTACTAAGGGTTGTTGGGAATACTTATACTAATAAAACTATACCTAATACATTTAATGTACTTTGTAAAATGAAGCTTAATTAATCTCAGGTACTTAATGTATGCCTGATGAGGATAAACAGCTGTACCTGAGAGTGAATATGGATCCTCCTTTCCTTTAAGAGGTTTAAGCACTTATACAGCTACAATTATCCAAGGGGTGGGTGGGTGTTGAGGAAGGAGGGAAGGAAAGAAGACATTAAAAACTGGCTGATACACAATACCCTGACCTGTGCTTCTATTGCCATTATCTATAAGTAGTTGTGCCTGTTTGCAATTGCATGGCATCAGAGTATTGTAGTAGTGAGTTTTGGTTCTGCAAATTATATATTACATGCACTAGAACACTACGAGCTGAAGACAATGACTACTGTGAATGAAAAGAAATATTCAATACTGAAGAATATGTGGAGTCTGAGTAGGAGCAAAGATCAGTGATTCCAGCAAGACTACTCATATATATGCAGCCGTGAAGCCTGAATGGACAGTCATCAAAACTCTGTCCAAGATGTGCATAGCACAGCCCATAGTGAAAGAGATACTGCTGAAGAATTTGGAGTTATCAGTGTCATGATGTGAATTTGGGTGCAAACCTCTGAATTACTGAAAGATCTATGGAGGGTTGTTGGCCACTACCAGCAGACAGTGCTTGCAAGAATAATAGGCAGAGCTTTACTCTCTGTAAACATTCTTCTTGAGACCTAGCAAGGGCAAACAGTGTCATATCACTTTGGTCAGTTTGGAGGATGACTGAAATCCTTTTTCTATATTGTCAAATAAAGTATGGGCCCAATATTCAAAAGGCATTTATGTGGTTTACAGCCCTATAAACCTTGTAAATGCTGCTCAGTGGGATATTCAATGGCACTAATACAGTTAGTGCTGCTAAATATCCTCGATCTCCCCTACACGCCCTGATGCTAACCGCTTAGCATCAGGGCATGTGGTGGGCATTCCGGGGAGGAACAGAGGCAGTGACATTCATTAACCAGGCAGTCACGATATTTCATACTGCCCAGTTAGCGACCTGCTGCTAAAAGATACAGCACACAGCATGTCTTGCTACTTTGCCTCATTATCACGTGGCTTTCACTGCCTTTTGCTATGGAAATGTTTGTAGTTGTTGCACCTTGTCTGTCTACATTAGAGGGGATGTGTAGCCTAATGGTTGGTGCAGGGGCTAGGAGACCAGGGTTCAATTCCTGCTGGCTCTCCATGTTTTGCATGGCCTGTTGGTAATGCTCACACACGTGCTCAGTTCTGGGTACTCTTGGTCTCTGTGACTTTCTCCGTGTATTCTTTTATGGCTTTCTCCTGCAAGACAGAGAAGTTTTCTGTTTGCATACCTGGGTTTTACAGCACACAGCCTGTCTTCAAACCTTGTCTCATTTTCACGGGGCTGACACTGCCTTTTGCTCTGGAAATGTTTGTGGTTGAAACTACAGACCGTTGAGCCTCATGTCAGTACCGGGAAAAATGCTAGAAACTATCATAAAGAATAAAATTACTCAGCATGTAGCTAGTCATGGCCTAATGGGAGACAGCCAACATGGCTTTAGACAAGGAAGATCTTGTCTTACTAATCTGTTATGTTTTTTTGAAAGTGTGAACAAACAGGTGGACAAAGGTGAGTCGGTTGATATAGTGTATCTGGACTTTCAGAAAGCCTTTGACAAGGTCCCTCATCAGAGACATTTGGCAAAACTAAAGAGTCATTGGATAGGAGACAGTGTACTACTATGGATCAAGAACTGGTTAAAAGATAGAAAGCAGAGGGTTGGGCTAAATGGCCAATTTTCCCAATGGAGAAAGGTGAATAGTGGTGTACCCCAGGGATCTGTGCTGGGTCTGCTGCTTTTTGACATATTCATAAATGACCTGGAAAGTGGAATAACAAGTGAGGTTATCAAATTTGCAGATGACACACAACTATTTAAAGTTGTTAAAACCCAAGAGGATTGTGGAAAATTGCAAGAGGATCTTGTTAAATTGGAAGACTGGGCATCAAAATGGCAGATGAAATTTAATGTGGACAAGTGCAAAGTTATGCTCCTAGGGAAGAACAACCCAAACTATGGTTACACAATGCAAGGTTCCACATTAGGAACCACCACCTAGGAAAAAGATTTAGGCGTCATTGTGGATAACATGTTAAAACCCTCGGCCCAGTGTGCAGCTGCGGCCAAGAGAGCAAATAGAATGCTAGGTATCATAAAGAAAGGAATGGAAAATAAAACAAAGGATATTATAATGCCTCTATATCGTTCCATGGTGAGACCGCACCTTGAATATTGTGTGAAATTCTGTTTGCCATATCTTAAAAAGGATATAGCATTATTAGAAAAGGTTCAGAGAAGAGCCACCAAAATGGTAAAGGGGATGGAAGGATACTCCTATGAAGAAAGGCTAAAAAGGTTAGGGCTCTTTAACCTGGAAAAGAGACGGCTGAGGGGAGATATGATAGAAGTCTATAAATTAATGAACGGAGTGGAACGGGTAAACGTAGATTGATTGTTTATGTTATCAGAATATAGAAAGACTAGGGGACATGCAATGAAGCTACAGGGTAAACTATTTAAAGACTAATAAAAGAAAATATTTTTTCACTCAACGTGTAATCAAACTCTGCAATTTGCTACCGGAGGATGTAGTAAAGGCTGTTAGTGTAGCTGGGTTTAAAAAAGGTTTGGACAAGTTCCTGGAGGAAAGGTCCATAAACCATTATTAAGAAGGGACCCAGGATATCAATGCTTGACCCAGTACAAGCATTGCGGTACCTGTGTCTTTTGGGGAAACTGCTAGGTACGTATGACCTAGATTAGCCACTGTTGGAAACAGGATACTGGGCTTGATGGACCTTGGTCTGACCCAGTATGGCATATCTTATGTTCTTATGTTCTTACCTTGTCTGTCTAAATCAGAGGGAAGGTGTAGCCTAAACGTTAGTGCAGTGGTTTGGGGACCAGAGCTCAATTCCTACTGCTCTCCATGTTTTGCATGGCCTGTTGGTGTTATTCACACATGTGCTCAGTTCTGGGTACTCTTGGTCTCCCTTGGCTTTCTCTGTGTTTTCTTTTATGTTTCTCTCCCACAGGGCCAAGCAGTTTTCTGTTTTCATGCCTGGGTTTTATAGCACACAGCCTATCTTGTTACTTTGCCTCATTTTCTCTGGAAATGTTTGTTTGCTACACCTTGTCTGTCTGCATTGGAGGGGAGATGTAGCCTAGTGGTTAGAGCAATGGCTTCAGGATTAGGGTTCAGTTCTCAGTGACTCATCTTGTGGCCTTGAGCATGTCACTTAACCTGAGATACATACAAGTTCCTAGTGTTCCTGTTGAATGTACATTACCACATTGCAGTTTCAATGTACACAGCATTGTCTGATATGTTCTAGAATTATTGCTACTCTTACATATGTACATTTATAACACATGGGGATGGTGTGTGGGATGGTTAGTGTGTACGTTTGTGTATGTTGATATTTTGTGTCATCTGTCCATCGTTACCAGGGAATACTGTACGTATTTTCTCCATAGTATACTCTGGACTAGAATGCATCTAATTCCATGTTTCCTACTGCTGCCTCTATGCTGCCTTCAGTGGTCACTGCTATGTCCACATGAGATTCTGGTGTGGTCCCCCTGCGTCTGTTTTCCAGGATGTGGGTTCGGTTATGTGTGTCCATACATTTGGTGGTGTGGTCTCACTGTGTGCCCACTCCCTGGGTCCATAGGATCCTTCCTGCATTACGCATCACATCCTGTCACTCACATTGGTTTTGTGCTGTGGTGCTACACTCCTAACTCTGCACTGTTTTTATTTTTCCACATTCATTCATCCTGCCTATGCCCAGACCAACCCCTCCATGCCCTCTGTCTGTCCCTCACATTTTGTTGCATGCTTTCCACAGTACATGTCTGCCAGCTTTACTGCTATTTTTGTACTTACTAAGCTACAGTGGTCCTTATTTGCTCCCAGCCCCTGCCTGCAGCAGCATGGGCTGGCCGTCTGTGCCCCATAGGGAGCATCCCTGCCTCATCCTGCAGGACCCGTCTGCAGAGCAGACGGGTCTCCAGCTCTGAGAAATTTGGTTGGTGTGTTGCCATTGTTCCAAATCTCTCTCTCTGTTTCACTGTGGTGGAGGGGCCTTCACTCCATCCTGTTTCTAGGTACACGTGGACCACAGTGCAGGTGGAAACGTTTTTGGACTTACACATGGATGGCTGCATTGGAATCGTGTGCAGTCATAGATGGGTAGTGCACATGTAAAGCAGGGGCGGCTTAAACAGGCAGCAGAAGACATTTTTGTGGTTTGCATGCATGGGGTGTTCATGCACAGTGGGTGCTGCTATATGTGTATTGTAGGTGTGGATATGTCCCTGTTGCAATTCTGTGGACGTGCATATGTACATCCATGGGCCTACGGAATCATATCCACTTTTTGTATGTCTCCAACATACACGTTTCCAGCATTCCTGCACATCCTGGTTTGAATTGTCTTCCACGTGTGTAGACCTTATCTGTCCAAGAGCACTTTGCTTTTGCATGTAGCTTGTACAGATGTATGGCCTTTATGTCTTTGGATCATAGCCTCCTTACTTGTGCAGTAGTTATATGCATGTGTCAGGAAGATTGTATTGTGGTTAGAAGAGCTGAGACAGCTGTGAAACCTAAATAGATGGTATTAGCCCTTCCCTGTGGCTCAGCAACTATATTCCACGCACATTACAACTGTGGTTACCTGCATTTGTGAGGTCACATTAAGGCAGCAAGTCCATACAGCACTGTCATCTACCCCTATCCATCCTTCGGCCCATCCATCAGCATATATCCATCATATTTAGTCATATATTCTCCTGCCAGCTGCTATACCCTGGCCCTCACTGTGGCATTTTACTCATTGGAGTGTATCACTCGCATCTCCCCTGCAGCTGATGTGTAAGTTATTTGATTAGGAGACCGGAGAACTAAATTTAGGGGGATGTTTACTAAAGTGCGGTAATCGTGATTAACGCGTGTAAAGTACGTTTAACGATCGTTAGCACATCCGAACGCGCATTCTGACGTGCTAACGATCGTTAAACGTACTTTACGCGCGTTAACCACAGTTAACGATCGTAAACCTCCGCGGCGCGTTAAAACAGCGCAGAAGGTGGAGAGTGGGCAGAGAGAAGGGGTCAATGGGCGGAGAGTGGGCGGGGAGAGGCTCCCCTCATACTAACGTGCTGAATTTCTGAGCTCAATTCCAACGCGAATGAAAACCTGTCGTTAAAGGCATATTAAAGGGAAGAGAAACCATTTCCGTCAGCAATGTACAGCAAAACCTGGGAAACCTACAAAACGTGAGCAGTGTGATACATGTGCAAAGACCAAAGGTTCACATAAAACCTTAAGAATGACCACAAGAAACATTGTAAAAAGCACAATTCAGCTGGTCAACAGTGATAGCAATGGGCAACAATGAACAACACTCCCTGGAAAGCACCAAAGAAAGAAATGATGTTTGGAAGGGTCTACGTTCCGTAGACCCTTTCAAAGATCATTTCATTGTGATGGAGCTTACCTGGGAGAGGTGTGTAATGTTGCCCAATGATATCATTGTTGCCCAGCTTGGTTATGGGTGTTTGCCCCTTTTTCTGAGGTCTGTTTTGAGGTTTATGTGCACCTTTGTCTCCATACAAGGTAAATGAGCCCACAGTAAACCTGTGCAGAGCAGGGTTTCTGACTCAGGCCGCTTTAACTAACTCCAGGGACTACACCATCCCTGTGGCCACAGTGTGGTGCAACAGACACAGCCAGTGCCTGTAAAACCAGAGGGTCACAGGTTCAAATACCAGCTGGGGCTCCTGCCAACCCAGTCCCCATAGTTTTACCCACCACTAAACAGTGATAGTAAAGACACCCCTTTATTGCAGAGAACATACGCATGGTTAATACACCTATATTATACCACACCAAACACAGACATCAGAAACAGGCACATTACCCAGAGCAGAGTCTCGCAATTGCAGTCCTGGAGGGTCCCACACCATTCAGGTTCCATGCTGCCTCTAATAAAGATGCCTGTGCTGCATATCTATGCACCACCCCCATGGTATGCAGATGTAGCTCATGCATATTTATGAGGGACAGCATGAAAACCCGAACAGGTTTGGAACACCAGGACTGGAGTTGGGGAACTCTGCCGTAAAGCAGCAGCCAACTTTTATCTATCCTTCCAATGTAAATAGATTATGTATATAGTTAACCCTGTTTTCCAAGTTTATACTCCTGTTCGATGTAAACCTGACAGCTTGTTGTTATGGTCGTTAAGTTATAATGTAAACCGCACTGATGCTAAATAGCGCGGTATATAAGAAATTGTAATAAATAAATAAATAAATAAATAAACAGGGCCAGACACACCCACAGGCCCCATTGGCCAATGCCTCCTGGAGAAGCAGGACATTGGGCCCTGCCTGTATCTCCCAATACTAGCAGTTGCATACCTTAGCAATGCCACCCTACACCTGGGTATATGGTACACAGCTATCAAACGTTTCCTGTGATAACTGGCAGATATCAATTCCTACATTAAGCACAGTTTGCTCAGTGAGCTCCACCATAACAATCATTCTGCTGTCTGTGGTGTGTGCTGCAGGTCTGGTCTCTGACAGTGCGTACCACCATGGGGAGTGACCCCCAACAGTCTTGCGTACAATATCCATGCCTGAACTGTGCCCAGGACTGGTGTGGTGTGTATGGCTGCTGAACACCTCTATAGTTGCACAATGCTGGCATAGGTGTGGGGGTGTCTGTCTGTCTATCCAGTGTGTGGTGGCTGCAAACACCTTCCACAGCCCACACTGCCAGCAATGTTGCCAGTATTGAGCTGCCAATGTGCATAATGAGGAGCAAGCTACCATGGGTATAGGCCGGACAGGGTGGCCTGGCCAGGGTGCATCTGCACAGGGCATAGGGCAGTGACAGGCACATTTTGGTGCCCGGCCACCACCTACACAGACAGGGTGACCTCAGTATGTCTTGCTGAGAGATCACTCTCACCCTGACTGTGCAGTGACCACAGCATGGCTAGGCACCCCCATAGTGCTATATAATGTTTCTCTCATGTGATAGATATGGGTTTCCTTTTGGGGCCCAGTCACTGATTTATCTGCTTGCTGTGTATGCTGACATCCCAGTTCTGGGTGCATGCATATCCACTGGGCACATGCATTATGGACTAACTAGCAGACTGTTTGCAGCTGGTATGTGTCTTGATGGAGTGGCTTGCAGGGTGCAGTGGCTGATGGCTTGCTGCAGGAGTATATGAGATAGTGGTGGGGTGCAGCTTACCATATCCAGGCCTGATGTCTGTCTGCGTATGGAGCTGTGGTGCCTGCCCTCTGGGGTATCTGTTCCTCACTAGAACTGGGGTTGATGTTCCTCTCTACTGCCACCTTTGCAGGGAGGTAGAAAGTAGATCTATTGTGAGGAGACCCTGTTTGCCACCCTTGGCACTTGTAGGGGGGGGGACATGGGCCACCTCGGGGTCCATGGGGGCTACACCTGACTGCAAGGTGTTTTGTGCAGAAACTACCTATCTTGCACATTAACACTGCTTTGGACCTGCGCCATGGCCTCTTTCAGCCATGGACGGTGCTGTGGACCTGGTGCTGGGCGCCTCACTGCACCCTCAGGGTGAGCACAGTACCAGCACAATGTGACGGTGTGTAGCTACTCTGTGCCAGTACAACACACACGGTCAGTACCCCCTACCAGGCCGAGGTGCTGTGGGGGTGCACATGGTCACTTCCCCCTACCAGGCCGAGGTGCTGTGGGGGTGCATTCCCCATGGTGTGTATCTGTGGACAGCTGATTTGCATGTGCAGTGCATCATGGGTGTGACTGGCACAATCCAACCCTGGGAAGATCCAGCGCCTGCTCTCAGGCTCTGATAAACCATAGGCCATCACACGTACATCTGTTAGCATAGTGCATAGGTGCATGACACCCTAAAGTGTCTGTACTATAAGGTGCCCACGCTGGTAAAAACACACGTACCCATGCACGATTGTACCAACGCACGGGGCTACGCCCGTAACAATGCATGCAGCCACGCATGTACCAACGTACATGGCTATGCGCACTGCGAGAGTGTGTTTCACTAACAACTACTGAACGTAAAGAAAAACATGCCTCCTCATTCCCTATGTAATGTACAGGGTGCTGCCTGGGACAGCATTCTGCATTAGGCACACTGGGGACTCAAACCCATGCTGCCTGTAACAGCGGTGAGTACACTAACCATTGTGCTACAGCTCTGTTTCAATGATTTGTGTCTGTACGCCTTCATATGATTAACGCGCCACGGTGCCCTGTAACGCTCGTTAGTTTTTGGAATGCGCGTTAGTCGTTACGATGTCCCGCCCATGTCCTTTTATGGCTTTCCTTTCACTAACGCGACTCCTAATGCGATTTGCACTAACGCAGTTTAGTAAACATACCCCTTAGGGTATGATATACCTAGATTTCAGCAAAACCTTTGATACTGTAGTTCCTCATAGGAGGTTTATCATTAAACTGAGCAGTCTGGGGATGTCCCAAGGTGGTGAATTGGATCAGAAATTGGTTGACTTATAGACAACAAGAACTCATTCGGAAGAAAGGAAAGCGCGTAGTGGCGAGCTTCAGGAATTGGTCCTCAGACCAATACTGTTCAATATATTTGTGAGCGATATTGTGGAAGGATTGAAGGGAAAAGTCTGCATCTTTGCAGATGACACTAAAAATTGCAACAGAGAGGACACTTCTGAGAGAGTGGACAAGATGAGGAAAGATCTACAAACAATGGAAGATTCGTCTAATGCTTGGAAATTAAGATTTAATATGAAGAAGTGCAGAGTCATGCACTTGGGATGCAGAAATCCAAAGGAACTTGTGTGATAAGGTGCAAGAGGTTAATGTTCATGGACCAGGATAGAGACCTCGGAGTGATAATGCCTGAGGATCTCAAGGTAGCAAAAAATTTCAACAAGGTGGTAGCCAAAGTCAGAAGGATGCTGGGCTGCATACAGAGAAGAACAGCCAGCAGAAAGAAGGAGGTATTAATGCCCCTGTACAAGTTGATAGTGAGATCTCACTTGGAGGATTGTGTCAGAGGAAGGCGACCAAAATGATTTGGAGTCTGTGCCAGAAGATGTATGAGAAGAGACTCAAAGATTTAAATATGTATATCCTAGTGGAGAGGAGGGACAGGGAAGATATGATACATTCAGAACTTTAAATAATTAAAGGGTATTAATGAACAAACAAACAAAGCTTTTTTAAAGAAGGGGAAGCATTAAAACTAGAGGGCATATAATGAAGCTGCAAAATCAGGAAATACCTTTTCACGGAAAGGGTGGTAGATGCTTTGAATACCCTCCCAATGAGGTGGTGGGGACAAATACGGTGACAGAATTCAAAATTGCATGGGACAGACAATGTGGATGCCTTTATAGCAAGAGGATGAAATCAAAGCAAAATTAAAGGTAACGGACTTTATCTTGGTACATGTAGATACCAATGGCATAGGAAAATGTGGGAGGGAGGTTCTGTAGGCCAAATTTAGGCTTTTAGGTAGGAAGCTGAAATCCGGAACTTCCTGGGTAGCATTCTTAAAAATTCTTCCTGTTCCACACACAGGACCAAAAAGGCAGGCAGAACTCCAGAGTCTCCATGCCTTGATGAGATGATGGTGCAAGGAAGAGGGTTCTGGATTTGTTAGGAACTGGGCAATATTCTGGAGAAGGGAGGGTGGGGGCTTTTCTGAAAGGACAGGCTGCACCTTAACCAGGATGGAACCAAGCTGCTGACATTAACCTTTAAAAATGAGATAGAACAGCTTTTAAACTGGATAATAGGGTAAAGCCAACAGTCACCCAAGAGCGCATGGTTTGGAAGGATGTATCCTTGAAGGTTACTAGGAAAAGAAGGAAGTTAGGACATCTCAACAGAGAGATTCCAATAAAAATAAAAGTAAACCAGATGCCTTTTAGTACAGAGCTGAAAGATTCCAAATTACCCTTATCAACTAACAACCAGATTGATATGAATAAAATATAACCTCTAAAATGCCTGCATGCAAATGATAGAAGTAAAAAAAAAATGGGAGCGCTAGAATATATAGCACTAAATGAAAGATTAGATATGATTGGCATCTCAGAGACCTGGTGGAAGAAGATCAACCAATTGGACACTGTGATACCTGGATACAAACTATGGGGTATGTTTACTAAACTGCGCTAATGTGCGCTACTGTGCGCTAATGTGCGCTGTGCGACATTAGCATGCGCTAAGGTACCTTAGCGCACGCTAATGTCACGTACGGGGCACAAATATGCACGCTCATGTGCGCGGCGCTCATGTGCGCAGCGTGCTAATGTGCGATGAAGGCGGGGAAAGGCTCCCGGAGGGCGGAGGAAGGCTCCCCAGGGGCGGAGAGAAGGGGTCAATGGGTGGAGAGTGGGAGGGGAGGCTCCCCGCACATTAGCGAGGCTGAAATCCGAGGCAAAAAATACCACGAGTGAAAACCTCATGTTAGAGCCGATTTAAAGGGAAGAGAAACCATTTCTGTCAGCAATGTACAGCAAACCCAGGGAAACCTACAAAAAGTGATAAGTGTGATACATGTGCATGGTACAAAAGTACAAATAAACATTGAAAAGGACCCCAACAAAATTTTAAAAAATTATAATCAAGCTGGGAAATAGTGATAGTAATGGGAAACATAAAAAAACACTCCCAAGAAAGCCCCAAAAAATAAATATGAATTTTGGAAGGGTCTACATTCCGTCCCCATACAAGGTGAATGATCCCACAGTGAAATAGCACTGATCAGGGTTTCCCTCTCCATAGGACAGGTTTCCTATGACATGCACATGTTCCACAACAGCAGGGCGGGCATGTCGGAATGGGCAAATGGACAGATGCTGGGAAAGGGGATACAGAGGGCTGCAGGCGGCACATGCTGTGGTGCAGCTGGGGCACAGTGCGGACTAGGCAGATGCCTAGGTGGCACTTAGGAATGCTGAAACTGAACAGCAGCCAGACAGCAACTGATGAGGGCCCAACATGGGCACGAGAGTGTTTATCACAGTGTCACAGGGGATAGTACCCAGCAGGTACCTCCAAGGGCACAGAACATTGGCAGGCGGTGTTGGGGGGAAGCGTGGACGCCTATGCAGGCACCCCTACCCCAGAACACGCACCATAGGCAGCCGCCTACCTGCACAATGGATGGCGTGAGACTGCACACCACCAGCACCACCAGCAGAAGGGCATGTCAGCATGAGGGCAGAGGGGTACTGGTGGTGGAGGGGGGCAGTGGCAGCTGCCCAGAGCCGACCATGGCCTAGCCCTGTGTAGGTGGGTGCCATGCTCTGTCTGACAAAAAAACATGGTATCTCCAGGGACTGCACTGTCTCTGTGAGCACAATGTGGTGCAGTGAACACAGCCAGTGCCTTCAGAAGCAGAAGGTCACAAGTTCAAGTCCCAGCTGGGGCTACTGCCAATCCAGTCCCCATATTTTACCCGCTACCAAACCGTGATAGTAAGGACAAACCTTTATTGCAGAGAACATACGCATGGTTCAAATGCCTATATTTTACCCCACCGAGCACAGACACCAGAAACATGCACATTATCTGGAGCAGAGTCCCCCAAATTCAGTCCTGGAGGGCCACAAATCATTCAGGTTTTATGCTGTCTCCAATATAAGGCCATGTCAGCATGGTGGCAGAGGGGTACTGTTGGTGGAGGGGGCAGTGGCAGCTGCCCAGAGCAGACCATGGCCTAGCCCTGTGTAGGTGGGTGCCATGCACTGCAACAGACAGGCCCTGCCGGACAAACAGTCATGGTATCACCAGGGAATGCACTGTCTCTGTGGCGACACGGTGGTGCAGTGCACACAACCAGTGTGTTTGGAGGCAGAAGGTCACAGGTTCAAGTCCCAGCTATGGTGCCTGCCAACCCAGTCCCCATATTTTACCCACTACTACAATGTGCTAATACAGACAGAACCTTTATTGCAGATGACGTAAACATGCCCAAAACACCTACATTTTACCCTACAGAGCAAAGACACCATAAACAGGTGCATTACCTAGAGCAGAGTCTCGCAAATGCAGTCCTGGAGGGCCAAACACCATTCAGGTTCCATGCTGCCTCTAGTAAAGATGCCTGTGCTGCATATCTATGCACCACCCCCATGGTATGCAGATGTATCTCATGCATATTCATGCGGGACAGCATGAAAACCCGAACAGTGTTTGGCACACCAGGACTGGAGTTGGGAACCTCTGCCGTAAAGCAGCAGCCAACAGGGGCAGACACACCCACAGGCTCCATTAGCCAATGCCTCCTGGAGAGGCAGGACATTGGGCCCTGCTTGCATCTCTCAATACTAGCCCTTGCATACCTTAGCAATGCCACCCTACACCTGGGAATATGGTACACAGCTATCAAATGTTTGCTATGATTACTGGCAGATACCAATTCCTACGTTAAGCACAGTTTGCTGATTGAGCTCCATCATAGCAACCTTTCTGCTGTCTGTGGAGTGTGCTTCAGGTCTGGTCTCTGACAGTGTTTACCACCATGGGGAGTGACCCCCAACAGTATTGTGTACCATATCCATGCCTGCACTGTGCCCAGGACTGGTGTGGTGGCTAGGGCTGCTAAACACCTTTATAGTAGCAAAATGCTGGCATAGGTGTGGGAGTGTGTGTCTGTCTATCCAGTGTGTGGTGGCTGAAAAACACCCTCCACAGCCCACACTGCCAGCACTGTTGCCAGTATTGGCCTGCCAATGTGCATAATGAGGAGCAAGGTACCATGGGTATAGCCCGGACAGGGTGGCCTGGCCAGGATGCATCTGCACAGGGCATAGGGCACTGGCTGGGACATTGTAGTGCCCGGCCACCACCTGAACAGACAGGGTGGCCACAGCATGTCCTGCTGGGAGATCACTCTCATCCTGACTGTGCAGTGACCACAGCATGGCTAGGCACCCCCATAGTGCTATACAGTATTTCTCTCATGTGATATTTATGGGTTTTCTTTTGGGGCCCAGTCACTGACTTATCTGTTTGGTGTGTGTGCTGACATCCCAGTTCTGGGTGCACGCATTTCCACCAGGAACATGCACTATGGACTAGCTAGCAGACTGTCTGCAGCTGGTATGTGTTTTGATGGAGCGCCTTGCAGGTTGCAGCGGCTGAAGGCTTGCTGCAGGAGAATATCAGATAGTGGTGGGGTGCAGCTTAGCATATCCAGGCCTAATGTCTGTCTGCTATTGTGTTATGGATGTGTACAGAGCTGCATTGACTGCCCTGTAGGGTGTCTATTCCCCAGCAGGACTGGGGTTGATGGTCCTCTCTACTGCCACCATTGCAGGGAGGTAGAATGTGGATCTGTTGGTGGGAGACCCTGTTTACCATCCTCAGCCCTGGAGGAGGAGGAGGGTGGTGGTACATAATCCTCCTAGGGGTCCATAGGAGCTACACCTGACTGAGACATACAGATATATCCATGGTGTGTCTGCAGAAACAACCTATCTCACACATCAGCACTGCTGGGGACCTGCAGCATGGCCTCTCTCTGCTGTGGACCTGGTGCTGGGCGCCCCACCTCACCCTCAGGGTGAGTGCCGTACCTGCACAATGTGACGGTGTGTAGCTACTCTGTGCCAGTACCACACATGGTCAGTTCCCCCTACCAGGCCGAGGTGCTGTGGGGGTGCATACCCCATCTTGTGATCATCTGTAGACTGCTGATTTGCATGTGCAGTGCATCATGGGTATGGGTGGGTTAACCCTATCCTGGTGACCACAGCAGACTGTTTGTGTGGTGACTTGCAGTCCTTCTGCAGCCAGCCAGGAGTTTGCTAGCAGCTATAGACCTGTAGCTCACTGGTTACTTCGCTACCAGTTAGAGCCAGAGGTCATGGGTTCAAACCCACAGTGAGTGGGGTTATTTGATAGGGCTGTCCAAAGCATTATCTATTTTTAACATACATTAGTGCTGCCAGCAAAAACACCCTCAGCATACTGTACCCATAAGGTTCCTCAGAGGGCGCTTTATAGGGCGCCCTATAGGGCACCTTATGGTTACCATCCATATAAGGTGCACTATACAGTATGCTATGGAGCGACTGATAGGGTGCCAGTCCGTATAAGGTGCCTTATAAAGTGTCCTATGGAGTGCCTTATAGGGTGCCCTATAGGGGACATTGTAGGATGCCGTGGCGGACAGTGCACTTTAAAATGTGCCCTCTGGGGTACCTTATGGGGTGCCTTATGCAGCACCTTATGTTATAGTGCTTTGAGAGTGCGTTTGCTAGTAGCAGTAATTAAAATAAAATTAATATGCCTCAGAATGCAGTATTACACATAACAGGTAGTGCCTCAGCCAGCCTTATTCATTGGGCACAGTGGGGGATTGAACCCATGATCCCTGCACCATCAGTCAGTGTCTTAACCATTGTGCTACACTGCTGTTGCTGTTTGTATGTCAGCACACCTACTTCAGCTTACCACACGTTAACATGTGCAGTGCTGCCATCAGAGTAACCTTGCTGTGCCTCATTGGGCACCCTATATGGCGCCCTATAGGCCACCCTTTAAGCAACATTGTAGGGTGCCTTGGCGGACAGTGCACTTTAAAATGTACCCTCTGGGGTACCTTATGGGGCGCCTTATGTTACAGTGCTTTGAGAGTGCGTTTGCTAGTAGCAGTAATTAAAATAAAATTAATATGCCTAAGAATGCAATATTACACATAACAGGTAGTGCCTCACCCAGCCTTATTCATTGGGCACAGTGGGGGATTAAACCCATGATCCCTGTAGCATTGGTCAGTGTCTTAACCATTGTACTGTGGCTCTGTTTCTGTGCTTGCACATCAGCGCGCCTGCTTATGCTTCCCGCGCGCGTTTCTCATGCGCTAATGTGCGCAGCGCACATGAGCGCACAGCACACATTAGCGCATGATTAATCCCGGTTTGCTTTTTTCAGACTAAAACACCCAATCCTTTTATGGCATCCCGCACACTAACGCGGCGCGCACCTAACGGGGTTTTAGTAAACATACCCCCATATTGCAATGACAGAATAGATAAAATTGGAGGAGTTTCACTCTATGTTAGAGAGGACATTGAGTCAAATAGGATAAAAATTCCATGTAAAAAGGGGAAGGCGATGGCAGTGGGGGTATACTACTGACCGCTTGGCCAGAATGAACAGATGGATGATGAAATGCTAAAAGAAATCAGGGAAGCTAACAAAAGTTACAACACAGTAATAATGGGTGATTTCAATTATCCTGGTTCAATACTGGGTCAATATCACAGCAGGACATGGAAGGGAGATAAAGTTTCTAGATGAAATAAATGACTGCTTCTTGGAGCAGCTGGTTCATGAACCGACCAGAGGTGAAGCCATTTTGGACCTAGTCCTTAGTGGAACACAGAATCTGGTGCAACAGAACAGTATTAGGGCCACTTGGCAAGAGTGATCATAGCATGATCACATTTGATTTAATAAATGGAGGGAGGATGGCAAAGAAATCCACAGTACTACCTTTTAACTTTCAAAGGGAGACTATGATAAAAAGAGGAAAATAGTCAAGAAAAAAACTAAAAGGAACAGCTGCAAAGGTTAAAGCTTTACATCAAACATACAGTAGGTGTTTAAAAGTAATATCTTGGAGGAGGGTCACGTCATGTGGTCAGAGAACAGACATTCTCTGAGCTCTCTCTCCTGGGTCAGTCCCCTTGGGGCATATCTACACCAGCTCAAATAGTGCTTTTCTATGGATACCAGGGGAGATATAGTGAACGAGTTCCTGTCTGAGCTGCCCAGAACACTCTATACTTTCACCAGCTGATGAAATCAGCATGCAAAGACCGCAAAAAGGCCGCATAGAGCCATCCTAAATGGTGGAGGCCCCAACATCTCCGGCCTCCCGCTGCAAACCAATCTCATTAAGGAGGTAACCATGGCGGTACTGAGGGCTTTGGGCTCTAAACTCGATGAGCTAAAATGGACACAATGGCACAATCATTAATCATAGTTGGGAATTGCCTGCAGCAAGCTGAGCACTGCCTATCTCAACAGGAAGACGATTTATCAGCAGCGGGAAAGGAGATTAAATAGCTCGTGCCACTAACAGAACACCAGGATGACAAACTGGAAGATCTTGAGAACCGCAGCCAGCGAAACAACTTGCGGTTTGCAGGGATCCCAGAGACAGTAAAAGACTCAGAACTCCGCGGCTATATGGAGATTATTTTGCAGCTGTTGCTGCCGGCAGGAACCTCTGGCAGTACATGGACTATTGAGTGAGTGCATTGAGTGGGGCCACTCCACCTGCAGGATAATTGCCCTCATATGGTCCTAGCACGTTTCCTTATTTTCCTTCACAAACAAGAGGTGCTCTGGGCATCACAGGCACAAGGCCAATTCCAACACACAAGAGCGAAGATCAAGACCTTTCAGGACTACTCCCCAGCACTAAGTCAAAAGTGGTGGGCATATGCAGGGCTCTGTCGGCATCTTATGGACACAAAGATCAGGTTTATGGTCCTCTATTCAGTCCGCCTCTGCATTTTTACTAATGGGTTCACTCAGATGTTTGAGTCAGTAGACCAGGCCACTCCCTATGTAGACTCCCTGATTGATGCTAGAGCTGGAGAAACTAGGGGTTGACAGACTTAATGCGAGAATGAGATGGACATGGACTACATGATTGCTGAAGGACTGCATGGAAAAGTCTGTCTTTTTGCGGATAACACAAAAATTTGCAACAGAGTGGACTCCCCTGACGGAGTGGTTAACATGAGGAATGATCTACAAAAGCTGGAAGAATGGTCTAATGCTTGGCAATTAAGATTTAATGCGAAGAAGTGCAGAGTCATGCACTTGGGAAGCAGAAATCCAAGGGAAATGTACGCAATAGGGGTCGAGAGATTGATGTGTACGGATCAGGAGAAAGACCTTGTAGTGATTATTTCTGAAGATCTCAAGGTGGCAAAACAGTGCGACAGGGTGGTAGCAAAAGCCAGGAGGATGCTGGGCTGCATACGAAGAGGAATTACCAGCAGAAAGGAAGAGGTACTTATGCCACTGTACAAGTTGCTGGTGAGGCCTCACATGGAATACTGTGTGCAAAGGATGTAAAAAGACTGGAAACTGTTCAGAGGAAGGCGACCAAAATGATTTGGAGCCTGCATCAGAAGCCTTATAAGAAGAGACTTGAAGACCTAAACATGTACACTTTGGAGGAGAGGAGGGGCAGAGGAGATATGATTCAGACCTTTAAATACTTAGAGAAATAATGAACAAATAAACCTCTTCCAAAGACGGAGAAGCTGCAAAACTAGAGGGCATAACATGAAAACTACAAGGTGGTAAATTGAAAGGCAATGTCAAGAAATACTTTTCAACTGAAAGGGTGGTGGATGCTTGGAATGCGCTCCCAATTGAAGTGGTGGGGGTAAATACGGTGATGGAGTTCAAAAGGGCATGGGACAGACACAGTGGATCTCTTTACAGCAACAAGAAAATATCAAAATAATCTGAACCATCTAATTCCTTAACAAATAGGGGTGTCCTACATGGAGTGGTGGGATCACCCCTAAACAAAGGCATGGGGAAGGGGGGCCTGCACAGAGTGGCAGGTGTACCTACTCTTGACACCGTACTGAGCAGACTAGATGGACCATACTGGTCTTTATCTGCCATAATTTACTATGTTACTATGAGAGGTGGGGGATTGATTGTTGATTTCCCCTTCCCCCCTCGCTGCCATCAGGGACAGCCACTGGTCCAGTGGGTTTTACCGGCCATTCCTGGGGGCCTGGAGGCAGATATGGACAGCAACACCAGGGGAGGGTGTCCCCCAGAGGACTGCCAGAAATTGAGCCCTGCTCCCCGAGATGGCTCAACTGCAACACTGGCAGTCAATATTTTCATCGGATCCAAAGGACTGTGTAAATATAGTTGTGTGTGGTTAAATAGGAAAAAGAAGGATTAGGTTGCTGTCCAGTGTGTAGCGGCGTCCAAGAAAGCAAATACAATGCTAGGAATCATAAGGAAAGGAATGGAGAATAAAACCAAAGATATTATGCTGCATCTGTATCATTTCATGGTGCAGCATCACCTTGAATATTGGATGCAATTCTTATTGCCATATCTTAACAAGGATATAGCGGAATTAGAAAAGATACAGAGAAGAGCCACCAAAATGGTAAAAGGGATGGAAGGATACTCCCACGAGGAAAGGCTTAAAAGGTTAGAGCTCTTCAACTTGGAAAAGAGGCAGCATAAGGGAAATATGATAGGTCTATAAATTAATGAATGGAGTAGAATGGGTAAACGTAGATCAGTTGCTTACTCCATGAAAAAAGTAGAAAGACAAGGTGACTTTACACTTGTTGTTTCCCTTGACCTCTCCTCCACTTTAGATCTTGTTGACCACTGTACACTTTTGTCATGTCTCTCTGATCTCGGTGTCTTTGGCATCCCTCTATGCTGGTTCCAATCATTCCTCACAGCTCGCTCATTTTCTGTTCACTCAGCTTCCTCGGCCTTCCCCTCTGTCACTCTCTCCTGTGGTGTTCTTCAGGGTTCAGTCTTGTCTCCTCTCTTCTTTAACATCTTTCTAGCCCCACTTGCCTTATTGGTTCAGCAGTCTGGTATTTCCGCATACTACTACACGGATGATATGCTCCTCCTTCATCACACTGATTCCTCCGCTCCTGATCTTTCTTTGCTAAATTCTTGTCTGACCATCATTTCCTCCTGGCTATCTTCTAATTTTCCCAATGGAGAAAGATGAATAGTGGAGTACCCCAGGTACTGGGTCTGCTGCTTTTTAACATATTCATAAATGACCTGGAAATGGGAATAATGACTGAGGTTATCAAATTTGCAAATGACACAAAATTATTCAAAGTTGTTAAAACCCATGAGGATTGTGGAAAATTGCAAGATGATCTTGATAAATTGGAAGACTGGACATCCAAATGGCAGATGAAATTTAATGTGAACAAATGCAAAGTTATGCACCTAGATAAGAAAAACCCAAACTATGGTTACACGATGCAAGGTTCCACATTAGGAACCACCACCCAGGAAAAAAGATTTAGGCGTCATCATGGATAACATGTTAAAACCCTCTGCCCAGTGTGTAGTGATAGTCAAGAGAGCAAATAGAATGTTAGGTATCAAAAGGAAAGGTATGGAGAATAAAACAAAGGATATTATAATGCCTCTGTATCGTTCCATGGTGCGACCACACCTTGACTATTGGGTGCAATTTTAGTAGCCGTATCTTAAAAAGGATATAGCGTTATTAGAAAAGGTACGGTCCCATTACACATTTCTCACCTTCCTCACTCTTTTCCCTCTGTACTTCATTCCTCTATGGCTGCCATACCTGTCATCTGGGGTAGGCGCCCTGATAAATCTTATTCCCCGCGTTTCCGTTCTGTCGATAATCTCCGCCCCTGCTCTACTTCTTTCTCTCTCCCCCCCGTTTCATCTGTCTTGTCACACTTGGTACAGGTCCCCTCCACCCTATCCTCCGCTCCTTTTTTTTCCTCCCCCCGTTTTTCTATTGGTCTTCTCAATTGCCGATCCCTTCGCAATAAAACCCTGCTGGTCCAGGATTTGGTTCTGCAGTCCCCCCCAGGGCTCACTCTTCTCACGGAGACTTGGCTCTGTGAGGGTGAGGACGCGCTTCTTGCACGTTGTCTCCCCCCTGACTTCTCAGCAGTCTTCGTCCCCCGCCGTGGCCGGTCTGGTGGTGGCATAGCTGCTATGTTTCACCCTTCTCTTCCCTATACTCAGATCTCTTCCTCTCACTTGCATTATCCTGAAGCTCTCTTACTTCGCCTTCACACTTCCCCTTCTCTCTACATTCTTCTGGTTTACTCCCCTCCAGCTCTCCATTCCCATCTTTGGGACGCCCTCCTTCTAACCATCACCGAGGTCTCCCTGGCATTTCCCTGTCTTATCATTGCTGGTGATTTTAACCTACACCTAGATGCTCCTTCTTCATCACGGGAGCATTCCTTTCTTTCTTTTCTTCAAGATCTTTCTCTCTCCCAACACGTTACTCTCCCAACTCATCAGGCCGGTCAAACCTTGGATCTTCTTCTGACTTCCACATCCTTTCCTCTTTCTCTATCGGGTGTATCTGCTACACCCCTTCCTTGGACGGATCACTTCTATCTTACCTTCTCGTGTTCTCTCCCTAGCTGCACATCCTCTGGCTCCTCTGTATCCTCTTTTCCCCCCGTCCTCAAGGCATCTTTCCCCGCGCCCTCACTCCCCTCACTCTCCAACAATTACCCCCAGTCTCTGAACTTCTCCCTCCCGATTTCCCACTGTTGTCACCTGATTCTCAAGCTTCTACTTGGTTTTCTTCTCTTTCCAACGCCCTCAACCGCTTTGCTCCTCTGCGCTCCCGGCCAGCTCGTCACCGCCCCTCTCACCCCTGGTACCATCATGGCTTACGGCTACTCCAGACGCACCTCCGGAGAGCCGAACACCTGTGGCGCAGGGATCCTTCTCCTATTAATTTATCTATCTTTAAGTCTCATCACTCCTATTACCGCTCCAGGCTTCATTCCGCAAAACGAGATTATTTTTCCACTGCTATATCTCTTGCCCCTAATCAAACCCGCCATTTATATTCCATCTTTCAGTCGCTTCTTTCACTACACACCCCATCCTCAGCCCCCGCAGTCCCAGTTTGTCCCTCCCCCTCCCGTCTGGCTTCCTTTTTTATCTCTAAAGTTGATTCCTTGCGTGACTCCCTTCCTTCTTGCCCTGCCCCTATCATCTCTCCTCCCTCCCTTCCCTCTCCCCCACCAGTTTCTCACCTTTCACACTTCTGGGCTACCTTCTCCCTCATTACAGCGCCTGAACTCCATCATCTCATTTCCTCCTCCAAGAAGACCTTCTGCTCACTTGATCCTATCCCCTCATCTTGGCTTCTCACTCCTTCTCTTGGCTGCTTTTCACACATTCTTACTATGTTCAATTCTAGCCTTTCTACAGGAATTTTTCCTAAACCCTGGAAGCACGCTTTGGTCCGCCCTATCTTAAAGAATCCCTCCTCTGATCCTTCACTTCCTTCTAATTATCGGCCGGTGTCTAATCTTCCTTTCCTTTCTAAACTTCTAGAAAAATTTGTTTTCGCTCAGCTCTCTCACCATCTTGACTCTACTAACCATCTTCACCCCCGTCAGTCCGGTTTTCATCCTGGGCACAGCGTTGACACTGTTCTTCTAGCTTTCACTAATGCACTACATGTGGCACATGATCGTGGTGAGGTTTCTGTGGCGGTTGCTCTGGATCTTTCGGCTGCGTTCGATCTTGTCGACCACTCTCTTCTTCTTCACCGTCTCCGGGAAGCTGGTCTCTGTGGCACTGTTCATCACTGGTTTCACTCCTTCCTTTATTCCCGCTCATGTGCAGTTCTTTCCTCTTCACCTGTAATTCCCCCGTCTGATTCACAAAGTCTTTCCTGTGGGGTCCCTCAGGGTTCTGTCCTCGCTCCTCTTCTTTTTAACCTCTTTCTGGCACCCTTGCTCTTTTAATCCAGCAGTCCGGTATATCAGCTTTCTTCTACGCCGATGATATTCTTTTGCTTCACCATACCTCTTCTTCTTGTCCTGATCTGGCTCCTTTGAACTCTTGTCTTTCTTCTGTTGCTCACTGGCTTACTCTTAACTGTCTCCACCTGAATCTGACTAAGACTCTTGCTATCTGGTTTTCTGGTGGGGGTCCCTCCCCTTCACTCGCTCCTTCTTTCTCTGGCACTCCGGTTCCCCTAGTTTCCTCGTTTCGTTATCTTGGTGTTCACTTTGATTCTGACCTATCTTTTCGCACTCATATCTCTCACATCGCCAAAACCTCTTTTTTCTTTCTTCGCCAGATCCGCTCTGTACGCCCCTTTCTATCTTCTTCTGCCTTAACTACACTGGTTCTATCTTTAGTAATGTCTCGGGTCAATTTTTCTAATTCTTTATTTCTTGGTCTCCCAAAAAATCAGTTAGCCAGACTCCAAAGGATACAAAATACCGCTGCTCGCCTAATCACTTCTTCCACTACTCGCGATCACGTCACTCCTTTACTTTTTCATCTTCACTGGTTGCCTGTTTCTTTTCGTCCACAATATAAAATGTTGATTCTGCTACACAAGGTTTTCCATACTGGCATTCCCTCATATCTAGCTGACCTACTCTCTTTTCCCACTCCCAGGTACACCCCACGTTCTTTTCATCTCAATCGTCTCTCTCTTCCCCCTCCCTCTCGCGCTCACCTACAATCCACCCGCCTCTCTGCCTTTTATTTTGCTGGTCCCGCTCTCTGGAATTCCCTCCCTTCCACCCTCCGTCTTGAACCACTCCACACCACTTTCAAGCACAATCTAAAAACTCACTTGTTCTCCCTAGCGTTTGATGTTCCATCTCCCTTTGTTTGATGTCCTCTGTCTGTATTTAATACCTTTCTTCTGTTCTGTTGACTCTCAGTTGTCTTCTCTCTCTCTCTCTCTGTCCTTTATAATTTTATAGCCTATATCTGATGTTTCAGTATAATTTTATTTACCTTTTTTTTTTAATGTAAATTTTATATTTATTATTATTGTATATTTCCTTTTTACCCTCCAGCTTCGTCTGGATTTTATGTGATTTATTTTTATTGTACACCGCCTTGATTATATTTGAAAGGTGGTTTTTATCAAGTTTAATAAACATAAACATAAACACATACAAAGAAGAGCCATCAAAATGGCAAAGAGGATTGAAAGATACCCCTATCAGGAGAGGCAAAAAAGATTAGGGCTCTTCAACTTGGAAAAGAGACAGCTAAGGGAAGATATAATAGAGGTCTATAGATTAATAAATGGAGTGGAACGGGTAAGCGTAATCTATTGCTTATGCCATCAAAATATAGAAAGACTAGGGGGCATGCAATGAAGCTACAGTGTAACCTATTTAAGACTAATAAGAGAAAATGTTTTTTTTCACTCAACATACAATCAAACTCTGAAATTCGCTACCGGAGGCTGTAGTAAAAACTGTTAGTGTAGTCGGGTTTAAGCAAGGTTTGGGAAAGTTCCTGAGGAAAGATCCATAAACCATTATTAAGGTGGACCCAGATTATCCACTGCTTGACCCAATACAAGCATTGTGGAACCTGTGTCTTTTGGGGGAACTGCTAGGTACTTGTGACCTAGATTAGCTGCTGTTGGAAACAGGATACTGGACTTGATGGACCTTGGTCTGACCCAGTATGGCATATCTTATGTTCTTAATATTGAATTGTTGAAGACGCTATGCTAAATTGTTGTCTCCCTTTGGGATTTTTGTTTATTCTATGCCATGTCTGTGTTGTAGCAGAGGTGGAGAGGCTACTCTCTTTTGCTCCTCCCTCTCCCTGTACGAAGTCCACTCACCTGTACTCTATCAACCAGAGACGCTTCTCCTCTGGTTGGATTCCTCCCCTCCTCTTTACTTCCTCCTTTACACTCCTCCATCCCTTCGCCTCCAGCTCTGGGACACTCTGCTTCTGACCTTCTCCAAACTCCCTCTTCTCTATCCTCATCTGGTGATTCTTGGAGATTTTAACATGCATATTAACCATCCTTCAAGACCCTAGGATAAGGCCTTTCTCACCCATCTTGATGACCTTCAGCTCTCCCAACACATAGTCTGTCCCACCCATGCTGTCAGTCAGACAGTCAGACACAATCTGATTCTCACCCCCACTGGTTTGTGTCCTGTCCCTACCTCTCTCTCTACCATACCGCTACCCTAGTTGGACCATCTCTGTGTTCTCTTCTCGTTACACCTCCATCTAGCCATCCCATCTCCAACTACCCAGTCTTCTTTTATTGCCCTCACTTGGCTGTCCTAATGCATCACACCTTTTACCCTTGAGCACTTCCCCTCCACAGACACAATCCTCCCAGCTTCAACTATCATGCCTGGTATCACCCTGGTCTCTGGTTATCTTGCTTCTTTCTCCACTATATATAATGACTTTGGCAAAAGCAGCCCTCCCATGAGTGCCTTCTCAATTTCCACCACTGCCATCAGCATGATTATTCCCTGATTCACCACACCAAACAGTCCTACAATGCAGATCGCATCTCTTCCTCTTCCAACTCATATCGCCAGCTCTGCTCCATCCTCCAATCCTTCTCAGCCCCCAGTACCTCATCCTCTGAATCTATCTCCTCCTCCTCCTCCTCCTCCTCCCGAGATCCAGCCCAGCTTTCTGCTTTTTTATCTGATAAAATCCAGTCTCTCTGCTGTACCTTCCCTATCCCCACCCCCTCCTCCCCCGCTGAGTCCTCCTCACTCTCCATTCCTCTCCTCATCTTCTCTTTCCCACAGCTGGTCTTCTTTTCATCCTATTTCCTCAGCTGAACTGTCAAGAGCCCCAGCTTCTGCTTGCAAGACCACATGTCGCTCTGACCCTATCCCTTCTCACTGGCTGTCTGAACCTTCCCTGCCTCTCCTCTCACCTATACTTACCATGCTCAACACCAGTCTCTCCTCTTGAACATTCCCATCTCCCTGGAAACATGCTCTGTTTTATCCCCTTTTCAAAAAAAACATGCTGGTCCTCTCTATCTTAGCATACTAGCTTCCTGTTTTGAACCGACCCTTCTTATCTAAGGTGCTAGAAAAATTAGTATTTGCTCAACTTTCTTCACACCTCACCACTGCTCACATCCTTCACCAACATCAGGCTGGCACTCATCTTGGTCATAGTACTGAAATCATCCTCCTTTCCTTTCTTAATGAGCTGCACACCTTCCACGACCACAGTGACATTTCTTTGGCTGTTTCTTTAGACCGCTTGTCTGCCTTCAATTTGGTTGACCACACTACTCTTCTTTCTTGGCTTTATGATTCTGGTGTGTGAGGGACTGTTCTGCATTGGTTCCATTCTTTCCTTTCCTCCAGGACCTTCTCTGTTCTTTCAGGTGCTTCTTCTTCTCCCCACTGCTTTGGTGTTCCCCATGCTTCTATTCTGGCCCCTCTCCTCCTCAATGTTTTTCTGGCCCCTCTGTCATTACTCATTCAGCAATATGGCATTTTAGCATATTATTATGCTGCTGACATTATTCTCCTACATCGCACTAACCCTTCAGCTCCTAATCTATCTCCTCTTAACTTCTGTCTTGAAGATGTTAATTCCTGGTTGTCCTCCAACTTCCTATGTCTTAATCTCATGAAATCCACAGCCATCTAGTTTATGTTCGATGGTCCCTGCCCATCCCTTGCTCCCACACTCTCAGACTCCACTATCCCACTGGTTTCTTCCCTTCATTACCTCGGTGTTACCCTGGACTCTTCTTTGTCCTTCCGGGAGCACCTCTCTGTACTTATTCCCCACTCTTTCTTCTCCCTGCATCAAATCCATGATATTCATCCTTTTCTGCCCTCAACTTCTTTGATTGCTCTTGTTCTTTCTCTTATCACCTCATGTCTCGATTATTGTAATGTTGCACTCACCGGTTTACCCCAGTATCAACTCCACCATCTCCAGCTTCACCACCGCTCGCATAATCACTCACACCTCCTGCACGGATCAGATTACACCCACACTCATCCATCTTCATTGGCTTTCTATTCAGTTTCAAATCCAATACAAGATACTCATTCTGGCATCCCTCTGTATCTATCAGACCTTATTTGTCTTCATTCCCCCCACCGTGCCCTCTGCTCCCTTCATGCTAATCAATTGCACCTTCCCTCTGCTTCACAGGCTCACCTAGAATCCACCTGCAACTCTTCTTTTTTCTTTCTTTATCCCACCCTCTGGAATGCCCTCCCTTCTGACTTCTGCCTGGAGCTATCATTCCATACATTCAAATCAAAACTGAAAACTCATTTATTCTAGCTCACCTTTGACCTTCCCTCACCCACTGCATAGCCCTTCTCCCAAATATCCTTCTTTTATGCTCTCCTTTTCTCTTTCTTCTCCCTGTGTGACTGCACTCCTCTGTTCTATTGAAAATTTGGCATTCCTTTCCTCCTCTTTGGTTTCAGCAGATAATTTTGCTTTATTGTAAACTACCCTATTACCTGCATAAAGGTGTGGTATATTAATTTCACTATTACTAATAATAATTCATTACAGTTCATCTACTGCAATATTATTTTTTTGTAAGTGCTGTCAATGCTGACTCCTGGAAACCCAGCAGTCCCTTGATGTTTTTGGCAAGATTTGACTGAAGGTAGATTACCAGCCTTTTCTTCCAAGACAACATAGGGTAAAGTGACTTGGCCAAGGTCACAACTAGTGCTAGTGGGAATTAAACCCAGATCTCCTAGGTGCCAGACTGTTGTTCTAACCACTAAGCTACTCCTCCACCCCAGTAGTCAATTATCCCAAACTGTTTGACTATATGTAGACCAATTTAGCTTTGGTCCTTGTAGCATACTTCTATCTTGCATAACTATCTACATTCCTTAATTTATCCTATTCCAAATAGAGGAGTAGCCACATGCTTAGAGTCCTGTCTTAGGAACCAGGAGACCAACATTCAATTCTAACAAGTATTCCTTGTGTCCTTGGGCAAGTCACTTAACTTGGATTTTTCTGAGGCAATGGAGGATTAACAACATCCCTGTTTACCATGCATTGCCAAATTCAAGTTACAATATAAACCACTTTGACTGAAATGATAAAGGGGTATAAAAATCCTGTTAAATAAATATTTATCTATCAAATTAAATGTTAGGGCACATGCTAGTAGTAGACACACCACTCTTGTCAGGTGCACAATTCTAAATAACACTAATTATGTTTGTGATTTACTCTCCAACTGTGACAATTTACCATACAAGTAGTTAATCTTATTACTTAAGGGGTAACAAACATTATGTAAAATATAACTGGCAGTTTATAGTGAATAAATTAAACTCATTTCAATTATTTATCAAAAATTCTTAGGACGGCTCTTATCTTAGGCAATGGTTCGACTCACATTACTGAAAATAATTCAAAGTAAGTGTAACTATCTAATTAACATGGACATCTCAGCTCACAAAGGAAGGAACATGGGGCCCGATATTCTTCTTGGCAGGCTATGCGCAATGTCGGCACACAGCCCTGCCCGCCGACCCTTAAACCCGAATATTCAATGCCGGGGTCATATGTGGCCCCAGTATTGAATATCCGGGTATCACCGCATAACTTGGAGGCCACCAAAGCTAACCGGGCAGCAGCGCTATTGGGTTTTCCTTACCTATCTTTTCAACACAGAACACTAATTGGGCAGCATGCAATATCACTTCTGCCCGGTAATCTCATGCCCCCACCTCCACTCATCGCCGATATACCCCGATGCTAGCTGGATAGCATCAGGGCATGTAGCGGATATAGATGGGGATATTCAATGGCACTACCATTCTATGTGCCATTGAAAATACCCTTCTAAGACATTTACACAGTTTACTAGGCTGTAAGCCGTGAAATGCCCTTCAACACAAAACAAAAGGAACAGATACTGTACATAAGGGTCATTACATAAATGGTGGTTTAGTGCATGAAGAAAAGTTGTAAAAGTTATATTTTTCTTAGAAAAAGCAGAAGGGTCAATATAAAAAACAAAACAAAACAAAAAAATCCACTTATGCAGTTGACAATTGTGCTAACCACTTAAGTGCTTTGTTCTACAATTAACCCAAATGCTAATGATTAGCTTCAAGTTATATGTCACAGTGGCCCTATGTGCCATTGTGATTGGGATATGTCAGTTTTTGAAATGTATATCTGCCAAGGACTAGGTAATCTAGGCTAGGTGTAGGCATGTCAGGGGCTTTCCAAGACCTTGAACATCAATGTTTGATTTCAGAAACATTCTGCACATTCTGAGCCATGCTCAAGTTTATACCTACAGCAAGACTTGAATAGGCATTGGAAAAGCTCCCATTCTGCCATGCAAAAACCCAGAGGGCATAGAGAAAAAGGTATATTTTTACTGATAATAACAAAAACTGCAGAGAAACAAGCATATTTGATTTCTGTTCAGCAGGCTTGTGTTAAGCATAGGATAGATGTCCGCAACCCTGCCAGCATGGTTTAAAGGTGAAGTCAGAGAGGCTGTTGTTGCCAAAAAAGCATCTTTCAGGAAATGGAAAAAAGAGCCAAACGATGAAACCTGGAAAAAGCACAAGCACTGGCAGGTCAAATGCAAGGCATTGATAAAGAAGGCAAAGGGAGAATTTGAGAAGAAGCTTGCTGCGGAAGCAAAAACGTGAAATAAAGATTTTTTCAAGTACATTCGTAGCAAAAAACCTGTGAGAGAATCAGTTGGACCATTAGATGATAGAGGAGTTAAAGGGGCACTAAGAGGCGACAAGGCGATAGCGGAGAGACTGAATGAATTCTTTGCTTCGGTCTTTACTGAGGAAGATGTAGGGATGTTACCCATGACTGAAGTGGTATTTAAAGGTGCGGAAGAATTGAAGGAAATATCGATACATCGGGAAGATGTATTACAACTATTAGATAAACTGAAGAGTAGCAAATCACCTGGGCCAGATGATATACATCCAAGGGTGTTGAAAGAACTGAAATATGAGATTGCAGACCTGCTATTAGTAATCTGTGAACTATCATTAAAATCATCTCTAATACCTGAAGATTGGCAGATCGCCAATGTAACACCAATTTTTAAAAAAGGTTCGAGGGGTGATCCGGGAAACTACACACCGGTGAGCCTCACGTCAGTACCTGGAAAAATGGTAGAAACCATCATAAAGAATAAAATTACTCAGCATGTAGATAGTCATGGCCTAATGGGAGACAGCCAACATGGCTTTAGACAAGGAAGATCTTGTCTTACTAATCTGTTATGTTTTTTTGAAAGTGTGAATAAACAGGTGGACAAAGGTGAGTCGGTTGATATAGTGTATCTGGACTTTCGGAAAGCCTTTGACAAGATCCCTCATCAGAGACTTTTCTCAAAACTAAAGAGTCATGGGATAGGAGGCAGTGTACTACTGTGGATCAGGAACTGGTTAAAAGATAGAAAGCAGAGGGTTGGGCTAAATGGCCAATTTTCCAAATGGAGAAAGGTGAATAGTGGTGTACCCCAGGGATCTGTGCTGGGTCCGCTGCTTTTTGACATATTCATAAATGATCTGGAAAGTGGAATAACGAGTGAGGATATCAAATTTGCAGATGACACAAAACTATTTAAAGTTGTTAAAACCCAAGAGGATTGGGGAAAATTGCAAGAGGATCTTGATAAATTGGAAGACTGGGCATCAAAATGGCAGATGAAATTTAATGTGGACAAGTGCAAAGTTATGCACCTAGGGAAGAACAACCCAAACTATGGTTACACGATGCAAGGTTCCACATTAGGAACCACCACCCAGGAAAAAGATTTAGACGTCATTGTGGATAACATTAAAACCCTCGGCCCAGTGTGCAGCGGCAGCCAAGAGAGCAAATAGAATGCTAGGTATGATAAGGAAAGGAATGGAAAATAAAACAATTCTGATTATGGAGACGTGGACATCCAGGAAATGAACAACTGCATTGGTGGCTACACAGATGTCCCCACTAGAAAAACTGGGGTTAACATAAGAACATAAGAACATAAGATATGCCATACTGGGTCAGACCAAGGTCCATCAAGCCCAGTATTCTGTTTCCAACAGTGGCCAAACTAGGTCATATGTACCTAGCAGTTTCCCCAAGAGACACAAGTTCCACAATGCTTATACTGGGTCAAGCATTGATATCTTCGGTCACTTCTTAATAATTGTTTATGGACCTTTCCTCCAGGAACTTGTCCAAACCTTTTTTAAACCCAGCTACACTAACAGCCTTTACTACATCCTCCGGTAACAAATTCCAGAGTTTGATTACACGTTGAGTGAAAAAATATTTTCTTTTATTAGTCTTAAATAGTGTACCCTGTAGCTTCATTGCATGTCCCCTAGTCTTTCTATATTCTGATAAGGTAAACAATCGATCTACGTTTACCCGTTCCACTCCGTTTATTAATTTATAGACTTCTATCATATCTCCCCTCAGCCGTCTCTTTTCCAGGTTAAAGAGCCCTAACCTTTTTAGCCTTTCTTCATAGGAGTATCCCTCCATCCCCCGTACCATTTTGGTGGCTCTTCTCTGTACCTTTTCTAAAACCGCTATATCCTTTTTAAGATACGGCGACCAGAATTGCACACAATATTCAAGGTGCGGTCTCACCATGGAACGATATAGAGGCATTATAATATCTTTTGTTTTATTTTCCATTCCCTTCCTTATCATACCTAGCATTCTATTTGCTCTCTTGGCCGCCGCTGCACACTGGGCCGAGGGTTTTAACATGGTATCCACAATGACGCCTAAATCTTTTTCCTGGGTGGTGGTTCCTAATGTGGAACCTTGCATCGTGTAACCATAGTTTGGGTTGTTCTTCCCTAGGTGCATAACCTTGCACTTGTCCACATTAAATTTCATCTGCCATTTTGATGCCCAGTCTTCCAATTTACCAAGATCCTCTTGCAATTTTTCACAATCCTCTTGGGTTTTAACAACTTTAAATAGTTTTGTGTCATCTGCAAATTTGATAACCTCACTCGTTATTCCACTTTCCAGGTCATTTATGAATATGTCAAAAAGCAGCGGACCCAGCACAGATCCCTGGGGTATACCACTATTCACCTTTCTCCATTGGGAAAATTGGCCATTTAGCCCTACCCTCTGCTTTGTATCTTTTAACCAGTTCCTGATCTGATACTATAGGCGGTTTCTTTCACGTTTCGCGGAGAAAAGTGCTCCACTATCAGACATGTTGAAGAAGAACCAGCCCAATCAGCTGCGATGGACTCCAGAGGCAATCACTGTGTTGGAATGCTTGAAGGCCGAACTATGCGCCGCCCCGGTTCTGCGAGGGGTTGAGTTCGACCTACCGTTCATCTTACAAACTGATGCATCCGACACCAGACTAGGGGCTGTGCTCTCGCAAAAACATGGTGGTATAGAGCACCCGGTGCTATGTTTAAGTAAAAAACTGTCTCCTGCGGAAAAAATTATTCCACAATAGAGTGAGAATGCCTCGCTATAAAGTGGGCCATAAAGTCTTTGAAGTTCTACCTGGCAGGTAGGAAATTTTTGCTCATGACTGATCACGCCCCTTTAAAGTGGCTTGGACAAATGAAAGACCACAACCCGAGATTGACAAGATGGTATATGGCGCTGAAGGTGTTTGACTTTACCATTGAACACAGAGCTGGCAAGCTACATCAGAATGCGGACGCATTATCCAAGATTACATGCTGCGATGATGTCATCAACCCAGCCTGTAATATCTTAAGGGGGGGAATATGTGATAATGACAGCAATGCTGAGCAGATGGATTGGGAAAATAATGAGCATTGTACCTTTAAGAGTAAGGACAAGTCAGGTTCCCATAGAAACCAAAAGCTTGTAACTAGAACTGAGCCCAGCCATAGCAGTGACGTAGGAGCTGAGTGGAGCTCTAATGAGTTGCACCTGAGTAGCCAGAGGGGTGTGGCTGCTGAAGAAAGCCGTTTTAAACCTGCTTCAGAGCTAGAGTTCAGGAAGAGAGTTGGAGAGAGAGAGAGCACACAGAAGCCACGAGGCGAGCAATGACAGCAGACAGAGCAACGCAGGCAAGGAAGGCAAAGAGGAGAGCAGCAAAGAGGGAAACTTTGGAACCCAGAACTAGCAAAGGAGGATTCTGGAGGGTCCATTTCCTTTACCTCAGGAGCACTAAAAGCCAAGCCAAAACCTCTGTGGAAACTACCTGAAGAAAAGGTAGAAGAGTTTACCTATACGAGGGAGGAAAGCTCTGATTACAGAAAAGGCATTGCGAGTGAGAAAGGTACGTCTGCCATAATTCCTAGCCAGAGACTTGCTGAGGAGATTGTACAGCAGTTAAAGAACTGTGCTAATAAGAGCAGAGATAGCACTGCTGCAAAAACAGCTGCAGTCAGAAACATTCTTAGTAAGTGTTTTGAAACAGATGTAAAGGCTGTTGCTAAGAGCTTACGTAAGAATCAGTTTCCTGCACTAGAGAAAGTTACTGCCAATCAGAGGGACAACTTTATTGAACAGCTGCAAGAAGTTCTCAGTGACCTGCAGGCTAGAAGTTCCCCTAAGCAGAATTATAATGATTGCAGTGAGGAGATGATTGATCACTTGGAGCTATGTTAGACAACCTTTGCATGAAGGTAATGCAAAGTTGTTTTCTCCTGAATGTTTGCTGTGAAGAAACAGTTTGCCATATGCTTTATTTTCTAACTTTGAATTGCTCCTGTTTCCTATTGTTTTGGAAAGTAATCCGTGTCATGTTTTGAGCCAAGAATCTATGTGTGAAAGGGAAAACCCCAAATAAAAATTTATCTGTTCAAATGACCCTCGTGCCACAACACCTTTGTTTGATAGTAAGCCTAGACTACAACTCCCAGCGTACCTTGCTGCTACCTTATTTATTCATTTATTTATTTAGCTGTATTTATATCCCGCTTTTCACCGGGTCAAAGCGGCGTTACATTAAGGGGTGGGGGAATTAAGTATACGGGCGGGGCCATCACTGGGGAGGCAACATTGATGATTTTGACATAGGACAGACTTTGGACATGAGGCAGACTTTTGGACATGGACAGTTTAGTATAGCTTATGATCAGTGGTTCATGGTGGGCTAGATCAGGGGTTGGTGCGCTTTTCGGTGGGAGTCGTGTTGAAGTGTTCCTGGAAAAGGATGTTTTTTAGCTGTTTTCTGAAAGATGGCAGGTCTGCATTGTTTCTGAGACAGCTCAGTAGAGAATTCCATAAAGATGGAGCATAAAGTTCAAAGGCTTGGTTGCAAAAAGGACACTTGAAGACAAAGTAGAGGTCACCCTTGCTCTAGAGTCACCGGCCCTAGGCGGGGGCAGGACATAACGTATGGTAACTGAAAATTTGCAAGCATTTTTTGTAAAAGAGTCCCATTTGTGATTGACATTTTCATTTGGGGTTTGTATTTTTTTCATTCCTTGGATTTTTCCAATAGACTTAAGTGTAGACTTGCTGCCGGTTTGTGTTTTGGCATTATTTTGGCATGCTTTCAGTGAAGTGAGTAATTAATGCACATGGGACATTTTCATTGTCATTATCAATTTGCGGCTAGCAAAAACAAAGAATTCTTTGGGTATAGTCCAAAAAGAGTCCTCTAAAAGTCCTTGAAATTTTACTCTATTAAGAGTAAAATTTTCCTTTCTTTCTTGGAAGAATGTACACATGTCATATTATTGTACTATGACTCAGCAACACTGAAAGATACATTTGCAAAAGGTCATGATAGAAGTGATATATTTAATCACATTACATTTCTAAGGCTATATTTTTGATATAATGAACATTCAGATATTCAGTTCACAATTTGATATGCATTGCTGGACAGATTGCATAATAAAATGTGAGCTGTTTCTAAACATAAGGCAAAGCAGAACACCTCAACTTGCTTAATTTTGTGAGTGTCAAAGGATTTTTCCAACACAAAATATATACCTCCAGCAAGTTAGAATATGAAACATAACATAACATGACCTATTATATGAAACATTTTGGAGATCTTTTATTAAAGGCTATTAGGGTTTTGAACTTAGCATGCATTTAGCATGAAAACGAATGTGTGTTAAGTACAAAGCCTCTGTGGTAACTGTCTGGGGTGTGGACAGCAGGTTGCCAGCAATTACTGTGCAGATGCATATACTTACACATGGCAAACTTAATGCAGGTGCATCTAAAGCCAATCATAGAAGTATCGACAGTTAGACCTGTGAAAATTGCCATATTTACGGTTAGCATGTGATATGTACCTCTGCACTATCTGCAATGTTCTCGCAATGCCCACATGCCACCCCTGACTTGCCCTTTCCCCAGCCCTTCCAATTTATCAAGATCCTCTTGCAATTTTCCACAATCCTCTTGGGCTTTAACAACTTTAAATAGTTTTGTGTCATCTGCAAATTTGATAACCTCACTCGTTATTCCACTTTCCAGGTCATTTATGAATATGTCAAAAAGCAGCAGACCCAGCACAGATCCCTGGGGAACACTACTATTCACCTTTCTCCATTGGGAAAATTGGCCATGACTATCTACATGCTGAGTAATTTTATTCTTTGTGATGTTTTCTACCATTTTTCCCGGTACTGACGTCAGGCTCACCGGTCTGTAGTTTCCCAGATCACCCCTGGAACCCTTTTTAAAAATTGGTGTTACATTGGTGATCCTCCAGTCTTAGAGATGATAGTTCACAGATTACTAATAGCAGATCTGCAATCTCATATTTCAGTTCTTTCAACACCCTTGGATGTATACCATCCGGCCCAGGTGATTTGCTACTCTTCAGTTTATCTAATAGTTGTAATACATCTTCCCAATGTATTGATATTTCCTTCAATTCTTCCGCACCTTTAAATACCACTTCAGTCATGGGTAACATCCCTACATCTTCCTCAGTAAATACCGAAGCAAAGAATTCATTCAGTCTCTCCGCTATCGCCTTGTCGTCTCTTAGTGCCCCTTTAACTCCTCTATCATCTAATGGTCCAACTGACTCTCTCACAGGTTTTTTTGCTACGAATGTACTTGGAAAAACCTTTATTTCACGTTTTTGCTTCCGCAGCAAGCTTCTTCTCAAATTCTCCCTTTGCCTGCTTTATCAATGCCTTGCATTTGATTTGAAAGTGCTTGGTGCTGTTTCCAGGTTTTGTCGTTTGGCTCTTTTTTCCATTTCCTGAAAGATGCTTTCTTGGCAACAATAGCCTCTCTGACCTCACCTTTAAACCATGCTGGCAGTTTTTTGGACTTCCTTCCACTTTTCTTAAAGCGTGGAATACAGCTGGTCTGGGCTGCCAAGATAGTATTTTTCAACAATACCCAAACTTGATGTAAGTCTTTAACCTTTGCAACTGCTCCTTTTAGTTTTTTCTTAACTATTTTCATCATTTTATCATAGTCTCCCTTTCGAAAGTTAAAAGGTAGTACTGTGGATTTCCATACTATCCCTCTTCCACTAATTAAATCAAAGGCGATCATGCTATGATCACTATTGCCAAGTGGCCCCAACAACCTTATCTCTAGCACTAGATCTGGTGTTCCACTAAGGACTAGGTCTAAAATGGCTTCCCCTCTGGTTGGTTCATGAACCAGCTGCTCCAAAAAGCAGTCATTTATGTCATCTAAGAACTTTATCTCCCTAGCATGTCCAGCCGTGACACTTGCCCAGTCGATACTGGGGTAATTGAAATCACCCATTATTATTACTGCGCTGTAACTTTTGTTAGCTTCCTTGATTTCTTTGAGCATTTCATCATCCATTTGTTCATTCTGGCCCGGTGGTCGATAGTACACCCCCACTGCCATTGCCTTCCCCTTTTTACATGGAATTTCAATCCATAGAGATTCTACAGCAAATTTTGATTCCTACAAAACTTTAATCCTTTCTGACTCAATGCCCTCTCTAACATAGAGCGCAACCCCTCCATCAATTTGATCAGCTCTATCATTACGATATAGTTTGTACCAAGGTATCACAGTGTCCCACTGGTTGTCCTCCTTCCACCATGTCTCTGATATTCCAATCATATCTAACCTCTCATTTAGTGCTATATATTCTAACTCTCCCATCTTATTTTTTAGACTTCTAGCAATTGCATACAAGCATTTTACAGACTGTATTTTATTCATATTAATTTGGCTATTGGTAGACATGGGTAATTTGGGATCTTTAAGTTCTGTCTGCTCCATACTCGAGGGCATTTGGGCTACTTTACTCTTTTTTGGAACCTCTCTGCTTTTGGTAGTATCCTTCAAGGATACATTCTTCCGAGCCATCCGCTCTTGGGCAACTGTTGGCTTTCCCTTATTATCTAGTTTAAAAGCTGCTCTATCTCCTTTTTAAAGGTTAATGCCAGCAGCCTGGTTCCATCCCAGTTAAGGTGAAGCCCATCCCTTCGGAAGAGCCCCTCCTTTCCCCAGAATGTTCCCTAATTCCTAACAAATCCAAACCCCTCATCTCTGCACCATTGTCTCATCCACGCATTGAGACTTCGGAGCTCTGCCTGCCTTTTGGGTCCTGCATGTGGAACTTGAAGCATTTCGGAGAACGCTACCCTGGAAGTTCTGGATTTCAACTTCTTACCTAAAAGCCTAAATTTAGCCTCCAGAACCTCCCTACCACATTTTCCTATGTCATTGTACCAAGACATGTACCAAGACAGCAGACTCCTCCCCAGCACTAAGACCTTATCTAGGTGGCGCGTGAGGTTCGCTACCTTCGCACCAGACACGCATGTTACCAGGCGATCCTCACGCCCACCAGCCACCCAGCTATCTACATGCCTAATGATCGAATCACCAACTATAAGGGCTGTCCTAACCCTTCCCTCATGGGCACATGGCCCTGGAGAAACGTCCTCGGTGCGAGAGGGTTTTACATCAC
The DNA here is from genome assembly GCA_033557465.1 of Ichthyophis bannanicus. Classification (NCBI taxonomy): domain Eukaryota; kingdom Metazoa; phylum Chordata; class Amphibia; order Gymnophiona; family Ichthyophiidae; genus Ichthyophis; species Ichthyophis bannanicus. The sequence goes on along the minus strand of CM066031.1, from coordinate 1,727,282,711 downwards.
CTGGAAGACAGGTCTTAGTTACAGGATCACTTCCTGCCACACCAGGGTGATGCTCTCCTGTCACGTGACCTCTCTCCTCCATGGCAACAGGGATGCTGCCAGACTGGAGGTGGGACTTCAGGACTATATCCCTGTAGGTCTCGTCTATGTACCTCTCTGTCTGTCTTATGTTTTCCAAGTCTGCTACTCTAGCCTCTAGAGAACGGACTCATTCCCTGAGAGCAAAGAGCTCCTTGCACCTAGTGCACACGTAAGACCTCTCACCAACTGGGAGAAAATCATACATGTGACACTCAATGCAAAAGACTGGAAAGCCCCCATCTCACTGCTGGACTGCTGTCTGCATCTTAGTTTTAAGTTTTTGTTTAGATCTTTAAGTCCTTTATTTACTAAGGGTTGCCAATAAAACTGTACCCATTACGTTTAATATACCTTGTTCACCTGAAGCTTAATTAATCTCAGGTCCTTAGTGTAGGACTGATTTGGGTAACGTGCTTCACCTGAGAGCACCTCCTGTCTGTTAAAATGTGTAAGAACCTATAAAGTTACGATTATCCCAGGGGTGAGTGGGTGTGGGGAGGGAGGGAGGGAAATAACACTTATTAAAAGAGGGCTGCTACACAGTACCCTGTCCTGTGCTGCTGAGGTAAGCTATATTCTTATTTGATTTAAATTATAGCTCTTTGCTGCTGCTAGGCTCTAACTTATTATGAAATTTAAACTACAAGCTCTCTGCTGGGTTCTAAATTTAACCAGAAAGCTCTCTTCTGTGTTTTAAATTTAAACTAAAAGTACTTTGCTGCTGCTAGGCCCTGAGTGACTATTAAATTTAAACTACAAGCTCTCTGCTGGGTATGAAATTTAACCAGAAAGCTCTCGTCTGTGTTTTAAATGTAAACTTAAACTGCTGCTCCTAGGCCCTGACTTATTTAACAAAAAATAGTGGGTTCACAGATTAATTAGCTTTAATAAAAATAATTCCTTTCAGAAAATTCCCAGAAGTATATACTCACAATTGCAGATCTCTCTCAAGAAGTAACAGTCCCCTTTTTTAGTCTTTCAACTGTAGCCGCATTGCAGGTCCCTTAGTCTGTCCATACTGATGGCATAAAAAAGCGACCTACGTTTACCTGTTCCACTCCGGTCAATAATTTATAGACCTCTATCATATCCCCCCTCAGCCGTCTCTTCCTAAGGTTGATGAGCCCCAACCTTTTTAGCCTCTCCACAAAGTGGTATTCTGCTATCTGCAGAACCATCTGTGATGTTTGTCATGATCTCACAGTGACAGTGGCAGCACACAGTCCTGCTACTGCTGTGGAAAGACAATGTGCCACAAGGGAATGTCCTAGGGTTCTTTCACCCCAGGCAGATACCAAGGCTGCTTCATCCCCCTGTCCCCCGCTGCCGCAAAACCCACCTGTAGGGAAAGAGGCTGTAGCCCTCCAAGTAATTGGAAAATGTAGGTGCCTGGGGAAATACCACAGTAGTGGCTGCCATCCTCCTCCTAAGATGTATCGGTGGCAGATGTTGATGGTGCCCCTGCATGGGCAGCTGGTGGGGGGGCTGCTTGACCATCCATGTGTGTTCCTGTCCCCCCATCTGGCTCTTGTGCCCAATGTGCCTGCCAAACCCCCATGTTTAACATGCTGGGACTGTGACCACCACCACTGACAATGCATGGGCATGTCTGCATGGGGTGTTGGTGGTGACATTGGAAGTGGCACCAGCCTGAAGCAGAAAGAAACCTTGTCCTAGTTGTGTGTGCCATGCACATTGCAGCATATGCCAAAAGCCAGCTTAAGGGGAGCATGTCAACAACAGGAGCTGTCAATTCCAAAAGGCAGCACTGTGGTGCAACACACACAGTTGGTGTGTATATGTGTAGATGGTCACAGTTCAGGTCCCCACTGGGTTTTCTGTATTGCATCTTTCTTTGGACAAGGTTTAGCTGACGGTGTAAGTACAGCTCCAGCATGTGCAACCCCCAAGAAGATGGCCAGCAAGGGTGGAAACTACTACCAGCAGCACTGACAGGCTCCACTATCCATAGCTGGTTGGAGGCTAATAGCACACGGTAACAACGTGTGGTGAGGCCAAGGCACGGTAACAGCATCTGCAAACAGAGCGCACGTTATCAGTCTTTGAGCTGACATTGAGACAGGTCTACTCACAGGGGGCATTTGCAGCAGTTAGCCATAGTATGCACACCTATCTTGTGACTGCTCCACATATTCACTCAAGGACAATCCTCCCTTTGTTGCCCACATCAGGCATATGCTGCCTCCACCCAGACACTAACATTACATCTGCATACATGTCCACACTTCACAGACACTATAATGTAGCTTATGGTACAGTGTATGCTTTCAGGTGTATCTAGGACTGCATGCCTGTCACAGTGCCCCCCGCTGCTGCATCCCCTCTCCTGACTCTGTTGCTGCCACCACCCACACTGACCATCATCACTAGGCAGCCTCCTATTTCGCCTAGTCAACAGCATAGGCCTGCTGTATGGTCAAACATGCTCATCATACATATTGCCACATTGCCAGGCATCAGTTGAATCAACTCCATCAGCTACCAATTGTGCTTGCATCCATACCTTCTCCAATGGCTTCCCTGCCACCCCCCCCCCCCCCCATCAGTGTTTCAGTGGCTTTTCTGCATTAAGGTGCATGCCAGACACCTTACTGCAGCATGTGCTATTAACCCATGATAAATGGTCCCCTACCACCCCTTAATGTCCTGTTACTGCACGGTAAGTATCCACTACCACCTCTTAATGCAGAATATGCTATTACCACACAGTAAGTGTCCACTAATACCCCTTAATGCTGGAACACCTCTGACATGCCCAGCACAATTAGCACATGATAACCCCTTCTCACGGCTGTTAACACATGGAAAAAGATGCTCCATTACCGCCATTTAGTAAACATACCCCTTAGATTTTTGGTATATAAGTTTAGCTAAATAAATAAGAACATAAGAAATACCATACTGGGTCAGACCAAGGTCCATCAAGCCCAGTATCCTGTTTCCAACAGTGGCCAATCCAGTCACAAGTACCTGTCAGGTACCCAGTACAAGCATTGTGGAACTTGTGTCTCTTGGGGAAACTGCTAGGTATGTATGACCTAGATTGGCCACTGTTGGAAACAGAATACTGGGCTTGATGGACCTTAGTCTGACCCAGTATGGCATCTTATGTTCTTATGTTCTTACACAGGTTTCACAATGCTTGTCCCGCAGAAAGCAGTGGTTTTCTTGGGTTTTCTTTAATAATGGCTTATGGATCTTTCCTCCAGCAAGTTGTCCAAACCCTTTTTAAACCCTGCTACACTACATCCTCTGGTAATTCCGGAGTTTGATTACGTGTTGAGTGAAAAAATATTTTCTCTTATTAGTCTTAAATGGGTTACATTGTAGCTTCATTGAGTGTTCCCTAGGCTTTCTACTTTTTGATGGCATAAACAATCGATCTACATTTACCCGTTCCATTCCCTTCATTAATTTATAGACCTCTATCATATCTCCCCTCAGCCGTCTCTTTTTCAAGTTGAAAAGCCCTAACGTTTTTGAGTCTTTCCTCCTTTACCTGAGCTCCCAGCAGCTCAAATGTGACTGATAGATTGGCTCTCTTATCCTGCGTTAAGGCAACCAACCTTATTGGGCATTAAGGTGCACGCTTGGCACCCTTACCGCCCAACGTCCTGTTACCACCTGATTATCAGCCACTAGTGCCCTTACCGTCGGAATGCCTACTCTCCACACCATCCTTTTATGCACGTTGAAGCCCTTAATGCTGCTGTTTTGCACTCACAAATGATGCACCCTTAACAGTCCTTGGTAAACATATCCCTAAGTGTGAAAGAGAAAGAGAGTTCAGTAATGTTATGTAATCAGCTTTTGCTGAGAATTACCTGAAAAAATGATATAAAACTTTGAACAAATTATCCTAATAGCTTACAAAAAAACAAAATAAAAACAAGGGTTAATAAATAATTCCAGATTTTGCAGTGTTAATTCTTATGTATTTGCTATTGAAGTGCAAAATGTATTTTGTTACCATACTAACCAAAACATAACTATTTCTTCAGGAAATTTTATTTGATGGATTAAAAGCTGTAAGCATTACAAATGTCCAGAAAGAGAGAAGGGTTAGGTGTAGTCACCCCTGTAAAAGAAAGTTTCCCACACTAAGGGGTATGTTTACTAAACCGGGCTAACGGTTAACCCGGGCTATCTGCAAATAGGTCCCATTGAATAATATGGGACCTCGTGGCAGATAGCCCAGGTTAACTGTTAGCCCGGTTTAGTAAACATACCCCTAACATTACAACTGCTGAAACAGCTTGTCCTTGAGCCATTGGTAAGATCAAATGCCTGCTGAGATTTGAAACCATTTAATAGTAGCACTGTTAGGCATGGAACTCTGGGAGTGCTTGGATCAGCTGTGTGCGAGGGATTTCCTTTGGGATAGTTTCTCCAAATGGGTTAGTTTTGCGCATACGTTGGCAGTCGTAAACCTCACTTCTAAACCAGGGTATGTGGAGTATGATCTTAGTCTTTCAAATTTACTGCTAATGCTCGGCGTAATACTTGCATCGTGCCAAAGAGAGCCTCCTGCTGGAGTTCATAAGATGTAACATGTATGGGTAGTTTGTCAAGATGTGCTTGGAAATTCTTCTTTATCAAGCCTGTGGCTCCCAGTACAATGGGAAATATTTCTGTATCTTTCTGCCACATTTTCTTGGTCTCTGACTGCATTTCTTCCCTGTTTGATTCCTGCCTGCTGTTATTTGAAACCATTTAATAGCAGCGCTTTTAGGCATGACCGCGCCTGGCAGGCCCACACCTGAGGGCCTCACCAGAGGGCCCTTTGGCATGGCCACATTTAGGCCACAGTTTTATACTTCTTCCAGTTGCTAACTATTCGTCTGTTGTTATCGGGTATTTTGTTGTCTGCTGTTGATTCCCTGTCATGGAGTGCTCCTTCCTTTGTGTTTGTGTGTACTTATATATTTATTGATTTCATAGTTTAACACTAGAAGCCCCAAAGTGCATCAATTGACGCAAATGCATCTTCGAAGTTGTATACCAGCGCCACTGCTAGAACCATGTCAGTCATGTTCCATGACTTTGTTAGTAAGGTCAAGATGTTCAAATGTGTGCATCAAAAATTAATGACAGATGCATCACCTAGCGGGAAAATGAATTTATACCTAGAAGTCCCAAATTACATCAATTGACGCACTCAGTTGTTTTGGATGTGTCAATTGACATACTTTGGGGCTTCTAGGTATAAATTCATGTTCCCACTAGGTGATGCATCTCAATCACTGTTTACAGTTTTACTCCGACATTACAAACAATAAACAGACGATGATGTCATGTAATGATGTCACATACTGCATGTATTTAACAAATAAGTAACTTCACATTAATTCACATCTGAATTTCATGTTAAAGGCAGTCATCGTGATAATGCATCAATTGACGCACTTTAGAGTTAATACCAAGAATCACTGAGCATTTCAATCGGCTTCTTATCTTGTATAGTGGGATATTTTCATTATGGTGCAGTATCTTGTACCTGTTTTGTTATAGATGATATGCACAGTTTATCTTATTGCACATTGCTATTGAATGCCTGCTGCTGGCTGTATTTTCTTTAAAAGTTGGTGACCGCTTGCTTTGAAGCTAGTGATGATCTGTGACTACCACTTGTTTATTCAACAGTATTTTATGGTGCTTGTTATCCCTCCTGTCACTATGGTCTCATTAGTTACATTAAGTCTTCCTTCTCCTCTTCTCCGGAGATATTCACCCTAACCCTGGCCCCCCAGACTTGCTCCTCACCTTCCTACCTCTCTATCCCATCCTAATCTCATCTCTATTCCTCTCCTTCCCTCTTCCTTTCTCTCTTTTTCCTGTGTTTTGTGGAATCCACATTCAATCACTAATAAACTTTCCTTTACTCATGACCTTTTTATTTCAAATTCTTTAAATCTTCTTGCTCTCATGGAAACTTTGCTTCGTCCTGATGATACCGTTTCTGTTGCAGCCCTCTGTCATTTTCCCCACACTCCCCATGCCTCTGGCTGTGGTGATGGTGGTGGATTTTTGCTTTTGCCATCTTGTCAGTTCCAATCACTTCCTCAATCTCACTTCATCCCTTCCTTTGAAATCAATTCTATCCACCCTTTTTATCCCCTACCTCTCTATGTGGCTGCCATGTAAAGACCTCCTGATTTATCCATTCCCTCTTTTCTAATTGACTTTTACTCTTGGCTCTCACAATTCTTTGACTCTTCCTTTCCCTTGATTATCCTTGGTGACTTCAATATTCATGTCAATAACCTTTCTGACCCATATGATTCTAAGTTCCTTTCCATCTCCTCTTCTTTTAATCTTCAACTGTGTTTCTCAGCTCCTAACTCTCAGCGTGATCACTGTCTTGATCTGGTTTTCTCCTCTAATTGTATAATCTCTAACTTCTGTAACTCAGTTCTTCCATTATCTGACCACTCCCTTTTAAGTTTCTCCCTTCATCACTCTCCTCCTCAATCAAGCCCTGTTTCCTCTTGCCTTTTTAGGAATCTTCATACTATTGATCCTTTATCTCTCTCCTCTAAGGTCTCTTCTTCTCTTTCCTCTAACTCTGTTGATGATGTGATTGTTTCTTGCTCTTGATTCCGTTGCTACTCCTATCCCTCCCTCTATCAGATGCACTACACCTCAGCCTTAGTTGTCCACAACTTACCGTTTTCTCCACTCCTGCACTCCTTGTTCTACAGTTCCAATGACCAACAATTAGCAGAGCAACTTTGTCTGGTAAAAAACTTTTCTGATGACATCAGGATGACTTTTGGCCTTGACAAGTGTGCTAAGGCAATCTTTTTCAGTGGAAAATTGAACAAAACCGAAAACATCTCCCTTGTTAAGGGCTGTGAGATTAAGGACCTTGAACAGGAAGGGGTATATGCGTATCTTGGAATAGAGGAAGGAATGACACTCGAGCAGAAACTCTTGAGAAAGAAGATCAGTAAAGAATATTACAAGAGATTAAAACTGTAATTGAAAAGTGCTTTAACATCACAAAATAAGATACAAGCCATCAATCAGCTGGCAATTCCTGCACTCTCATAACAGTTTTGGGATTGTGGTTTGGCCTCATAAAGATCTTGAAAAACTGGATGTGCGAACAAGAAAACTCCTCCATGCCCATGAAGTAATTTACAAGAAAAAGTGTATGCCAAGATTGTACATTCCTAGAGCTGAAGAAGGGCTAGGACTTATAGAGACTGACTACACCTACAGAGCTACTTTTCCCTGTAAAATAGTTATCTTCAAGTTATAATGCCCTGTTCAATATAATTTCAGTTTATTCAATGTAAACCACCTTGATATCATGAAAGGCGGTATATAAGAAATGTTAAATAAATAAATAAATAACTATTGTAGGCCTCCAAGCCTATTTGACAGCATCATCAGATCCAAATATGCAAAAAGTGCTGAAATATGAAAGTAAACGACCAGAATCTGTCTCCATCTTCAAACTTGGACAAGCATTCTGACGATTAGAAGGAATGAGTGAGAATCCACAGGCATACATGGGAAAGGAAGTAAGAGAATTTGCAAAACAAGTAAAAAAACTCTTCAAAGAATTAGATCAGCAGTCAAGGAAAAACAAGTGGCAAATGCACAAATACAGTGGAAAATACAGAGTGTTACTTCAAGAAACTTTTGTCGAATTAGAATGGACTCATGAATGGTTGAAGAGAAGTGAACTGAAACCCAAGGATGAAAGATGAATAGTTGCAGCCCTGGACAGTGGATTACGGATGAGATGATTTACGGTGAGTATTAAAAAAACTGGCACAACAGACATATGCCGATTCTATAAGAAAGAGCTGGAAACACTGACTCACCTTACAGCAGGCTGTGAAGTTCTGATGGCAGAAAATTTCTGTACAGAAAGGCACAACAAAGTAGCATGCCTCCTCCACTGGAAACCCTGTAAATACTATAACATAATTGTCCCTGAAAAGCACTGGGATCATGACCCTAAGAGAATAACAGAGAATGAAGAAGTTATGATCACCTGGGACATTCCCATTCTGATGCATAAGAAACTGGATGCCAGGAAACTTGACATAGTGGTAAAAGAGAAGAATACCAGAACGGCATTGATAATAGAAGTGTTGCTACTGAGTGATTATTCTGTGAAACGAGTGGAGAGGCAGAAGATCCTGAAGTACCAAGAAATGCAGTCAGACACCAATAAAATGTGGCAGAAAGAAACGGAAATATTTCCCATTGTACTGGGAGCCAAAGACTTGATAAAGAAGAACTTCCAAGCGCATCTTGACAAACTACCCATACATGTTACATCTTATGAACTCCAGCAGGAGACTCTTTTTGGCATGATGCAAGTATTATGCTGAGCATTAGCACCTTATATTGTGCCCTATAGGTTACGGCCCTGAGGTGAAGGTGTTTCTGCTGGCAGCACAGATTGTAGAGATGTGTCTGACTGTTACAGGCAGAAAAGGGATTGCCTTGGACAGCCTTACTAGATGAGATCTCTGAGGCATCAAACCCATGACCTCTGGTTTGGCAGTCATTGCATTAACCAGTGGGCTGCACCTCTAAAGCATATATCACAGCACTGGTGGCCACAGAAAGACTGCAGGTGACTGCATGACATGTCTGCTGTGGTTACCAGGATAGGGTAAACCCACCAGTACCCATGATGCAATGCACCTGCAGACCAGCAGTCTACATCTGATCACAGGATGGGGTATGCGCCTCTACAGCACCTTAGCCTGGTAGGGGGAACTGACCGTGTGTGTTATTGGCACAGAGTAGCTACAGACCGTGACATTGTGTGGTCCCTGTGCTCACCCTGAGGGTGGTTTGGGGTGCCTAGCACCAGGTCTGCAGCACCCAGTTTGGCTGAGATAGGTTGTGCTGCAAGTCCCCATCAGTGTCAGTGTGTGACAGGTAGTCCTTGCAGACACACCTAGGATACACCTGTGTCCATCTGTATTCCCCAATCACGTCTAGCCCTTGTGGACTATGACACACCCAGAATAGTGCATATCCTGTGTGGTTGTCATGGTCACTTGCTATAAGAGCAGGGGGGTTTCTGGAACCACATGCAGATTATGCAGCACCACCCAACCCGCCCTCTCTGGGTCAGGGTGGGGGACAGGATCTGCCACCAACATCATTGCAATGGAGGCAGTAGAGGGGACCATCAACCCCAATCCTGCTGGGGAATAGGCACCCTCCAGGGCAGTCAATGCAGATCTGTACTTATATTTAGAGAATAAAATAGGAGGAGAGAGGTAGTGAGTACGAGGAAAATTCAAAAAAATAGTTTTCTCAAATGAAAGGCATTTTCTAAGTATTCATATTGCCAATGGAGAAAGAGTCTTGAACCAAGGAAGCCACAGTTACCTGAAGGGTCAGGATCTGAGAGTCTCCCTTAGAAACACATGTCTCATCCTCAGATAACCTCAACTCATGGTCCCTCAGAGCATCTACATTCTCCTTAGTGAACTGTGAAAGTTTAGTTAACAATGACTGAAGTGACAACTCAGATTTAGACACAATTTTCCAGATATCTTGTAAAGAAATATCCTGTGGAGGCTGAGGAATTTCTCGAACCAGTGAAAAATCAAAAGGCTGAGGCAAGACAGTTTCTGAAGTAGTTATTCTTTGGAAGGTATCTTGGAGAGGAGCCACACTGGGAGGGGTGCCACACACACTCTGGAAAGGGAGTCCTTCTCCTCCAAACACAATCCAATGTTGGGTGAGGATAATACCCTTTGTAAATCAGGAGACACATGGGAGAATACAGTACTTACAGAGGCTGAAAATATATCTGAACCTCCCAACGAAAGTGCTCCTGTAGCAGAGCCCATAGACTTTAAAAGAGCATCCATAGGGCCCACTACCTTCGCAGCTTTAAATATAGTTAATAATAGGGACAGAGGTCTCTTCTTCTGTTTCCCATTAGTAACAACTTCAAACTCCTCTACTGCTTATTTGTGCTCCAAAGGGGCTCTAAAGGGCACACCTGCCCCTTTGGACACACCCCTTTGTAGCACATGCCTAAGGGCATGCACCTGCGGCGTGTGTCCCGCAGTGGGGACTCAGATGATCTAGCCCAAGCTGCACATGAAGTCCTCCATAAACAACAACACAGTGCTGTGGTTCCAATCAGGTAAAGTTCAGTAAAAACAGGAAATAGAATGCCTTCAGCATCCCACAGTGGGGGCTCAGATGATCTAGCCCAAGCTGTATATGTGGTCCTCCAACATACAGCAATATGGTGCTGGGCTCCAATCAGGTAAAGTTCAGTAACAAACAGGAGATAGAATGCCCTCTCCGATCTATGATCTTATTCAAATGCAGGCTAAAGGTCCACCTCTTCGAGGCTACTTTTGGATGCTGACCCTTTACTCCTTTGTTATTACCCATGCAGGGCCAGTTGAACCATTAGGCAAACTAGGTAGTTGCCTAGGATGGCAACTTTTAGGGGGTGGTGAAGAGCAGGGCATTTGAAGCTAAACAATAGAGTTTGACAGCCATGTGTGTGTATATGTGGGTATGGCTTGTAGTGCTGTACAAATGGTTAATAATAGTTGTAGTAGTAGTAGTAGTAGTAACTTATGAATAGAGCTTCTAAAATGACCCCCTAAGACTTCAGATAAAAGGAAAGGTATGAATAGTAAGGGGAAACGGTTATAAGACAAGACACAGGGGTATGCTTATTAAACAGCGGTAAGGAGGCAGGAGTTCTTGAGCATTAATGGCAACAATAAAGGTTTTTCCGTGTGAAAAAGTCTCTGGGCTGGTAGAAGACTTTCTGGCGTTAAGAGTGCAATGGGTCATTTAACATGTGTTAACAGGACACAGGGCATTAAGGTGCCAGGCAAGCACCTTAATGCTGGAAAGGGAGCACCATCATGGAAAGCAATGTAAAGGGGAGGGATGGAAGAACAGGTGGAAGTTGATGGGCCTAACATATCCGTGGGCACTCTACATGGCAGTGGGATGAGCATATGGGAGGTAGCTGTAGTGAAGTACTGGTGTGCGGCAATGGAAAATACTGCAATGGCAGTGAATGGCAGAGGATGTGGATGCCATGTCCTCCTGCAGATCCCGAAGTGACATGATGTGTGCAGCAACCAGATTACAGAGCAGGAGTGGTGATGCACAGATCAGACACAGGAGAGACATGAGTGAAAATGTGACATGTGGAAAAGAGTACCTGTGTAGCACAGGTATACATGGTATAGCAGAGGCTGATGGATAGGCTGATGGAGGGATGGTGGTAATGAGAGGCAACAATGGGCTGGCGGCCTCGATGGCCCTTAGTTGCCATCATGAATACAGGTATAGTGCATGGGAGACACATGTGCAAGTGCCACATGGAAGGTCTGATACCACACATGTTGGTCACACACCTGTGGTGGCCACCCAATCACCATACAACCCTCCAGAAAAATGTGCATACAACAACTGGCCAGGTGTTGCTCAAACTGGTCAAATGTGGCATGTAAGAATGTGAGTTGAGCCTGCAGGTGCCATCCGAAGGGTCAGATGTGTACACATGTAATGCTTTCAATATGATAGAGCCAAAGTAGTACAGTCACAGTCATGATGTAATACTTCAATCGGGTATCACTAATATATGATGTATGCATGTATGAATGTGACTGCCCTCTATTAGAAATTAATGAATGGAGTAGAATGTGTAAACACTCATTGATTGTTCACACCATCCAAAAGCAGAAAGACTAGGGGACATGCAATGAAGCTACAGTGTAACCTGATAAGTGTCAATAATTCCACACTCGCAGCATTACCAGATTCTGGAAGTTGGTGCCAGAGGATGCAGTGCAGCTGGGTGTAAAGAAGATCTGGATCCATTCCTGGAGGCAAGGTCCATAAATCATCATTAAAGAGGTCCTAGGAAATCCACTGCTTGCCCTAATTTAGGCATTGTGGAAAATGTGTGTCTGTTTGGGAAACTGCAGGTACCTGTGATCTGGATTGGCCAGTCTGAGAAACAGGATACTGGGCCTGATCAACCTTGGTGTGACCTAGTATGGCATTTACAATGCATGCATGTTCACATACTGCTGTATCAGTGCAGTCAAAGCAGGGTACCCTGTACCCAAACTTTAGTAATGTGTGATGAACAACAAGGGCTGTGTGAACCTGCAGTGCAATGGAGTGTTAACATAGAAACATAGGAATATGATGACAGAAAAAGACCACATGGCCTATCTAGTCTGTCCTTCCATAACAACTACAACAGTACCCTTTTTTCCTTTAAAGATCATCTGCGTTTGTTCCATGCTTTTTTGAATTCAGATACTGTCCTCATCTCTACCACCTCCACTGGGAGACTATTCCATGGATCCACCACTCTTTCCGTAAAGAAATATTTCCGCATATCACTCCTGAATCTATCCCCCTTCACCCTCATCTCATGTCCCCTCGTGGCAGAACTTGCTTTCAATTGAAAGAGGCTCTCCCCCTGAACATTTATGCCATGGAGGTATGTAAACATCTCAATCATATCACCTCTATCCCGCCTTTCCTCTAAGGTGTACATATTAAGATCCCTAAGTCTGTCCTCATATGCTTTATAATGAAGACCACTAATCATTTTAGTAGCCACCCTCTGTACTGACCAGGCCAAGGTCAAAAGGGGTGGTGAACATTCTCTGAAGACTCTGCCATACATGGAAATCTGTAGTTAAACCAGTTGTAGAAGGAGTGGCAGTGGGTATTGAACCATCCTATCATGGCTCCTAAGTCAATGTCCTCACCATTAGGCTATACCTCCAGGTAAGTAGCAGATTTCTGCAGGGTAAGCATGTCTGGCCCCCTGCAATGGGCCTCTGCATAGGCAATAAAGGCATAAGGACATGATGGTGAATAGCATGTCTGCATATCCAAAGTGTAGCCTGAACACCTAACAAAGCACAAAATATGTGACATCCAGTCACAGCAGCAGCCGGACTGCCCCATGTATGAAAATAAACTGAGTAGTACACAGTCACAAAGGGAAATCAAACCCATGTCCCTTGTATATGGGGGGCATCCCAATCAATGGCATAGGCACTCCACTCCCTTATGTGGACCAGTGGCACAGGCCAATGGTCATTGGTGGCAGCTGGCTGACCGACCCATCCCCCTCTGTCATTATGGCAGACACATCACTTCTGTGCTGCAGGTGGGGTCCCTGCTGTTGCATCTGTGCAGCTCTGCCCACCCTATCACTCCAGACCCCCTCTACTGTGATAAGGGCACGTGCCCTACTATGTCCAGCCCCAGTGTTGTGGGATCATCACTTGCATCACTGTTCCTGTGTCTGGACAGTTTGTCCTCAGGGTGATGTAGATAAATGTGGCATCACACACGACACACAGGGCCAGGTCAGTGTTCTGTCTGCTGCTGTGGGGACTGCGCAGCACCTGCCACCTCAGTGCACACAGCATGCTGACATGACACTATGATGTCAGTGGGGGTGGGTTGCATTACCTTTCATCAGCCCTCTTTAGGGGTATTGCCACTGCCATTGTCAGCCTGTCCCTCCTGAGGTGACTTCGGCAGCAGCGGGGCAGGGAGCCAGCCAGACTATCTCCCTATGGGGCCAGGGCCCCTTGGCCCACACCACAGTTGAACATGACCTTTTCAAATGCAGCAGCATGTCTGTGTGCTGCCACTGCCGCTGTGGGGTCATGCTGGCCATCTCAACTGTACCCCCTGGGCATCTGCTTGGTCATCCTTGCGCACCACCAACCCCCACTGCATCACCCACATGGTATCCCCTTTGCCCCATTTACAGTGTAAACATATTGGCCTTTCATATTTGGTTACTATGCTATTGCTGCTAATGGATCACTGCTACCACTGTCTTGGGTTCCCATGTGTGTAGATCACATTGCAGACATTTAAATAGTCTCTCTTGCATTGAAATACACCCTTTCTATGAGATTTTACTTGGGGGTATGTTTACTAAATGATGGTAAGGGATCATATGTGCTGTTAATCCCCGTTATCAGCACACTTGCACCCTTATGCTGCTAAAAAGCCACATTAACAACCGTTAAAGGCTCCAGCAGTGTTAAGGGCATAGTAGGCGGAGAATGGACATTAACAGGGCAGAGAGTGGGCAACAACAATGTGTGCTCCCTTAACGCCAGTTGTGCAATGTATTTAATACTGGTAACCCTAACACCAAGTAAAACCTCATGGAAAAGGTGTATTTGGAGAGGAAAGTGCCACTTTTATGTCTGCAATGTGATCCACACAGGGGAGCCACAGACAGTGATAGTAGTGTTCCATTAGCAGTGACAGTATAGTGCCCAAGTATGAAAGGGCACTATGTTGATGCAAGGCACACTGGACCAGGGCATGGCTTTGGTCTGCTGCAGGTGGGTGCTGCTGCTTCCTCCGCCAACACCCTCAAGTCCATGCTGACATGCCCATATGCTGTCAGTGTTGGTGTTGCGCAGTCCCAGGCTAGCCAACATGCAGGGTGCCTAGGACGCAGGGTCTGTAAGAGGTGGCAGAGGCATACATGGACGGCCACACATCTCCCCCACACACATCTGCCTCTCCAAGGACCCCAACACCACCTGCCAATGTTATGTCTCTTCAACCTGGGAAAGAGAAGGCTGAGGGGTGTTATGTTAGAGATATTGACTGGAACAGATTGGGTAAATGTAGATTGATTGTTTATGCCATCAAAATGTAGTAGGACTAGGGGACATTCAATGTGGCTACAGTTTAACCCATTGAGAACTACTGGAAGAGAAAGGTTTCTCAGTCTATCTGTATTCAAACTCTGGGATTCATTTCCGGAGGATGTCTTAAAGGCAGTCAGAAATGTATGGACAAGTTCTTGAGGAACGGTCCACAAACCATTACTAAAAAGGAGCCCAGAATATCCCCTGATTGCCTAATACATGCACTGTGGAACCTGTATGTCTTCTGGGGAAACTGCTAGGTACTTATGACCTAGATTGGCCACAGTTGGACACAGGATACTGGGTATGATGGACTTTGGTCTGACACAGTCTGGCATATTTTCAGGTCCTGTGTGCTTATGTGCCACCTAGGCAACTGCCTAGTCTGCCCTGTGCACCAGCAGCCCCCACTGAATGATCCATATGAACCCTCCTTTGCCCCATTTGCACCATCAACACAGTGCCCTTTCATATTTGGACACTATGCTGTTGCTGCTCATGGAGCACTATTATCACTTTCTTGGGCTCACCTGTCTGTGCAGCACATTGCAGATGTTTAATTAGGCTCTCCCTCCTCAAAATGCACCCTTACTGACAGGTTTTGATTTGCATTAGTGTTCCTGCCATTGATCCATTGACCCCCATTCTACGCCACGTAGACGCCTACTCTACACCCACAGGGTGCTTTACGATGCCAGTACTGTTAGCGTGCGTTAAAGTGGCATTTTGGACGCACTAAGGATGCAAGTGCACTGTTCGCACGCGCCAACAGCACACTTGCTTCTTTACCATGGTTTAGTAAACATACCCCTTAGTAACTAAGAACAAAAGATATGCCATACTGGGTCAGACCAAGGTCCATCAAGCCCAGTATCCTGTTTTCAACAGTCGACAATCTAGGTCATAAGTACCTAGCAGTCTCCCCAAAAGATACAGGTTCATCAATGCTTGTATTGGGTCAAGCAGTGATATCCTGGGTCCCTTTTAATAATGGTTTATGGACCTTTCCTCCAGAAACTTGTCCAAACCTTTTTTAAACACAGCTACACTAGCAGCTTTTTCTACATCCTCTGGTAACAAATTCCAGAGTTTGATTACACATTTATTAAAAGCTGTCTGCTACATAGTATCCTGTCCTGTGCTTCTAAGGTAATCTGTGACCAATCTCCAAGGGGGAGTCCCAAAGCCCTTGCTTTGATAGAGGGAGTCTTGGGTTCTAAATTTAACCAGAAAGCGCTCTGCTGTGTTTTAAATTTAAACTGCATACTCTTGCTGTTACTAGGCCCTGACTGATATAACAATTACACTGGGTTCACAGATTAATCAGCTTTAATCTAAAGAATTCTTTTTTCCCCAAGATTTAGAACAATTCCCAGAAGTAAATGCTTACAATTGCAGATCTCTCTCCAGAAGTAGCAGTCCCCTTTTGTAGTCCTATTACTGATTTATTTATTTATTATTATTTATTAAGATTTCTTATATACCGCACTATTTGCCATCAGCGCGGTTTACATAGAACAGAAACATCCGGAGGCGGAGCCAGCTGAGATTCAAGATGGCCGCATAAAAGCTTTGCTCCGAGGCCCCCGGTCGAGATTCCTGCAAATACCGTTGTATCGCTAACCCAATTTTGGCCATTATCTATTGCGGGTTTATCTTTAATCAACGGGGATAAGATGTCGAATATTAAACCTGCGAAATTGGATTTTACTACTCCCACAAACTCCGGATCCAAAAGGCCGAAATCAGACCCTCTCTCGCCCCACAAGACGGCCTCTCCTCGTGAATCGGAGGACTCACTGAAAGAAGTGCTCGGAGAAATTAGAGCGGTAAAGGGATTAGTAGTTGCAAACGGAGACGCCATTGCAAGGGTGCAAGCTGAGGTGTCCGAAATGAGAGCACAGATCCGGGAGCTCTCTGAGCGAATTGATAAAGTAGACGCAGAAGTAACCACGCACTCCGCTCAACTGGCCTGCCTTCATAAAACCGCCAAGAAAGTGGAGAGCTTAGAGCAACAGCTGGAGGACCTGAATAACCGGGGAAGGAGAAATAACGTGCGGTTAGTAGGCCTACCGGAGGGCGCTGAAGGGACGGATCTCTTCACGTTCCTTGGCAAATTGATCCCCTCGGCGCTGAACCTTAATTTTTCGGGGGCGCTCGAGTTTGAGAGGGCGCATAGAGTACCGGCGCAAATCAGTCTTCATGCGAAGGGCCCTCGGCCGGTGATCTTCTGTTTGTTAAAGCATCAGCAGGCCATGCAGATACTTGCAGCGGCTAAAGCTCAGGACTCTGCGTCTTATGAGGGAAAGCCCATATCTTTCTTTCCGGACCTGTGCAAGACCACGGTGGATAAGCGGCGGCGATTTTTGGCGCTGAGGCCACGATTACAACAGCTTCAAGCCCGCTATGGCCTCCTGTACCCTGCACGGCTCCGAGTCACCTACCACAATGTTACCAAGACCTATGATGACCCAAGGGAGGTTTTACAATTTTTGGAAGAACAAGAAGGCCTCAGGATGCAATAAGCCGGTACCTGCTGCTAAGGAGGATCCTTTGCAAGATGAAGGACTGTGGGTTGTTGTGGCTGATGGGTTTTTGAGGTGTAGAAGGCTGAGTGGGTTTTGTCAAGTATTATGGCTTCTTGTTTCATTGTTTCTATAACTATGGGAACATTGTTGTATGGGGGTGGCATAGGGGGAGGGGAGTGGGATCGACCCTACTCTTGCAGTGGGTGGTAAAGATGTGGGTGTCATAAATTTTCTGCTTTCTTATTTTTCTTTCCCTTTATTTTCCCTGTATGCATTTTTATGAATGGTGGATCTGGGCTGATGATTAAGCTCTTTGGGGCTCTGTTTAATACTTTGTTTTAACACTTTGTTTAATACCTTAGTAGTATTACAGAAGATGAGGGAATGTGACGGAATGTATAGAAAGGTATAAGGTGGTAAATGCGATAAATCATTGCTGGTTATAGTGGGTTAATGATCTTTATTAAGGGGGGCAACGGGTGGTTTTCTTGGTACTCTACTGGCTCACCCAGGGTTTACCCCTGTAGTGAGGGGGGGATGTTGGGACCTTGCAAACCTCTCAATAATTGGATGTGGCACGGGGACGTTGCAGCGATGCTGGAGTGGTCCTCAGGCGGACGTGAGTATTTTCCCAGCCTAATCCATTATGTCCTCAATTAAAATATTATCCCTTAACGTAAAGGGCATTAAGAATCCTATTAAGAGAACCAAGATTCTAACTTATTGTCAAAAGCAGGGGGCCGAATTGGTGCTTCTTCAGGAAACGCATCTTACCAACAAAGAGTCTTTGAAATTGACAGGGAAGCATTACTCTCTCTTATCATATGCTGCTGCTTTGGGGAAGAAAAATGGGGTGGCGATACTTGTCAAACGCTCCAGTGCAATTCAGATGTTATCGGCCAGAGCTGATCCAGAGGGAAGATGGTCTTGTGTACAAATCAAACTTGATAACCGTCAAATGTTAATAGTTAATGTATATGCACCTAATTGTGACAACCCTAATTTCTTTTCCAATCTGGCAGAGGTGTTGATGGAGTTCTCTTTTCTTCCTGCCATTTTTGGAGGCGATTTCAATTTAGTCCTGGATCCTTTACTGGATTGTCAGCCTAGCCGAGTCTCCCGACGAAGTAAAGCCGCTGAGGTCCTTCTTTCTATGATGGAGGACATGGGGATGATTGATATCTGGCGGATTTGTCACCCCCAGGAAAGAGATTATACTTTTTACTCGACTCCACATGGATCGCACTCGCGGATTGATTTTTTCCTGGTGTCACGGTCGGTGGCTACTGACATAAAGTGTGCAGAGATCCTAAGTACACATATTTCAGATCACGCTGCAATAATGCTGGAACTGGGGCCGCCAGTGGAGTCAATCAAAGGTGGCGGCTGGTTTTTCCCTAGATCGCTGCTGGCCGAGGAACCCTTTCGTCAATATGTCAAACAAGCCATTGAAGAATACTTCGTCATAAATTCACCTGAGGATACTTCCATCTGGGCGTGGTGGGAGGCTTTTAAGGCGTCCATTAGAGCCAGAATCTCCAGCTATGTCATAGCACATAAACGGAAGACGAAAAGAGAGCTTGCGGATTTGGATTCTCAGATCAGGGCAGGTGAGAGGCTGTTACAACGCCAACACTGTTCTGCGGTCCTCACTAGGCTTCAGCGCTTGCGATATCGATATAATATGTTACTAAGTACTGAGGTGGAACAGAAGATTTTTGAGCAGAATGCGAGTTATCACACAGAAATGAACAAGGCCGGCAAGCTATTGGCCGCTCATTTGAAGCCCCGTAAAGAGAAATCGCATATAGTATCTCTACAAGATGAACATGGAAATTCCCAGGAAGGCAATCTCCAGATTATGGAAATTTTCAGGCAGTTCTACTTGAAACTGTACTCTTCTGAAGGCGGTGGGGATGTCTTAGATGTTGAATATCTTTTGGAAGGGATATCACATCCAACAGTGGATGAGGCTCAGGCTGCCTTGCTTGGTAGAGATATAGCGCAAGAGGAACTTCAGGAAGCAATGGCTGAAATGAAAAGCGGTAAGGCTGCGGGCCCTGATGGTATCCCGTGTGAGTTTTATCGAACATTTGCTTCCGAAATGTCTCCCCGTTTAATGACATATTTTCAATTGCTACAAGAACAAGCCCCGGATATAGGAGCATTTGCGGAGGCCACGATAGTGGTACTTGCAAAGCCTGGAAGGGACTCGACTCTAGTGGGTAACTACCGGCCCATTTCTTTATTGAACACTGATTATAAGCTTTACTCGGCCATACTGGCTAGACGTCTTAATAGAGTGCTCCACACGCTTGTCCATCCGGATCAATGTGGTTTTGTGGTGGGAAGATCTACGGCGGACAATTCAAGGCTCCTATGTTCCCTCCTGGATGTGGTAGAACACAGTGACTCGCCTTACATAGGCCTGTCGCTGGACGCTGAAAAGGCTTTTGACAGACTGGAATGGCCTTTTCTTTACCGCGTGTTGGAATGGTTTGGATTACCTAGGAAATATATCAATATGATACAGGTGCTGTATGCTCACCCTTCTGCACGAATCCTAGCTAATCAAGAGTTGTCCAGGTCCTTCAGCCTGTGTAGAGGTACCCGTCAAGGATGTCCAATGTCGCCCCTTTTATTTAACCTGGCATTGGAACCTTTGGCGCTGCTGGTGCGACAATCCAGCGAAATTCGAGGCATCAAGGTTGCTGACCTCCACATAAAGCTCTCAGCTTATGCCGATGACTTATTGTTTTTTCTGCAACCACTCTCCATATCTCCCTTACTTAAGCTGATTGACAAGTATGCGCAACATTCCGGCTATAAGGTGAACTGGTCGAAGTCAGTGGCCTTCCCTCTCAACACCAGAGCTCATAGCAGCCTCGTGCAGGAGTTTTCCTTTCAATGGGCAGCAGGACCTATAAAATATTTAGGAGCTCACTACGTTGCTCCATTGGAGGAAACTGTGCGAATTAATGCGGATCGCGTAAAAGAGATAGCTCGAGCTTTTACATTACAATGGTCCCCACTCCATTTAACGTGGTGGGGTCGGCTGGAATCCATCAAGATGGTGCTTATGCCAAAGATCAACTATATTTTGGGTATGATACCTATGATGCTCCCGGTCTACGTCTATAAGGAAATCGAACGTACTTTAAGTGCCTTTCTTTGGAACGGGAAGACTCCTAGAATAGCCTTAAGGAAACTGAAAGCGGGAAAAGAGAAGGGAGGGGTCCACTTCCCTGATTTCCGCTGGTATCATTTGGCGGCGATACTTAAGCAAGGTAGCCTTTGGGCGTCGGCTGAATCGCTTGCTTATAAGCCTACTTGGCTAGAATTAGAAGAGCGGCTCTGCTACCCATATCCGATGCGGCTCGTTATGGGAATGAAATTTCCAGAGTCTTGTAAAAGGGGGAGTGTAGTTGTATCGACGCAAAGTGCAATTCAATCCTTTCTCCCGGTCATTGCAGCAGAGAATCCTCCTTCTCTCACTTTGCCTATCTGGTACAATCCGGGGCTCAAGATTCAATCGTCCCCTTTCGCATGGTCTACATGGCAGAGCTGTGGCATTTGGACAGTGGGGCAACTGCTAGATGGTGGACAATGGAAAGAGTTTGCAGCTTTACACACAGAATTTGGACTGCCTTCCAAGTGCTATTTCCAGTGGCTTCAACTAAGGCATTGTTTCATGCAGTCGGGTATACAACCTGGAGAATGTGCCCCTAGTTGGGGACTAGAGAAGATTATGCTGGACTTGTCCTCTAAGAAAGGTGGAGTTACCACTATTTATGCGCTCTTTCGTGCGCAGGGACGGAACCACCTACAGGGTTTAAGCAAGCTCTGGGAAGACGAAGTAGACTTACCTTGGACGCCAAAGTCATGGAGTTTGTTCTGGGGGCCGGTTATGCGCGCCTCAAGATCGGCGGCACTTACCCAATCGATGTTTTTCTTTGCCCATAGGGCATTCATCACTCCTGTGAAGCTGGCTAAGTGGTCTCCAACTAAATCCTCCCTGTGCTGGTCTTGTCAACAAACTGAGGGCACCATGAGGCACATGTTTTTTGACTGCACTTTAGTTCAGGGATTCTGGATATCAGTGTGGGACAGGATTCAGAAGGTACTGGGTTACTCTGCTCCGTTAACGTGGCGCATTGTTGCGTTAAGATCGTTGGCAGACATCCCTCAATTAGATAAAGAACATTTCTTTATCCTGAACTTTATGATAGTCATCGCCATCAAAACAATATTATTTTGCTGGAAAGATGCTTCTAAGCTAACTTGGCTTCTTTGGTGGAACCAAGTCTGTCTTTTCAGCAGATATGAAAAGAATCAGGATAAAGCTCTTATCTTAAGAGGGAGCAGAGTAATTCCCAATAAATGGGTCGCTTTGGACCGTTTTGCAGACGCTGCAGCCAGTTAACTTCGTGCAATCAGAGAGGTTTGCAAGGTACGGGGTGGGTGGTTTAAGGGTCTTTTGGGATGTTTGGTGTGTGTTTATGGTTTCGGTTATAGTGTATTGGTTATACTATGACTGCTGTTGATGTAAAGTTATAAAAAGATGTAATAAAAAAAAAAAAAAAGTACCTGTCAGGTTGCCAAAAATAAAAAAAAAAAAAAAAAAAAAAGAACAGAAACATCCGACAACTTACATATGTCTGGTCATTACATTTAACAGGAAATGGAACTTGGAGAACAGGGTAAACTATATACATAGGAAGTGTAATGAGAAAGGATACTGTTTGGTGTTTTACATTGTAGTGCATTTGCATTTGTTATGCATTTGTTAGCACACATTTAGGGGGATGTTTACTAAACTGCAGTAAGGTTACCAGAAGGGCATCATTAAGGTGCCTGAAGCCATATAAGGCATTAGGGTGCCTTGGGGCATTTAACATGAGCTAACAGGACCTAGTGCAGTAAGGTGACAAGGCTCCTTAAGTTAGGGCACTTTAAAGGTGTCTTAACCTAGGGCACGTTAACTTAGGGCACCTCAAGTTAGGATGCCTTACCTTAGGGCGCCTCAAGTTAGGGTGCCTTACCTTAGGGCATCTTAAAGGCACCTCTACTTAGGGCACCTTAAAGAACTGTAATGAAATACAATGCAGTCAGCGAACGCTTAATCTCTATTCGTCTACGAGGATTGCATATCAACACAATTATAATTCAAGTATATGCCCCAACAACAGCTGCAGAAGAGAATGAAATTGAAGAGTTCTATGAACAAGTACAAGCTGAAATTGACAGAACATGCAAACAGGATATCCTGATAGTCATGGGTGACTGGAATGCAAATGTTGGCAACAAAGAAGAAGGCAAAGTAGTTGGAAAATATGGACTTGGCAACAGAAATGAAGCTGGAGAAAGACTGACAGAATTTTGCAAGACCAATGATCTATTCATCTCAAACACCTTCTTCCAGCAACACAAGCGGTGACTGTACACATGGACTTCACCCAATGGATTGTATAAAAATCAAATTGACTACATCTGTGGAAGTCAACGATGGAAAAGCTCTGTAACATCAACAAAGACAAAACCTGGAGCTGACTGTGGTACAGATCATCAACTGCTAGTATGCAAACGCAAGCTAAAGTTGAAAAAGAGCAAACCACTCATGAATGCAGCAAAATATGACCTTGAGAATATACCACTGGAATTTAAAGACTGCCTGCAAAATCGATTTGCTGCTTTAGATACAAATGACAGAGCTCCGGAAGAGTTATGGAATGACATCAAGAAGGTTGTGTTGGAAGAAAGCGAGAAGTCTCTACAAAAGGTGAAAAAGCAAAACCGGCCAAAATAGATGACAGAAGAAACTCTGAAAATTGCCCAGAAACGCAGAGAAGTTAAAGCCAGAGGAGAAAGAAAGACAATCGCAGAACTCAACAGAGATTTCCAACGTGCGAGCAAGACAGGACAAGGAAAAGTATTACAATGACACTTGCAAGGAAATAGAAGCAGAAACTATTAGAGGAAGAACAAGATCGGCTTTACTAAAGCTACGGGAGTTAAAGAAAAAGTTCCAGCCTCGAATTGGAATGTTACAAGATGCTCAAGGTTCCATGTTGAATGATGCAGAGAAGATCAAGAAAAGGTGGAAAGAATATACAGAGTCTTTATATGATAAAGATCAAGTGGACCAACAGCCGTTTCAACCTGTACCTTATGATCGGGAACCATTGATGATGAAAGAAGAAGTTGAAGCAACATTGAAAGCCTTATCAAAGAAAAAAGCACCAGGCATTGATGGCATTCCCATAGAAGTATTACAGCAATCTGATGCAGCTGTTACCATACTTACAAGGCTCTGCCAAGAAATATGGAAGACAACAGCATGGCCAAATGACTGGAAAAGATCTGTGTTTATTCCAATACTAAAGAAAGGTGATCCAACTGACTGTGGAAATTATCGCACAATCGCTCTGATCCCACATGCCAGCAAGATTCTACTGAAGATTATTCAAAAGAGACTACAACCATACTTGGAACAAGAACTACCTGAAGTGCAAGCAGGGTTCAGCAAAGGGCAAGGAACGAGAGACATCATTGCGGATGTGAGATGGATCCTTGAAAAGACTAAAGAATACCAAAAGGATATCTATTTGTGCTTTATCGACTATAGCAAAGCTTTTGACTGTGTAAACCATGAGAAACTCTGGGCCACATTAAGAAGCATGGGTATACCAGAACACCTGATCGTTCTCTTGCACAATCTGTACATTGATCAAGAAGCAACAGTTCGAATGGAACAAGGAGAAACAGAATGGTTTAAAATAAGCAAAGGTGTAAGACAAGGCTGCATACTTTCCCCCTACCTGTTTAATTTATATGCAGAACAAATCATCAGAGTAGCAGGATGGTATGAAGACAACAGAGGTGTGAAGATTGGTGGAAGACTCATCAACAACCTTCGCTATGCTGATGATACTACATTACTGGCTGAAAGTGAAGATGATCTGAAACATTTGCTTCTCACAATCAAAGAACATAGTCTCAAAATGGGCCTTCACCTTAATGTAAAGAAGACAAAGATCATGACAACTGGCATAATCAACAGGTTCATCGTTGAAGGAGAAGAAATTGAAATCGTGAACAACTTTAACCTGCTTGGATCAACTATCAATAAAGAAGCAACAAGCAGTCAAGAAATCAGACGACGCATTGCTCTTGGCAGAATGGCTATGAAAGACCTAGATAAGATTCTCAAGAGCAGAGATGTCTCTCTCCATACAAAGATTCGACTTGTTCAAGCCATGGTATTTTCAATAACATCATATGGATGTGAAAGCTGGACAGTGAAAATGATAGACAGGAAGAAAATTGATGCCTTTGAATTATGGTGCTGGCAGCGAATACTGTGTATACCATGGACTGCCCGAAGAACAAACCAGTCGGTACTAGAGGAGATCAAACATAAGCTTTCTTTAGAAGCTCAGATGACAAGACTTCGACTTTCATACTTTGGGCACATCATAGGAAGAGAGAGATCATTAGAGAAAGACATCATGCTTGGCAAGATAGAAGGTCAACGCAAAAGAGGAAGGCCAGCAATGAGATGGATTGATACAATAACAGCAGCTACGGGCACCAGTCTGTCAACAATGAGCCGCCTGACTGAAGACCAAACACAATTTAGGATAGCTATCCAGAGGGTCGCCATGAGTCGACTCCGACTCAACGGCACTTAACAACAACAAAGGTGTCATAACTTAGGGCACCTTAACATAAGGCACCCTAAGGTAAGGTGCCCTAACTCAAGGTGCCCAAGGGCATTAAGGTGGTTTAAAGTGACAAGCATGCACCTTGAGACACGAAAACAGCTGTAACCTAAACACTGGATAGACCACCAAGGAATGTCAATGTAAAGGTGATGGAAGGAAGGACAGGAGGGAGTTGATGGACCTGCCATATCGGTGGGAACCCTATGTGGCAGTCAGTAAATTGGACAAACATGTGGGAGGCAGCTGTACCAATGCACAGGAGGGTGCCAGTGTAAAATGGTACAATGTCAGTGTGTGGCATAGGATGGAGAAGACGTGTACTCCAGTGAAGGCAGAAATGTCAGGATGTTTGCAGCGACAGGTGGACAGAGTAGTAGCGGTAATGTGCAGATCAGGCACAAGAAGGCTTGTGCGAAGAGCTGAAATGCGGAAAAGAGTTCCAGTATAGCAGCCTGCACATGAAGACATGACTGTACACAGCCGACAAAGGCAGATAGATGGCCAAATAATGAATGGCGGCTGAGGAGAGTGTGTTATGGGCTGGCAGACCGATGTGCAAAACCCTGACTGGAACAGGCATGGAAGTGATCTGAATAGCACAATCACAAAAAGAACAAGTAGGAATCAAACCCTTGTCCCCTGGTTACAGAGATATTGCACTAACCAATAGCCTACATCTCCACACAACTCTGCACAGCAATGGCTGGATACATAGAGACTGCAGGTCACTGCCTTAAATGTCTGTTGTGTATGCCAGCATAGGGTAGCCCCCATCAGTACCCATGATGCAGTACACATGCCAAACAGCAGTCTATAGCGGATCCCCAAATATAGAATGTACATATCCATCATCTCAACTCAGTAAGATGCACTGACAGTGTGTGATGCAAGCACAGAGCAGCTACAAAATGTACTACTGAGCAGTTTCTGCAGTCACCCTGATGGTGAGGATGGCTGCCCAGCACCAGGTCCCCAATACCTGCAGTGCGAGAAACGGTCTCTACTGCCTATGCTGTAGTTCTCCATCACTGCTGGTATGTGGCAGGCATTGTCTGTGGTGTGGTATATTAACTGCCCTGCATTCTATTGTATGCGCTAATCATATCTGGTTCTGTCTGACAGGAACCCACCTAGAATAGTGAATACTCACTGTTATAATGCTGATGCTATGGCTGCTACCTACCAAGGAGGAAGAGGGGGCAAGTGTGCTGGCTGAATTTGTGTGGGCTGGTACTAGTGTCCTGCTGATCCTACCTCTACCAGTGGGAATAGGCCTTGAATATCATACATGTGTGCCACCTAGCTCTAATGTTTACCCACATCAAACTGCATCTGCTGCCCACTACAGTGTTTACCATCCATTTACATGCCAACTGCAAGCAGCTA
This sequence comes from Ichthyophis bannanicus, assembly GCA_033557465.1. Classification (NCBI taxonomy): domain Eukaryota; kingdom Metazoa; phylum Chordata; class Amphibia; order Gymnophiona; family Ichthyophiidae; genus Ichthyophis; species Ichthyophis bannanicus. Next base: position 1,727,256,287 of record CM066031.1, on the reverse strand, counting down.
GCCAATACTCATTACATGTGCACCCAGCAGTTGGCTCAGTGATCAGCCTCAAGGACAGGGAATGCACCCACGTCACTAGAATTAGACACTATATAGCTCTATGTGGATACATAGCCGTGACATGGTCACTGCACAGTCAGAAAGTGCCCTACCAGCATGACGTGCTATGGACACCCAGTCCTTGCAGATGTCAGTTGGGTGCTACAACATCCCAGGCATTGATCCACCCCCCCCCCTCCGATTGCAGCCACATCCTGTCCAATCTGCCCTGTTCAGCCCATACCCACAATACTTTGCTCCTCATCATGCACATTTGCAGGCTAATGCTGGAAACAGCTTAGGCACTGCGAGGAGTAGAACACCAGAAATCAATGGATAGACATACACACATACACACACACTCATATCGATGCACTGTGCAAAAATGGGGATGTTTGGCATTCCTGCCTGCCAATCTGGTCCCAATCTCAGCTGAGGGATTGTTAAGGTGTGATCATTTTGCAGGAGCTAGTAGTGCACTCTGATGTTGATGCACACTCAGTGTGCTGGTGCTGTCAGCCTGACTCTCCATACAGCTGAGAATAGTGGGACCTGTATGTGTGGGTGTTTGTACCCTTGTTGGCCGATTCATTGGGGGTTGCACAAATTGGTGTTGTACCTGCACTGTGGGATAAAATCTAGTCACAGTAACATACATTGCACAATCCACAGCCAGGACCCAAACCTGTGCCTCTTTGCTCTTATACATACCAACTGTTTGCAGTGTGCCACAGTGCTGCCAGATGATTACATCAGAACCTGGGCCTGACATACTTCCCATTAGACAGACATGTTGCACAGCTCATGGCACACTGGAGCAGGGCATGGCCCTGGTCTGCTGCAGGCGGGAGCCGCTACCCCCTCTGCCAACACCCCCCATGTCATTCTGGCATGCCCATGTGCTGTCAGTGTTGGTGGTGTGCAGTCCCAGACCAACCAACATGTGGGTTGGTGGGTGCCTAGGGTTCAGGATCCAGCGGGGGGGGGGGGGGGTTTGAGGAATACATGGATGGCCACTCATCCCCCCCCCCCACACACACACAACCATCTGCCTCTCCAGGGACTCCATCACCGCCTGCCAATGTTATGTCTCTTCAACCTGGGGAAGAGATGGCTGAGGTGTGTTATATCAGAGGTCTAGAAAATATTGCCTGGAGTGGAATGGGTAAACGTAGGTTGATTGTTTATGCCATCAGAACATAGAAAGACTAGGGGACATGCAATGCGGCTACAGTGTAACCCATTTAGGACTACTAGGTGAAGATATTTTTTCAGTCAACGTGTTATCAAACCCTGCAATTCATTACCGGAGGATGTAGTAAAGGCTTTTAGCTGGGTTTAAAAAATGTTTGGACAGGTTCCTGAGGAGGGTTCATAAACCATTATTAAAGAGGACCCGGGATATGCACTGCTTGCCCCATTACAAGCATTGTGGATCCTGTATGTCTTTTGGGGAAACTGCTAGGTACCTATGACCTAGATTGACCACTGTTGGACACAGGATACTGGGCATGATGGACTTTGGTCTGACACAGTCTGGCATATTTTCAGGTCCTGTGTACTTATGTGCCACCTAGGCAACTGCCTAGTCTGCCCTGTGCACCAGCAGCCCCCACTGCATAATCCACATGCACCCTCCTTTGCCCCATTTGCACCATCAACACAGTGCCCTTTCATATTTGGGCACTATGCTGTTGCTGCTCATGGAGCACTATTATCACTTTCTTGGGCTCACCTGTCTGTGCAGCACATTGCAGATGTTTAATTAGGCTCTCCCTCCACAAAATGCACCCTTACCGACAGATTTTGATATTTATGTTTATGTTTATATTTATGCAATTTCTTGATATACCACCAAGGCTGAAGGGCATCAGGGCAGTTTACAATCACTACAAGCAGGTACTGGTGTGGTAAGGTTCCTGGTGTTAAGGTGCCATCTTTAAGGGAGCAGGGCCTTGTTCCCGCCGTTCCCTGCCTATTGACCCTACTCTCCACCTACTCTCCGCCCATAGGGCACTTTACCCTGCCGATCCCGTTAATGTGCGCTAAAGCAGCATTAACGTTCCCTAATGGTACATTAGTGCATACTAATGGCGCAAGTGCCCCATTAACGCATGCTAACGGCACACTTGCTCTTTTAGCACAGTTTAGTAAACATCCCCCTTAGATTATTAGTGTGTCATAAAATTTAGTGTGCACAAAATTGGTCTAATTCAAAATCTATTGGGTATGTTAACTAAACCGTCTTAATGTTTCCGGTGCTGCAGCGTTAATGTGCAGAATGCCATATAAGGTAGTGGGTGGTACGGAGGTAAGGTTGCAAAGAAACGGTATTGTGCGATAGTGGATGCCATGGCACATTAATGCGCGTTAACCTTATGTTCATGCCAGCGCAGCATTAGAAATTATAAAGATGTAGCCCATTGGTTACTACAATGACTATGGAGGCAGAGATCATGGGTTTGATCCTGCAGAGGTGTTATGTAAAAAGCTTTTTGAGGCATTACCATTTTTTAATTTAAATCAGTGCTGTCTGAGGCATTTCCTTTTTTAATTTAAATCAGTGCTGCCAGCAAAAACACCCTCACAGTGCTGTAACCTAAGGTGCAGCCTAAGGCGCCCTAAAAGGCACTTCATAGGGCACACTATAAAGTGCCCCGTCCGCCAAGGCACCTTATAAGGTGCCCTATAGGGCGCCTTATGAGGCACATTAGACTACGGAACTGTGAGGGTGTTTTTGCTGGCAGCACTGATTTAAATTAAAAGGAAAAGCCTCAAACAGCCTTATTAAATAACACCACTGTGGGATCAAACCCATGACCACTGCCTTTGCAGTCATTGAAGCAACCAGTGGGCTACATCTCTATAGCATCTAGCACACTGCTGGCTGGCTACAGGAAGACTGCAGGTCACCACACCAACTATCTGCTGTGGTTAACAGGATAGGGTAAACCCACCATACCCATGATGCACTTCACATGCAGATCAGCAGCCTACATCTGCTCACAAGATGGGGTATGCGCCTCTATAGCACCCCGGCCTGGTAGGGGGAACTGACCGTGTGTGTTACTGGCACAGATTAGCTACAGACTGTGACATTGTGCGGTTCCTGTGCTCACCCTGAGGGTGAGATGGGGTGCCCAGCACCTGGCTTGGCTGAGATAGGGTGTGCTGCAGGTCCCCGTCAGTGCCAGTATGTGATAGGTAGTCTTTGCAGACACACCTAGGATGCACCTGTGTCCATCTGTATTTCCTAGTCATGTCTAGCCCTTGTGGACTACGATGCACCCAGAATAGTGCATATCCTGTGCAGTCACCATGGGCACATGTTATAAAAGAAAGGTGGTGGTGAGACCCAAAAGCAGATTATATAGTACCACCCAACCCACTCTTTGTGGGTCAAGGCTGGGAGACAGAATCTTCCACCAGCAGATGCACATTCTCCATCTCTGCAATGGTGGCAGTAGAGGAGACCATCAACCCCAGTCCTGCTGTGGAATAGGCACCCTATAGGGCAGTCAGTGCAGATCTGTGCGCATCACATAGGGCACCAGCAGACAGGCAGTAGGCCTGGAAAAGCTCCGCTGCCCCCCACCACTATCTGACATTCACTAGCAGAGGGCACAGTCAATCTCCACCCACTGCACCCTGCAAGGTGTTCCAGCCATACACATGCTAACTGCAGACAGTCTGCTAGCTAGTACATGTTCCTAGAGAAGCTGTGTGCACCCAAAAATGGGATGAGAGCACACCCATCACGCAAGTATGTCAGTGACTGGACTCCAGAAAAGAGAACCCATAAATATCACTTGAGAAATGCTGTATAAGCACTATGGGGGAACCTAGCCATGCCATGGTCACTGCTCAGTCAGGGTGAGAGTGACCTCCCAGCATGACATGCTGTGGCCACCCTGTCCATGCAGGTGGTAGTTGAGCACTACAATGTCCCAGCCATTGCCCTATGCCCTGTGCAGATGCATCCTGTCCGGGCCATATGCACAGTATCTTGCTCCTCATTATGCACATTGGCAGGCTAACACTGGAAACAGTGCAAGCAGTGTGGGCTCAGTAAGGTGTAGGCAGCCACAACACACTAGATCAGAGCTACTCAATTCCAGTCCTGGAGGTCTGCAACCCTGCAGGTTTTTGGGATATCCCTAATGATATGCATGAGATATATATGCATTAGAGATAGCTTGCCAACCTGACTGGTTTTTTGGCCCTCCAGGGCTGGATTTGGAGACCCCTGCCTTACACCTCTGTCATTTAAGATTGTAAGTGGGCAAGGTGCAGATGTCCAAGACATCAAAAAGGTTAGAATTTGTCACATTCCTCCTTGCTTCTCACCACCACCAAAATATTGTCTATTAGACAACTTTTTGGTGGTGTTGAGAATCTAGGAGGAATGTGACACATTCTATCTACCCTTTTGATGTCTAGAACATCTGTACCTTGCCCACTCACAATCTCAAATGACAGAGGTGTAAGGCAGGAGTCTCCAAATCCAGCCCTGGAGGGCCACAAACCAGTCAGGTTGGCAGGCTATCTCTAATGTATATATATCTCATGCATATCATTAGGGATATCCCGAAAACCTGCAGGGTTGCAGACCTCCAGGACCGGAATTGAGTAGCTCTGCACTAGATAGACATACACACACTCCCACACCTATGCCAGCATTGTGCAAATATAGAGGTTTCTGGCAGCCCTGGCCGCCACACCAGTCCTGGGCACAGTGCAGGCATTGCTATGGTATGCACTACTGTTGGGATCACTCCCTGGGGTGGTAAACAGTGTCAGAAACAAAAACTGAAACACACTCCACAGATATCAGAAAGGTTGCTATGATGAATCTCTGCCAACAAATTGTGTTTAACTTAGGATTTGTTATCTGACATTAATCATAACAACCTTTTGATATATGTGGAACATGTTCCCACGTTTAGGATGGCATTGCTAAGGTATTTAGGTATTTGGGAGATGCTGCTCCACGCAGGGCCCAACAGCCTGACTCTCCATGAGGCTTTGGATAGTGGAGCCTGTGGGTGTGGGTGTTTGTGCCCCTGTTGGCTGCTGCTCTAGGGCAGAGGTTCCCAACTCTGGTCCTGGTGGGCCAAACATTGTTCAGGTTTTCATGCTGTCCCTAATGAATATGCATGAGATACATTTGCATACAATGGGGGTGGTACATACAAATGCAGCACAGGCATATTTATTAGGGACAGCATGAAACCTGAATGGTGCTTGGCCCTCCAGGACTGCAGTTGGGAAACTCTGCTCTAGGGATTGCACATGTTTTGGTGTCTGTGCTCTGTAGGGTAAAATATAGGTGTTTCAGGCATGTTTATTTTATCTGCAATAAAGGTTCCATCTTTATTACCATGGTTTAGTACTGAGTAAAATATGGGGACATGGTTTGCAGAAGTAATAGCTGGGACTTGAACCTTTGACCTTTTGCCCCTGAACACACTGGCTGAGTGCACTGCACCAAACTGTTGCCACAGAGGTAGATCATTCCCTTAGGATACCATGACTGTTCGTCAGACAGACCTTGTCTGTTGCACTGCATGGCACCTACCTAACCGGGTTGGCCGTGGTCTGCTGTGGGCAGATGCCACTGCCCCTCCACCACCACCACCAGCACTCCTACTCCACCATGCTGACATTCCCTTGTGCTGGTGGTGCGCAGTCCCAGGCCATCCAGTGTACCGGTAGGCGGTTGCCTATGGTGCATGATATGGGGTAGGGGTGCCTGCATAGACATCTATGCTTCCCCCCGGCACCGCCTGCCAAAGTTATGTGCCCTTTGGGGTACTTGCTGGGTACTGTCCCCTGGTACTCTGTGGGACACACACTCGTGGACATGTTTGCCCTTGGTCAGTTGCTGTCTTGCTGGTTTTCCGCTTCTACATTCCTAGTCCACCCTGTGCCCCAGCTTCCCAACTGCATGTCCCAACTGCATGTCCCGCCTGCAGCCCCCTGTACCCCATTTGCAGCCTCACCGTAGTGCCCTCTCATATTTGGGCACTATGATGTTGCTGCACATGTATCACTACTATCACTTTTCTTGGTTTCCCTGCCTTTGATGCACATTGCTGACTTAAATGGTCTCTCTCCCCTGCAAATGTGCCTCTAGCACGAGGTTTTCACTGGTGTTAATTTTCAGACCTTCATTTCACGGCGTTAGTGTGTCTGGAGCCTCTCCCCACCCACTCTCCGCCCATTGACCCCTTATCTCCGCCCTTTGGGGAGCCTTACTCCATCCTCTGCGCACCTTAATGTTGCTGAAGACGTTATCACACAATACGTGATGTTATCGCATGGTAATGCGCCATTATCACGCAATAACATCGCCGCTGCAATGTTAGCGCTGTTTAGTAAACATACCTCTATGTGAAATTAATATATACTTGTTAAAAAATGTTTATCAACGCAAATGTGTGAAATAAATTTAAAAAGTCCAAAAATGAGGGAAAAAAAAGGCCAAAGGTCTGAAAATGGTTTTTTTCTTCCCTGCATACATTCCTAGTGAATATCCATTATCTGTTTTACAGCACCTTTATGAATGGTGTTTTAAATTTGTTTAGTCATGCTTATATTTAATGTTAAAATTATAACCCATAATAGATGGGTTAAGTCTGACGCTGCAGGCAGGGTCCCAGCAGGCCGATAGTAACCGGGTGTGCGGCCCGGTGCCGGGACTCTGCCGGTGATGTCGGCAATGGGGGGGAGGGGTGTCGTGTGCAGCCTGTGGGGCAGTTTGAATGTAGTGGCTTCCACTGCAATGGACAGCACGGGGAGCCAATTGATCACAGGGGGACTGTGAATGGGGGAGGAGCGGGATGCAGGACGGCTCTCGGCGGTCACCTGCAGACCACGGGGCTTCTGGCGGTGCCGATTTGAGTTGCGTCAGTGGAGCGAAGTTTCTGGGCAGATTTGGATGGCCAGAAAGGGGTTGGGAGAATTTGCGGAGGTGCAGTGTGGAGTCATCAAGTGGTGCTGTTGTGCCTGAGTGGAGGGGACCCGCGTGTTCGACAGCTCGTTGCTTGAGTAAAGGCAAGTGCTCAACCAAAGCTTTGTGGTTGGGGGTAGTAGTGGTAGACTGGTGTTCAGCCAAAATGGCAATAGGTTTTATTCCCACCTTCCTTTATCGGTTTTAAAAAAATAAAGATGTGTGTGTGTGTGTGTGGGGGGGGGGTTAATCAATGGAATGCCTGCTCGTCGGGGCTGTCAGGGAAGGGCTAGAGGGCCTGGCAGGGCTGGCGGGGCCCGTGTTGTTAGAGGGATGCCCCTTCCTGTGCTTTCAGAGGAAGGGGGGGACAGCAGTGGGTTGGGGCATGACGGTGAGCCTAGGGAGTTGGTGGGGGGCAGTAGGGGTCAGTTTAGCCAGGGGCCACCCTGAAGAGGCTCCGCAAGGGCAAGAAGGTTGGGTAAAGGGCGAGGGAGGATGGGTGCTCTTGCCAATCTGAGCAGAGGGGGAGCTAGGCTTCGGGGCGTAGGGTTACCGATGCAGGGGGTGCCTGCTGGGTCTCGGGATCAGGGTAGTGGTTCCTATGAGCCTATTGCGGGGACTAACCCCAGTCCCACTGGCGTGTTGGGCGTCAGCACTGAAGAGGTAGTTCTTGGACAGTTGGTGGGAGAGGGGGCGGGAACAGGGCAACCTGGGTGGTTTGAAGGTGTAGTAGTGGGGGGCAGGGTTACGCCATGGTGAGTGACTCCGGGTTATGGAGGTCAAGGAGTGACTTTCCCATGGGGTTGGCCTTTGGCGCAAGGGGGTGTCAGTATAGCAGGTGTACCAGCGTCATGGGAGCGCTGGATCGGGGGGGGGGCAGGGTTCATCTGGGGCTGAGTGGTTAGGTGCTTGCCAACCTTCTTGGCCCCCGGCTGTTTCTCCCCCTGTGGTTTTTTTTATGCCCCCGCAGTTTCCCATGATGAGTTTTCTGGCAGAGCAAGGACCAGGAGGTCACCCAGGAATGGGGAATATGGAAGCGGGAGCAGCATCGAGGCGCCTGGTGAGTGAAGACGTCATCACTGAAGGGGATTGTCGGAATCAGCGGCGAGACAAAGTGGGCGGTGGACCACTTACTGGGCCGAGGGCAGTCCAGGCTGTGGATGGTGCAGCAGGTGAGTTATTAGTGCACTAGCGAGGAGATGGGGAGCAGGCCTCTGACTCACAGGGGGGTGGTGAGACTAAGGCTAAAAAGAAGAGGAAACATATGCGCAGGCGACGGCATAGTTCCAAGTCATCCTCATCTTCCTCAGAGGACTCTTCATCGGCTTCGTCAGGAGTAGAGGGCACAAGGCAGGGGGCAGGTAAGCAGAGGGATGTGGTGCTCGTGGGAGGTGGCGCTGTTCCGACGTTAGTTTCTATTTCGGAGTTATGGGAGGGAGTGCCGAGGAAACTGTGCCATAGGATTCGGAAGAGGCGTTATATAGACATTTTCCGTCTATTAGAGGGCAGGAAGAGGTCGGGCGAGAGCAGGAAAAAGAGGAGGGAGGATGAGAAGGCTGTTAGCATTAAAAAGGTTTCGGTGAGCGTGGTGAACTGGACGAGTGTTTGGGGTCATTATTCGCCAGACCAATACGGAATGTTGCTGACCTATGCGGATTCCATATTGGAAGCGGCTCAGATGCAAGATGGGTGGGCGTGGTTGAATTATGACAAAAACGTTTGTGATAAGATGGAGAACAAAATGCTGTCTTGGGATATGCAGGATATTAATTTATGGCTGACACAGGTGTCAGTTAGGGCAGGATTGTGGGGGGCAGTGCGGCACGAGGGGGGGTGGCAAGCACGAGCGGATTGGGGCCGCCCTTTCGTGCTGGGGGGGGCACAGCAGAAAGCCGAGAGAAGTGGAGCGAGAGACATATGTTGGAGATTCAACAAGTCGTCTTTCCCCTTTCCTGACTGTAAATTCTGTCATGTCTGCACAGTCTTGTGGCGGCAGGCACTCAGCAATTAAGTGCATTAAAAAAGGGACCACTGGGGTTTCACTGCCAGCCCCCAAGTAATCTGGATGTGCGGGGCTTAGCACCTACGCCAATACGGCTGGATGCTGTAATGCCATGGTTGCAACGGTACCCACGGATGAAGGATAAGGCGGTATTAGAATTAGAGTTTTGATTTGGTTTTGTGATTCCCGTGCAAGGGAATGTTCGGGGGGCAAAGGTACATAATTCCCCTTCTGTGTGGCATTTTTCGAGCATTGTACATGATAAGTTAGCGGTGGAATTGAGCTTGGGGAGAATTGTGGGACCTTTTGTGGAGCAGCCATTCTCGAATTTAGTTATTTCCCCGCTGGGGGTAGTACCTAAAAAAGAGCCGGGTAAATTCCGTTTGATTCATGTCCTTTCCAGCGGGAGCATCGGTAAATGTTTGCATTCCTAGAGAGTTATGTGCAGTCCGTTATGCTTCTTTTGATAAGGCAGTGGAATTGGTCAGAAAAAGCGGCCCGGGTTCTTGGAGGGCGAAAGTGGATATCGCGTCCACCTTTCGGCTGTTGCCTGTGCACCCGACAGCTTTCCTGTTGCTGGGGTTTTGTTTCGAGGACAAGATTTATTTTGACAAATGCATGCTTATGGGCTGCTTGGTCTCGTGTGCGTATTTTGAAAAATTTAGTACTTTTTTACATTGGGCGCTGGTGGTGGAGGTGGACTGTGACAAGGTAGTTCATTATCTGGATGACTTTTTGTTCGTGGGAGAAGCACAATCAGAGGAGTGCCAGCACTTATTATATGGCTTTATTGAACTGTCTCGGGGATGGGGAGTGTCATTGGCAGCTGGCAAGACGGTGGGGCCAGCGACGCGTATCACGTTCTTGGGCATGGAGCTCGATTCCTTGGAAATGGTAGTGTGTCTCCCAACTGAGAAGGTGTTGAAGTTGCGAGTGCTGGTAGCAAATGTCCTGGCTTCCTCGAAGGTAACGTTGTGGGAAATGCAAGCATAAATAGGGTCGCTGAATTTCGCATGTAGAGTCAACCCAATGGACCGGGTGTTCTTACGTCGGCTGGCAGCTGCCACATCTTGGGACAGTTTTTTGGAACATTTCAATGGGACATCAGTCATGATGGAGGTAGAAATGTCTAACGTAGACTTGAAATTATACACGGATGCTGCGGGCTGGGCGGGCCTGGGCATTTATTTTGAAGGGGCTTGGGGTACGGATAGTTGGCCGCAGGCTTGGCGTGATTCCGGTATAACCAGTAATATTACTTTCCTAGAGTTGTTTCCCATTTTAGTGGTATTACATCTGTGGCCTGACAAGCTGCGGATACGGAAGCTGATTTGGTGGTGCGATAATACGGGGGTTGTCAGTGTTGTAAATCATTATGCAGTGCGCTGTAGTAAGGTGGCGACACTGAAGAGGGAAGTGGTCTTAGCATGTCTGCGACTGAATGTGTGGTTAAAAGCTAGACATATCCCAGGATGTACTAATAAAATTGCCAATGCGCTGTCTCATTTCAAGTGGGAGTTGTTCAGGACCTTGGCACCAGGAGCGGACATCGAGGGATCAGTCGTACCGGAGCACTTATGGCAAGTTGGCCAGGCGGGATGCTGAATCTTCTGCGGAGTCCGGTGTCAGCGACAACCTGGGCAGCTTACCAGAGAGGCTGCGACAGGGATCTAGACTTTTTAGAGGCACAAGGGTGGCAGCCATGATGTGTTTCTAATAAGCTCATGGGACAGTACATTGTGGATGCCAAGGAAAAGGGTGTCTCCAGAGCATCAGTGTGCAGCCACCTGGCGGAATTTACCTTTTTTGCCAGGGTGGCAGGTTGGGGATACTCAACTCCGGGGTTTTTGGCACGAAGGCTGTTACAAGGTTGAGAGCGAGCTCATCCAACTCAGAGAGACGCCAGGCGGCCAATTACACATGAATTGCTTGTGAGACTTTGCGCAGCGTTACCTACGGAGGCTTCATCACAGTACTCTTTTCAAGGCAGTTTTCTGCCTAGCATTTTTTGGGGCCTTTCGGGATGGGGGAGTTGGTGGCAAGCTCCAGCCGATCGTTGGGTAGCGGTTGTTTGGGGCAGCGGTATGTGCAGGTGGATAAAGGACAGCTCTGTGTGAGAATGGAAAGATCTAAAACAGACCAGCAAGGAAAGGGATTGTGGGTAGTGCTAAAGGCGATTGTTGGTATTCCAACATGCCCTGTGGACGCAATGTGAGTCTACTTGCTGTCTCATCTGGGGTTGGAAGGGGTACTGTTCCTTCACAAGGATTCCCGTTGGTTGACCCATTTTCAGGTTTCAGCAGTGCTTCGGTTGGTCCTTCAGCATTTGGGCAAACATCCCTGCTTATTTGCCCCGCATTCTTTTCGCATCGGAGTGGCAACAAGCGCAGCGTCTGCGGGGTTATCAGAGGGGGACATACAGCACATTGGGAGATGGCATTCCAAGGCTTTTCAAGGTTACATACGTTTATAAGGGGTAGGTTCTATTCATCCACAGACATTAACTGGTGTTTTCTCTTGCAGATGAGGGGCAGTGTCCGAGAAGTTGTTGGATGATCGGCCATTCTTTTGTTTATTGGGCTGGCCAACAGGCGGCTGTGCGGCCAGTGGGGCCCAATCTGTGTCTCGACCAGGCATTGGTGTCCGTCTTATGGCTGGGTGAGCGTGGTCTCCTTTGGACACAGCTTTTGCCTCTGCTTCGGCACCATGAGCGAGTGAGGAGTAAGCCCGCGATGATCCTGTTGTATCTGGGAGGCAATGATCTGGTCGCATGGACATGTAAACAATTGATAAGGGTGGCCAAGAAGGACATTGCTGAGATTTTCCTAATGTTTCGGAAAGCTGTTGTACTATGGTATGACATCATTCCAAGGCTGGCCTGCAGGGACCAACGACGTTGGTCTCGGAGTTTGACTAAGGTTAATCGGCAAATTGTCCGTTGGGTCTGCGACTAAGGGGGGTATCAAATCATGCACTCTTGGGTGGATGTTGATTGTGGGGAGTTATATCGGCTGGATGGGCTGCATTTATCCCCAGTGGGCGTGGATTTGCTGCTTAATGCCTAGCAGGGGGCCTTGGAATGTGTTTTGCAGCAGGAGGCTCACTGGTCGCAGCTTGATGTTGGGGGGGGGGGGGGTGCAGGGACATTAATGTTTTCTGCGCCGGTGGCGGGAACTCGGAGGTTTACGGGGTCCGGATCCGGAGACAATACTTGGGGTGGGGGTGGGTTGCCCCCAACCCGGATAACCGCTGTCGGCTTTTGCTAATAATATGACGAGGTCAAGTAAAAAGGGGTAGGTAAGCTTGCCGCTGGCCTGGACATGGCGGATAGCGGAACGAGGTCCACCTTGCTAATAGTATGGCTGGTGAAGCTTCTTTCCATTGGTTGGCTTACAAGGATTATGGTTAACAGAATGTTCTTGAATGTTTGTAATGTTAATAAAGCTGCGACCAGTTGATTCCCATAACGGTTGTTGGTATTTTGTGGGGATGTTTGACGGGTAGGGTGGGGGGGCTGTGGAGGAGGGGGAAAGGGGAGGGGAAGGCAGGAGAAGGTCCGGGGGGGGGGGGGAAGGGCAGGGAGAGCACCGGGTCCAACCTACCTCGTTTAGTCTGAGGCCGCAGGGCAGGGTCCCAGAAGGCCAATAGTAACCGGGTGCGTGGCCCGATGCCGGGACCCTGCCGGTGACATCAGCAATGGGGAGAGTGGTGTCTTGTGCAGCCCGTGGGGCAGTTTGAATGTATTGGCTCCCACCGTGATGGACAGCGCGGGGAGCCAATCGATCACAGGGGTGCTGTGAATGGGGGAGGAGCGGTACGCAGGACGGCTCTCGGCGGTCGCGTGCAGACTGCGGGGCTTCTGGCAGTGCCGGTTCCCTGCCCTCCCGCCCCTTTTTTCTAGGTGGGGACGTTGGGCAAGAAAGGGTTGTTGCAGCTGGCGGAGTTGGCGGGAACCCGGAGGTTTCCGGAGTCCGGAGCCAGAGACAATACTTGGGGCGGGGGTGGGTTGCCCCCAATCTGGATAACCCCTGTCGGCTTTTGCTAATAATATGGCGAGGTCAAGTAAAAAGGGGTAGGTAAGCTTGCCACTGGCCTGGACGCGGCGGATAGGGGAACGAGGTCCACCTTGCTAATAATATGACTGGTGAAGCCTCTTTCCGTTGGTTGGCTTACGAGGATTATGGTTAACAGAATGTTTGTGAATGTTTGTAATGTTAATAAAGCTGCGACCAGTTGATTCCCATAACGGTTGTTGGTATTTTGTGGGATGTTTGACGGGTAGGGGGGGCTGTGGGGGAGGGGGGAAAGGGGAGAGGAAGGCAGGAGAAGGTCCGGGGGTTGGGGTATGGGCAGGGAGGGCACGGGGTCCGACCTACCTCGGTTACTTAACCTTCACTTGAAAATACTGTACCTTCAAAAATTTTGAAAACTTCTAGATATCAAATATAAATGAAAGACTTCAAATAATTGGATTTTGTCCATAAAATTAGAGGTCTGTTTATTACTTTGACATCCAAAACTGTTAATAATTTTTCAGCTTGAGATGCTTTGATTTTTTTTAACTTCAAAAACTTACTACTTGATTGAACCCCTGCTGTTTTGTACCTTTAAAGTATATTAACAACAAATAGTTTTAATTTTAATATTTTCTTCACGGTTTCATTTTGAAAACTTGAATGAGTTGCCCAAGATAAGGAAGCAGCAGGCTCCAATTATGAGTTTGAAAATTAGGAAAGTCTGTTCATAGAATTTTATTAAATGATATAATTGCTTTGAGCTTGAAAGCAATAATGCTAGCTTTTCTCTTAATGTATCATGCAGCTCTCACATATTATTTAGCTCTCTATGTCATAAAAGTCTTGCCTTTGTTGGCAGTGTTCACAAAATTACAACACAGCTTTCCTTACCCATTAGCTAAGCTTTTAAGAAACTGGTAGAGTGCTGAGAACATCCTCAAAAGTGGGTAATTTTGCATGGAACTTTCTAGAAAATATAAAGCATTATGCATTTAAAATAAAAATAATGTACAAGTAGGTATAAAAATTCTGAACTTTTCCTGTGTTCATTATTTGTATCTGTAATTAAGCAATGTGTAAGTACATTGTAGAGTCCATGTAACACAGACAGTGGAGTCCAAGATATTTGACCATACTATAAGAGAATCCGTTTTACTATTGTAATTTTATAAATGAATCTGCATTATGGGTGTAATTTTAGGAACCTTATTCATGCTTTGGACATCTAAAAGCAGGCATAGAGAAATTGAAAGCACAGAGACATCTCCAGAACCATTTTAGAAACCAACTCTGGGATGTCCCCAGAGTGAGAACAAACAACTCTGAATGGAGGCATGGCTGTGATATTCTCTGGACCATGGAGAGTGTTCTTAGGGATCAGGACATCTCTACCTGACTACAGAAACATCATGGACAATAAGTCTAACTTTTGAGCAGAGTGTGTAGAATTCTACCATCCCTACTACTCAGCACAAGTCCAACTCTAGCAGCAGAAGGATTTGAACCCTGGTTGTTCTATTATAATAGATAATTATCAACCCACTACTCTAACCATTATGCTATCTTAGACAACTGGTTTCTGGAGAATGGTTCTGGGTATATCTTAGTAGATACCCCTGCAGACATTCCTATCGGGCATGTCCAGGTTTGTGAAATCACGTTGGCACCTAGACGTGCCTGCCTTTTTTTTTCAGATGTTCTGGTTTAGACATCCCATATTGCACTTGAACAGATCTTCTAACATTCCCCTCTACAGTGAGTCTACAGTGGAATATATAATAGAGAAAAAAAGAGGTCTAGCATTTGATTGTTTACAGTATAAGCAATCTCGTGTTACATTGAGCCATGTTATAAAGAATAAACAGTGTATTGCTTAGTAGGCTGATACATAGCAGTAAGATTTCAGTTTGAATATTCAGTTTCCTTTGTCTGTTGCAAGCCCGCCTTACAGGGCAGCGGCAGCAGTGATCATCACACGATGTGGTTTGAGATAAAAGACAAGGTGGAATCCAATCAAAGCAAGCTCAAAGTCCTAGACTTCAAAAACACTGACTTCATTAAAATGGCCAAGTACCTAAAGGAGGAGTTGGTAGGGTGGGAGGGGAGGGGATAAGGGAAGTGGAATTGCAATAGGCTAAACTAAAGGAGGCAATACAAGGGGCAACAGATATATACATAAGGAAAGTAAATAAAAACAAGAGGAAAAGGAAACCTATTTGATTCTCCAAAGAAGTGTCTGCACAAATAAAGGCAAAAAACACAGCTTTCACAAAATTCAGAAGCTCACAAAGGGAGGAACAAAGAAAAGAATACAAGATCAAACTAAAAGAGACAAAAAGAGAAATACAAATAACAAGATCAAAGGCAGAAGAAAAGATGGCTAAAGATGTGAAGTGAGGCGACAAAATGTTTTTCGGGTATATTCGGAAGAGGAGGAAACTCAGAGGTGGAATTACAGGACTCAAAAGTGCTGGGAACGGATTCATAGAAAGTGACATTGAAAAAGTGAAAATGTTAAACAAATACTTCTGCTCTGTTCTCACTAGGGAAAATCCTGGAGAAGGACCACTTGTGATTGACAAATATAGAAATGGGAATGGAGTAGATATCATTTATTTATTTATTTATTTATTTATTTATCTATTTCTTCTATACCGCCCCTTCCAGAGATCAGGGGCGGTTTACATGGAACAAGTAAACATTTGTATACTGCTGTATACATTACATGGAACAGATATTTTTATCTTTATACAGATAATAGATACTATATTACATGGAACAGAGATTTCTAACTTTATACAGAATAACAGTGCATTAAACTGTCGGAACTATTTACATTTTGTATACTTTTATAAATTCCTGTGTTATAATATTGAGCAGAATTTTCTAACTTTTTACAGGTAGTGAGGCGAGGAACTACCGAAACTATTACAATGATTATTTACCAAAAGGTTATATACAATGAATTACAGGGTGAAGCATTCGTTAGTCATGTGTGAGTGGTGGAATTTATTTCCATTTTTTATTTATTTATTTATTTATTTATTTTATTTGTGTGTTTTTGGGGGTGTCTGTGGTGGGTGTCTGTGTGTGGTTGGTTGAGTGAGATTTTAGGGCTTTGTGTTTGTGGGTCTGGGCTTTGTGTTTGTGGGTCTGGGGATGCTGTGTGGATGGAGTTGGGGGCAGGGGATTTCAAAGTGTTTGGAGAATAGGTATGTTTTGAGTTCCTTCCTAAATTGGGTGAGGTCTTTTATGATACGAAGGTCTATTGGGAGGTCATTCCAGAGCATGGGGGCAGTGAATGTGAAGGCCCTGGTGCTGGTGGAATTTTTTAGTTTTCTTGAATGATTTTGGTATTTCAAGTGAGTGTGCTGCATTTAGTCTGCGAGCTCTTGATTCAGATGGTGCGTGTAATGTAATATCATATCATTCACAAAAGATGATGTGTTAGAACAGCTTGCAAAACTGAAAGTGGACAAGTCTATGGAACCAGATGGGATACATCCCAGGATACTGAAAGCTCATAGAGGTTCTTGCAGGGCCTTTAAAGGATGTTTTTAATAGATCAAGGGCTATTGTGGTACCACTCACAAAAGTGGTAATAGGGAAGAAGTGTCAAACTATAGGCCAGTAAGCCTCAGTGGCGGGAAAAGTAATAGAGGCGCTCCTGAAAGAGTGAATAGTGGACTTCCTTGAAACCAACAGGTTGCATGATCCAAGGCAACATAGTTTTACCAAAGACAATCTTGCCAAATAGATTTGATTGAGTTCTTTGACTGGGTGATCAGAGAACTGGATCACGGGCATGCAATGGATGTGATCTACCTGGATTTCAGCAAAGCTTTTGATACTGTTTCTCATAGGAGGCTTATCAATAAACTCAACAGTTTGGGAATAAGTCCCAGTATGGTAAAATGGATCAGAAATTGGTTGACTGACAGACGACAGAAGGTGATGGTAAACGGAATTCACTCGGATGAAAGGAAGGTGATTAGCAGTGTGCCCCAGGGTTCAATCTTGGGACCGGTACTGTTCAATATATTTGTGAGTGATATTGCCAAAGGTCTGAATGGAAAAGTCTGTCTTTTTGCAGATGACATCAAAATTTGCAACAGAGTGGACTCCCCTGAAGGAGTAAAGAACATAAGGAAAGATATACAAAAGCTGGAAGAATGATCTAATGCTTGGCAGTTAAGATTTAATGTGAAGAAGTGCAGTGTCATGCACTTGGGAAGCAGAAATCCAAGGGAATTGTATGCGATAGGGGGCGAGAGATTGGTCTGCATGGACCAGGAGAAGGACCTCTAAGTGATTATTTCTGATGATCTCAAGGTGGCAAAACAGTGTGGCAGGGCGGTGGCAAAAGCCAGAAGGATGCTGTGTTGCATACAGAGAGGAATTACCAGCAGAAAGGAAGAGGTACTAATGCCACTACAAGTCACTGGTGAGGCCTCACTTGAAATATTGTGTTCAGTTTTGGAGACTGAATCACGCAAAGGATATAAAAAGACTGGAAGCAGTTCAGAAGAAGGCGACCAAAGTGATTTGGAGCCTGCGTCAGAAGAAGGCTTATGAAAAAAGACTTGAAGGCCTAAATATGCACACTCTGGAGGAGAGGAGGGACAGGAGAGATATGATTCAGACCTTTAAATACTTAAAGAGTATTAATGGACAAACAAACTTCTTCCAAAGAAGGGGAAGCTGCAAGAGAGTAAACTGAAAGGCAATGTCAGGAAATACTTTTTCACTGAAAAGGTGGTGGATGCTTGGAATGCCCTCCCAATAGAAGTGGTGGGGGCAAACACGGTGACAGAATTCAAAATGGCATGGGACAGACACAGTAGATCCCATTATAGCAGCAGTTTAAATCAAAATAAGCATACCTATCTCTTATATTTGAACAAATAAGGGTTACCTACATGGAGCGGTGGGTACACCCTTAAACAAAGGCATGGGGAGGGTTGACCTGCACGGAGCAGCAAGTGCACCTACTCTTTCCACCTTGATGGGCAGATTAGAGGGACCATACTGGTCTTTATCTGTCGTCATATATACATCACTATAAAACTACTGATTAGTATTCAGCCATGATCAGTGATTTTTTTTTAAATGCTTGCCATGGTGGTTAAAAAAAATTACATATATTGAGTGCCACTCTCCAGATAACTCCAGGAACCACTTTAACCTCAATCTTCCCTGGCACCATATATATAGTACCAGGACGATCAGTGTGATTTTCAGTGGCAATATCTGAATAGTACCGTTATTGAGCTATCACTGAATAATATCCAGATCACGCCAACTGATATACCAATATAATATTAAATTGTATATAGGGGAAATGTATCCTTTTTTTTTACTTTTAACCATGCAATGCTTCTCATGGTGCTTTCAAGTGGTTATTAGGACTGCTCATTATGGGTCAAGAAAAAATCCCTACTCACCTTTTAAATGTCTGAAACCAATTCTCCTTCCCTATTTTACTCATTTCTACTAGTTTTTACTTAATAGCACACTACACAATCTACCCATAAATTCACTAGAACTTATCTTTGTGCTTTCTGTTTGCCAAGCAGCACACTCCACGAGGCCTGTGTTTTGCAGAGTCTCTGATGTATCAGGAGTATATTTAATTTTGCAGCTCATCTGGGGTCTTTTACTGATGGGCATTAGCTGACAACATGTATTCTGACAGGTACTGAATGCGCTTTGGGACCTGTGTTGCTAGCTAGTGCTGAGCCATGACATCACAAGAGGAGTCCCACATTAACTATGTAAC
The DNA here is from genome assembly GCA_033557465.1 of Ichthyophis bannanicus. Classification (NCBI taxonomy): domain Eukaryota; kingdom Metazoa; phylum Chordata; class Amphibia; order Gymnophiona; family Ichthyophiidae; genus Ichthyophis; species Ichthyophis bannanicus. The sequence goes on along the minus strand of CM066031.1, from coordinate 1,727,237,499 downwards.
CCGCGCTAGGGTCATGAATGGGAAGGTTAGGGGTAGCGAGTTGGCATGGGGTGCTCTGAGCAGTTAGTGCCCGGTTCACACCACGCACTAACTGCTACTCATCCACCTTCTGGAGTGCTCTACAAGAAGACAGCATCCTAATCTCTGAGCTGAAACCCTGCAAAGAGTGCCAAGGAATTGTAGCTCGGTGCCAGCTGTCTGTGATGCTCCAATTCACTCTAGGTAGTGCAGATACTTTCATATGATCAGGCATAAAGTCTATTTATTTTTTATTTATTTAACAGGTTGTTTTATACCACTTTATCATTTTAGTCAAAGAGGATTACACTGTAACTTAAACTTGGTAATGTACATTTGGTTGCAGTTTAACATTTTGTAAGCCATTTTTGAGTTTGAGTAGCAGTTACAATGCACCTGGAACTGATGGTTACCACATCACGCTTTGGTAAAAGGGCCCCAAAGTTATTTCCCTATAGCAGGTGTTGTCTGTGAACAGCAGGACAAGTCCTCACATGGGTCATATCACTTATGGAGCCCCATGTGAGAAACTTCTCCGAGCTTCTAGAAGCTTTTAGAGTGGATACAATGTGCCTGCATATCCATTTCTGCCTGTCACCAGTGTGCCTCATCTCCTCAGTCTAATTAGTATCTGATGATAGAATACAACTCCAAGGGGAGGAGGGAGAGTTGTGAGGACTCTTCATGGAGAATACCTGCTATAGATAATTAACTTTGTTTTCACTGAGGACATCCAGGATAAGTGCTCATATATGGGATTTCCTAGCTACAGGCTGCCTCAAAATCAAAAGGGGACAAACTGGTGCTGCATCAGGCTGGCACTATGAGAAAATATGTTTTTGACAGCAACAGGCTCCTTTGAATTTTTTTTTTTCTTTTCTTTTTTAAAATGATGCAACCTGGGATAGAAATCAACTGGACCTAGAGGGGGAAATGGAGTTAGATTCTATTCCCCTAACAGATTCTGGAGAACAGATTGAATGAATCTGCTGTCATGACAGGAGTCCTTTCCCAAACAATGGTGAGATATGAATAAGCGGACAGTAGACCACGTTTTGGCTCTGCAGGTCTCTTTCATGCAGGCCATGCTCAAGAGAGGTACTAAAGCAGCCATGGCTCAGACATTATAAACTGTGAAATGACCCTCAAGAGCCAAGTCAGCCTGAGCATAAGTTAAGGAGATGCAATTGGCTAGCCAGATTGAAAATGTATGTTTCTCAATGACAGCCCCGCCCCCTCCCCCCCCCCAACCTGTCTGTGCAAAAAGAAACACAAAGTTAAGTGGATGTTCTAAGGGCTTTAGTACAAGCCGAGTAGAAGGTCAAGGCTCTTTCACAGTCCAACGTATGGAATGCACCTTCCCCTTTATGAACATGGGGTCTTGGGAAAAATGTAGGTAGAACTGTTGACTGATTAAGGTGAAATCTGACACCACCTTATGAAAGAATTTAGGATAAGTACATAAAATCACCCTATAACTGAAAAAAATGAATATACAGTGGCTCAGTTACTAGAGGCTAGAGCTCACTAACTGTATGCTAAGGTTACAGCCACCCAAAATAAAATCTTCCAGTCAGGCATTTCAGTTCACAGGTATCTAGCAGTTCAAAGGGAGCTTTCGTTAACTCAGTTAAAACCACACTGAAAACCCAGGACACTGTGGAAGACTTGAGAGGAGGCTTCATAAGAAGCAAACCACACATGTAGTCAACAAGTAAAGATTATAGAGAGATGGATTTACCTTTTGCATGGAAAAGCCTTTAGAGTGTTTGAAATTGCTCTCAGTTCCATGAAATTGATCTGGTGGAGACTATCCTTGGAAGTCCAAACTGAGTGTGAAATCCATCTATATGGTCCTCCCCCAGTCTAGCTTGAATAGATTTGTTGGGAGCAGTTTTTGATAAAGAGGAATTTGGAAATGTAATCCTTTGGCCAGATTGGAATAGACTATCCACCAGGACAGACTCAAGGGTGAAGGGGAAGATTTTGTAGAAGCTGATGAGGATAAAGCATAATTGCATAACATATATTTTTGTTCTGTCTTCACAGATGAAGGGCCAGGAGCAGGACCTCAGAAAACACCCATAAATAGGAACAAAAGTGAGAGAGATTTTGAACGACTTTCAGAAGACTGTTTTCACGAGGAGTTTGCTAAGCTAAAAATAGACAAAGCAATGGGGCCAGATGGAATATATCCAAGAGTATTGAAGGAACTTAGGGAAGTCTAGCAGCTCCACTGTCTGACCTTTTCCATGCTTCTATAGAATTGGGAGTTGTCCCAGAGGACTGGAGAAGGTACATGTAGTTCCTTTACACAAAAACGGAAGTAAGGATGAGGTTGGAACAACAGGCCAGTTAGTCTGACCTCTGTGGTGAACAAATTAATAGAAACACTGCTAAAATAAAGGATAGCATGGTTTCTGGAATTCAGTGGATTGCAGGATCTAAGGCAGCATGCTTTTACTACAGACAGGTCTAATTAATTTCTTTGATTGGATAGCCAGAGAGGTGGACTGAAGCAGAGCCCTAGATGTGGTGTACTTAGATTTCAGTAAAGCCTTTGACACTGTTCTACATAGGCAACTTATAAATAAATTTAGCATTCTAGGGATGAACCCTAAAATGACTGACTAGGTTGGAAATTGGTTGAGTGGGAGGTGACAAAGTGTACAAGTAAATGGATGTTCTCTTTGAGGTAAAGGATGTTACCAGTGATGTGCCGCAATGATCCCTCCTTGGTCTGATTCTTTTTAACATTTTTGTCAGTGATATTGCAGATGGGCTGTCAGGTAGTTTGCCTCTTTGTTGATGATACCAAAATCTGCAATACAGTAGACATCCAGGAAGGAGTTGATAACATGAGGAGGGATCTAGCAAATTATGAATAGTTGAGAATTTGGCAGCTAAAATTTAATGCTAAAAAAGCAGGGTCATGCATTTGGATTGCAAAAATCCAAGTGAGCAGTACAGTATAGGGGGGTGAGAGGTATTTCCATCCATAAATGAAGAGCGGGATCTTGGAGTGATTGTTTTTGATGACTTTAAGGTGGCTAAACAGGTAGAAAAGGTGACAGTGAGAGACAGAAGGATGCTTGGGTGCATAGGGAGAGGAATGGCTATCAGGAAGAAGGAGGTGATAGTGTCTCTGTATAAATCTTTGGTGAGACCTCATTAGGAGTATTGAGTGCAATTCTGGAGACCACACCTTCAAAAGGATATAAACAGGATGAAGTCTGTGCGGAGGGTGCTACCCAAATGGTCAGCAGGCTTCATCATAAGGCATATGGGGACAGACTTAAAGATCTCAATATGTATACTTTCAGAGGAAAGGCGGGAGAGGGGTGATATGATAGAGATGTTTAAATACCTCTAGCATAAATGCAGAGGAGGAGAACATCTTTCAATTAAAAAAGAGCTCTGTAATGAGGCGGCATAGGAAGAAGGTGAAAGGGGATAGACTCAGGAGTAATATGTGTAAATATTTCTTTATGGAAAGAGTGGTAGATGCGTGGAATAGTCTCCCAATAGAGGTAGTAGAGACGAGGACAGTATCTGAATTCAAGAAAGCATGGGACAAACACAGAAGATCTTTAAAGGAAAAAAGGGACTGTAGTAGTTGGTATAGAAAGGCAGACTAAATAGGCTGTATGGTCTTTATATGCTGTTATGTTTCTATGTTTCTATGACAGAGGGTCCCAGAGAACAACTATGACAGCTATTATAGCATTGAGTCTGTAATTGTCCTGCATCCACTACATACTCATGATCCACTGAGCCTGTCTCATTTTGAGATGTGCAAACAAATCCAAAAACCAGTGCAAAAAAACCAACTACAGTTAGAAGGCACAAAAAACCTCACCAAAGTGGAGACAAGACCTCAGTATAAGATGTCACCAAGCCGATGCAATGGCTCCTTATGTCAGTGTAGCCAGATCAACCTATTTAGCTTATACTATGCCACCATACCATCATAGGTCAAACACTCGACTTCTTATGGTGCACAAGAATCTGTGTAAACATAACATCAAAAACTGGCAAATGTGTACTATATGGCAGATAAAACATGTCAAACAGTAAGGCTGTCAATTCCACTTAGCTGAAGCATATCAATAATATGGTGAATTGTAACTTGTAACATAAATCACTCAATGCTCGACAGAGGGCATAGGATGGGCATTGTTTGTTTGAGTGATTTATGTTACAAGTTACAATTCACCATATTATTGCTACGCTTCAGCTAAGTGGAATTGACAGCCTTACTGTTTGATGTGTTATATCTGCCATATTTGCCACACTTGCCAGTTTTTGATGTTATCTTTACGCAGATTCTTGTGTAACATAAGAAGTGGAGTATTTGACCTATAATGGTATGGTTGCATAGTATGATCTAAATTGGTTGATCTGGCTACGCTGACATAAGGGGCCATTGCATCAACTTGGTGACATCTTATACTGAGGTCTTGTCTCCACTTTAGTGTGTTTTATTAGTGCCTTCTAACTGTAGTTGTTTTTTTGCACTGTTTTTTTTTATTTCTTTGCAGTTCTCTGTACCAGGTGTTTGAGATGTGCAGATATTTTGAGATGTCATTTTGAGATATGTCATAGGTGTGATGTGAACTGTTCAGTCTATGTGGCCCAGTATCCTCAACATATTTCTCACTGATGTCTGCTGATTCATCTGTATTTGTTCCATAATCACCACCAGCCTGGTGAATCTGTCTTGTGGAAGAAACATTTTCACCGAGTCATGTCTAGCAGAGCTCCAATTAATTCCAATTAGTGTGATGAGCATAAATTAGACTCAAGATAGTTTATAACAAGCACTAGTAACTCTAGCATGCAGATGGTTTTGTATACGGAATCCTGAACTCCAGCCAGTGTTGTAATCAACCAGCCAATTGTCCAAATAGAAAACATGCGCAGAGATACTGGAAGTGGTATTTCTAGATGATGAATCACAGATATTTTCTGTGACTGGAATGTATCTGAACGTAAGTGCAAGTGTCCAAAGAACATAGCCAATCCTCCTTTTGAAGACTGGGAATAAGGAAGCCAAAGAAAACCATTCTGAACTTTCCCAGACCAGATATTTGATAGACCAGAGATAGAGCAACATTTAAACTAGATAAAAGGGGAAAGCTGATAGTGGCCCAAGACAGCATGGTTTGGAACAATGTATCGTTGAAGGATACTAGCAAAAGAATTAGAGCATATCAGCAGAAAGGTTCCAATAAAGACAAAAGTAGACCAAATGCCCTTGAGTACAGAGAAGACAGAGCTTAAAGATTCCAAATGACCACTGCCTACCAATAGCCAGATTATTACAAATAAAATACAGCCTCTAAAAGCTTGTATGCAAATGATAGAAGTCTAAACAATAAGATGGGAGAGTTAGAATATATAGCACTAAATGAGAGGTTAGATATGATTGCATCTCAGAGACATGGTGGAAGGAGGACAATCAGTGGGACACTATGAAACCTGGGTATACACCATAGCATAATGATAGAGCAGATCAAATTGGTGGAGGGGTTGCACTCCATGTTAGAGAGAGCATTGAGTCACAAAGGATTAAAGTTTTGCAGAAAACAAAATTCACTGTAGAATCTCTATGGGTTGAAATTCCATGTAAAAAGGGGAAGGCGATGGGAGTAGGGGTGTACTAGTGACCTCCTGGCCAGAATGAACAAATGTATGATGAAATGCTCAAATAAATCAGGGAAGCTAACAAATGTTACAGCACAATAATAATAATAGGTAATTTCAATTACCCCGGTATTGACTTTGTCAGCGTCACGGCAAGACATGCTAGGGAGATAAAGTTTCTAGATGAAATAAATGACTGCTTCTTGGAGCAGCTGGTTTATGAACCAACAAGAGAGAAAGCTATTTTGTATCTAGTCCTAGCGGAAGATCGGGTGCAAGAGATAAGGTTGTCAGGGCCACTTGGCAATAGTGATCATATCATGATTATGTTTGATTTAATAAATGAAGGAAGGACGGTAAGGAAATCCACAGTACTACCTTTTTTAACTTTCAAAAGGGAGACTATGATAAAATGAGGAAAATAGTTAAGAAAAAACTAAAAGGGGCAGATGCAAAGGTTAAAGATTTACATCAAGCATGGGTGTTGTTTAAAAATATTATCTTGGAAGCCCAGATCAGCTGTATTCCATGCTTTAGAAAAAGTGAAAGAACGTCGAAAAAACTGCCAGCATGGTTTAAAGGTGAGGTCAGTGAGGCTGTTGTTGCCAAAAATTCATCATTCAGGAAATTGAAAAAGGAGCCAAATGATGAAAACTGGAAACAACAAAAGCACTGGCAAATTAGAATCAAGGCATTGATAAGGCAGGCAAAGAGAGAATTTGAGAAGAAGCTTGCTATGGAAGCAAAAATACATAATAAAGACTTTTTCAAGTAGATTGGTAGCAAAAATCCTGTGAGAGAGTCAATTGGACCATTAGTTGATAGAGGGTAAAAGGGGCACTAAGAGAGGACAAGGCCATAGAGGAGAGACTAAATGAATTCTTTACTGAGGAAGATGTAGGGATGTTACCAATGACTGAAATGGTATGTAAAGGTGATGCCGCAGAAGAACTGAAAGAAATATCGATACACCAGGAAGATGTATTACAACTATTTGATAAACTCAAGAGTAGCAAATCACCTGGACTGGATGGTATAAATCCAAGGGTATTGAAAGAACTGAAATATGAGATTACAGACCTACTATTAGTAATCTGAGAACTATCATTAAAATCATCTGTAATACCTGAAAATCAGAGGATGGCCAATGTAATGCCAATTTTTAAAAAGGGATCCAGGGATGATCTGGGAAACTTCAGACCTGTGAGTCTGACATCAGTACCAGGAAAAATGGTAGGAACCATCATAAAGAACAAAATTACTGAACATTTAGATAGTCATAGCTTAATGGGAGATAGCCAACATGGCTTTAGCCAAGGAAGGTCTTGTTTTACTAATCTGTTATGTCTTTTTGAAGATGTTAATAAACAGGTAGACAAAGGTGAGTCAGTTGATATTATCTGGATTTTCAGAAAGCCTTTGACAAGGGGGGCGGAGCCCGATGTCCAGCGGGATGGTCGCATAACGCTGAGGCTCCCGAGAGGCCTGCTCAGAATCCTGAATTAACACCGGACATACTTGAATTTCTGTTCTGATCTTGCCGGGGCACATTGGTGAGATGGCGGGGACCAAACCTACGCGCCTGGAATTTGGATCTCCAGCGGCTTCTCACGGCAAACGCTCCAAAACTGAACCCCCGTCCCCGCAGAAGGGGCTGGCTTTGCGCGAGGGCCCCGAAATGCAGCAGGAAATCCTCGCAGAGATTAGAGGGGTTAAGGACCTCGTGCAGTCAAACGGTGAAGCACTCCGAGCGCTGCGGGAAGATCTTGGTGTGTTACAAGGCAGGCTAGAGGGGCTCTCTTCGCGTCAGGACAAAATGGAGAGCGTATTAGACTCCCACGCGATCCGGTTGTCCAAACTCGACAAAGTTGAACGTCAGGTGCGGGCCTTGCAGAAAGAAGTGGAAGATGGCAATAATAGAGCGCGCCGCAACAACCTACGACTCGTGGGCATACCGGAGGGAGCGGAATCGGGAGACATGAAGGAGTTTTTATATAAAATCCTCCCTTCCTTGCTCCAAATCACCTTTACCAAAGAATTGGAGATCGATCACGCTCATCGTGTACCCACAAACATAACGCCCAACAGGAAGACCCCGTGGCCTATCATCTTTCGACTTTTGAGATATCAACATGTGGAGCAAATTCTCAGTGCCTCCCGGGCAAAGGGCCATATGGAGTTTGAGAGCCATAAGATCTCCTTCTATCCTGACTTGGCTAAACCCACGGTCGACCGCCGAAAGCGCTTTCTGGAATTCCGGCCGAGGCTTCAACAACTACAAGCACGCTATGGCCTGATGTACCCGGCCAAGCTCCGAGTCACGCTTCACAATCAGACAAGAACATTTGAGGACCCTGATCTACTAGCGGAGTTTTTGGATGCTAAAGAAGCCGACTTGATGCGTTGACTTCCAGAATATTCCTGCCAGTATTCTCATGTCCGCTGTGCCTGCCATATTGGATTTGCCGCGGCTCAGCAAAAGTCTGCCGAGGGCGGTTTGTTGCCTTATCTTGCTGATATCTGTGACCCGACTCCATCTACCCATCGTAGCCTCGATGAGTATCAGAGACAGTGTTAATTATGGACTCTGGTGTTTTTTTTTTTCTTTTTTTTTATGTTTCTATCTTCCTCTCTAGGGCCTCCTCCCGCAGACATATGGTCGCCATTTTCATTGGGGGTTTTGCTTCTTCTCTAAGTTACTTTGGTACATACTTTTCAATATGGGGTGTATTAGTCAGCAGACTCGGTGATTATATCATTTTTGTACAGTTTCTGATTATGTTGTATGTTTTCCAGCGCCCTTATCTAAAATGTCTATTACTGATCGATGGCACCATGTAAGATTTTATCATTGAACGTAAAAGGAATCAATAATCCGATAAAACGGAAGAAAATCCTAAGCTATCTAAGTCATGAAGCTGCGGATCTGATTTTCCTCCAAGAAACGCATTTAAATTCGAAGGAAACTCTTAAACTCAATATTAAACCTTACATGGTGGCCGCCTATTCTCCAGCCGTTTCTAAGAAATGTGGGGTTGCCATACTGGTTAGGAAATCTCTGCATGCTACTATTATTGCGACTAGCTCAGATACAGCAGGTAGATGGTCCAGAGCTCACCTCAAGATAGGTAACCTTGAAGTTACATGTATATGCCTTTATGCTCCTAATGTGGATGACCCTGCCTTTTTTGCTACCATTGCTCAGGTTGCGCAGGCCTCTGCTAATACCTCATTGATAATAGGGGGGGATTTCAATTTAGTTCTTGATCCCCTGATTGACAAACAGCCGCCTAGGACAAGTGGTCCCCCCAAGAGTCATACCACGCTCACCTCTGTGATCAAAGATCTCGCTTTAGTCGATCTATGGAGGTTACTACACCCCAATGAGCTTGACTTTACCTTCTTTTTCTTCCCCTCATAAATCCCAGTCTCGTATAGATTTCTTTCTCATATCAAAACTGTTAGTCCCTCAGGTGGACACTGCAAAGATTCACTCCCAACATATTTCAGATCATGCTGCTATTTCTTTTCAATTACACACTACTGCACCCCAAGGGAATTCGGGGGCCTGGTTCTTTGATAGAGCCCTATTAACTCAGCCAGAGTTCCAGTTAGAAATTCGCGCAGCCATACAGGATTACTTCCATTTTAATTTACCCCAGGATACTGCAAATTGGGCTTGGTGGGAGGGTTTCAAAGCGGCCATTCGTGCAACGATCACCAGTTATCAAATTCGCCTGCGGAAACAACGCAAACAGCAGCTACTTATACTAGACCAACAAATCAAAGCAGGCGAACGAGTTCTAACTTCCCGTACTGATCCATGCGTCTTAGTTCGCTTACAGCATCTCCGTTTTCAATATAATGCAATCCTCTCAACTGCAGCTTCTAAGAGTATTGAGCTTCAACGAGGGACATACTACCGTGAAAGCAACCGCGCCGGTCGACTTTTAGCCAACGCCTTGAAAGGTCAAAAAGAAGCCAAACGCGTAGCGGCCCTTCGAGCCCCACAGGGAGGGGGCATACTGACCACAGACTCCGATATCGTAGAACTCTTTCGGGATTTCTATACCCGTCTCTATCAATCTGAATGTGATTTCTCATCAGAGACCTTCGAGCGATTGTTTTCTGATATTCAGCGGCGGCCGACCCTTTCTGAAGCTGATAGGGATGCGCTAGATGAACCTTTCTCTACTTCAGAGATCCAATTTGCCCTAAATCGCACAGCCTCGGGTCGAGCCGCCGGGTCTGATGGTCTCCCGACCGAATTCTACAAAACGTTCAGTGTAGATTTAGTACCCTACTTAAAACTCTATTTTACTGCCCTTGTGGTAGATACATCCTCTTTGGGATCCTTTTCTGCAGCTAACGTGGTAGTATTTGAGAAAGAAGGCAGAGACCCGCTGCTAACAGCCAACTATCGTCCAATCTCCCTACTTAATGCCGATTATAAGATCTTCGCAACGATCTTGGCCTCCCGGCTGTCTGACAGGATGGCCACCTTAGTCCATCCCGACCAATGCGGTTTTATACCCGGCCGATCCACCGCTGACAATGCTCGGACCTTGTGCCATGTGCTCTCCAGTGCTGCCAACTTGGACCACCCCTGGGTGGGTCTTTCCCTAGATGCTGAAAAAGCCTTTGATCGCCTAGAATGGCCCTTTTTATTTGCAGTTCTCCGATGGTATGGCTTTGGGGAGGGCTTCCTCCGATACCTCCAAGTCATGTACACTCAACCCGTTGCCAGTATTTGTGTCAATGCTATTAAGTCTCAGCCTTTTAATCTCCAAAGAGGCACGCGTCAAGGTTGCCCCCTATCACCAATGCTCTTTGATCTTGCTCTTGAACCCCTCGCCCTCCTTATTAGACAGTCTGCACGAATTCGTGGTGTCCCCTTCAGTCACAGAGAGATTAAACTCTCTGCATATGCAGATGACCTTATGCTCTTTGTATCCCTTGATTCGGTTCCAGCTGTCTTGGATCTGATTGATGGATACTCGCAATTATCGGGCTATAAAATAAACTGGACCAAATCCGTAGCATTTCCATTGAACCGCTGGGTACATGAGGCTGACATGCAGGCCTTTCCTTTCCTTTGGCAATCCCGCATGGTGAAATATCTTGGGGTCCATTACTGTTCTCCTTTAGAAAACACTATTAGTTTTAATGCCAAAGAGGTAGTCTCCAAAGTCCGTGAGCTCACAAATCGTTGGTCTCCCTTATCCCTTACATGGTGGGGCCGCCTAGAAACTGTGAAAATGATGATAGTCCCCAAGGTGAACTATATTTTAGAAATGCTGCCATGCTTACTCCCGTTACACACCTACAAAGATATTGAGGGCCTTCTCGTCCGCTATCTCTGGCAGGGCAAACCACCCAGGATAGCTAAGCAAAAACTACAGTCTGCGAAGGAACTAGGGGGTACCCGCTTTCCTGATTTTCTCAAATATCATCAAGCCTTCTTACTTAAACAAGGTGCCCGATGGCTAGATGCCTCGACAGACAGCAGACCAGTTTGGCTTGACATAGAAGAGGAGCTTAGTAACCCAATTCCGTTGATCCATCTCCCCGGTATGTCCCATCAAGCAGACACCCGCCATCCCCCAATGATTGTTGATACTCTTGCGGCCTTTAATACTCTCATTCTATCACTGGGCCCAAACGTATGCCCTCAGGACGGACTCCCGCTGTGGAATAACCCCAGAATTCAAGTCCTAAATAGAACGATAGCATGGAAACCCTGGTACTCTAGGGGGATCTGGACACCCCAACAGCTCTTCTCTGCAGCTCGTTGGAAAACCTTTTCTGATTTACAAAAGGAATTTGCGTTACCAGCGAAACATTACTTTCAATTGATGCAGCTTCAACACTGCCTCAAAAGTGCTCGAATCCTGCCACCCTCTGTCTCTACTGAGGACGGGCTATCAGACCTAATTCACTCTATTAGTAGTACACATGGGGTAGCCTCTAACTTTTATAAACTATTATGTCAGGGTACAGATACTGCTACTTGTAGAGCCCAACAAGCCTGGGAGCGCGAACTGCAAACCACTTTAACCCCTGTGCAATGGTGCGTTTTCTGGAGCAAAGTAGTGCGGGTCTCCCGATCTGCCTCAGTTACCCAAACTCTCTTCTTTTTTGCACATAGATGCTTTTATACTCCAGAAAAAATAGCCAAATGGAACGCAACTGCTAGGGACCAGTGTTGGTCTTGTCATACTGCTGTGGGAACCCTCGCTCATGTTATTTATGAATGTCCTCAACTACAGGTTTACTGGGGGCGGGTCTGGGGTCGTATTCAACTTATCTTACACCTTCACGAGCCTCTTTCTTGGAAGATTGTGGGACTCCGCTCAGTGGCGGAGGTCCCCTCTCTTCCTAAGAAGGGTCGCTTTCTCCTTGATTTCATGCTGGGTATTGCTATATGTTTAATCACGAGGAATTGGAAGGATAGCTCTCGACTTACTGTCAATGAATGGTGGAACCTTGTCTGCCTATATAGTAAATATGAGCAGATATCTCGGAGAGCTATTCCCCATACCCAAACTCACTCTCGCTTGTCTAAATGGCAGATGCTCAATGATTATGTACAATCTGCTCATTGCTCCGACATGTCTGTTTAATGTACATTCATCATGGTTCAGATCACCGTTTGGTTTTGTAACACAATAATGTCAGTACACGCCCGTTTCGGGAATGATTAGTTTTCTAGAGAAGAAGCAGGGGGGAGGGGGGTGGTAGGGGTTTACTTTGGTGTATGTATCTCATTCTATGTATGTATCTGTCTTTTAGCTGTATGTCTTCCTTTCCTTTGTTGTTATAAAACGAAAATAAAGAATTAAAAAAAAAAAGAAAGCCTTTGACAAAGTCCCTCATGAGAGACTTTTGGTGAAATTAAAAAGTTATGGGATAGGAGGCAGTGTACTATTGTGGATCAGGAACTGGCTAAAAGATAGAAAGCAGAGGGTAGGGCTAAATGGCCAATTTTCCCAATGGAGAAATGTGAATAGTGGCATACTCTAGGGATCTGTGGTGGGTCCGCTGCTTTTTAACATATTCGTAAATAACCTGGAAATGGAAATAATGAGTGAGGTAATCACATTTGCAGATGACACAAAATTATTCCAAGATGTTAAAACCCATGAGGATTGTGACAAATTGCAAGAGGACCTTGATAAATTGGAAGAATGGGCATCCAAATGGGAAATGAAATTTAATGTGGACGAGTGCAAAGTTATGCACCTAGGAAAGACAACCCAAACTATGGTTACACGATGCAAGGTTCCACATTAGGAGCCACCATCCAGGTAAAAGATTTAGGCGTCATCATGGATAACATGTTGAAATCTTCCGCCCAGTGTGCAGCAGCAGCCAGGAGAGCAAATGGAATGCTATGTATCATAAGGAAAGGAATGGAGAATAAAACAAATGATATTATAATGTCTCTGTATCGTTTCATGGTGCGACCACACCTTGAATATTGTGTGCAATTCTGGTCGCTGTATCTTAAAGAGGATATAGTATTATTAAGAGAGGTACAGAAAAGAGCCACCAAAATGGTAAAGGGGATGGTAGGATACCCCTATGAAGAGAGGCTAAAAAGGTTAGGGCCGTTCAACCTAGAAGTGAAATGGCTGAGAGGAGATATGATAGAGGTCTATAAATTAAAGAATGGAGTGGAACAGGTAAACATAGATTGATTGTTTATACCAGCAAAATATAGAAAGACTAAAGAACATGCAATGAAGCTACAGTATAACCTATTTAAGACTAATAAGAGAAAATATTTTTTCACTCATCATGTAATCAAACTCTGTAATTTGTTACTGAATGATGTAGTAAAAGCTGTTAGTGTAGCCAGATTTTTAAAAGTTTGGGGCAAGTTCCTGGAGGAAAGGTTCATAAACCATTATTAAAGGGGACTCAGGATATCCACTGATTGCCTCAATACAAGCATTGTGGAACCTGTGTCTTTTGGAGAAACTGCTAGGTATTTGTGACCTAGATTGGCCACTGTTGGTAACAGAATACTAGGTTTGATGGACCTTGGTCTGACCCAGTATGTCATATCTTATGTTCTTATGTTCTTAGATGTAGGATAGGGCAGAAACCTTCTGTCTTCTTTGTGACCAGGAAGTACCTCAAATAAAATCCCTGCTCTTCCTACCCTGTTGGGAAGGGCTCAGTCACAATGGTCTTTTAAAGAAAAGAACATTTTTGTAGAATTTTTTCCTGATGCTGAGAGTCTGTTGATACAACACTCAGTGGGCAATTTGATATTAGATTAAATAGATATAATTTACACCCGAACCACATTATCTCGAGGACTCAACTGTCAGAGACTACATGGGGGCAAAACGTCTGCAAAGAATGTGAGTCTCCTTCCTACTTGAAGGTTGCCTGTAACTACTACGGGAGTGTTGGCTAAGTTCTCTAGGAGCCAGTTAAAACCATGCCTCTGGTTCTGCCTGTGAAGTAGGATACAATTTCTGGGCTCTTTACTGATGCAGCAGGAAACAAGACCTTTGATTAGTCTGTGATGAAAAGGAGGAAGGAGGATACATAGAGCCTCTGCTCTGATACCTCCTGGATGATGAGGCCTGATCAGAGGTGGGTCTAGAGAGGGTCTTAAGAGTCACTGTGCTGTCTAATAAGGGTAGCAGTCTCTTGCACCTTATCTCTGAAACTATTCTCTCCATAGCATGGCATGTCAGCAAATTTCTTCTGAATGCTGCATTATATATCTGAGACTTGGCACCATGAGAGTCTCTGGGAACCGATATTCATAAAGGAGGATCCCAATGATGTATAAAAAATATTATATATCACTTATACAATGCATTCTCCATACTCTTTCCCTTGGGTAATAGGGATTGGAGTCACACAGCTTTATTTGGAGGGAGAGAGTCTGAAAACTCCTGCATGAGGTGCCTGATGTTCCACAAGTACATGGACATCAACATAATGTTCTGGAAAAAAACCTCTTCCCAAAAGAGTCCAATGTTTGAGCATCCCTCTCCAAGGATGCTGAGAAGTGAGATTTGGAACTCAGCCATATTGAAAACAGATTTAGAAATCATCAACCGTGGAGTGCTGCAGTAGCTGTAGCTTTGTTAATTCAAGAGCTTTTTTAAAATTATTATTAAATGTTCATTATTATGCCATACAAGCAATCAAGCAATATGAAACAATATATATATATATATATATATATATATATATATATATATATATATACAAAATATAAATGATAATAGGACAGGTAAAACATACATCCATCCCAAACCACATAAAGTACATACAAGTCCACATTATGGAAAAGTGGAGAACAATTTCATAAGAAAAATCAAAAGAAAAATAAATACAACCTGTGAAATGAACAGTATAAACCAAAACCCTATATTACTAACTTGTCCGAACCTGTTGGGACTCATGAGCATTAAGATAAGCCAATAAATGTTCAGGTTCCATAAAGCCATAACTCTTCCCAAGATGGCCAATTACACATCTGCATAGGAACTTAAGAAAAAAAGTAGCCCCCTTTGCCAGTGTATGAGTTTTCAAAACTAAAAAAGCCTTACGGCAAACTTGAGTTATCTGTGACACATCAGGGAAGAGAGTGACCCTATGCCCACAAAATAAAGCATCTTTTTTGGCAAAATATGTCTTCATAATAGAATTCTTGTCCATCTCAGATACAAATGTAACAAAGAAAGTTGCACAAGCAGAAGTAGTATCTGAGGAAGATTCAAGAAATTCAGAAATATCCAAACTAGTAGGGGAGGCTGCTTGGTCAGTTTCCCCACTTTCCCCATCTCCGACAATTTTTTTATACTTAGGAACATAATAAACTTTTGCTACCTTAAAAATTTCAGATTGCTCAAACAACAAAACCTCTTTGAAATATTTATAAAACAAGATCAGTGGGGAAAGATAGTGCATAATAGGAACATTTAAACACCTTAAATTTTTTGAACGTGATATATTCTCAAATTTATCAAGCTGCCTATGAAAGTATAAACTATCTTTTATAGAATCTACAGAGACTGCCTGAACAGTACCCACTTTAGCTTCTAACTGACCCAAGCAATCGCCCACCACCACTAGTTGATCATCATAATCCTCAAATTTTGCTACAGCATCACTAGTAAATTGCTCAATTTGTCTCATAGTACCAGTTAATACATTTTCAGTTCGAGTAACTACTACCCAAATATCTTTAAGCGTCACATTTTGGGGTGGGTAGAGGAAACTACCTCACTCTCCACCAAAGACGTGATTTTAACCATCTTAGGTGTAGGCAACTGCTTTGCAGATAGACTTCCCCGAGCCGAAGATAGTCCTAAATCCTGTACCAGAGTGAGGGGGGAGGGGGACCCTCCTGCAACCAGTACAGTCTGTTCATGTGACAAGAGGGGTAGGGTTACACCCCCAATTGGAGATAAAGTGGACAAAGAGGAAGTACTCACGGAAGCTGATATGCCCAAACTACAGTCCTCCACAACACGCCATACCAGATGTTTATCCATGAGGCCCTCATTCTTGGAAGCCTTCATATTTGGAACAGTTGGAAAACTTTTCTTCCGTCTCTTCCCCATTGTAGTCACAAACTTCTACCTCTCAGCCCCTCCGAAGAACTCCAAAGGGGCTCCAAAGGGGCATGACCTGCCCCTTTGGTCATGCTCCTTCGGTCCGCAACCAAAGATGCATCCGTGACCGCGTCCTGCAGCGCAGCCCAAGCTGAAATAGGGCTACCCTCCTGACGTCAGCTCCAGCACTCAGTGGTCACAGCTGTTCTTTCCACTGGCCAAGATCAACTCTACTCCTCGGTGTCCCGCGGTGCAGCCCAACCTGAAATAGGGCTACCCTCCTGACGTCAGCTCCAGCACTCAGCGGTCACAGCTGTTCTCTCCACCAGCCAGGATCAACTCCAATCCTCAGTGTCCCATGGCACAGCTCAAGCTGAAATAGGGCTACCCTCCTGACGTCAGCTCCAGTATTCAGCGGTCCCAGCTGTTATCTCCACCGGCCAGGATCAACTCCACTCCTCCATTAATTCAAGAGCCTTAAGGACTCTATGAACAAGTACAACTGGAAATTGACAGAACATGCAAATAGGATACCCTGATAGCCATGGGTGACTGGAACACAAAAGTTGGCAACAAAAATGAAGGCAAAGTACTTAGATAACACAGGTACACTACCAAAAAACTACCTCCAGTTTTGCAACTGATTCCTATAGATTTTGGGGTGCTGAATCCAGGAAAAATAGCCAAAATGTTCCATCACGTCACGTTTTCTTGCAAAATTAGATTTCTTACCCATATAAGGAATGTTCACATAATTTCTTTTTAGCCGACTGCAGTTTATTTTCTTGGCCCAAAATAGAGGTTGTAATGGTTAACTAACTAGAAACACTCCCTCATGATATTTTAGAGTGTTTTGTATTCATTTTATACATTAACAGGACAATTGGGAGGCGGGGGGCTAAATCCAGTACTCGCGCTGGCGCATGTTCTTTCCTGTTCGCCTCGCCTCGTTCGCTCGCTCAAACATGGTGGTTGCGACATGAACGTTCCTGTCAAATTTCAGTTTCTTGCAAGTTCATTATTACCTTTTGTTTGCTCAGTCGTAATCCAGCTTTATTCCAAAGTGGTTCACTACAGTTGTAGTTTGCAGTGCTGTGTATTTGTGATGGCTCACAGAGCCAGAGGTTGCGTCAACTCTCCGGACAGTTTTTGTTTTATTTGTGGGGAATATACCGTGAAAAAGCGGCAGAGGAACATTTCTGCATTGATTTAAAAAGTATATTTCGCCTATTTCGGTTTGAAGTTAGGCGATCAAGACAAACCGTGGGCTCCTCACAAAGTGTGCAAGACATGTGAGGAAGATCTACGCTTATGGATGAAAGGTAAAAAACAAGCATTTCGTTTCGGAATACCTATGATGTGGCGTGAACAAAGAGACCACAGCAGTGACTGCTATTTTTGCTCTTGCATTGTGAAGGGATACAACTTAAAAAATAAGAACGTAATAAGTTACCCCAACCTTCCCTCAGCAATTAGGCCTATGCCTCATAGCAACGAAGTACCTGTGCCTGAACCACCAAAATCTTTGGATCATATTTGTGTGGACGGTTCTGATCATGATGAGACTCATCAGATGGCTTTTCCCGATGAGTCCAGTACTTCCGAGTTTGAAACTGAACCAGATCCGAAACCTGAACTTTTCTCTCAAGCTGAATTGAATGATTTAGTCTGGGATTTAGGACTCCCAAAAGATGCTGCCCAACTGCTAGGTTTAAACAGAAAAATCTATTGTCACCAGGAACAACTTTTTATTGGTACCGCAACTGCGAGACACAATTTTTGAAGTATTTCAGCAAAGAGGAAGATTTGGTATTTTGCAACGATATATACGGAGTGATGAAAACGTTTAAACTCAAGTATGATCCTGCTTAATGGCGGCTGTTCATTGATTCGTCAAAAGACAGCATAAAAGGTGTTCTTCTTCATAATGGCAACACATTCGCTTCAGTTCCTATTGCTCACTCTGTTATTCTCCAAGAAAAATACGAGAATTTGGCCCTGATTCTTCAGAAGATTCGTTATGATGAGCATAAGTGGATGATTTGTGGAGACTTTAAAATTCTATCCATGCTATTAGGGCAGCAATCCGGTTTCACCAAATATCCCTGCTTCCTTTGCTTGTGGGATAGCCGGGCCCGCGACCTACACTGGGGGAAAAAAGACTGGCCAATTCGGGAGTATTTGAGACCCGGTGAGAAAAATGTTCTTCATGAGAGCTTGGTACCTCGTGATAAAATTCTATTACCACCTCTCCACATTAAGTTGGGTCTCATTAAGCAATTCATCAAGTCCCTTCCAAAAGATGGTGAGTGCTTTCAGTACCTTTGCTCAAAGTTCCCCCGACTTTCTGAAGCAAAGCTAAAGGAAGGAGTGTTTGTTGGCCCTGATATAAGGAAACTCATTTCAGATGGAGCATTCGCTGAAACGATGTCTGAGAAGGAAAAAGAAGCCTGGGATTCCTTCAAGGATGTTGTTCTCAAATTCTTGGGGAACAGGCGGGATGAGAACTATAAGGATATTGTTGCCAGGATGCTCAATGCCTTCAAAGAACAAGGCTGTAACATGAGCCTGAAAGTCCATTTCTTGCACTCCCATGTGAACTACTTTCCCGAAAACTTGGGGGCGTACAGTGAAGAACAAGGTGAAAGGTTTCACCAGGACATCAAGGACGCAGAGAGAAGGTACCAAGGAAGATGGAACACCACTATGATGGCTGATTTCTGCTGGTTGCTGCTTCGGGAAACCCCAGATGAAAAATACGCCAAGCAGCGCACCAAGAGAAGCATTCGGGGGAAGAAGAAACGGGCCCACCAGGAGATTGATTGACCCAAGAATGACTTTAAAATCTAAACTGTGTTGACAAATATCGTGTTTTTACTAAACTTTGAAATAAAAATTTGCTAGTTATTACCACAGTGTCGGATCTCATTTATTAGAATTTTATTTTCACACCATCGGGTGTTTGTCTTCATGTATTGCAATGGTGCGGTTTGCGTTTTCTATTCTTACATACATACCTGTACAACATTTTTTGCACATTTCTTTGCTTTGCTTTGTGTCTAACCTCGCTCTTATATGCTCAATGTTTGTGCACATGTATGTGGCTGTTTTAAGTGCAGACAATTTTGCTACCATCACAGTGTGTTTTGTTGACATTACTCTATTCTTATGTGCTGCCTTGTTACAATTTTCTTTATTCTTATTTGAATAACTACTAAACAATTAGTATAAAGAATTCATCCAAGAAACTTTTATCTCGATCGCACTCAATCTGAAACGTTCACCTCAAACTGCTAACCCAATGTAGCAAAATATCTGTACGTGATGGAGCAAATTGGTTACCAGAATTGGATTCAGCGCACCAAAAAACGTAAAAATCAATTGAAACATTAGAGGCAGTTTAAAAAAATTTTTTTTTAGTGTACCTGTGTAATAGGGACTTGGCAACGGAAATAAAGTTGGAGAAAGACTGAATTGTGCAAGACCAACGGTCTATTCATCTCAAACACCTTCTTCCAGCAAAACAAGTGCCAACTGTACACATGGTCTTTGTCAGCATACATAAGCATGGCATAGGTGTCATGGCTTTTTCCCCAGACCTTGGATTTCATGCAGCTTTGTTACTCTGGTGATATCAGTCTCCAAAGTTAATGAGGGTAGTTTACAAGATGAGATTAACTCTTACCCCCTGGTGATGTCAGTCTCCGGGCCCGATGAGATTGGTCTGCAGCCCCTCCTTGCTAAATCAAGAATAGCAGACCTCAAAGGGAGGTGCTAGAAACAATAACAGACCTCAAAGGGATGTGCTAGAGAAAATTCACTATAAAGGACAGAAATACTTCCTCTTTCTCTCTCTCTTCCTCTATTCATCGGACATGAAGGACAAGAGGCTCTGATAATCAATTCTCTTCACCCCTCCCCCCTCTCTCTCTCGCTCTGATCTCTCTCACACACACATGCACACACATAGAGTCTTTCATATACTCTATTCTCTCTCACACTTCACATATGCACACACACACACACACACAGATTCATTGATGTACACTGAAGCAGCTTTTTAACAACCACTATATAACTCTGTTCTGTACCTATGTAATAAGCCTATTTCTACATAAAGACCTGTTTCCAAGCCACACCTGGTGGGTTGTCTTATTTGTGCTGCTTACCCTACTGTCTCTGTGAAATGAACCCAGGACCAAACACAGAATAGACCAGAAGAATACATATTCAGGAGATTACATATTCAGAAGATTACAATTCAGAAGATTACAGTCTTCACTCCATGGATTGTAAAAAATCAAGTGGCTACATCTGTGGAAGTCAATGATGGGAAAGCTCTTTAACATCAACAAAGACAAAACTTGGAGCTGACTGTGGTATAAATCACCAACTACTAGAATGCAAACTCAAGCTAAAGTTTAAAAAGAGCAAGCCTCTCATGAATGTAGTAAAATATGACCTTGAGAATATACTACTGGAACTTAAAGACTGCCTGAAAAATTGATTTGCTGCTTTAGATACAAATGACAGAGCTCCAGAAGAATTATGGGATGACATCAAGAAGGTTGTGTTGGAAGAAAGTGAGCAGTCTCTACAAAAGGTGAAAAAGCAAAAATCACCAAAATAGATGACTGAAGAAACTCTGAAAATTGCACAGAAACACAGAGAAGCTAAAGCCAGAGGAGAAAGATAGGTACAAAAATCTACATAGATTTCCAATGTGCAGCAAGACAAAACAAGGAGAAGTACTACAATGATGCGTGCAAAGAAATAGAATCAGAAACTATTAGATGAAGAACAATATCAACTTTCCTAAAGCTGAGAGTTAAAAGAAAATTCCAGCCTCGCACTGGAATACTACAAGATGCTCAAGGATCCATGTTGAATGATGCTGAGAAGATCAAGAAAATATGAAGGAATATACAGAGTCATTATACCATAAAGATCAAGTGGACCAACATCCGTTTCAACCTGTACCTTATGATCCGGAACCATTAGTGATGAAAGAAAAAGTCAAAGCAGCATTGAAAGCCTTCTTGTTGTTGTTAAGTGTCATCAAGTTGCTGTTGACTCCTGGTGACTCTATGGATAGTTGACCTATACTTTGTTTGGTCTTCAGCCAAGCGGCTCATTGTTGATAGAGTGGTATCCATAGCTGCTCTTATTGAATCGATGCATCTCAAGGCTGGCTTTCCTCTTTTATGGTGACTTTCTACCTTGCCAAGCATTATGTCTTTCTCCAATAATCTCTCTCTTTGCAAGTATGAAAGTTGAAGTCTTGTTATCTGAGCTTCTAAGGAAAGTTTAGGTTTGATCTCCTCTAGTACTGACTGGTTTGTTCTTCAGGCAGTCCATGATATATACAGTATTTGTTGCCAGCACCATAATTCAAAGGCATCAAGTTTCTTCCTATCTATCTTTTTCACCATCCAACTTTCAAATCCATTTGACATTATTGAAAATACTATGGCCTGGACAAGTCAAATCTTTGTATGGAGAGAGACATCCCTGCTCTTGAGAATCTTGTCTAGGTCCTTCATAGTCATTCTACCAAGAGAAATACATCGTCAGACTGCTAGTCCTTTCTTTGTTGATCCAAGAAAGTTAAAACTGTCAACTATTTCAATTTCTTCTTCATCAATGATGAACTTATTGATTTTGCCAGTTGTCAGGATCTTTGTCTTCTTAACGTTAAGGTGCAGACCTATTTTAAGACTATATTCCTTAATCTTGAGAAGCAAATGTTTCAAAAATCTTATCAAAGAAAAAAGCATCAGGCATTTATGGCATTCCCATTGATGTATTACACCAATTGGATGCAGCTGTTACCATACTTACAAGGATCTGTCAGGAAATTTGGAAGACAACATCATGGCCAACTAAATGTAAAAGATCTGTGTTTATATCAATACTGAAGAAAGGTGATTCAACTGAATGTGGAAATTATCGCACAATCGCTCTAATCCCATATGTCAGCAAGTCTCTACTCTACTCTGTTCAGCAGAGACTACAACCATACCTGGAATGAGAACTTCCAGAAGTGCAAGCAGAGTTCATGAAAGCGCGAGAAATGAGAGACATCATTGCAGATATGAGATAGATCTTTGAAAATACAAAAGAATACCAAAAGGATATCTATATGTGTTTTATTCACTACAGCAAGGCTTTTGAATGTGTAAACCATGAGAAACTCTAGGCTACATTAAGAAGTATGGGCATATCAGAAAACCTGATCGTTCTCTTTCATAACCTTTACATTGATCCAGAAGCAACAGTTCAAACAGAACAATGAGAAACAGAATGGTTTAAAATGTAAGATGTATGACAAGACTGCCATATTTCCCCCCTACCTGTTTAATTTATATGCAGAACAAATTATCAGAGAAGCAGGACTGTATGAAGACAACTGAGGTGTGAAGATTGGTGAAATACTCCTCAATAACCTTCACTATGCTGATGATACCTCATTACTGGCTGAAAGTGAAGATGATCTGAAACATTTGCTTCTCAAGATCAAGGAACATAGGGGTATGTTTACTAAAGGGTGCTAAGACAGCAGGCATTAGCGAGAGTTAATGGCAGCGATAAGGGGTGTTAAATGCAAAAAGATCTCTTGGCGTGTAGGAGGCGTTCTGGTGTAAAGGGCGCTATGGGCCATTTAACGTGCATGAACAGGACATCAGGTGTTAAGGTGTCAAGCATGCACCTTAACATCTGAAAACGCTATCACCATAATGATGGATAAAAGAAGTCAATGTAAAGGTGATGGAGGAAGGACAGTTGGGAGCTGATGGACCTGCCATATCCGTGGGCATCCTATGTGTCAGTCAGTAAAATGAACGAGCATGTGGGAGACAGCTGTACCAGTGCACAGGGGGGTGCCAATGTAAAATGGTGCAATGTCGGTATGTGGCATAGGATGGGGAAGAAGTGTCCCCCCAGCGGATTCAGCAGTGGCAGGATGTGTGCAGCGACAGGAGGACAGAGTAGGAGTGGTGACATGCATATCAGGCACAGGAGAGGCATGCATGAAGAGCCAAAATGCAGAAAAGAATACCAGTGTAGGCCATGGTGTAGCTGCCTGCACAAGAAGAAATGACTGTACATAGCTGACAGAGGCAGATGGATGGGCTGAAGGAAGGACGGCGACAGAGGAGAGGGTGGTGTGGGCTGGCAGCACTGATGTGCCATAGGTGCCATCCCCAATGTATTTGTACTGTATGTAAAAATGTGCACCACTGCCAAATGAAAGGACTGATATCAGACATGTGGGTCTCACACCTGGGCAAATGGGGTGTGTACGGACATGAGGTGATTCCTGCAGGTGACTGTCCAAGGGATAGGATGTGTGCATATACTGCACAGATGTGATGGAGCCAAAGCTACACAGCCATGGTCATTATGGCATACATGACTCGTGTTGCACAAGCAGGTTACAGCTGTATGCATTTAACCGCCTGCATCAATGCAGTCACATTGTGATTCCTTGTACCGAAAAAGTTGTAATGTGTGATAAAAAACAGGGACTGTAAGAACCTGCAGTCAGCTGATGCAATGGAGGGTTAGATGACCTGCTGAAGGTCAGAAGGAGGTATGGGCAATTCATGAAGGGTGTTGCATCCATTAAACTGCACAGTAAAATCTTCCAAAGTGTCACAAAAGAAGTTCTGCTTGGCCTCAAACGCTGGCATCCTGGGTCCTAAATCTGTGCCATGACCATTACACCACACCCCCAAGCTGTTACCAGACATCTGCAGGGTAAACAAGTATGACCCCTGCAATGTGCTGTAGTACATCCAATAAAATCATGCTCTCAGAAGAGCATGACGGTGAATAGTCTGTTTTCTGGCCCAAATTGTGGGCAGAACGCATAACAAACTATAAAACTGTGTATCTTCCAGTCACAGCAGAGCCCTGACGGTTACAGGCATGAAAATGATCTGAGTAGCAAACAGTCACAAAAACAACAATTATGAATCAAACCCCTGTCCCCTGCTTATGGGGACATTACACTAACCAGTAGGTTACACCTCCACACCCCACTGCACAGTAATGACTGGATATAAAGAGACTGCAGGTTATTGCCTAAAACAGGGGTGGCCAACTCCAGTCCAGGTGCACCATGATCCAGCCTGGTTTTCAAGATGTCCCTAATGAATATTCATGAGGTATATTTGCATCCACTGTTTACCACACCACAGTAAAGTCACCGGCGGTAAGGGCAGCTCTAAGGTTAAGCCGTATAAGGCTAAGGGTGGGTGAAGCAGTCCAGTGTAAAGGGAGCTATGGGCCATGTAACACACAAACAGGGCACCCTGACCATTTAATTCACGGTAATGGGACATCTCATGTTAAGGTGTCTGGGGTGTAAGGCAGA
The DNA here is from genome assembly GCA_033557465.1 of Ichthyophis bannanicus. Taxonomy (NCBI): domain Eukaryota; kingdom Metazoa; phylum Chordata; class Amphibia; order Gymnophiona; family Ichthyophiidae; genus Ichthyophis; species Ichthyophis bannanicus. Next base: position 1,727,212,866 of record CM066031.1, on the reverse strand, counting down.
CCAGGCAGCTGCCCAGGTGGCACATGTATGATGTCCGTCATGATCCCACATCAACATTGGCAGCACCCAGACATGCTGCTGCTTTGGAAAGGTGATGTGCTACATGGGGCAGGCCAAGGTTTCCGCCCAAGGGATTTAAGGCACTTTAACTAAGGCGCCTTAAGGGTTTAAGGGGCACTAAGGGTTTAAGGCGCCTGAGGTTAAGGTGCACTAAGGGGTTAAGATGCATGAAGTTAAGATAACCTAAGGGGTTTAGGTGCCTGAGCATAAGGTGGCCAAGGGTTTTAAGGTGCTTCAAGTTGACAAGCATGCACCTAAAGGCAGGAAAATGGCTGTAACCCTAACGCTGGATAGAGCACCACGGAAAGTCAATATAAAGGTGATGAAAGGAAGGACAGGTGGGAGCTGATGGACCAGCCATATTGGTGAGCACCCTATGTGGTGGCCAGTTAGGTGGACAAGCTTGTGGAAGGCAGCTGTACCGATGCACAGGGTGGTGCCAATGTAAAGTGCTGAAATATCAGTATGTGGCATAGGAAGGGGAAGAGATGTCCCCCAGAGGAGGCAGAAGCCGCAGTATGTGTGCAGCAACAGGCGGACAGAGCAGTAGTGGTGACAGGCAGAGCAGGCACAAGAGAGACGAGTGTGAAGAGCCGAAATGCAGAGAAGAGTAACAGTGTAGGCCATGGTGTGGCAGCTTGCACAAGAAGACATGACTGCACACAGCCAACAGAGGCAGATAGATGGACTGAAGGAAGGATGGCAGCAGAGGAGAGGGTAGTATAGGTTGCCAGCACCAATCTGCAGAACCTTGACTGTTACAGGCATGAAAATGATCTGAGTAGCACAGACATAAAAAGAGCAGGTAGGAATTGAACTCCTGTATGGAATCAGTGCATCAACCATTAGGCTACACCTTGATATCTCCTGCACAGTAATGGCTGGATACAAAGAGATGGCAGGTCACTTCCTAAAATGAGTATGAATCACAGAAGAAATTAACATAAGAACATAAGATATGCCATTCTGAGTCAGACCAAGGTCCATCAAGTCCAGTATCCTGTTTCCAACAGTGGCCAATCTAGGTCACAAGTACCTAGCAGTTCCCCCAAAAGACACAGGTTCCTGATGCTTGTATTGGGGCAAGCAATGGATTTCCTGGGTCCCCTTTAATAATGATTTTTGGAGCTTTCCTCCAGGAACTTGTCCAAACCTTTTTTAAACCTAGCTACACTAGCAGCTTTTACTACATCCTCTGGTAACAAATTCCAGAGTTAGCAAAAGCAGCAGCAGCACACTTTGGAGAATGTGGGCATCAACCACACTACCTCTCACATGCAAAGTGAGCACTCTACCATTTGAGCTTTCAGAGAGTATCGTTAGACTGGTCTCAGCCTCATAGAGACTTGCACAACCCCTCCAGTACCAAGGATGATAATTGGTCCTCATGTTGGGGCCACTTCAAGGACACTGGTGATTCATCTGATACCTCAATGCTCTGGACATTGTGTTCTGATGAATTATGATGCTGATGCATCTCATCCTCTGCTTGATGCTCAATATTCTACATGCTTTATTTCAATGAACCCTAGGATGAATCCGTTCTCTTCTTGAGGGAGGACTTGATAGATGACTGGATTCAGGACCGCCTACTGATACTCAGCTTCAAGTAGGCTTGCTGAATCCTCAATATTGATGCACCTCTAGTATCTGGTACAGCCCCTGAGGCCATGGAGACTAAGGGCTATGTTTATAAATGGCGCTAATGGCGCTTCTGTGATGTTATCATGCAATACGTGACATTATCATGCGATAATGGTGCTTTACCGTGTGAGAACATCACGTATCGCGCGATAATGTCTGCAGCAGCGTTAAGGTGCGCAGAGGGTGGAGGAAGGCTCCCCAGAGGGCAGAGTAAGGCTCTCCAGGGGTGGAGATGAGGGGTCAATGGGCGGAGAGTAGGCGGGGAGAGGCCCCATGCACACTAACGCCATGAAATGAAGCTCTGAAAATTAGCGCCAGTGAAAACCTCACACTAGAGGCACATTTGCAGGAGAGAGAAACCATTTCAGTCAGCAATGTCCAACAAAGCCAGGGAAACCCAGAAAAGTGATATTAGTGATATATGTGCACGAACCAAAAAGGCAAATAAACATATTAAATGACCAGAACCACATTTCAAATCCCCATAACCAAGCTGGCCAATAATGCTACTAATGATAAACATAAAGCAACACTACTGACAAAGTGTAAAAAGGAAGATATCATGTTTGGAAGGGGCTATGTTCTGTCCTCCTACAAAGTGAATGATCCCACAGTGAAATAGCGGTGAGCAGGGTTTTCTCCTTTATATTGGGCAGGTTTGTTATGCTGTGGTCCAGATGGGGCACATTGTGGACTAGGCAGATGCCTAGGTGGCACATAGGAATGGTGAAACTGTAAAGCAGAAAGACAGCAACTGATGAGGGTCCAACATGGGCACGAGTGTGTGTCCCACAGTGTGCAAGGGAAATTACCCAGAAGGTACCCCCAAGGGCACAGAATATTGGCAGGCGGTGCCGGGGGGGAAGCGTGCATGTCCATGTAGGCACCCCTACATGAGAACCTTCACAATAGGCAGCTGCCTACCGGCACACTGGATGGCCTGGGACTGCGCAACACCAGCACAACTGGTATAAGGGCATGTCAGCATGGTGGCGGAGGGTTGTTGGTGGTGGAGGCGGCAGTGGCATCTGCCCATTGCAGACCAAGAGGAAGAACGGGAGCTATGACCTCAGTGCGCCGATAAAACCAATAGCCAAGAATCTGGCAACAAAGGTTCAACTCAGGCGAAATCGCATCACAGTTCTAGCATCCCACCTCCATCCATTTACTGAATATTAAACTTAAGAGTTGGCATCAAACAGCATTCTTCACAATATAATAAAAAAATAATTCCCACCACATCCATAACAACGCTCATAATATCCATCACAATGATTTTACAACGTGGTTCATACAAACGTGGTGGTGTGACATCAAGAACATTAAACATTTCTCTCAAACCCCGCCATACTCTCAAGCCTAAGTTTCCAGCTTCAACAAAAACCCGACGCCTCCACTGACATCCCTTTGAGCATTTTACAACTGCTGCTTCAGGGGAGTAAACTACAAACAAACATAACAAAACAAAACCTTAGAACTTGCTACTATGTTAAGCTACAAACAAAAACCCCCACCTCCCACCAAAACTACAATAAAGAAACCTCCTACCGCATTAGCAATGAAGCTTCAAATTTCAACCAAACAATGAATCCACAGGTTAAAAACCTCCTCCAACCAGCCAGAACTCCCAAACTAAGAAAACATTGCACTTTAAAGATCCCCGGCGTCTGACGTCATCTCCATAACCCTGCCCAATATTACAAACCACGTACCCACTATACTCCACGTCAAACACACGCTTTCCACTCAATAATGAAATTTAGTCCTCTGGGAATAACCGTTCCAAGTGAAAAGATCCACCACTGCTCATGGCAGACCAAAAATTGCTCACGCGTCATACCACGAAACCCTGTAGTGATCCGTTCAATGTCAAAACAACGTAACTCATAGAACTGATGACCAAATTGCAAGCAATGACCCACCAGAGGAGCCTGCCGTCTTTTACAACGTAACCTACTTTTATGCTCACCCAATCTGATCCGCAGAGACCGAATAGTTTTCCCTACATAGAGCAGCGAGCACGGACAAAAAATACCGTACACAAGAAAATCTGATGCACAGGACATGCTCGATGTCAACATATATTCTTTCCCCTTATACACAAACCGATCACATTCCAAGCCAACAGCACATAAAGAACACTGCCCGCAACAAACATACCCAACTTTCTGCATAGACACCCCTACCCCTTGTCGTAACTTAGAAGGGCTCAAAATCTCTTTCAGGTTCCGATTCCGTTGCCAAACACATCTTGGGCTCCGAGCTTCAAGCCCTGGAACCATCCGCAGCACATTGCTATGTGCCTTAATAATTTTTTGAATCCTTGCACTAAAGGGGGAATACCAAGAAACAAAATTAACATACGTATCATCCCTACCCGTTCTACTCCGCGGTGACAATAACCAGGCCCTGTCATTATACAGGGCCCGCTTATAAGCACGTTCCACTATAGAGCCTTTTGAAAGATTTATTAGGACATTGGCATTGAAGAATTATTTTGCCACAGTCGGTTTGGTAAGCTGTGAGGGTGCACGGGATGCGCTTTTGGTTAAGTGGGTTCCCCTTCCTTTGAAATCTAATTGGAATCCCCCAGGGGCTTTGCATCCTAATTTGGGTGTGTTTCGGGATTTGGTGCTTCATGACATTGAGGCTTTAGAAGGGAATCATAGGATGAAGTGTGATGTTATCTTAGTTTGGGAGTTCCGGCTGGTTGGAGGAGGTTTTTAACCTGTGGATTCATTGTTAGGTTGAAATTTGAAGCTTCATTGCTAATGCGGTAGGAGGTTTCTTTATTGTAGTTTTGGTGGGAGGTGGGGGGTTTTGTTTGTAGCTTAACATAGTAGCAAGTTCTAAGGTTTTGTTTTGTTTTGTTTGTTTGTAGTTTACTCCCCTGAAGCAGCAGTTGCGAAACGCTCAAAGGGACGTCAGAGGAGGCATCAGGAGTTTTGTTGAAGCTTTAAACTTACACCCTACTTCTTGAGTGAATGTGCAGTGACTGATATACTAAGATGTTGTAACACACCCCTATTTTTTTGTCGGAAGTTGTTGACTTGAGAGATTACTCCCTCTTGAAGCGTAACTTCCCTTTTAATCAATTTTGTGGCAACCTAACCACTCCATAAAATATTGTGAAATAATTGCATTCTGTCTCAATGCTATATCACAATAACCTCTTCGCTTGAAAACCAGCCCCAGGGGGTCCCTTCTAGACAATCGGGAACTCTCCCCTACTTTTGTCCAATTCTGCAGATCACAATGAACACAGCACTGCGTTTGGAGCCACGCTCTATTTTTTGGCCCTGTTTTGACGCTTAAAATTCTGCAATCAGCATATACTCATCTTTGTACAGCGTCCAGCAACGATATCTTATTCTTTGCGACACTTAACCCAAAGAAGTATCCAAAGGTTGCCCTTTAACCTTTCCCAGCATTCGCGGCTTCACAGGAACAGCCGCCAACGTGAAGGAAAAGGCTCTTCACGCTGGTGGCTGTTCAGAAGGAGCCGGGGCCTCGCGCGGGCTTCCCCGGCTCCCTCTGAAGCCTCAGACAGCCGCGATGCTGGTCGGGGGGGGGGGGGGCAAGGACTGCATTGGCTGTGATGGGGGGGACCTGGACTGGAAAAGGGCTAAGGGGGGGGGCACTGGACTGGAAAAGGGCTAAGGGGGGGGGGGACTTGGAAGGGAAAAGGGCTAAGGGGGGACTTGGACTGGAAAAGGGCAAAGGGGGGAGGGACTTGGACTGGAAAGGGCTAAGGGGGGGACTTGGACTGGAAAAGGGCTAAAGGGGGGGGGGACTTGGACTGGAAAAGGGCTAAGGGGGGGGGACATTGAAGGGAAAAAGGCTGTGATGGGGGGGGACCAGGACGGTAAAAGGGGTATGGGGGGGGGGACATGACATGGAAATGGGTTGTTATGGGGGTGGAGGGGACCTGGACTGGAAAAGGGCTATTGGTGGGGGGGAATTTGGACTGGAAATGGGCTATGGTGGAGGAAGGGGGATCTTGGACTGGAAATAGGCTGTGATTAGGGGGGCTAGGACTGCAAATGGGCTGTGATGGTGCGGGGGGACTCGGACTGCAAATGGGCTGTGATGGTGCGCGGGGACTCGGACTGCAAATGGGCTGTGATGGTGGGGGGGGGGGCCTAGGACTGGAAATAGGCTGTGATGGGGGACTTGGACTGGAAATGGGCTGTGATTGGGGGGGGAGCTAGGACTGGAAATGGCCTGTGATGTGAGGGCTAGCACTGGAAATGGGCTGATGAAGAGCTGGAATAGGACTGGAAATGGGCTGATGTGGGGCATGGGAGAATGGGACTAGAAGGGAGTGGATGCTGGGTGGGCCTAGAACTATAAGGGAATTGATTTGGGGGGAGGACTAGAATGGATGGGGAATGAGAATGGAGAGGGGAAAAAAAATATTTTGTGTGGAAGAAAAGTCTATGATGGGCCGGTATTGGGAGAGTAAGAGGGGCTTGAGAATGGAAGGGTGAAATTTAAACGGATGATAAAGGAATAAGGAAAGAATTGGGGGAAAGAGCAAAAGGGAAACAATCAGTATGTTAAAGCAGAAATAGAGAGAGAATGGAAAACATCTAAAAGAGAAGAAAGGACAAATGGATAGCTCGCAGAAGACACGAAGAAACCAGAAGAAAGTGACTGGAGCAATTGCAACTGAAAAATAAAACGCCCAAACAGAAGGTAGAAAAATACTTTTTATTTTGAATTTATTAACTGGAATATGTCTGGTCTGGGAAGTGTGTATTGCTAACATCTTTGCGTTTTGTTTAGTGCAAGAGGAAATTACTTTATAGTTTATTTCTCCAGTGTTGTACATTTCATGTTTGGATTTTGGGGTTCCCAGTTTAATTATTATCTGACCAAGGAAGCTAGCCTACACGTATCCTCGGTAATTTTTGTGGGTGGGGCTGGGGGCGGGGCAGGGGTGGGACTAGGGGCGGAGAATGGGTGGAGCATGGCGAGCCACAGGTGTCGGGTTTTTCTCGGTGAAAAAGTTGGCAACCCTAATGCCTGCACTGTGCCCAGGACTGGTGTGGTGGCCTGGGCTGCCAAAAACCTCTATATTTGCACAATGCTGGCATAGGTGTGGGAGTGTGTATCTGTTTTTCCAGTGCGTTGAGGCTGCCTACATCTTTCTGAGCCCACACTGATTGCACTGTTTCCAGTGTTAGCCTGTCAATGTGCATAATGAGAAACAAGGTACTGTGGGTATGGGCTGGACAGGGTGGCCTGGGCAGGGTGCATCTGCACAGGGCATAGGGCAATGGCTGGGACATTGTAGTGGCCGACCACCACCTGCATGGACAGTGTGGCCACAGCATGTCATTCTGGGAGGTCACTCTCACCCTGACTGAGCAGTGACCACGGCATGGCTAGGCTCCCCCATAGTACTATATAGTATATTTTTCAGGTGGTATGTAAGGTTTTTCTTTTCTGGGGTCCAATCACTGACATATTCGTCTACGAGAATTGCCTATCAACACAACTATAATTCAAGTATATGCCCCAACAACAGCTGCAGAAGAGAATGAAATTGAAGAGTTCTATGAACAAGTACAAGCTGAAATTGATAGAACATGCAAACAGGATATCCTGATAGTCATTGGTGACTGGAACGCAAAAGTTGGCAACAAAGAAGAAGGCAAAGTAGTTGGAAAATATGGACTTGGCAACAGAAATGAAGCTGGAGAAAGACTGATAGAATTCTGCAAGACCAATGATCTATTCATCTCAAACACCTTCTTCCAGCAACACAAGCGGCGACTGTACACATGGACTTCACCGAATGGATTATATAAAAATCAAATTGACTACATATGTGGAAGTCAACGATGGAAAAGCTCTGTAACATCAACAAAGACAAAACCTGGAGCTGACTGTGGTACAGATCATCAACTACTAGTATGCAAACTCAAGCTAAAGTTGAAAAAGAGCAAACCACTCATGAATGCAGCAAAATATGACCTTGAGAATATACCACTGGAATTTAAAGACTGCCTGCAAAATCGATTTGCTGCTTTAGATACAAATGACAGAGCTCCGGAAGAGTTATGGAATGACATCAAGAAGGTTGTGTTGGAAGAAAGCGAGAAGTCTCTACAAAAGGTGAAAAAGCAAAAACGGCCAAAATGGATGACGGAAGAAAAGAAACTCTGAAAATTGCCCAGAAACGCAGAGAAGCTAAAGCCAGAGGAGAAAGAAAGACAATCACAGAACTCAACAGAGATTTCCAACGTGCAGCAAGACAGGACAAGGAAAAGTACTACAATGACACTTGCAAGGAAATAGAAGCAGAAACTATTAGAGGAAGAACAAGATTGGCTTTCCTAAAGCTACGAGAGTTAAAGAAAAAGTTCCAGCCTCGAATTGGAATGTTACAAGATGCTCAAGGTTCTATGTTGAATGATGCTGAGAAGATCAAGAAAAGGTGGAAGGAATATACAGAGTTTTTATATGATAAAGATCAAGTGGACCAACAGCCGTTTCAACCTGTACCTTATGATCGGGAACCATTGGTGATGAAAGAAGAAGTTGAAGCAGCATTGAAAGCCTTATCAAAGAACAAAGCACCAGGCATTGATAGCATTCCCATAGAAGTATTGCAGCAATCTGATGCAGCTTTTACCGTACTCACAAGACTCTGCCAATAAATATGGAAGACAACATCATGGCTTACTGACTGGAAAAGATCTGTGTTTATACCAATACTAAAGAAAGGAGAACCAACTGACTGTGGAAATTATCGCACAATCGCTCTGATCCCACATGCTAGCAAGATTCTACTGAAGATTATTCAACAGAGACTACAACCATACCTGGAACAAGAACTACCTGAAGTGCAAGCAGGGTTCAGGAAAGGGCGAGGAACGAGAGACATCATTGCGGATGTGAGATGGATCCTTGAAAAGACTAAAGAATACCAAAAGGATATCTATTTGTGCTTTATCGACTATAGCAAGGCTTTTGACTGTGTAAACCATGAGAAACTCTGGGACACATTAAGAAGCATGGGTATACCAGAACACCTGATCGTTCTCTTGCGCAATCTGTACATTGATCAAGAAGCAACAGTTCGAACGGAACAAGGAGAAACAGAATGGTTTAAAATAAGCAAAGGTGTAAGACAAGGCTGCATACTTTCCCCCTACCTGTTTAATTTATATGCAGAACAAATCATCAGAGTAGCAGGATTGTATGAAGACAACAGAGGTGTGAAGATTGGTGGAAGAGTCATCAACAACCTTCACTATGCTGATGATACCACATTACTGGCTGAAAGTGAAGATGATCTGAAACATTTGCTTTTCACAATCAAAGAACATAGTCTCAAAATGGGCCTGCACCTTAATGTAAAGAAGACAAAGATCATGGCAACTGGCATAATCAACAGGTTCATCGTTGAAGGAGAAGAAATTGAAATTGTGAACAACTTTAACCTACTTGGATCAACTATCAATAAAGAAGCAACAAGCAGTCAAGAAATCAGACGACGTTGGGGGGCGGAGCCTGATGTCCAGCGGGATGGTCGCATAACGCTGAGGCTCCCGAGAGGCCTACTCAGAATCCTGAATTAACACCTCACATATTTGGAATTTCTACTCTGATCTTGCCGGGGCACCTTGGTGAGATGGCGGGGACCAAACCAACGCGCCTGGAATTTGGGTCTCCAGCGGCTTCTCACGGCAAACGTTCCAAAATTGAACCTCCGTCCCCGCAGAAGGGGCCGGCCTCATGCAAGGGCCCCAGAATGCAGCAGGAAATCCTCGTAGAGATTAGAGGGGTCAAAACCCTTGTGCAGGCAAACGGTGAAGCACTCCGAGCGCTGCGGGACGATTTTGGTGTGCTGCAGGGCAGGCTAGAAGGGCTTTCTTCGCGTCAGGACAAAATGGAGAGCATATTGGACTCCCATGCGGCCCGGTTGTCCAAACTCGACAAAGTTGAACAACAGGTGCGGGCCTTGCAGAAAGAGGTTGAAGATGGCAATAATAGAGCGCGCCGCAATAACTTACGACTCGTGGGCATACCGGAGGGAGCGGAATCGGGAGACATGAAAGAGTTTTTATGCAAAGTCCTCCCTTCCTTGCTCCAAATCACCTTTACCAAAGATTTGGAGATTGATCGCGCTCATCGTGTACCCACAAGCATAACGCTCAACAGGAAGACCCCGCGGCCTATCATTTTTCGACTATTGAGATATCAACACGTGGAGCAAATTCTAAGTGCCTCTCGGGCAAAGGGCCATATGGAGTTTGAGAGCCACAAGATCTCCTTCTATCCCGACTTGTCTAAACCCACAGTCAACCGCCGAAAGCGCTTTCTGGAATTCCGGCTGAGGCTTCAGCATCTACAAGCACGCTACGGCCTGATGTACCCGGCCAAGCTCCGAGTTACGCTTCACAATCAGACAAGAACATTCGAGGACCCTGATCTACTAGCGGAGTTTTTGGATTCCAAAGAAGCCGACTTGATGCGCTGACTTCCAGAATATTCCTGCAAGTTTCTTATACCTGCTGTACCTGCCATATTGGATCCGCCGCAGCCTTGCAAAGAGTCTGGCGTGGGCAGTCTGTTGTCTTCCTCTTGATGGTATCTGTGACCCGACTCCATCTACCCACAGTAGCCTCGATGAGTATCAGAGACAGTGTTATTATGGACTCTGGTGTTTCTTCTCTTTTTTATACATGTCTTCTATTTCCTCTCTAGGGCCTCCTCCCGCAGACATCTGGTCGCCATATTCTTTGGGGGTTTTGCTTCTTCTCTAGGATACGTTGGTACATACTTTTCAATATGGGGTGTATTAGCCAAAATACTCGGTGATTATGACATTGTTGTACCGATTCTGCTTATGTTCTATGTTATCAAGCGCCTTTACCTAAAATGTCTTCTACCGAATGATGGCACCATGTAAGATTTTTTCATTGAACGTAAAAGGCATCAATAATCCGATAAAATGGAAGAAAATCCTAAGCTACCTCAGTTAGGAGACAGCGGATCTGCTTTTCTCCAATAAACGCTTTAAATTCGAAGGAAACTCTTAAACTTAATATTAAACCTTACATGGTGGCCGCTTATTCCCCTGCCGTTTCTAAGACATGTGGGGTTGCCATACTGGTTAGGAAATCTTTGCATGCTACTGTTGTTGCGACTAGCTCAGATACAGAAGGTAGATGGTTTAGAGTTCTCCTCAAGATAGGTAGCCTAGAAGTTACATGTATATGCTTTTCCGCTCCTAATGTTGATGACCCTGCCTTTTTTGCTACCATTGCTAGAGTCATGCTACGCTTCCCTCCCTGATCAAGGATCTTGCTTCAGTTGATCTATGGAGATTACTACACCCCAATAGGCTTGACTTCACCTTCTTCTCCTCCCCTCCTAAATCTCAGTCTCGCATGGACTTCTTTTTACTCTTACAATTATTAGTTCCTCAGGTGGACACTGCAAAGATTCACTCCCAACATATTTCAGATCATGCTGTCAGTTCCTTTCAAGGGGCTCTGGTCACCCCAACAGCTTTTCTCTGCAGCTCGTTAGAAAACCTTTTCGGATTTACCAGGGGAATTTGCGTTACCAGCGAAACACTACTTTCAATTGACGCAGCTTCAACACTGCATTCAAAGCGCTCGAAGCATGCCGCCCTCTGCCCCTACTGAGGATGGGCTATTAGAGCTGGTTCACTCCATTAGTAGTACACATGGGGTCGCCTCTAATTTCTATAAAATACTTTGTCAGGGCACAGATGCGGACACTTTTAGAGCTCAACAAGCCTGGGAGCGCGAACTGCAAATTATTATAACCCCTGCGCAATGGAGCGTTTTTGGAGTAAAGTAGTGCGGGTTTCCCAGTCTGCCTCTGTTACCCAGACTCTCTTCTTCCCTGCACACAGATGTTTTATACCCCCAGAAAAATAGCCAAATGGAACCCAACTGCTAGTGACCTGTGTTGGTCTTGCCATACTGCTGTGGGATCCTTCGCTCATGTTCTTTATGAATGTCCTCAATTGCAGGTCTATTGGGGCGGGTCTGGGGTCGTATTCAATCTATTTTACACTTTTATGAACCTTTTCTTGGACGGTCGTGGGACTCCGCTCTGTGGCGGAGGTCCCCTCTCTTCCTAAGAAGGGTCGCTTTCTCCTTGATTTCATGCTAGGTATAGCCATATGCTTAATCATGAGGAATAGGAAGGATAGCTCTCGACTTACTGTCAATAAATGGTGGAACCTCGTCTGCTTATATAGTAAGTATGAGCAGATACTTCGGAGAGCTATTCCCCATGTCCAAACTTCTTACTGCTTGTCTAAATGACAGATCCTTAATGATTATGTACAATCTGCTCATTGTTTCAACATGTCTGTATACTGTGCGCTCATCATGTTTTAGATCACCGTTAGGCTTTGTAATGCAATCATGTACGTACACGCCCGCTTCGGGAATGCTTAGTTTTCTAGAGAAGAAGCAGGGGGGAGGGGGGTGGTAGGGGTTTACTTTGGTGTATGTATCACTTGTTATGTATTTGTCTTTTGCTGTATGTCTTCCTTTCCTTTGTTGTTATAAAACGAAAATAAAGAATTTAAAAAAAAAAAAAAGAAATCAGACGACGCATTGCTCTTGGCAGAATGGCTATGAAAGACCTAGATAAGATTCTCAAGAGCAGAGATGTCTGTCTCCATACAAAGATTCAACTTGTTCAAGCCATGGTATTTTCAATAACATCATATGGATGTGAAAGCTGGACAGTGAAAAAGATAGACAGGAAGAAAATTGATGCCTTTGAATTATGGTGCTGGCGGCGAATACTGTGTATACCATGGACTGCCCGAAGAACAAACCAGTCGGTACTAGAGGAGATCAAACCTAAGATTTCTTTAGAAGCTCAGATGACAAGACTTCGACTTTCATACTTTGGACACATCATGCGAAGAGAGAGATCATTAGAGAAAGACATTATGCTTGGCACGATAGAAGGTCAACGCAAAAGAGAAAGGCCAGCAATGAGATGGATCAATACAATAACAGCAGCTATGGGTACCAGTCTGCCAACAACGAGCTGCCTGACTGAAGAACGAACACAATTTAGCATAGCTATCCAGAGGGTTGCCATGAGTCGACTCCGACTCAACGGCACTTAACAACAACATGTAAGGTTTTTCTTTTCTGGGGCCCAATCACTGACATACCGGCTTGGTGTATGTGCTCACATCCCATTTTTGGGTGCACACAGTTCCTCCAGAGACGTGCTCTATGTACTAGCTTGCAGACTGCAGTTAGTATGTGTAGGGCTGGAGCATCTTGCAGGGTGCAGTGGGTGGAGACTGACTGTCCTCTCTGCTGGTGAATGTCGGATAGTGGTGGGGGGCAGCTGAGCTTTTCCAGCATTCTTTCTGTCTGCCTGTCATTGCCTTATTGATGTGTACAGATCTGCATTGACTGCCCTGTAGGGTGCTGGTTCCCTTGCAGGACTGGGGTTGATGGTCCCCTCTACTGCCACCATTGCAGAGATGTGGATCTGTTGGTGGGAGATCGTGTTCCCCCACCCTGAGCCACAGAGGGCTGGTTGGCAGGTGCTACATAATCCACTTTTGGGTCCAAACACCCCCCTTCACTTATAACATGTGACCATGGCACCCACAGAGGATATGCACTATTCTGGGTGCATCATAGTCCACAAGGGCTAAACATGACTGGGAAATACAGATGGACACAGGTGTATCCTAGGTATGTCTGCAAGGACTACCTATCACACACTGGCACTGATGGGGACCTGCAGCATAGCCTATCTCAGCTAAGCCAGGTGCTGCGGGCCTGGTGCTGGGCACCCCACCTACCCTCAGGGTGAGCACAGGACCCGCACAATGTGACGGTCTGTAGCTACTCTGTGCCAGTAACACACACGGTCAGTTCCCCCTACCAGGCGAGGTGCTGTGTGGGTGCATACCCCATCTTGTGATCATCTGTAGACTGCTGATCTGCATGTGCAGTGCATCATGGGTACGGGTGGCTTTACCCTATCCTGGTAACCACAGTAGACAGTTTGTGCGGTGACCTTCAGTCTTTCTCTAGCCAGTCAGGGAGGTGTTATATAATGTGTCCTATAAAGCGCTCTATAAGGCACATTATAAGGTGCCTTGGTGAACAGTGCACTTTATAATGTGCCCTATGGAGAGCCTTATAAGATGCCTTATGCAGCACCTTAGGTTATGGCACTGTGGGTGTTTTTGCTGGCAGAACTAATTTAAATTAAAAAAGGAAATGCCTCAGACAGCACTGATTTAAATTAAAGGGTAATGCCTCAGACAGCCTTATTACATAACACCACTGTGGAATCGAACCCATGATCTCTGCCTCCACAGTCATTGAAGTAACCAGTGGGCTACATCTTTATTTGTTTTAGTACTGCGCTGGCTTGAACTTAGGGTTAACGTGGGTTAGCGCGCCACAACGTATGCACAGCATGTGCGCCATACGCAGCATCATGCATGCGCGGTGTACCTGCATGCGCCAGCAACCCAGTCACGTCCGTGAATATGGAGAGGCACTCACGTCAGCCAGCCTTCACCAGGCGTGATTTAAAACTGCTCGCAAATCTGATCTGCACAAAGCAGACCAAGTTATTTCCTGGATCATCCAGAAGGCAAGACCTCCACCATGTCAGGAGGGCATGGCGCCGCATCACTAGGCACTTTACTAGGATTGATGACCACCCACGTGAGGTAAGTGCAAGCAGTGCTGAAAGTAGGTGTGGATGCTGATGTGTGCAAGTATGCTTTATCCCCATGAGGCCATGACCTGCTCACAGAGGTCAGGCTTAAATCCTGTAGGTATGGAAGTTGCTGCTGTTTCTGTGTTCCAATCCTCCCTACCCCCAGGAGGCCTTTATCTGATTACAGAAGTCAGGCATAAATCCTGTAGGTATGGAAGTTGCTGCTGTTCATGTGTTTATATCCACCCTACCCCCAGGAGGCCTTGATCTGATTACAGAGGTCAGTTATACATCCTGTTGGTATGGTACTTGCTGCTGTTTCTGTGTTCCAATCCACCCTACCCACAGGAGGCCCTGACCTGATTACAGAGGACAGGCTTAAATCCTGCAGGTATGGAAGTTGCTGCTGTTTCTGTGTTCCAATCCTCCCTACCCCCAGGAGGCCTTTATCTGATTACAGAAGTCAGGCATAAATCTTGTAGGTATGGAAGTTGCTGCTGTTCATGTGTTTATATCCACCCTACCTCCAGGAGGCCCTGACCTGATTACAGAGGTCAGGCATAAATTCTGTAGGTATGGAAGTTGCTGTTCTTCATGTGTTTACATACACCCTACCCCAAGGAGGCCTTGATCTGATTACAGAGGTCAGGCTTAAATCCTGCAGGTATGGAAGTTGTTGCTGTTCATGTGTTTATATCCACCCTACCTCCAGGAGACCTTGATCTGAATACAGAGGTCAGGCTTAAATCCTGCAGGTATGGAAGTTGTTACTGTTCATGTGTTTATATCCACCCTACCCCCAGGAGGCCATGACCTGACTACAGAGGTCAGTTATACATCCTGTTGGTACGGTACTTGCTGCTGTTTCTGTGTTCCAATCCACCCTACCCCCAGGAGGCCTTGATCTGATTACAGAGGTCAGTTATACATCCTCTTTATATGGTACTTGCTGCTGTTCCTGTGTTTACATCCACCCTACCCCCAGGAGGCCATGATCTGACTACAGAGGTCAGTTATACATCCTGTTGGTATGGTAGGTGCTACAGTTCATGTGTTTACATCCACCCTACCCCCAGGAGAGCCAGACTTGATTGCTATGATCTGTTTGAAATCCTGGTGTCAGGGTACCTGCATCTGTTTTTGTTGCACTGCTGAGCCCAAACACCAGGAGACCCACACCTGATCACAGAGGTCTGTTAAAGCTGCTGGTATCAGTGTACCTGCAGCTGTTGGGGTGTCACTGCTCTTCCCCGACCCCCGGGAGGGCCTAGACCGGATAACATAGGTCTATAGCTCAGCTAGGTGGTTCTGTGCATGCTCCAGTTGAATTCGGCCACAACTGCCCTATTCACAGGAGACCTAAGTCCTGACCACAGAGGTAGAGTTGTAGGTCTGATTTCATAGTGGTGACCTCTGCTGATTTGCCTGGCCCACCCAATCACTGGGCGAGGTCAGAACACATTGCACATGTTCCTTAGAGAGCTCATGGTGCCACGGTGAGTGTATTGGCTGATGTGTGTTGGTGAGCCAAATACACAGGTGTCTGCCGCAGCATACAGGGAGTTTGGAAATCCCACTTTTGGAGACCAATATGACCACCACACACATGGCATGGTACACCCATGTCATGCAAGGAGGGTGTGGGAACAGGGTAAGGGGGCCGGGGGGGTAGAACACAGTATATGTAGCTGGCACCCCACACATGGGCAAATCCACAGCCACACATGCATGCGGCACTGCCAACAGGTAGTAGAGGACCCACTGGCCAGAGCAGCAGCAACACTCAGCTGCCTGCAGTGATGTGTGATATGCGATGGCCACCCACCAGAGATATCCTCCCCCTGATGTTCCCACCCATTGCATTTCCCCCCCAGGTGAAGGGCCTTCTGAAGAAGGTACGGGAGTTGTGGCTGCACTGCCCGGATGTCCTTGAATGCCTACAAAGGAAGGCACAACAGGAACATTACGATGAGTTTTGCGGCCACTGCAGGGATGTACAGCATGTCGCAGTGGACGAACAGCCTGTGTGTGGCCACACAATGTTTATGTGGTGTGGGAATGGCATTATGGTGTCCTAATGACTGTCTTTCCCAACAGAGGCCATTGCAGCTGGGGAACGGGCATCCACATCTGGGACACACACAACAGGGCCCGCAGCTCCAGCCCAGATGATGGAGGAGGAGGAGAAGGGGGCAGAGCCGGAGGACGTCTCTGCGGAAATGGAGTGGGCGGAGGGTGGTGTGGGGCAGGAGGGAGGGGAAGGTGTGGGTCGCTCCGGTGCACCGGTCAGTGGGTGGGAGGATGATTGCAGGAAGAGGAGGAGGAGGAGGAGGAGGTGGAGAGTGTGGAAGGGCAGAGGGCGAGGTTGGGAGGAGGTGTCAGGGGATGGAGGGGGGAGAGGGTGGCCCTGTGGGTGCAGTGACACCACCATGTGCCACAGGCAGGGCCCACGCACATGCGACCACACAGACTCCGGGCACCTGGGGCGGATGTGGTAGCAGGTGTGTCCGGGACCTGTCTGTGGCAGTGCTTGGTGTACTGCAATCGCAGTGGGCACAGGACTGCATCATGCAGTGGCTTGCAGGTGCCATTCAGTGGCTGGCTGCCGAGAGGCACATGCAGCATGAAGCTGGTATGGGGGATGCATCTCGGCAGCCATCCCCTGATGGGCGGCCCCGGAGTGTCTGAGGGGCAGTGTGGCGGCCACACATGTGCCCTTTGGTGCCATGTCACTTGGGCCACAGCATGGGTCTACCTGTAAATATCAGCCATATATGTCAATACACAGGTTTGATTATATATCACACTGGTCACGTGTTTTCCTTATAGACAGACTGTTGAAGTGAGCATGGGACATGTGTGTTCATCCCTATGTGTATGTGTATTAGACATCGGTAACATACATGGACTGTCTCCACACTCATGTGTAGGGTCTGACCATGTGCATAGCCATCAGTGCCCCCTGGTGCCCCTATGATGTACCGCACTGCTGTGTGTACCACCAGCTATGGACACATGCTTGCTGCCTGTCATGTGTAGGCAGCATATCTGATGCACCATGCTCGTAGGGGACTAGGGGGGACGGCCAGCAGCAGGTATGTCAACTCTAACGTGTAGGTCAGTTTCAAGAGGGTAGCTTCTGCCGAATAAAGAGATAATCACCCTCAATTATTTCATTGGGTATCACAGACGTATATAGCTGTCATTAGTGAATACAGGTCTCAGACTTACAACAGCCACGTTGGGTATTCTCACCCTAACCGTGCGCCTGATCGCATCAATGACCTTAAGGTATTCACTAAATTTTGTGTAGATTTAGCTTGATCTATACAGCTGATTCACCCATATTAATCCTTGTAAAATTTCAAATTTTATAGAGAAGGAATTGTGCTTAACTTAGCTGTGTTTCCACTGGTAATAAATCCCCGACGCCACCTGATAGGCACCTCTTTGCGTTTCTGTTGTTTCTTCAGGGGGAATTCACATAAACTAGCACACTCTATAAAGCAAGGAAATTTGACGTTAGCTATAATGCTTTCATTTCGATATCATCTGTGCAAATGCTCTTAAGAACATAGATTACATTGCTCACCTCCCAATTTGCGGCCAAAGTAAACTCATTTGTTATAGAGTCGTTTTACCATACGTACTTTCTCTCTGTGTTCAAAAACGCCGCGCATGTGCAGAACCGCTGCTGGCATCCATTTATAGTGACAAAGTATCACTAAAACTATCCAATGGGGAGAGAAACCAATTAGTGAAGGTATCGCCCATTTCCCAATGGAACTTATAGACACGCTCGCCATTCAATACAGCTGTTAAGTCCCATGTCCCCTACTGTTTCTAATCGGAAGATCCATTTCTGTTCCTGGATGGTTAATGTTTGAGTACGAGATCTGCCATTCTTCCCTGTTGTAACTTGTTCAATAGCGAAACATCGTAAATTTTGGAACTGATGATTGTTTTCAATGCAGTGGGCCACTATTGGAGCCTCCATCTGTTTACATCTTAGCCTGCTGCGATGTTCTCCAATGCGGATTTTAAGTTGCCGTTCAGTTTTTCCAATATAAAGAAGCCCACAGGGGCATTTAAGGGCATATACCACGTGATCTGTAGTGCATGTTGTCATTTGTTTTAACCGATAGGATCTACCGTGATATTCAAACTGTGTCAGTTCTTCAGTGATGCTACAGATGTTGCACTCACCACACATTTTATGTCCCCCTGATGTTAATGCTAAAGTGCTACCCACGGGGCGTAATTTTGCTGGACTCAAATTGTCCCTCAAATTAAAATGTCGGGTCCAGACACAGCGAACACTAATAATGGATAGGGAAAAGTATCTTGCAGAAGCACATCGACAGCTTTCACAGTCCTCTACTTATAAACAACTCGCACAAGATCCTACCACTGCCTTACAGCAACAAATAAAAACTTTAACGGCACGTGCGTTGGAAATTTCAGTCATTAATCGTAAGGAGTGTAAATTTTTGAACGAGCCTGCACCTACGTTACCACGTTTTTACCTTGTTCCCAAAATTCACAAGGATGTCAACAATCCTCCGGGGAGACCAATCGTCTCAATGAAAGGTTCGATTTTAGAACCGTTGTCTATTTACGTGGACTCTTTTCTAAGACCTTTGATGTCCACGATTCCCACCTACATTAGAGACACGTCTCATTTTTTAAAAATCCTGGAAGAAAATGAGAGCTGGGCAACAGTAGATACAGTGGTGTTAGTAACACTAGACGTGACCTCGTTGTATACGAGTATCCCCCAAACAGCGGCTCACACAGTTATTATGATGATGCTGAGGGAGAAGACAGAGTTGGCTCCAGCGCAGTTGGAATTTATATCTGGTTTGGCAGAATTAACCATTTACTCCAATCATTTCGAGTTTGATGGCCAGATTTATCAACAGTTATCAGGAGTAGCTATGGGGGCAACCTATGCCCCTTCCGTGGCCAATCTTTACATGCATCACTTTGAGCACCAATGGTTGGACAAGTCACAATATGGTTCTAATATATTATTATGGAAAAGGTATATTGATGACGTGTTTCTTTTATGGAATGGGTCTATTGCTGAATTCCATCAATTTGAGAAGTGGCTAAATCAGGTTGATCCCAACATACAATTCACTTCAACCATACATACACAACGGATTACTTTTTTGGATGTCATTGTACAGAAGACTCCTGGAGGCTGGTACACAACAGTATATAAAAAGCCTACTGACCGGAACACACTTTTGTATTATGGGAGTAACCATCCAAAACCATTAAAGGATTCATTGCCTTTTTCTCAATTTATAAGATACAGACGTAATTGTTCAACTACACAGGAGTATAAGTTACAAGCGAAAAAGTTAATGCAAGATTTTGAGGACCGAGGTTATCCTCGTTCGACCATTAGAGCAGCCTATAAACGTGCCCTATACAATAATAGGGGTTTATTGTTACAAACGAGATCTCGAGGTCCTCTCATAGATGATGACAGCATTAACTTCGTCACTAAATACTCACCTTTCAGTGGGGAAATCAAACGGATCATAAAAAAACATCACAACGTGCTTAGCACTTTGCCTGGAGTGCAGAATAGGAGTGTTCGCTGTGTCTGGACCCGACATTTTAATTTGAGGGACAATTTGAGTCCAGCAAAAGTACGCCCCGTGGGTAGCACTTTAGCATTAACATCAGGGGGACATAAAATGTGTGGTGAGTGCAACATCTGTAGCATCACTGAAGAACTGACACAGTTTGAATATCACGGTAGATCCTATCGGTTAAAACAAATGACAACATGCACTACAGATCACGTGGTATATGCCCTTAAATGCCCCTGTGGGCTTCTTTATATTGGAAAAACTGAACGGCAACTTAAAATCCGCATTGGAGAACATCGCAGCAGGCTAAGATGTAAACAGATGGAGGCTCCAATAGTGGCCCACTGCATTGAAAACAATCATCAGTTCCAAAATTTACGATGTTTCGCTATTGAACAAGTTACAACAGGGAAGAATGGCAGATCTCGTACTCAAACATTAACCATCCAGGAACAGAAATGGATCTTCCGATTAGAAACAGTAGGGGACATGGGACTTAACAGCTGTATTGAATGGCGAGCGTGTCTATAAGTTCCATTGGGAAATGGGCGATACCTTCACTAATTGGTTTCTCTCCCCATTGGATAGTTTTAGTGATACTTTGTCACTATAAATGGATGCCAGCAGCGGTTCTGCACATGCGCGGCGTTTTTGAACACAGAGAGAAAGTACGTATGGTAAAACGCCTCTATAACAAATGAGTTTACTTTGGCCGCAAATTGGGAGGTGAGCAATGTAATCTATGTTCTTAAGAGCATTTGCACAGATGATATCGAAATGAAAGCATTATAGCTAACGTCAAATTTCCTTGCTTTATAGAGTGTGCTAGTTTATGTGAATTCCCCCTGAAGAAACAACAGAAACGCAAAGAGGTGCCTATCAGGTGGCGTCGGGGATTATTACCAGTGGAAACACAGCTAAGTTAAGCACAATTCCTTCTCTATAAAATTTGAAATTTTACAAGGATTAATATGGGTGAATCAGCTGTATAGATCAAGCTAAATCTACACAAAATTTAGTGAATACCTTAAGGTCATTGATGCGATCAGGCGCACGGTTAGGGTGAGAATACCCAATGTGGCTGTTGTAAGTCTGAGACCTGTATTCACTAATGACAGCTATATACGTCTGTGATACCCAATGAAATAATTGAGGGTGATTATCTCTTTATTCGGCAGCAGCAGGTATGTGGCAGTAAGGATAAGATGGACTGCTGTACTCAGGAGCTGCCCAAGGGGATAGCTGGTGAGGCCAAGACAGGTGGATGTTGGTCTGGAGAGGGAGCAGCGGCTCACTACAGGCGTGGGGAGAGTGAACAACTGACTGTAGCTAGTGACCTATGTCTGCCTGTGTCTTACACAATCATCTACAGCTAAACAGCCACGTAGGCCCTGGTGTGGATCAGAGGGAATGGCACACATGTGGGTGGAGCAATGGAGAGGATATGGGGTGTGAGAGAGTGACTGATCCGTAAAACATACATGTACCACCATAAACATATTATTGCTTAACTGGAGAGGTAGGGTATACCCCCACGCATAGGTAGAAGGGTGCACACATGGCTTGGTTCATGGCACACAGGGTATAACGTCTGTGCATTGATTGGTGGTAGTGAATACACCACACCTCTAAGGGAAATGGGGAGGCACATGTGACCATAGTGACAATATGGGGGACAGGGTACTCAGGGGAGTACAGTGGCAAACACCGGAAACAGGCACATAGGTATAATCAGGTTTAGCCATCTTTATTGGCACACAGTGACCTGTTTGCCGCAATCAAGACCTGTGTGGCCGCCCACGTCCACAGCGACCACGGCCCAAGCAACACCATTGTTCTGGTTCCACTGGTGCTGCCTCTGGGGCTGGCTGCTTGGAATACCCAGCATCTGCAATCCACAGTAGTGCTGCTGCCATCATCTCAGCTGTGGCACGCATCTGGTTCATCTCCTCCTGAATGCCCATAAGAACCTGACGAGTGGCTGTGGGTGAGACACAAGGTGATGTGTGAGACATGTGTTACACCCCTCCCACCATGACTCATGCACATGTCCAGCGTATCCCAACAGACCAGTCCACAGACCAATCATGTATGTGACGGCTAGCAACACAGTACCATGTTTACATCTGTGTGTCCCATGATCCATCCACAGGCCAGGAAATGATCCTGCTGGGGGTCATGGAGATCACAGATATGACACATGGTACTGTGTTGCACTTCAGTGTGTCACTGCTGTATCTGCGCACTGGTCATATGGGATAAGTTGGATAATGTGGGGATTCATGGCATACAGATAGATATCTGGGGGGCGCTGTTCACTCTAAACCTTATACACAGTACTGAGTACCCCGACTATCTATGCTACGTACAACAACCCAGGGAGAGGGGTCTGGCGAGTAAACTGTATAGGTGATCTGGGGTAGGTATCTACCACTGTTCGTCTCCATGGGGTATTTTGTGGTGAATAGTAGGCGGATGTATGAGCTCATTAGCATGATGACACCAGATGGCACATGCTACAAGGGGGGAGGAGTGCACATGGCACCCCCCCCAGTACACATACAGAACTATGTGCTATGGTGTCATAATATTAGGGGGCACATGGAATGTCATTGTGGATGTTACGTCAACCCCCAGGGGGCTTGTTGTGTATTCTGTTACCCACCTTCTTCATCGTGCTTTGCTGAGGCAGTATGAGCCCACAGCTCTACAAGGATGATATCCATGCTGGTGTGGTGGGTGCATGATGTCCCCTGGGCCTGCATTGTGTGGTGACTCCCCTCTGACTCTGCATCCTCCACAGCCCGTGTGCTGCTGCTACTGGCCCCCACTTGTGCATCAGCATCCGCTGCCCTGTCCTCTGCCTCGGGCAGCACAATGTTTCCTGGGGTATCCCCGCCAGTGCTGTCCATGTCCCCGAACTCGCCGGCCTCTGGCCCCTCGGCATCCTCTGGCACCAGCACATCCCCATCCTCATATGCCTCCATAGCCTGGATGTCACCTGGGTTTAGAACAGGGTACACAACAAGGATGAGTTAGCACAGGTCAGATATCTACACCTGTGTAGTACATCCCCACCAACAGCAATGTGGTGTCTGCCTGTACCTGCTGTTACTGCACCTACAATGGGGACAGTACATGTGCATACAGTTTGCTGTGCCTGACAGGGAGGGAGGGGCGGCCTCTCACACTGGTGGAGCTGTGTCACATTTGCTTTTATGCTGGGGGGAATGGGGCTGAGACTGGCGGCCCCACTATATGCAGCACTAGGTATGCACTGTGCGTGTGACCTTGGATGCAGGCTCAGCGTTACATGTGGCCAGGGTACGTGTGTGAGCCCTGAGTGGGATTGTGGCCTGTCATAGTGTGTGTGAGCAATGTGTATGCATTGGTCTGAGTGGTATGGATGGCAGATGTTGCAACATTTGTCCAGGTCAGCCAGACATGTGTGGGGTCTGCTGCTTTGGTAGCCACTGTGCAGTGTGTGTGGACAGCTATCACATACTCGGTGTGTGTGGTGGGTTATTTCAGGGGATGGGTGGAGTGATGCTGGGAATGTGATTGCACCGTGGGTGGGGGTCATGGGAATGTGTCTGTGGCACTGTAGTACCTGTATAGATGATGGCCCCACATGGTATGGGGTCTTGGCTAGGTGCAGTTGGTACAGCTGTGGCAATGTGCACCCCAATGTCTTGTGAGGGTGGGTGGGGGTTCCACACTGTATGTTGGACAATGACAGAGTGTGATGTGTTGGACATCTGTGTGATGTGATCATTGGGGTTTGTTTGCGTCTACCTTGACATCACAGTGTGATAGCCCTTTCTCTGTCACTGGTCTGGGATATGTCTTTGGACAGGTAATCTCATACACACTTCATAGCTGTTGCAGATGGTGTTTGTTGGTCCCCCCAGGTCAATGTTTTCTGGCCTAGTTGTATGTCCCTCCTGTCTGTGTCCCCCTGTCATATAGTAGAATGTGCCTGGCTGCAGATATATGCCATTCTGTGTGACCTATATGCCGTATACGAATAGCTGCTGCATGTTCTGGGTTCATGTGGTGGAGGGTGTTGTGCCCCCCTGTATATACTGTCATCCGGCACACTTATGTGTAGTCAAGGGGGGGGGGGTGGCACTCCATCTGGCTGGAGGACTGACCCCACCCCCGGTTCTGTACACCTGTGCAGTGCTCTACGACGTCCAGGACTGTGGCTGTCGTGCAAGCAGCCCCAGGTACCTGTCACACCCACCCTGTACCTGCACAGCCATGTTTTTCCTGATATGTGGACCTCAGTTGCCTGTGTTAGGGCACACATGTTCTCAGGACATAGGCCCCCACCTTCCCATCCATGGCTGGCCTGTACTGGGTCGTGAGCTGTACATGTGCAACATATCTCTGCCTGTGTATGGGCGGTGTCCAGCACTTCAGGCAGTCCACGCAGGTAGATGGGTCCAAGACGGTCTGCGAGTTCCTGCTCCAGGGGTGTCAGGGTTGGGGCAAAGGGACCACTCCCTCCGGTGCCCATGGCATGTCGCCTCTCCGCCACCATGTGTGCATGGACACCACGCTTAATATCATTAAACCTTTTCCTAAGGCTATCCATGTCCTTGGTTGGCTCCCTGCCTGGGCTACGGCCTCCTGGATCTCCTCCCACACGTGTATTCATGTGCCCACAGTGGTGCTAATGCTCAGCCGGCCGTAGAGCACCTCATACCACTCCAAAACACTGAACAGCAGGATGTTGTTTTCCTGTTGGCTGAATCTAACAGGCCTCCTCCGGTCCTCGGCTGGCACCGGTATACGCCTACGTTTGGTGCTGGGTGGCCCTTGGGTGGGTTGCGACACACATGATGGGCCTGCAGCCACCACCACAGGCCCATCTCTCCCTGGCGGCTCTGGATCCCGCTGAACATGTGTCTCACCCTCCTCCCCCTCTGCCATGTCCTGCCACTCCATCTCACTGCCCTTTGTGCTCTCTCCCTCCCTTTCACACATCTTCACTCCTCCTGTTCTTCAACTAATCCCCCCTCCCCTGCCCCTCGGCTCCTCTGCTCCACCTCATGCCTGCACCTCACCTCACCTCCCCTCCTCTCCCTTTCGTCTGCTCCTCAGATCACCTCCTGTCTCTCTCTCCTGCTCCTAGCCTCCCCTCCTCTCACTCTCTCTCGCCTGCTCCGCAACACACCTCTCCTCACCTGCTATAATCCTGATCTCACACTCGCCTGCTCTACAACTCGATTGTGAATATTTAACCCAATTAGGTGCCAGAAACGTAAATGCAGCCTATGACAGTAAAGGGGTAAAAAGAAAGAATCCTAAAAATAGTGAAAAAGCTTACTTAGAGAATTATAAGGGTAGAAAACACATGGCAACAGCAGAATCATCAAGGAGGAAAGAAGAACTAGCAAAAATACAAGCTGAACACGTTTCAAAAGAGACAGCGATGCGGACTGTGGGGCCAATACGTTTGCAAGCCTCCATGGAAAAGAGGCGCAGTGGTGGCAGGGGTGAGCAGATGCACAGGCACGATAAATCTACTTCAAAGTTTTCTAGAAGAAGCTAAGAGAGCTTGGGGCTCTGTCAGTGACATCACCCATATGTGAGCACTTATCCTGCTTGTCCATGGAGAAAAAAAGTTAATCTCTGGGAACCAACCTTAAGTAAATCTCTTCCTCACTGCAGCCTCATTTCAGCATCTTACCCTTATTTGAACATTACTTAAACTCTCCTATTTTCTTTTAATTATTTGCATTGTCCTGAATCTAAAAAAGATCTTATTCTCACTCCAGTAATACTTTTCTCGTTATTTTCTTTTTACGTTGTTGGAGTCCTGCTGTTTATATCCTCTCTTCTTTCAGAGAAGAGATGTTAAAATGGAGGGCAAATAAAAATATAAGTTGTCCTCCTTCCTAACATTTCTTTTCTTATTATTCCCACACCAATTTCTGTGAGAGAAATAGAAAGAAGCAGCCTCTTTTTCTGTCTCCATTTTGTAATACAGTTTATTGACCTTTTGAATGCTAATATTGGAGGACAACTGTTTCAATATATAAAACTCTGGGAATCACAGTTTGCTTTGTGCAATCTGATTTTCATACTAAATCCAGCTTTACGCAATAACATTACCAACAAGAGTAGTGTGATCCTGTAGTGCTGATTAGATCAGCATGAGCATTTTAAATCCCATGGTTGAGCTGATTGGTGCCAAGTGAGCTATGCATATTGTGAGTGAGTGTGAACAGTGTTCTTTGAACTATCCCTGCAGGAATATTTGACTGGAGTAAGAAATTACTCAGCATGCATTTTTTCTCTTCACAAGCAGGGTTGACTTATTGAGCTAAAGTATTATTTGAATAAAGCATTGAAAAAGGTATAAGCACATATTTATTACAGCTTCCAAGTGAAAACTTAAATCCATTTCTTGTATTCCAAACCATACAGTAAGTTATAAAATTTGGCATACCGCTCCCTATACCTTGAAGATCAAAGTGGTTTAAAATATTGAAATTCACTAAAATCCAACCCTTACCCCTGTCTCTTCCACCCCACTCTCTGACCTTCCCTTATCCTTCCTTCCTATCTCCAATTAGCAATTATGTACTTTTTTAAAGATAATTAGGGGCATGTTTACTAAAACCCCGTTAATGTGCGGGCCGCGGTAGTGTGCGGATGCCATATAAGGAGTGGGCGTTCCGTCCTGAAAAAGAAAATCCGGAATTTACATATGCGCTAAGGTGCGCGGCGCCTATGTGCGCCACGCACATTAGCGCATGAGATAGCTGCACGGAAGGCATAAGTGGCACGCTGATGTGCACACACAGAAGAGTAGAGCCACAGCACAATGGTCAAGGCACTTACCAATGGTGCAGGGATTAGGGGTTCAATCCCCCACAGTGCCCAATGAAGATGGCTGGCTGAGGCATTTAAACAATGGACGGCATAAGGCAGCACACTAATGTTTTTGGAGGCATTTTAATACTGGGCAGCATAAGCAGAAGAGCAGAGCTACAGCACAATGGTTAAAACACTGACCAATGGTGCAGGGATCAAGGGTTCAATCCCCCACAGTGCTCAATGTAGACAGCTGGCTTAGGCATTACTTTAGGAGCTAGTCTAATATTGTGCAGCATTAGGCGGCGCGCTAATGTTTTCGGAGGCTTTTTAATATTGTGCTGCATAAGGCGGCGTGCTGATGGGCATTAGGCAGCTCGCTAATGTTTTCGGAGGCTTTTTAATATTGGGCAGCATAAGGCAGTGCGCTGATGGGAATTAGGTGGCACGCTAATGTTTTCGGAAGCTTTTTTTTTTTTTGAAACTTTTATTTTCATTTTGCAACAAACGAAGAAACAACACACCAAAAGAGACAAAACAAGTATACAATAAGGAAAAGTAAACCCATTACCCCCCACCCCGGTGCTTCTTCTCTACCCGTTTGTATCAGCATGTGAGCGCTTCCAATTAACAGTGATTATACATCAAACGATCAAAAAAAGTATCCACAATACAGCATGATCATGAGACAGAGATATATACAAAGTTAGACAGTCAGATGAGAGCATTTAGCAAAATGTACATATTCATTGAACATCTTCCATTAAGACCAATAAGAAGGAGTCTGAACGGAGGAAGCGCACAGACGAGGTATTTGTTCATATTTACTGTAGAGACAGGCATGATTCCACCATTCATTGAGGCTCAGATGGGAACTAATTTCCCAGTATTACTCAATGAGGGAAACAGCAATGCCAAGCATAAAGTTCAAAAGGAGATAAGCCATTTCTTGGGAGAGAGGGGATCCCCGCAACTGGGCGAAGTCCCACTATCCTCCGAGAAAGGGACTCCTGAGAGTGCAATATAGACTAAATACGACCCCAGACCCGACGCCAGCTATACTGTAGTGCGGGATATTCATGCATAACATGAAATGAAGTAATAAACCAATGGCCACAGGACGTGTCCAGCAACCATTACCCTGAGTAGTGTTCCATTTGTCTAAACTGTGAGGAGTGTAAAAACACCGGTGGGCTAGAAAGAAGAGGGTCTGAGTGAGTGAGGCGGGTCGGAAACCCGTGTCCCTCTGCTCCAGATAAGGCTCCATTGCTCCGAGGTTAAAGTCACATGCAATTCTCTCTCCCATACTTTCTGCGCTATAGAGGTATCTCTAGTAATAGCATTACATAAGGTTTAGTAAAATTGGATGCTACACCCGGTAAACTACCGAGAGATCGGAAGTTTCCAATCAACCTTATGCAGAGAGTGCCGATGGCGGGAGTACTCTAGTGCTCCGAATGCTATGCTGAAGTTACACTGACCAGAGTCGGGAGTCGAAAGGTTGCATAGGAATATTAAAGGCACCTAAAGTGTCGAAAAACATTGGTGGATAGTGGGAGTCTAATGGGAGAGTCATACCAGGGAGTAAGGTAAGAGGAATCGGTGAGCAAAGGCCCGCTACTATATCTAGCCACACAGGTCTGCTCGGTACTGGAGCTTCCAACCAACAAGCACCTTGTTTGAGAAGAAAAGATTGAGGGAACACTTGAGTAAAATCGCCACCAAGTATTAATGGAGCATTGGCGGAGGTCGAGGTCAACTGCGCAAAACTTGCATAGTGAGCAGAGTTGTCCACATTCGGGACATAGTGCAAATACACGTGAATTCACTATCTCCAACCTCAAGGTGTACACGGGCCCATCTACCCTCCATGTCAGCGCTAATATCAGGTACAGTAGTGTGCAAAGACTTCTTAACCAGAATGACTATCCCGTACCATTTGGAAACGGTGGGAGAATAGGCAGCTACCATGTGAGGCCTAGCATTGAGTTTCCGTGTTTCAGCAGAGTGTAATGCGTATCCTGAAGAAGCACCTAATCAACGTGTTCGTGGCTAAGATAGCTAAGGATTTTCTTTCTGCTGAGTGGACCAGCAATGCCTTGTACGATGAATAATAAGATTTTACATGAGGCCATTCAGAAAGGTTAAAATTCTGAGCATGATAGCACACATAATTTCACTGTGTCCCTCAAACTGACTGTATCTGGCTGTACACATGACATAGGAAAATAAGCTAATATAATACAATGAAGCGCCCCACATTAACAAAGATAACCGCAGTACGGTAGAGGAGAAGCAAAACCCCAAAATTACTGGCGACCATGTGTCTGCGGGGAGAAACCCCAGAGAAGGCCGAAATTGAAAAAACATATAACCTGTAGGACTGTGCGTGCTCCGAATCCGACCGAGGCACACATCATGAAGGGATAGGAGACCAAAGACAAAAGTCATACAGAGAAAGAAAGAAAGTCCAGGCTATTTCTGTGCTGGGCTATGACCGCCCGCATCGGGCCCTTCAAAATGGCGGACAGAGCCGGCAGATAAGAGTCCAAGATTTGGGATTAGCGCATCTGTTCTGCTTCTTTGGAGTCCAAAAATGTTGATAATAGATCAGGATCCTCGAACGTCCTGGTCTGGTTGTGGAGAGTCACTCGGAGCTTCGCTGGATACAACAGGCCAAAGCGAGCCTGTAGCTGTTGAAGTCGAGGGCGAAGAGCAAGGAGTTTCTTCCGACGGTCAACGGTAGGCTTTGCCAAATCAGGAAAGAAGGAGACCTTACGACCTTCATATTCCAAATGATGATTCGCTCGGGCAGCATGTAAAATTTGTTCCACTTGTTGATATCGTAGCAAGCTAAAGATAATAGGCCGGGGGGTCGTGCGGTTGAGCGCCATGCGGGCAGGAACACGATGTGCTCGATCGATTTCCAGTTCTCTGTGAAAAGTGATCTTCAGCAAGGAGGGAAGAGTTTTGAGCAAGAATTCTCTTATATCTCCTGCTTCCACCCCTCCGGCATTCCGAGGAGCCTCACATTGTTGCGACGGGCGCGATTATTGCTATCTTCCAACTCCTTTTGAAGATTCTGTATCTGGCGCTCAGCCTCGTCCAGTTTGCCCAAGCGCACCTCGTGCGAGTCGAGGACCCCCGCCATATTGTCCTGCCGTAATGAAAGACCTTCAAGTCGGTCTTGGAGCACTCCAAAGTCTTCTCGCATGGCTCGAAGCGCTTCTCCATTAGACTGCACCAATTCCTTCACGCCGCGTATTTCCTCCAAAATCTCCAGGTGCATTGCGGGGTTTTCACGAAATGGAACCATCTTCTGCGGGGAGGATACCTCCGTTTTGGAGCGTTTTCCGTGAGAAGAAGAAGGAGACCCGAAGTCCAAGCGCGCTGGTTTGTGGGCCGCCATCCCCCCCGAGGTGCCCCGGTCAGCTCGGAGCAAAATAGTAAATTTATATAGGTATTAAGTCAGGATTCTGAGTAGGCCTCTCGGGAGCTTCAACGCAAAGCGTCCTACCCGCTGGACATCAGGCTCCGCCCCCTTCGGAAGCTTTTTAATATTGGGCGGCATAAGGCGGCACGCTAATGTACAAGCACCAGAACTGAACCACAGCACAATGGGTAAGACACTGACCAATGGTGCAGGAATTAAGGGTTCAATCCCTCACAGTGCCCAATGAACAAGGCTGGCTGAGGCATTACATATTATGGGGAAGATTGCTTTTGGAGTCATTTTATGTTTATTTTAATTATCACTACTAGCAAACGCACTCTCAAAGCGTGTTAACATAAGGCGCCCTATAAGGCACATTTTAAAGTGCACTGTCAGCCAAGGCACCCTAGAATGTTGCTCATAGGGCGCTTTAGAGGATGCCGTATGAGGTACCGCAAGGTCAGAGTACTGTTTTTGATGGCAGCACTGTGCAGTTTAAGGAATGAAAAGCATAAGTAGGTGCGCTGACAGGCAAGGAGGAGCAGCAGTGGAGCACAATGGTTAAGGCACTGACTGTTGATACAGGAGTCATGAGTTTGCTCCCCAGGGTGCCTAATATGTAAGGCTGGCTGTGGCATCAGCTTTGCAATGTACATATTTTTTCCTGCAGCACTTTATTTTTATTTTATTAATTGCTGCCAGCAAACACGCCCTCACGTGCCGTAAGTGAAGGTGCCGTATAAGGCACCCTATAAGGCACTCCATAGGGCACATTATAAAGTGCACTGTCCGCCACAGCACCCTAAAATGTCCCCTATAGGGCACCCTATAAGTTGCGTCACAGGATAATGTATAGTGCACCTTATATGGACGGGAACCATAAGGTGCCCTATAGGGCGCCCTATAAAGCACCCTCAGAGGCACCTTATGGGTACAGTACACTGAGGGTGTTTTTGCTGGCATCAAAATATGTACATTAAAAAAAGATAATGCATTGGACAACCCTATCAAACAACCCCACTGTGGGTTTGAACCCATGAACTCTAGCTTCACAGGCAGTGAAGTATCCATTGGGCTACAGCTCTATAGCTACTAACAAATGCCTGGCTGGCTGCAGAGAGCCTGCACGTCACCACACAGACAGTCTGCTGTGGTCACCAAGATAGGGTTAGCCCACCCATACCCATGATGCACTGCACATGCAAATCAGCTATCCACAGATAAACACAAGATGGGCAATGCACCCCCACAGCACCTCGGCCTGGTAGGGGGAAGTGACCGTGTGTTTTACTGGCACAGAGTAGCTACACACCGTCACATTGTGCGGGTACTGTGTTCACCCTGAGGGTGCGATGAGGCACCCAGGACCAGGTCCACAACACCTTCCATGGCTGAAAGAGGCCATGCCGTAGGTCCAAAGCTGTGTTAATGTGTGAGATAGGTAGTTTCTGCACAAACACCTTAGATATCTCTATCTGTTTCAGTCAGGTGTAGCCCCCATGGAACCCCAGGTGGGCCATGCACCACCACCCCAGGGCTGAGGGTGGCAAACAAGGGTCTCCTATCAATAGATCCACATTCTATCTCCCTGCAAAGGTGGCAGTAGAGGGGAACATCAACCCCAGTCCTGCTGAGGGACAGACACCCCACAGGGCAGTCAATGCAGCTCTATACACATCCACAACACAATAGCAGACAGACATTAGGCATGGATATGGTAAGATGCACCCCACCACTATCTGATATTCTCCTGCAGCAAGCCTTCAGCCGCTGCACCCTGCAAACTACTCCATCAAGACACATACCAGTTGCAAACAGTCTGCTAGTTAGTCCATAGTGCATGTGCCCAGTGGAGATGCATGCACCCAGAACTGGGATGTCAGCATACACAGCAAGCAAATAAATCAGTGACTGGGCCCCAAAAGAAAACCCATATCTATCACATGAGAGAAATGCTATATAGCACTATGAGTGTGCCTAGCCATGCTGTGGTCACTGCACAGTCAGGGTGAGAGTGATCCCTCAGCAGGACATACTGAGGTCACCCTGTCTGTGTAGGTGGTGGCCGGGCACTAAAATGTCCCAGTCAGTGCCCTATGCCCTGTGCAGATGCACCCTGGCCAGTCCACCATGTCCGACCTATACCCATGGTACCTTGCTCCTCATTATGCACATTGGCAGCCCAATACTGGCAACATTGCTGGCAGTGTGGGCTGTGGAAGGTGTTTGCAGCCACCACACACTGGATAGACAGACAGCCACCCCCACACCTATGCCAGCATTGTGCTACTATAGAGGTGTTCAGCAGCCATACCCACCACACCAGTCCTGGGCACAGTATAGGCATGGATATGGTACGCAATACTGTTGGGGGTCACTCCCCAGGGTGGTAAACACTATCAGAGACCAGACCTGCAGCACACACCGCAGACATCAGAATGATTGTTATGGTGGAGCTCAATGAGAAAAATGTGCTTAACGTAGGAATTGATATCTGCCAGTTATCATAGGAAACGTTTGATAGCTGTGTACCATATACCCAGGTGTAGGGTGGCATTGCTAAGGTATGCAACTGCTAGTATTGGGAGATACAGGCAGGGCCCAATGTCCTGCCTCTCCAGGAGGCATTGGCCAATGGGGCCTGTGGGTGTGTCTGGCCCTGTTGGCTGCAGCTTTACGGCAGAGGTTCCCAACTCCAGTCCTGGTGTTCCAAACACTGTTCGGGTTTTCATGCTGTCCCTCATAAATATGCATGAGCTACATCTGCATACCATGGGGGTGGTGCATAGATATGCAGCACAGGCATCTTTATTAGAGGAAGCATGGAACCTGAATGGTGTGGGGCCCTCCAGGACTGCATTTGGGGGACTCTGCTCTAGGTAATGCGCCTGTTTATGGTGTCTGTGTTTGGTGTGGTAAAATATAGGCGTATTAGCCATGCGTATGTTCTCAGCAATAAAGATTTGTCCTTACTATCACGGTTTAGTTGTGGGAAAAATATGTGGACAGGATTGGCAGTAGCCCCAGCTGGCCTTCTGTTGTAGTACACACTGTCTGTGTGCACTGCACCACCGCGTTGACACAGATATGCTGCATTCCCTGGGGAGTCCATGACTGTACATCCAACAGAGCCTGTCTGTTGCGGTGGACGGTGCCAGCCTGCACAGGCCTAGGCCACTGTCTGCTGTGGCTTGCAGCCACTGCCCCCTCCACCACCTGTACCCTTCCGCCAACATGCAGACATGTCCTTATCTAGGAAAAAGCATATGACCTGATTGAGTTGTGGCACTCCAGGGACTGAATTTGGGGGACTCGGCTGTAGGTAATGCCCATTGTTATGGTTTGTGTGCGGTGTAGGGTAAAATATGGGTGTTTGAACCATGCTTATGTTCTCTGCAATAAAGGAGTGTCCTTACTATCACTGTTTAGTGGTGGGTAAAGCTATGGGAACTGGGTTGGCAGGAGCACCAGCTGGAATTTGAACCTGTGACCCTCTGGTTGTATAGGCACTGGCTGTGTCTGTTGCACCACACTGTGGCCACAGAGGTGCAGTCCCTGGAGATAGGAAACCTGGCCTGACGAGTCAGAAACCCTGCTCTGCACAATTTTACTGTGGGCTCATTTACCTTGTATGGAGACAAAAGTGCAAATAAACCTCAAAAAAGACCTCGAAAAAAGGGGCAAACACCCATAACCAAGCTGGGCAACAGTGATATCACTGAGCAACATTAAAAAACACTCCTAGGAAAGCTCCAATAAAATGAAATGATTTTTGAAAGGGTCTACGGAGCGTAGACCCTTCCAAAAATCATTTCTTTTTTTTTTGGAGCTTTCCTGGGAGTGTTTTTTAATGTTGCTATCACTATTGGCCAGCTGGATTATAATTTTTGTGAATTTTGTTGTTGTCATTTTCAGTATTTATTTGCTATTTTGTTCTGTGCACATGTATCACACTGCTCACGTTTTGTAGGTTTCCCTGGTTTTGCTGTACATTGCTGACGGGAATGGTTTCTCTTCCCTTTAAATCGTCTCTAACGTGAGTTTTTCACTCGCGGTATTTTTTTTGTTGATTTTCAGCACCGCTCCTGTGTGGGGAACCTCTCCCCTCCCACTCTCCACCCATTGACCCCGTCCCTCCGCCCCTCCGGAGCCTTCCTCCGCCCTCGGAATGCCTTTCCACGCCCCTAGCGCACATCAGCGCGCCGCGCACTTGTGCGGGCCCGTTAGTGTGATGCGCACGTGTGCGGGGCACAAAAACGCACTATTATGCTGAAGTGCACCCTGCACAATTGCGCGGTTTAGTAAACATACCCCTAAGTGTGACCACCTTTTTAAAGATAATTTTAGTCAGTCAGAATTCAAGAGTAGATATCTGGAATCACTGTTTTATCTTAAGTGTAATGATGTCTTTCATTTAATCAAAACAAAATTGTACATGCATTTGTTTGTATACATTTTATACTTTTTTAGAGCAGCAATCAACACATATATATTTTCATTCACAACAGGCGGCAGATAAAGTTCAAGCGGCTCATCCAGCCTGCCCACTTTTTGGGTCTGCATTGTTAAGGATACATCAGACCTACCCATTGTCATAGAAACTTGACCACATGAGGTCATTAGCTACCTTTTTAAATGCCGACAGGAGAGGAGGAAGGATCATACTCTCCTCTCCCCAACTTGCAATTAAAGGTTCTCTAAAGATGTAGACCAGATGGATAAATTGAATGAAGTTGCATATTAGGCAAGTGATTTTAATTTGGGCATAAATAAGCAATCTATGTTCATAATGAAACAAACTTATCAAAATGTTATGAAAATAAAAAGTCAAACAAAATGAAAACATTGGGGTGTTGCATAGTGTACATCCTACCCCATAGCCCTTCATGGATGCTGTAGAGGCCCTGAGTTCATCCCCCATCACTCTGGGCAAGGTTATCCCCATAGTCAACCTGCTGGAAGAGAAGCTAGAAGATTTCTGGCAGGAACAAGGAATGACATTAGAGTTGTTGGTACTGGTACTGTTGAAGTGATTGCAGAATTGACTTAAACCCATTCACCCAGCTGGATTCTCACATGCTGGATTCTCACATGCAGTAGTAGTAGCAGTAGTACTGTGTGATCCATGGATGAAAGTGAGCATTGATTCTAGTCCAATGCTCTTCCTAACTTGAAGGAGGTGCTGGGACTAGTGTGCAAGAAGTGGGCACAAGAGGCTGGAAAGTGGGGCAGAGTGCAGGAAAAATGTGCTCTTCTTGTGGCACTTCTCTGTCAGATAGCATTTCTTCCCTTTCCTTTCCCACCATACCCCCATGGTCAGTATAGGATGGACTTAACTGACACAGGTTAAAGCTTTAATATTGAGTAGCAGAGATTTGTACTCTCTTTAAAGGATGGCCCTGTACAAAATTCAATCACATGATATCTCACAGGGCCCTTTGAGGTCATAGCCATCAACCCCTTGGTAAACTGGGCATGCAAGTCTCACAAGAACTTCACCAAAGTCACCCAGCATTTCCATTCCTGCCACCAGCCAGTATACCTAGTAAACAGATGCTCTCAATAGCAAGGGGCATCGTGAGTCCTCATAGTTTATGACTAGCACCAGAGCTGAAGGAAAAGTTATCTTTCAGTAAGATGCATTTCCTGCTGTTTTTTCTTGACTTTCCATGTGCATGGTAGAAGGATTAAGCACTCAGTCACATTTCATATCTTTGAAGATTTCTTGTCTGCTATGAATATTAATAACCAAACCTTTGGGGTTCATCCACAATGAACCATTGCCCATGGGTACTTTAGGCCAAAGAAACAAAATTTAAAAAAATATATATATTAAGCCAAGAAAAACTCTTCCCCTCTCTCTATCATGGTATCTTGGGCATTTCATGCCAGTGTGGTATTACTTTGTGTCTTCTGCCAATGGTGGTGCTAGTTTGCTCTACTCATGGGGGTATGCTTATTAATCGGCGGTAGCAGCTTCCATGCTATATCGGAGCCGTGGCCCCACTGACGTCAATGGGGCTGCGGCTCAATATAGCACAGAAGCTGCTACTGCCGATTAGTAAACATACCCCCATGGTATCTTGGGGTGTTTATGCCACTGGTTGACCACTTTGCCCACTCTTGGTGCCTTAGGGGCCTGTTACCTCTACGGCTAATGCAAGCCCGTTTCATAAAAATTGCTTGGAAAACTCAGATGTTAGAGCCAAAAATAAGATTTGCTTCCACCATTGACTTCAATGGAAACAAAGTTCAGAAGAAAATATATGAAATTACTTGGAAATTGAAACAAATAAAATGACAGAAAAAAGTAAATGAAATGAAATAATGAAACAAAACAAAATGATTTTTTTTCCATGCACATCTTTACCATGCTACTCCATTACTACTAAAGAACCTCTGTGCTTGTCCCGTGGTTTTTAATTTTTTTTTACAATCTTTGTCACCATCTTATGCTCCAGAAGTCCATTCCTAGCCCTTTGAATAATGAAATATTTTTTGATTTTGCTCCTAAATTGACCTCTCTGGACCCTCATATTGTATCTTTTACAACAGTGGTTCCAACCCTTGGCCCATGGACCCCTCTGGGTCTGTGAGACCATTACAGGGGGTCTACATGACACAGAGAAAATAAAAGTCTTTTTGTGCTACAAGTAGAATACAGAGGCTGCTATAGAGGTAGCATCAGCAGTGACTGCAGAGAAGGCTATAGCAATATCGGTAGCCATAGGAATGGAAGCTGCAGCAGAAGCAGATGTGGATGTGGGATCTCAGCTAGCTACACAGACCAGAAACAGAAGCAGTCATAGGGGGCAAGTTTATGATCAGAAGCAGCTGTAGAGCCCAAAAACCAGAGCTCTGGGACTGGCATCAGCTTGCAGGTTCTGGGTACAACAGAGGAGCATTAATAGAGAGAAAGAGCCCCTAATGGTGGGGATGAGCTGGAGGAAAAGAAGGAAACTGACTGACTATGGAAAAGGTAGCTGGGGGAGGGGGAGAGAGAGAATGCTTGGGAGGAAGAGAGAGATGGGTAGGGACTGGCTAGGGTCAGACATAGAGTCTAAGGGGCCCTTTTACTAAGCTCTGCTAACCAGTTGCAAAACACAGCATGTACCTTTGAGTCAATGCTAACTCCTGGTGATCCAGCAACTCCTGGGTTTTCTTGGAGGTGTGACTGAAAGTAGATTGCCAGGCCTTTCTTCTGCAGTGATGGAGGGTTAAGCAACTTGCCCAAAGCCAGTGGAAATCAAACGTTGGTCTCTTGGTTACCAACCCAGTGCTCTAACTATTAGGCTACTCCTTCACTCCATTGCTGGTTAATTAATGTGCATTATATTGCATGGCAACAGCTAATGCGGAAGCTTTGAACTTAACTTATATTACAAATGTACGTTAAATGCACAGCCTTACCGGACTTTAGTAAAAAAGGCCCCTAAGATTAGTGTGGACTGGCTGAGGGTGAGGGGGAGACTGCTGGGAACTAGATGGGGCAAGGAAGAAGGAGAGAGAGATATGAAGGGGAAAGGAGATAAAGAGGGCTAGTGGGGATAGGCTTAGAGATGATGATAAGACATCACTGAACTTTTGAAAGTTAATAAGGAGTCCATACAACCAAAAGGTAGGAAATCTCTTGTTCTAAAGCATTCTTGCCAGTGGTTTACTTTGTGTACCTGATATATATCTTGAAGCTATCTAAATCAATTAATCATATTCCCTTGCTTTTTCCTTTCTTTCCTCTAGGATTCACAGTCAGTTGGATCACCTTTCTTCAGTATTGGTAAGAATGTGCTAAATAAAATGCTTTGACATTGTTCTTTGATGAAACTTTTGCCTACTTATGCTTTAATGACAAACATTGTCAGGTCAAGCTGTTGACACTATGCAAAGCAGGAGTTGTAGCATGTGACTTTTTTTTTACATGCTGTCAAGTCAATGCTGACTGCTGGCAACCCGCAGCCCCTGGTTTTTTTTGGCAACGAATGAATGGAAGTAGAGTTCCATGGCAATGGAGGGTAAAGTGATTTTCTCAAGGTCACAAGGAGTGCCAGTGCCAGCTGATGCTCTAATGACTAGGCTACTCCTCCACATGAGACAGAAATGTGTGATTTTCAGGATGTTTAAAATTAATATTTGTTGAATGTATTAGCAGATATGAGCTAAGGCAATGACTAATTTGTATTGCTTGGTTACTCTGAAAACCAGAGCTGGTTGCTATTTTTGAGCACCTCTTGCTGTTGGTAAAAGTGTATACATAGGGGCATGATTACTAAATGGCGCTAAAGGCGCAGCATTTGCAAGTGGTAAATGGCATTGTTAAGGGTCCCAACATGTGTTAAAGGACGGGGCGGGTATTAGGCATTCCGGTGTTAAGGGTATTAGCAGCAGGTTAGTGGGTTGTTAGAGGATATCGGGCATTATGAGTACAAAGTGTGCATATTATTACCCAGTAAGGCCAGTTGTCATGAGGTAGGATAAAAGAGCCTTCCTGGAAGTCACATCTGAGCTGCTGGATGGGAGAAAAGGTAATAGCTGATAAACATTTCACATCCATATGTCCCTGACGTGTGAGACAGTGAGTAGGAGGAGAATGTGGGAGGCAGGTGGACTGTAGCAGTAAGGGGTGCACATCTAATCCATGGTGAGGACCATAGGTGACAGGGGAGTAGGTTAAAATGTGCCATGCAGTAGCCACCATGGCCACTATGTAGGCACAGAATGAATGCCAGGGTTAGCAGTGGTAATCTGCACATCAGCTGCAGGTGAGGTAGGAGTGAAATGCCCCAATAACTAAAATACCACGGTGTGGGCCAGGGTATAACAGGTGGCAGGAGAATACCTGACTAAACAAGATGGATAAATGCAGATGGATGTGCCGAAGGATGGATGGGGCTAGATGAGAGTGCTGTATGGTCTTGCTGTCCCAATGTGACCTCACAAATGCATGTAACCTCAGGTGCAGTGTGTGTGAAATATAGGTGCTGGGCCACAGGGAAGGGCTAATGCCATCTATTTAGGTTTCACAGCTGTCTCAGCTGTTCTAAGGGCCTGACATATGCATATAACTACAGCACAAGTAAGGAAGCTATGCGCCAAAGACATAAAAGACATACCGCTGTACAAGCTACATGCAAATGCAAAGTGCTTTTGGACAGATAAGGTCTACACACACACTTACTAATCTATTATGTTTTTTTGAAGGAGTGAATAATCAGGTGGACAAAGGTGAGTCGGTTGATATAGTGTATCTGGACTTTCAGAAAGCCTTTGACAAGGTCCCTCATCAGTGACTTTTGGCAAAACTAAAGAGTCATGGGATAGGAGGCAGTGTACTACTGTGGATCAGGAACTGGTTAAAAGATAAAAAGCAGAGGGTAGGGCTAAATGGCCAATTTTCCCAATGGAGAAAGGTGAATAGCGGTGTACCCCAGGGATCTGTGCTGGGTCCTCTGCTTTTTTTTTTTTTTTATGACATTTTCATTACAATCCAGAAAAACAAATCGGAATCGGAATCGGAAATTAAACATCATGTGTTACCTAATTCTAATATCTGACCATAACCTATATAATGAGTTGTCCCCACTATGCGACTCACACCTAGATTGTATATAATCATGTTGTTGCTTAACCTGTAAATAATGCTGGGCTGCAATTGCGATCTTGGCCAATGATTGTATATAGTTCGCATGGTCTCCCTGTTATCCCTGTTAAATGCCCCGTTTATTGTAAGTTCACTGTAGACCTCCTACACTGAACGATTTTGTTACTTGTGAACCGCACTGATGACAAATAGCACGGTATAGAAAAAACATTAAATAAATAAAAAATAGATACATACATATATACATAGCCCTGAAGAAAAGCAAGATCAAATTGGAATAGACCACAATATAACCCCACTATACAATCCAAGAAAAAAGAAATTCAAAAGGTATTACCCCATTAAATATACTAAATCATAGGAGCAATGATATTACTATATGGCCGCCGATACGGGAACAGCCCCAACACCACCCACTTCCCTATTTACAAGAAATTGTACAAGCTGATTAGGCTCAAAAAACATATACTGTTTAGACTGATAACTAATCACACACACGGATATCTTAATTTAAACTGCGCACTCAGGGCAAGCGTCCTCTGGCACAAAGCCAGGAATGCTCTTCTCCTTTTTTGCGTTTCCCTAGCCAAATCAGGAAAAATTTATATTTTTGAGCCTAAAAACTGTGTAACTGAAATCTTACAGAAATACAACTTAAGCACCGTATTCCGATCTGACTCGAAGGCAAAATTTACTAACAAAGTCGCTCTGCTTGTCACTACCTCCAAAGAGCTCTCAAGAAAATCAGTTAGCTCCATTTGCAAAGGACCCGAATCAGAGGCTGATGCCCGCTGTTCAGTATCCAAATTAGAAACAGAAACTTATTGAGCTCTCACCACTGGAGGGAGAGATTGGGCAGGCATCTGCAGAACATCAATGATGAATTTATGGACCAAGTCCACCGGAGCTAGCAATGGGGACCGAGGGAAGTTCAAGAACCTAAGATTGTTCTTTCAAAGTTGATTATCCAAGAACTCTAACTTTCTTGCTTGAACTAAATGATCCTGTACATTTACAGCCCCTAGTGTCTCAAGATCCTCCACTTTAGATTCCAAATGAGAAATTCTTGTAGACTGAGCAACCGCCTCCAAACCAGATGACTTACACTGGGCTTTAATTTCTGCCAATTCTTGAGTAAAAACACCCACCACAGGCAATAGGGACTGTTGCAGCACTGAGATAGCTTCCCATAAGCTATCTAAAGTTACTACCACAGGCTTTTCAACTCCCCCAGGAGACCGGAGCACCAAAGTACCGGCAGAGCTGGTTGTTGGCTGCCCCAAACACTGACCATCATTTGGGGAAGATATTCCCTCCCGTTCTCCAACGGTGACTCCAACACCAGCTCCAGCCAGGGCTGCTGTCGACTTGGACCTCTCAGGCGGAACCCCAGCAGCCGCTTGTGCCTCCAACTCCAAAGAGACGCTGCCAAACTGCCCCACCCTGAGGTTGCTTCCGCTGAGCTGGAGACGCCTGCACGGGGCTCAAAGATACCCCTTCCATGCTCCAATCCAGTGAAACATTCAATGGATCGTTCGATGCCATAAATGACGAGGGAGTACAAAAACCGGCAATAAATGTCTGAACCAGCTTATCCGACGGGGTCGAAGCATCAGGGGGTTTCTGAGCATTGTTTCCTCTTCTTCCCCATTGAAAGGCAAGTACAGAAGCCGGTTCAAAGTGCTACACCTCGCGGTCTCACTCCTCCGCCATCTTGGATCCCAAGGTTCCCACTCTGATCGGTCCTCTGCTTTTTGACATATTCATAACTGACCTGGAAAGTGGAATAACGAGTGAGGTTATCAAATTTGCAGATGACACAAAACTATTTAAAGTTGTTAAAACCCAAGAGGATTGTGGAAAATTGCAAGAAGATCTTGATAAATTGGAAGACTGGACATCAAAATGGCAGATGAAATTTAATGTGGACAAGTGCAAAGTTATGCACCTAGGGAAGAACAACCCAAACTATGGTTACATGATGCAAGGTTCCACATTAGGAACCACCACCCAGGAAAAAGATTTAGGTGTCATTGTGGATAACATGTTAAAACCCTCGGCTCAGTGTGCAGCGGCAGCCAAGAGAGCAAATAGAATGCTATGTATCATAAGGAAAGGAATGTAAAATAAAACAAAAGATATTATAATGCCTCTATATCGTTCCATGGTGAGACCGCACCTTGAATATTGTGTGAAATTCTGGTCGCCGTATCTTAAAAAAGATATATTGTTATTAGAAAAGGTTCATAGAAGAGCCACCAAAATGGTAAAGGGGATGGAAGGATACTCCTATGAAGAAAGGCTAAAAAGATTAGGGCTCTTAAGCCTGGAAAAGAGGCGGCTGAGGGGAGATATGATAGAAATCTATAAATTAATGAACGGAATGGAACGGGTAAACGTAGATCGATTGTTTATGTTATCAGAATATAGAAAGACTAGGGGGCATGCAATGAAGCTACAGGGTAAACTATTTAAGACTAATAAAAGAAAATATTTTTTCACTCAACGTGTAAACAAGCTCTAGAATTTGTTACCGGAGGATGTAGTAAAGGCTGTTAGTGTAGCTGGGTTTAAAAAAGGTTTGGACAAGTTCCTGGAGGAAAGGTCCATAAACCATTATTAAGAAGGGACTCAGGATATCAATGCTTGACCCAGTACAAGCATTGTGGAACCTGTGTCTTTTGGGGAAACTGCTAGGTATGTATGACCTAGATTGGCCACTGTTGGAAACAGGATACGGGGCTTGATGGACCTTGGTCTGACCCAGTATGGCATATCTTATGTTCTTATATTCTTAACAAGGTCACTTGCATGATGTTATACACCTGGCATCCACTCATGTCTCTGAACTGATGTGTCTCTAATACTACCCATATGGAGCAAGTAAGGATGTGGGATAATATGTGCAGGTTGGCATTCAGGAGTGTGACCTGCCTGCATGTACTGCATATAATGATGGAGCAAATGATGTTCATTGACAGTTATCAAGACAGTTTCCAACTACGTACAACTCATGTGTCATGCATCTACAGGATCAGGTGGAATGACCCTTTGCAATGTGCTGCAGCAGAGGCAATAAATGCATGCTGTCTGATGGTATAATTGCAATGTGCATGCTTGCAGAACCAATAAAAATGAACAATACTAACAACAAAGCATGCCTCATGTCAATACTGGCTTCCTGTTGACCTAGTAGCTCCTGGGTTCCCTTGATGGTGGGGCAGGCCTGATGTCACAGATAATGGAGGGTGAAGTGACTTTCCCACAGCCACAAGTGGGAATATGAATCCAGGTCTGTACCTTATGCAGCTAGTGTGCTAACCATTCAGCTACAGCTCCACATACCTTGCTCTGCTATTCTCTAGAATACACTGACAGTTCATGAGCATGTCAGCATGTGTGATAATTTCCACAGTCAGTTGGATCACTTTTCTTCAGTATTGGTATAAACACAGATCTTTTCAGCCAGTTGGCTATGAAGTCGTCTTCCAAATTTCCTGGCAGAGCCTTGTAAGTATGGTAGAAGCTGCATCCAATTGCTGTAATACTTCAATGAGAATGCCATCAATGCCCATTGCTTTGTTGTTTGATAATGCCTTCAATGCTACTTCAACGTTTTCTTTCATCACCAATGGTTCCTAATCATAAGGTACAAGTTGAAATGGCTGTTGGTCCACT
Source organism: Ichthyophis bannanicus (assembly GCA_033557465.1). NCBI lineage: Eukaryota > Metazoa > Chordata > Amphibia > Gymnophiona > Ichthyophiidae > Ichthyophis > Ichthyophis bannanicus. Next base: position 1,727,169,305 of record CM066031.1, on the reverse strand, counting down.
TTATCTTTATGGTATAATAACTCAGCATATTTTTTCCATTTTTTCTTGATCTTCTCAGCATTATTCCACATGGATTCTTGAATATCTTGTAGCAATCCAATTTGAGGCTGGATTTTTCTCTTTAACTCTCATAGCTTTAGGAGAGCCAATCTTGTTCTTTCTTTAATAGTTTCTATTTCTATTTCTTTGTGTGCATCATTGTAGTATTTCTTCTTGTCTCATCTTGCTACACGTTGGAAATCTCTGTTGAGATCTGTGATTGTCTCTCTTTCTCCTCTGGCTTTAGCTTCTCTGCATTTCTAGGCAATTTTCATTTTCTTTGGTCATCCATTTTGGCCATTTTTGCTTTTTCACCATTTGTAGAGACTTCTCTTTTTCTTTGAGCACACCTTATGTCATCCCTTAACTCGCTTGGTGCTCTGTCATTTGTCCAAAGAAGCAAATCATTTTCACATGTAGTCTTTAAATTCCAGTAGTATATTCTCAAGGTCATATTTTGCTGCATTCTTGAGTGGCTTGCTCTTTTTCAGCTCTAGCTTGAGTTTGCATACTATTAGTTGGTGATCTGTACCACAGTCAGCTCTAGGTTTTGCTTTTGTTGTTATCGAGCTTTTCCATCGTTGACCTCCACAGATGTAGTCAACTTGATTTTTGTATAGTCCATTAGGTGAAGTCAATGTACACAGTCGCTGCTTGTGTTGCTGGAAGAAGGTTTTTAAGATGAATAGATCATTGGTCTTGCAGAATTCTATCAGTCTTTCTCTAGCTTCATTTCTTTGTCCATATTTTCCAACTACTTTGCCTTCTTTGTTGTCAACATTTGTGCTCCATGACTATCAGGATATCCTGTTTGCATGTTCTGTCAATTTCAGCTTGTACTTGTTCATAGAATTCATCCATTTCTTCCTCTTCTGCAGCTGTTGTCATGGCATATACCTGAATAATAGTTGTATTGATGGGCATTCCTCGTAGACGAATAGAAATTAAGCGTTCACTGATTGCATTGTATTTCATTACAGTTCTTGTAAGTTTCTTTTTAATTATACATGCAACACCTTTGTCTTTCATTTCCAGAATAGTAGACCATGTGATCATCAGATACAAAGTGCCCAGTACTATTCCATTTCAATTCTCTGACACCCAACAGATTGAGTTTTACACATTCCATGTCGTTCTTGACCACCTCCAACTTCCCTTGTTTCATGCTTCATATATTCCATGTCCCAAAATGTAAGACATTTTTGCAGCTTCTGACTTTCATTTCATGCACAGCTATATCATTAGTCATATGTCCCAAGGGCTTTGATCCAACCACATCATAAATGCTAGCTTTATTTTGAAAAGTCTTAAGTTCATCCTCAGTAGCCAGTTCAGTTCCTTCTGACCTGGGGGTTTCATCTTCTAGCACTAAAGTGTAAGTTATTTTGTTGTGACTATCTTTTGGGTTTTCATGGCCACTGCATGCCCCAATGCTAACCGGTTAACATTAAGACATTCTGGGGATGGAATCTGATCATAAGCAGACAGTGGCAATATTGAGCCACTGCCCAGTTATGGCTATGTGGCAAAAGCAAGCCTCTGCCCAGTTAACGTCCTGCAAATGCACCCCAGCATTGAACATACGGGTTTAAAGTTCAGCGAAGGTGTCTAGCCACTGGCTAGATCAGGCCCTTCTTATTTACATCGAGTTTAGAGACACATATTAAAGTTCTGTACGTGATCCAGTCTGTCTTCCCCTTAACATAAACAGGTAGAATTTCTGAGAATGATATAGTGCTGACAATGGATTTATGTTTTTCTATCAAAATCTGGAAAATCGCTTTGTACTGTAGAGATATTGGGCCTGATATTCAACGGCAGCAGCTAGCAGGATTATAACACCTAGCTGTTGCAACTGAACGCTAAACACTGATATTCAGTGCTTGAGCCTTATCCGGTCAGTCTCACAGTCCGGAAGCTAACTGGTCAGCGGCAATATTGAACTGCTGACTGGTCAGTTCCTGTGGGTAAAGATAGGCTAGGCTAACCATTTAACATCGGGGCATATAGTGTCTATATCCAGGGATATTCAGTGTCACTAACCATGTTAGTGCTGCTGAATATCTCTCTTAGAGGTAGTTACACAGTTTACAGGTCTGTAAACCATCTAACTGCTTTTATTTTTTTATTTCTTTATATTTCCCAACAAAATACAAACAAAAGAGAAAACCAAGTTACAGTAAATTAAAATATTCAATCCTTCTCTAGTAAATTAAACAGTCAAAAGGCTGAACACAGCTCACCCTACCCTGTCCTTCCCATCATCATACGATCATCAGGAGCCATATGAAAGGAACACAAAACACGTGCTTTGTACTGTGCCTAATAAGGTGCCTTATAATGTGCCTTGTAATGCCTTATAAGGATTGTTGCCAACTGTGGTGAGGGTACAATGGGCTGGGAGCACAGATCTGCAAAGATATGACTGTCACAGGCAAGCAAAATATCTGCCTTGGACAGGAGGGAACAAGAAGGAATCGAACCCATGACCTCTGTCTAGAACGTCAGCATACTAACCAGTAGGCTATACCTGTATGGCGTGCTGCATAGCAATGGCTGGGTACAGAAGGACTGCAGGTCACGGCACAAACTGTCTGCTCCGTGCGCCAGGATAGGGTAACCCCACCAGCACCCATGATGCATTGCAAATGCAGAACAGCGGCCTACAGCAGACCACCAAATGAGGTCTGCACCTCTCCGGGACTGCAGCGTGGTAAGATGCACAGAGTAGCTACAGACCACGCCATTGTGCAGGTTCCGTGTTCACCCTGAGGGATAGGATGGGCGCCCAGCACTAGGTCCACAGTACATGTGGTGCTAGAGATAGGTTTTGCTGCACATCCCCAGCACTGCCAGTGTGTGACAGGTGTTCCCAGCAGTGCAGTCAAAGGTACATCTGTTCCAGCTGTGTGCTGTAGTCATATGTGGCCCTGTGGGACCGGACACCACCAAGATTAGTGTGTACCTGGTGTTAAGGTCTGGTTGCTATGGGTACCTGTTATCAGGGCAGTGGGGAGTCTAGACTCGCCTGAGGACTATGTAGCACTGCCACCAGGGGGCTAAGTAGTATGCCCTATATACCCCAAGGGGCCTCAATCACCCTGTTTGTAGATGAGGGTGTGGTGGGACAGGTGACTGCACTCTGTAGAATGTCTGTAGTACTAGCAACTACAGTCCTGCTGGCAGATGACAGCCCTCCAGAGCTGCTGGGCCAGTGCCATACCTGTGACTGGTTCTGATCACAGTGCCGATAATGCTAATCTGTGCAGGGGGTAGTAGTAGTGCTCTGGTGATAACTGCAGCTCTGCACTGGGGCCAACAACCTGACACTCCATGAAGCTGTGGATAGTGGAGCCCTTGTGAGTGAGTGTCCGTACCCCTGTGCACCACTGCATTGGGGTTTGCCCATGTTGTTGTTGTGGCTGCATTGTGGGCTAAAACTATGGGGAGATGCTCTGCAGAATCCACAGATGGGACCTGAACCTCTGACCCTCTGCTCTTGGACATGCTGGCTGAGTGTACTGCACCACACTGTTGCCACAGCAGCACAGTGGTCCCTGGGGCTACCCTTATGTTCCTCGGCCAGACCTCTTCTGTTGCACTGCACAACACGTACTGGTACAGGGCATGGGCTAGGTCCACTGCAGGCGAGTGCCACTGCTCCCTCCAGCACAATCACCCACCCCCTCTGCCATGCCGCCATGACCATATGCTGTGGGCGCTGGTGGTGGGCCATTCCAGGCCATCAAGGGGGCAGGTAGGCGGCTGCCTAAGGTGTGGGTTCTGGGCTAGGGGTGCCTACATAGATGTCCACGCTTCCCCCAGCACCGCCTGTCAATATTATGCACCCCTTGGGGTGTCTGCTGGGTGATGTCCTCTGGATGGGACACTGTGGGACACAGACTCATGGGCATGTCTGACCCTGGCCAGTTGCTGTCTTGCTGGTTCCCATTTTCTGCGTTCCTATGTGCCACCTCGACAACCGCCTAGTCCAACCTATGCCCCAGTCGCCCCCACTGCAGGTCCCGCCTGCAGCCCCCATGCCCCATTTGCACCATCACCATAGTGGCCTTTCATAAAAGGGCACTATGCTGTTGCTGCAGATGGAGCACTACTATCACCTTTCTTGGGCTCCCTGCCTATGCTGTACATTGCTGACACTGAAATGGTTTCTCTCTCTTGCAAATGTGTGCTAAAGCCAGGTTTTCAGTTGCGTTAGGATTCAGCCCTTAATTTCTCTGCGTTAGTGTGAAAGGGGCCTCTCCCCGCCCACTCCCCGATCAATGCCTCAACGCTTCTAAAGGCGTCTGACATCACTCCTTTTTTTAAAAGGGAGAACACATAAGCTGATTCGCTCACACTAATTAATATGATCGTTCTGCAGAAAATAACTTTAGTATCCACACTAAAAACAAAAGCGTTGAGGCATCGATGATGTCCGAAGGAAACCGTGATGAATAATGCTCCGTTGGCTTGAGAGAGCTGCTTTAGAGAGCTGTATAATAAATTCAATATCAGAATCCCTGATGAAGCCTGGTGCGGTGAAACAAAAGCTTTTGTTGGGCACTTCTAAGATACAGAAGAAAGTTTGCTGCATTGTTTGAAGCTATTTGTGACTTCTATGGTAGCACTGTAGCTGCCTGAAACGATTGCCAGATAAGTAACTATATGCTGTTCAAGCAGTGTATATTATTCCTCCGCTGAAAAGTGTTTTGTCTTTCTTTTCTAGGAAGCAAATTATTTGCTGGACAATTTCAGCATTAGTCTGAAGAAGTGAAAGACGCAGATATGAATAAATTATTAGGCTATTTTTAATATATGGAGAATCCCTTAAAAGTACTTTTTTGGATGTAGGTATTAGTTAGGTTGATCAGTATTTGTGATAACTGGATAATAAAATTGAGAGGGTTTGACCCATGATGTGAAGATCTATGACTTAACCCTATGGTGATTAGGTTCGCCAGATGTAGGGAAAGAGTTTTCCTGAGGTCTTATTTATACCCTATTGTAATTTGAAAGGTTTTTGAGAAATATTTTTTTTCTGGAAATATTAGGATTTTGGTGGTATTAAGAGTATTTGTTTTGGTTTGTTAGCACTTTCTTCCTACCATTCAGAGAGAATCATTCCTCTTAGTGAAAATATTAATGCCCTTAACATTCAGTGACACAATCTTAAAGAAAACATGCTTATAATATAGTTCTGAATTAATAACCATATGTTACAGAAACAGAATAAAATGTAGCATTTAGTTTAATATCATACAATAATTTCCCCAGTGCTTTTAAGGTATGGCTGTATCTATAGCCCAAAGAGAGGAAAAAAAAAGGCCCCATTATTTGATCAACATAATAATACACCTAATTCTACCAAAACATTTCCCCAAACCACCCAAAAACCCAAGGGGGTGGGTACTTAACACACAAAATTTAATGGGTGAGCCTGCTAGGACAAGACAGATGTGGATGGCTCATTAATCTAACCCTTCTGCATTTCTGTAACTCTTAGAATAGCGTATCTTGCCCACCTGCCTTATTAAGAACAAAGATAATGTCCTTCAAGAAGACAGAGTAAATTTCCCAGTATATGCCAGTATTACAGGCTTAAATGTCACTTCAGCGTGAATAGGCCTCCTTCACACGAGCACAGACCAGTTGAACGCCCATGATAACAAGCGCCATCAGACTGTAGCAAGTAGGAGATGTGATATAACCTTCACCGCATCACCACCGACTCCTTGTCCTCCAAAAATGCACATACATTTCCAGGATCATCAAATGTTTTGGTCTGGTTGTGCAGCGTGACTTTCATGAGAGCAGGATATAGCAGTCCAAAACGGGCCTTCAGTTTATGCCCTTGATATTCCAAGGCTGAAAAGGTTTTAGCTGCTCCCATTATTTACAATACTTGCATTATTTGCAATACTTTCAGGATAATTGGGCGTGGAAACATCATCAACATGCTGCCACAGCTGGACATGGGGTGGCAGGCAGTGGTGACAGATCCGCTTGCAGGGACAGATGGGTGAACATATGTGGTTTCTGCCACTAGTCCCCAGTGCCGGGTCGCAGGGGCTGGGGGATGGGGCAGGAGTCTGGGATGTCCACATTGGCTGGCGGGGTCCCCTGAGGTGGCCAGACTGACCACTGCTCCCTCTGCACCGAGCATTATCATTGCTGTGCATGCCCTGTGGCATTGCTGCCAATCACCACCAGGGGGTGCAGCGACCTCCCCACCTGCTGTGTGTGGGTATACCTCCTGCTGTGGGAAATCAGGGATGGCACCTGTACCAATGCATGGCCCGTCCCCCCACCAACACCTGATTGGCAAAAATTGAGGCTGCCTCCTGCATGTGGCCTGGCAACACAGCCCTGTCTCTCACTGCAGACACACAGCTGTGCCTTTCAGAGAGTGTGTTGCCTAGCATGGTGCTCAGCCACCCTCCCTGCCCATTGAGGCCCCCTTACCTGCGCAGCCGGAGTTGACTGCCTCTCCAGATGGCTGTTGACAGCTGCAGATTTGGCAGATGGCCCCTCCTAGAGTAGAGAACCCCCTCATGCTGCAGCATGGATCAGGCAAGGCTCTCACTCTAATTGGGGCTAAAGTTGGCACTTCTGCTCGCTGCAATGCCACTGGTGTCCATCAGCCCAGCCACAGGAGGCTCTTGCACAGGCAGCCCGTGGGACCTGTGTGAAGGTGTCGTCTCTGCACAGTTATGCTGGACTGGTGATACACGGGTTCATGCTTACATGCTGTTCCGCTTCTCAGGTCCCTGTTTTGGACACATACTTGGGTATGGCAGGTCAAATATAGGCACAGAGTCTTTGTTACAGTCCCTGCGCTTACCCGCATATGTCATGATGGGCGCCTGCTGCTGTGCTCAGTTTGTGCTGCATTTTTATTTATTTTATTTAATATCTTTCTATACCACACTCTTTAAAATCAGTGCAGTTTACAGGTAAACAATAACCTGTACAGTGTGGAGGAAACCTGCACTGTACATTACAATGAACAAGTGGACCACTGTACATTACAATTACAATTGGACCATTAGATGATAGAGGGGTAAAAGGGGCAGTAAGAGGAGACAAGGCTATAGCAGAGAGACTGAATGAATTCTTTGCTTCGGTCTTTACTGAGGAAGATGTAGGGATGTTACCCAAGACTGAAGTGGTATTTAAAGGTGATACTGCAGAGGAATTGAGAGAAATATCGCTACACCGGGAAGATATATTACAACTATTTGATAAACTGAATAGTAGCAAATCACCTGGACCGGATGGTATACATCCCAGAGTGTTGAAAGAACTGAAATATGAGATTGCAGACCTGTTATTGGTAATCTGTGAACTTTCATTAAAATCATCTGTAATACCTGAAGATTGGAGGGTCGCCAACATAACACCAATTTTTAAAAAGGGTTCCAGGGGTGACCCGGGAAATTACAGACCGGTGAGCCTGACGTCAGTACCAGGGAAAATGGTAGAAACCATCATAAAGAACAAAATTACACAGCATGTAGATAGTCATGGCCTAATGGGAGACAGCCAACATGGCTTTAGACAAGGAAGATCTTGTCTTACTAATCTGATCTGTTTTTTTGAAGGTGTGCATAAACAGGTAGACAAAGGTGAGTCGGTTGATATAGTGTATCTGGACTTTCAGAAAGCTTTTGACAAGGTCCCCCATCAGAGACTTTTGGCGAAGCTAAAAAGTCATGGGATAGGAGGCAGTGTACTATTGTGGATCGGGAACTGGTTAAAAGATAGAAAGCAGAGGGTAGGGCTAAATGGCCAATATTCCCAATGGAAAAAGGTGAATAGTGGAGTACCCCAGGGATCTGTACTGGGTCCGCTACTTTTTGACATATTCATAAATGACCTGGAAAAGGGAATAACTAGTGAGGTTATCAAATTTGCAGATGACACAAAACTGTTTAAAGTTGTTAAAACCCAAGAGGATTGTGGAAAACTGCAGGAGGATCTGGATAAATTGGAAGACTGGGCATCCAAATGGCAGATGAAATTTAATGTGGACAAGTGCAAAGTTATGCACCTAGGAAAGAACAACCCACACTATAGTTACACGATGCAAGGCTCCACATTAGAAACCACCACCCAGGAAAAAGATTTAGGAGTCATCGTGGATAACATGTTAAAACCCTCCACCCAGTGTGCAGCGGCGGCCAAGAAAGCAAATAGAATGCTAGGTATCACAAGGAAAGGGATGGAGAATAAAACAAAGGATATTATAATGCCTCTGTATCGCTCCATGGTATGACCGCACCTTGAATATTGTGTGCAATTCTGGTCACCGTATCTTAAAAAGGACATAGAGTTATTAGAAAAAGTACAGAGAAGAGCCACCAAATTGGTGAAGGGGATGGAAGGCTACTCCTATGAAGAGAGGCTAAAAAGGTTAGGGCTCTTTAACCTAGAAAAGAGACAGCTGAGGGGAGATATGATACTACTCAAAGGGATTAATAATCATAAACAAGCATTTATACTCTTATTTATTGATATTTCGGCAGCATTTGATAGTGTTCACCACACTATAATGCTTAATAACCTAAATCAAATAGGAATAAAAGACACTGTACATAAATGGTTTACCTCTTACCTAAATAATAGAACACAAAATGTAAGAATTGGTAACCAAACATCAACCATATATAAACAAGAAGTTGGTCTCCCACAAGGCTCCGCACTATCAGCCCTCCTGTTTAATATTTACATAAAACCTATCTGTGATATCTTTAAAAAATTCGGAGTATACTATCATCTATATGCAGATGATATTATGCTGTACATCCCATTTACAATCCCTAACTTACCAATAAAACTACTATCTGATTGCTTCAATGAAATTACAACATGGCTAAAAGCTCAAAACCTTCACATTAACCATGCAAAAACAGAAGTTCTAATTGTAACAAAAAATCAATCATATATCCCTCCAACCCACATAACATTGCAAAACCACGACATTAAAATAAAAAACGAAATAAGATACCTAGGTGTTATCCTAGATACTCATCTGACGATGAACACTCACATCAGAAACACCATAAAGAAAATATACTTTAAACTTAAAATCCTTAAACAACTACGACCGTTAGTACACCAACTAGACTTCATTAATATAATACAGGCTACAATAACACCGCACTTTGATTTTGCCAACCTAATTCTCTTAGGTATAACGAAACAAAACATAAAACGAATCCAATTAGCACAAAACGCAGCAGCTAGAATTATCACGAAAGCACACTCAATTCAGCACATAACACCAATACTAGCTTCCCTACACTGGTTGCCAATTCAAAGTAGGATAATATATAAAACCACAATAACTACATATAAAGCTTTAAATAACATGGCCCCAATCCCATTAAGCAAACTAATTAGCATGGAATCTCAAAAAAACACACACAGAAAAGGATACTCAAATAAACTAAATACTCCTAATGATTTCCTAAAAGCAAATAAATTAACTAACAACAGAGCTTTTTCCCATGCTGCCCCAACTATTTGGAATTCCCTTCCGGAGGACCTACGAACTATAACCGAAATTGTGGAACTCCGTAAAAAACTAAAAACCTACTTATTCTCCATGCACTACGGCAACATAGATAACCCCTTGATACACTCAGATAAAGGTTAAAAATCATGACTAATACTATTTCCAACAACTTAACAGACAATACACTATTATAAAAACACCATGATTCAATTCTAAAGTACCCACAACATATATTTGTATATAGTTTATTGTATATAATTTATTGTATATAATTTATTTGTAATAGTTTATTGTATATAATTTACCAGCCAATTTTGCTATTATGCATAAGTTCATGCTGTTTACATTTACTTTTATTGTTACAAAATGTTCAATGTAAAACTAAGCTTTTGCTTTGTGGATTGTTGTTTATTGTGAACCGCAACTGAACTCTGGAAGTTGCGGGTTATAAATGTATGCTAAATAAATAAAATAAAATGATAGAGGTGTATAAATTAATGAATGGAGTGGAACGGATAAACGTGGATCAATTGTTTACGCTATCAGAATATAGAAGGACTAGGGGACATGTAATGAAGCTACAGGGTAAACTATTTAAGACAAATAGGAGAAAATATTTCTTCACTCAACGTGTAATCAAACTCTGGAATCTGTTACCGGAGGATGTAGTAAGGGCTGTTAGTATAGCTGGGTTTAAAAAAGGTTTGGACAAGTTCCTGGAGGAAAGGTCCATAAACCACTATTAAAAGGGACCCAGGATATCAATGCTTGGCCTAGTACAAGCACTGCAGAACCTGTGTCTTTTGGGGAAACTGCTAGGTACGTATTACCTAGATTGGCCACTGTTGGAAACAGGATACTGGGCTTGATGGACCTCGGTCTGACCCAGTATGGCATTTCTTATGTTCTTATGTTCTTATGTAACTTGGGACTAACGTGGGTAACTATGTACAGGTTGGGCACTTAGATCATAACTTCAGTATTGACCAGGGTTGCTTGGCAACTATTTACAAGGTTAGATATATATATACAAGTTGCTATTTACAGGTTATACAGTTGTACTAGTGGCGTTGCATCAGTGTGACGTGGGTGTGCAAGGGGCACTGTTACACCCACGACACACCGATGCAACACCACTAGTACAACTGTATAACCTGTAAATAGCAACTTGTATATAGCTCTCTAACCTTTTAAATAGTTGCCAAGCAACCCTTGTTTGGTCAGTTTCACTGGTCAACAAATTTTTACAAAAGTCATGTTACTGAAATAAAAATAGTCATTTCTTATCAATTTTTATATGCTGAACACGAATATGACAGTGAAATTGCAAAGTTGGCTCTAGGTTTTTTGTAATCTACAAGAATTAATGTTTATATCACGAAATGCATGTCAATAGTAAATATAATAGGCCTTTGGTTAACACCTGTAAAAAAAACAAGTCATAGACTACTTCTTAGATTTTTTTCACCTGTCTCTTGTAAAGCTGTTCGGGAGCTTCTCTGGGGAGTGTCCAGCAGTAGTCAGCCAGCATTGTAGTGGACCATTTTCCCTGGTATCTTTGCTCCATCGTTGCGATATCCTGGTGAAAACATTCACCCTGATCATCACAAACCATACCACAGTTGTCAGGAAAGAAATCGAGATGGGAATCAAGGAAATGGATCTTTACAGACATATTGCAGCCAAGTTTCTGATATTGCATCAGCATGTCTTCTACTAGTTCCTTATAGTTTTCTGCCCTAACATTCCCAAGAAAGTTTGTTGACATTAGGCAAAAAGCATTCCATGCTTGTTTCGCATCACCCTGCAGCAAGTTGTTGAACCGGTCATCTTTGAAGAGTTCTTGAATCTGAGGACCCACAAAAACTCCCTCTTTAATCTTTGCTTCGCTGAGTCGAGGGAATTTTTCATGCAGCTATCGGAAAGCTGGCGAAGTGCGGTCCATGGCTTTCACAAAGTTTTTCATCAAACCTAGTTTGATGTGAAGGGGTGGTAGCAGGATTTTCTGAGCCTCAACCAGAGCTGGATGCTGGATATTCTTCTCTCCAACTGATACATTTTGTCTGTGTTTCCATTCCTTCCGCAAGTAGTGCCAATCCCTTGCTCGGCTATCCCACTCACATAAGAAACACATGTATTTTATATATCCCTGCTGCAGTCCCATTAAAAGGGCAACTACCTTCAAATCACCACAGAGGTGCCAGCTGTACTTGTTATAGTTAATGGAAGTCAGTAGATGCTTTAAGTTATCATATGTCTCTTTCATGTGGACGGCATGCGCTACTGGAATAGATGGAAGACGGTTTCCATTGTTCAAAAGCACAGCCTTCAGACTCAGTTTTGAAGAGTCTATAAATAGTCTCCAGTCTTGTGTGTCATGAGTGATTCTTAAGGCTTTCAATATCGGAACAGAATACCAGATTACTTTCCTTTCTGAAGAAAGGCTCCAACTCCTGGTGGCGCTTTCGATATGGAGTAATGTTGACATCTGGAATAGATGGAAGACGCTCAGTTTCGAAGAGTCTATAAATAGTCTCCAGTCTTGTGGGTCATGAGTGATTTTTAAGGCATTCATGAGGCTTTCAATATCGGAACAGAATACAAGATTACTTTCCTTTCCGAATGCGTATAGTACACTGCTGATGTCAGATGGCTTCAGCAGCCATGTGGCAGTAGTATTGCATTGAATCAGAAAATGATGCAATCAACTCTGGATGATGTGTGCATGCTGGTAATATGCAATGTGATGCAATATTACATCATTCAAGGCTTATTTGGGATGTTGTTGATGTCCTACTGGATACATTTACACGGTGAAACATCAAAAATGAACTACATGCAATATCTTCAAAACGAGAGCCATCACATTTTTTTAATGTTATATTCATGTTCAGCTCACCAAGATATTACAGATTAGGGTCTTTTAAAGTCAGTAACGATTTCAATATTGACCAGTGTTTTCGTTGCTTGCCCATTTTGGAGGCGCATGATTCATGATTCAAGCACTTTTCCTGAATGGGTAACTTTCTGTGGGTATGGAAGACCTCAGTGCCTTGTTGAATATCAGACCCATTGGTTTTTTCAGTTGTCAAGATCTTTGTTTTCTTTACATTAAGGTGCAGGCCCATTTTAAGACTATGGGGCATGTTTACTAAACTGCGTTAACGTAGCAGCAGCTACGTTAAGGCACGTTATGTGCCATTAAGGCGCCTTAACGTTACATTCTGTAACGTTACATTCTGTTAAGGCACGTGCCTTGTACTGCGCCTCATAAGGTGCCTTATAACATGCCTTGTACTGCGCCTCATAAGGTGCCTTATAATGTGCCTTGTACTGTGCCTCATATAAAAACTCTGTATATTCCTTCCACCTTTTCTTGATCTTTTCAGCATCATTCAACATAGAACCTTGAGCATCTTGTAACATTCCAATTCGAGGCTGGAACTTTTTCTTTAACTCTCGTAGCTTTAGGAAAGCCGATCTTGTTCTTCCTCTAATAGTTTCTGCTTCTATTTCCTTGCAAGTGTCATTGTAGTACTTTTCCTTGTCCTGTCTTGCTGCACGTTGGAAATCTCTGTTGAGTTCTGTGACTGCGACCAACAGCCGTTTCAACCTGTACCTTATGATCGGGAATCATTGGTGATGAAAGAAGAAGTTGAAGCAGCATTGAAAGCCTTATCAAAGAACAAAGCACCAGGCATTGATAGCATTCCCATAGAAGTATTGCAGCAATCTGATGCAGCTGTTACCGTACTCACAAGGCTCTGCCAAGAAATATGGAAGACAACATCATGGCCAACTGACTGGAAAAGATCTGTGTTGATACCAATACTAAAGAAAGGTGATCCAACTGACTGTGGAAATTATCGCACAATCGCTCTGATCCCACATGCCAGCAAGATTCTACTGAAGATTATTCAAAAGAGACTACAACCATACCTGGAACAAGAACTACCTGAAATGCAAGCAGGGTTCAGGAAAGGGGAAGGAACGAGCGACATCATTGCGGATGTGAGATGGATCCTTGAAAAGACTAAAGAATACCAAAAGGATATCGACTATAGCAAGGCTTTTGACTGTGTAAACCATGAGAAACTCTGGGCCACATTAAGAAGCATGGGTATACCAGAACACCTGATCGTTCTGTTGCGCAATCTGTACATTGATCAAGAAGCAACAGAGTTTCTAATGGTTTACACAGTCAAAGTCTTGATGTAGTCAATAAAGCACATATACTGTAGATATTCTTTGGTATTCTTTAGTCTTTTCAAGGATCCATCTCACATCCGTGATGATGTCTCTCATTTTTCACCCTTTCCTGAACCCTGCCTGCACTTCAGGTAGTTCTCGTTCTAGATATGGCTGTAGTATCTGCTGAATAATCTTCAGTAGAACCTTGCTGGCATGTGGGATCAGAGTGATTGTGCGATAATTTCCACAGTCAGTTGGATTTAGGGGCATGTTTACTAAACTGCGGTAATGTTACAGACTGCGCATTAGGTAACGTTAACGATCATTAGGTAACGTTAACCCGCGGTATGTAACAACGTGCTTTAACGTTACCTAACGATCGTTAACATTCCCGGCCACGGTAAACACCACAGAGGGTGGAGAGAGGGTGGGGGTAAGGGGTCAATGGGCAGGGAGTGGGCGGGGAGAGGCACCCTGCACACTAACATGCTGAACTGAAGGGCTGAATCCTACTGCAAATGAAAACCTGCCGTTAGATGCACATTTGCAGGAGAGAGAAACAATTTAAGTGCCAGCAATGTACAGCATAGACAGGGAGCCCAAAAAACATGATAGTAGTGCTCCATTTCCAGCAACAGCATAGTGCCAAAGTATGAAAGGCCACTATGTTGATAGTGGCACATAGGAACATAGAAACTGGAAATCATCATGACAGCAGCTGACAAAGGCCAAATACAATCCACCTACATCTATCTGGTCCACCGAAGCTAACAGTTGCCAGGGCACTGACATCCCCCCAGCCAACCCTCCCCCAAGCGGAAGGGACAGACTACTGGTAGGCAGTGATGGGGAGGATGTGAGGATGCTCATGTATGCCACATGACCCAGACCCCACTCCCTAGGCGACCACCTACCCACAGAGTGGATGGCCTGGGACTGCGCACTACCAGCACCGACAGCATATGGTCATGTTAGCATGGCAGGTGTGTGTGTGCCCGTGCTGGAGGGAGCAGTGGCACCTGCATGCAGTAGACCTAGGCCATGCCATGTACCAGTATGTGGTGTGCAGTGCAACATAAAAGTTCTGGCTGAGGAAAAGTACAGATAGCCCCAGGGACCACCATGTATCTGTGGCAACAGTGTGGTGCAGTACACCCAACCAGTGTGTCCAGAAGCAAAGGGTCACACGTTCAAGCCCCAGCTGTGGTTCCTGCAGAGCATGTCCCTATATTTTACCCTACAATGCAAATACAACAGCAACATGTGCAAAGCCCAAAGCAGCGGCCAACAGGGGTACAAACACCCACTCACACATGCTCCACAATCCAAAGATGCATGGAGAGTCAGGCTGTTGACCCCAGCATTGAGCTGCAGTTATCACCAGAGCACTACTACTACCTCCTGCACAGTTTAGCAACGTCAGCACTGTGATCAGGACCATTGTGGCGGGCAGGGTTGCCAACCACCCCTATCTTTGCGCAATGCTGAAATAGGAGTGTGTGTGTGTGTGTATGTCTATCCATTGTTTTGTGGCTGCCCACACCTCACCAGGCCCACAATGTCCCACTGTTACCAGCGTTAGCCTGAATATGTGCATAATGAGGAGCAAGGTGTTGTGGGTATGGCCCGGACAGGGCGGATTGGCCAGGATGCATCTTCACAGGGTGTGGGGCAATGGCTGGGACACTGCTGTGCCCGACCACCACCTGCATGGACTGGGTGGCTACAACATGTCATGCTGGGGGGGGAAGGGGGACACTCTCACTCTGACTGAGCAGTGACAATGGCATGTCTAGGTTCCCACATAGCACTCTACACTATCTGCCTCCAGCAATACTTTTGTGTTCGCAGTGCTTTTGCTCCAATCACTGAGATGTCTGCTTGGTACACATAGTTTCTCTGTAAACATGCACTATGGCTTGGTTAGTGGACTGTCTGTAGTTAGACTGTGCATGGTTGGAACATCTATAAAGTGCAGAGTGACTGTGCTGTCTGCTAGTGATTAGCAGACAGCGGTGTGAGGCAGTTGGGGTTTTCCAGAGCTAACCCCATCATTGCTGCTGGTCTGCCCCAGCCACGGGTATGGCTCTGGCCCACCAACCCTGGAGGGCTGTTGTATACCAGCAGGATAGAAGTTGCTTCACAGGGGATGGGCACCTGTTCCTTACCTATAAAAAGGGTGATGTGAGTCCTTTGGGGTATGTAGTGTATACCACTTTGACCTATAAAGGCACTGCTACACAAACCTCATGCCAGTCTGGAAACCTCTCTGCCCTGATAACAGGTGCCCATGTCAGCCAGACCCTAACATGGGGTATACACTAATCTGGGTGGTGTCTGGTCCCAGAGAACCACATGTGACTGCAGAATAAAGACAGACACCGAATTACCTTCAGCTGCACTGCAAGGAACACCTATCACAAAATGGTAGTGAAGAAGATACACAGCAGGGCCTATCTCTAGCACCACATGTACTGCGGACCTAGTGCTGGGCACCCATCCTATCCCTCAGGGAGAACACAGAACCTGCACAATGGCATGGTCTGTAGCTACTCTGTACCAGTATCACACACTGTCAGTTCGTCTTTCCAAGCTGAGGTACCGGAGAGGTGCAGACCCCATTTGCTGATCAGCTGTAGACAGCTATTCAGCATGTGCATTGCATCATGGGTACTGGTGGGGTTACCCTGTCCTGGCACTCAGAGCAGACAGTTTGTGCAGTGACCTGCAGTCCATATGTACCCAGCCATTGCTGTAACATACACCATGGAGGTATAGCCTACTGGTTAATGCAATGCCATTCTTGGCAGTGTTCATGGATTCAATTCCTCATTGTTCTCTCCTCTCATGCCTGTCCTACTTAAATAGTATGCAAGCCTGTAACAGTCATATTTTTGCAGATTTGTGCTGCCATCCCATAATACCCTCACCACAATTGCCAACATTCCCTCGGTCCGTCTATCTGCGTGTGTCAGCTGTGTAGAGTCCTGTCTGCCTGTGCAGGCTGTCACCCCATGTCCTGCACTGCTACCCTTTCCTGCATTGCACCTCTTCATGCTTGCCTCGCCTGTGCATGATCTGTATGGCACCACCACTCCTCTGTCAACCCATCATTGCAACTATCCTGCCACCTCCTCCTCCACTGGGGGACACGTATTCACATCGTCTGCCACCAACTGTCTTTCCTGTACTTTACATTGCCAACACCCTGTGCTGTTGTACAGCTTCCCCCACCATGTTTGTCATCAGTACAGGCAGCCACATGGGATGCCCACAGATATGTAAGGTCCAGCGGCTCCCAGCTCTCCCTCCTTCACTCACCTGTTCATTGCCTTTCCTGAGTGCTCTATCTAGTGTTAGGGCTACATCTGTCTCTATTCCTCACAGGTCATGCATGTCATCCTGAAGCACCTTGCAGCCCTTAGGCCACACTAACCTAGGGCACCATAACCTTGTTAGGCCACCTTAACCTATGGTTCCGTAACCCAGGGTGCCTTCTAAGATGTCTTGTCCAGGGGTGCCTCATAGGGCGCTTAGCCTAAGGAGCCCTACTGTATAGGGCACCTTACAAAGCACCTTATGAGGCACCTTATAAGACACCTTATAAGGCACCTTATAGGGCACCTAACAAGGCACCTTATAAGGCACCTTATAGGGCACCTAACAAGGTACCTTATAAGGCACCTTATAAGACACCTAACAAGGCACCTTATAAGGCACCTTAATTATAAGGCACCTTACAGGGTACCTTACAAGGCACCTTACAAGGCCCCTTACAAGGCGCCTTATAAGGTGCCTTACAAGGCCCCTTGTAATGTGCCTTGTAAGGTGCCTTGTAGGGCGCCTTGTAACGCATGTTAGTCGAAGGCGCCTTGTAACATGCGTTAGCTGATATGGCTTGCTGTAACGATGCACCGCCAATGCCTTTATATCGGCATCTGTACCTTTACCACGGAACCAAACACGAGTGACGTTACCGCAGTTTAGTAAACATACCCCTTAGTGTTGTCTTCCAAATTTACTGGCAGAGCCTTCTAAGTATGGTAACAGCTGCATCAGATTGCTGTAATACTTCTATGGGAATGCCATCAATGCCTGGTGCTTTGTTCTTTGATAAGGCTTTCAATGCTGCTTCAACTTCTTCTTTCATCACCAATTGTTCCATATCATAAGGTACAGGTTGAATCGGCTGTTGGTCCACTTTCTCTTTATCATATAATAACTCTATATATTCTTTCCGCCTTTTCTTGATCTTCTCAGCATCATTCAACATGGATCCATGAGTATCTTGTAACATTCCAATTCGAGGCTGGAATTTTTTCTTTAACTCTCATAACTTTAGGAAAGTCGATCTTGTTCTTCCTCTAATAGTTTCTGCTTCTATTTCCTTGAATGCGTCATTATAGTATTCTCCTTGTCTTGTCTTGCTGCACATTAGAAATCTCTGTTGAGTTCTGTGATTGCCTATATTTCTCCTCTGGCTTTAGCTTCTTTGCATTTCTGGGCAATTTTCAGAGTTTGTTCGGTCACCCATTTTGGCTGTTATTGCTTTTTCACCTTTTGTAGAGATTTCTCACTTTCTTCCAGCACAACCTTCTTGATGTCATCTCATAACTCTTCTCGAGCCCTGTCATTCATATCTAAAGGAGCAAATTGATTTTGCAGGCAGTCTTTACATTCCGGTGGTATACGCTCAAGGTCATATTTTGCTACATTCATGAGTGGCTTGCTTTTATTCAACTTTAGCTTGCATTTGCATACTAGTAGTTGGTGATCTGTACCACAGACAGCTCCAGGTTTTGTCTTTGTTGATGTGATAGAGCTTTTCCATCATTGACCTCCACAGATGTAGTCAGTTTGATTTTTGTACAATACATTGGATGAATTCAATGCGTACAGTTGCCACTTGAGTTGCTGGAAGAAGGTGTTTGAGATGAATAGATCGTTGGTCTTGCAGAATTCCATCAGTCTTTCTCCAGCTTCATTTCTGTTGCCAAGTCCATATTTTCCAATCATTTTGTCTTCTGCTTTGTTGCCAACTTTTGCATTTCAGTCACCCATGACTATCAGGATTTCCTATTTGCAAGTTCTGTCAACTTCAGTTTGTACTTGTTCATAGAACTCATCAATTTCATCCTCTTCTGCAGCTGTTGTTGGGACATAGTTGTGTTGATAGGCATTCCTCGTAGACAAATATAAATTAAGTGTTTACTGCATTGTATTTCATTGCTCACTTGGTTTGCAGCTTGTCGTGCTGTGAGGGCTTGTGTGCATCAGTGATGCTGAGAGCTAAACTATCGGTAGTTTAACTACTGGCAGGGTCTCCCAAAATGGACAGGTCTCAGCTGAGGTGCCAGACCAAGACAAACCACCCATCTGGGCAGCAGCAGAATGGGATAGTGTTGACAGCAGAGGATCATATTTCTGTGACAATGGCAACAACACCAAACTTAAACTGCGCAGAAGAAAGGCCCGACAATCTACTTCTGTATCTTGCCATGAAAACACAATGGATAGTTACAACAAAACAAACTGTGCTATAGTGCTGGAAGATGAGACCCCCAGGTCGGAAGGCACTCAACTAGCTACTGGGGAAGAGCTGAAGACTTTTCAGAGTAAACCAGCATTTATGATGTGGTTGAATCAAAGCCCTTGGGATGTCTGACTGCTGATGTAGCTGCGCATGAAATGAGAGGCAGAAGCTGTAAAGTTGTCTTACACATTGGAACATGGAACGTACGAAGCATGAACCAAGGGAAGTTGGAGGTGGTCAAGAATGAAATGGAATGTGTACAACTTGATCTCTTGGGTGTCAGCGAACTGAAATGGACTGGCATCGGGCACTTTGCATCAGATGATCATATGGTCTACTATGCTGGAAATGAAAGACGAAGAAGAAATGGTGTTGCATTTATAATAAAGAAGAAACTTGCAAGCACTGTAATGAAATACACTGCAGTCAGCAAACGCTTAATCTCTATTTGTCTATGAGGAATGCATATCAACACAACTATAATTCAAGTATATGCCCCAAAAACAGCTGCAGAAGAGAATGAAATTGAAGAGTTTTATGAACAAGTACAAGCTGAAATTGACAGAACATGCAAACAGGATATCCTGATAGTCATGGGTGACTGGAACGCAAAAGTTGGCAACAAAGAAGAAGGCAAAGTAGTTGGAAAATATGGACTTGGCAACAGAAATGAAGCTGGAGAAACACTGATAGAATTCTGCAAGACCAATGATCTATTCATCTCAAACACCTTCTTCCAGCAACACAAGCGGTGACTGTACACATGGACTTGACCAATGGATTGTGTTAAAATCAAATTGACTACATCTGTGGAAGTCAACGATGGAAAAGCTCTGTAACATCAACAAAGACAAAACCTGGAGCTGACTGTGGTACAGATCATCATTTACTAGTATGCAAACTCAAGCTAAAGTTGAAAACGAGCAAACCACTCATGAATGTAGCAAAATATGACCTTGAGAATATACTACTGGAATTTAAAGACTGCCTGCAAAATCAATTTGCTGCTTTAGATACAAATGACAGAGCTCCAGAAGAGTTATGGAATGACATCAAGAAGGTTGTGTTGGAAGAAAGCGAGAAGTCTCTACAAAGGGTGAAAAAGCAAAAACGGCCAAAATGGATGACGGAAGAAACTCTGAAAATTGCCCAGAAAAGCAGAGAAGCTAAAGCCAGAGGAGAAAGAAAGACTATCACAGAACTCAATAGAAATTTCCAACGTGCAGCAAGACAGGATAAGTTAAAGTACTACAATGATGCATGCAAGGAAATAGAAGAAGAAACTATTAGAGGAAGAACAAGATCGGCTTTCCTAAGCTATGAGAGTTAAAGAAAAAGTTCCAGCCTCGAATTGGAATGTTACAAGATGCTGAAGGTTCTATGTTGAATGATGCTGAGAAGATCAAGAAAAGGTGGAAGGACTATACAGAGTTTTTATATGATAAAGATCAAGTGGATCAACAGCCGTTTCAACCTGTACCTTATGATCAGGAACCATTGGTGATGAAAGAAGAAGTTGAAGCAGCATTGAAAGCCTTATCAAAGAACAAAGCACCAGGCATTGATAGCATTCCCATAGAAGTATTACAGCAATCTGATGCAGCTGTTACCATACTTAGAAGGCTCTGCCAAGAAACATGGAAGACAACATCATGGCCAACTGACTGGAAAAGATCTGTGTTTATACCAATACTAAAGAAAGGTGATCCAACTGACTGTGGAAATTATCGCACAATTGCTCTGATCCCACATGCCAGCAAGATTCTACTGAAGATTATTCAAAAGAGACTACAACCATACCTGGAACAAGAACTACCTGAAGTGCAAGCAGGGTTCAGGAAAAGGCAAAGAACGAGAGACATCATTGCGCATGTGCGATAAATCCTTGAAAAGACTAAAGAATACCAAAAGGATATCAAAAGGATATGTTCCATGTAAAACAGACTTGTAAATCTGTTCATTCTTGTTCATTGTAAACCGCACCTGATCTGTGGAAGGTAGCGGTATATAAGCAACTGTTAAATAAATAAAAATAAATAAATAAATATCTATTTGTGCTTTATAGACTATAGCAAAGCTTTTGACTGTGTAAACCATGAGAAACTCTGGGCCACATTAAGAAGCATGGGTATACCAAAACACCTGATTGTTCTCTTGCACAATCTATACATTGATCAAGAAGCAACAGTTTGAACGGAACAAGAAGAAACAGAATGGTTTAAAATAAGCAAAGGTGTAAGACAAGGCTGCATACTTTCCCCTTACCTGTTTAATTTATATGCAGAACAAATCATCAGAGAAGCAGGATTGTATGAAGACAACAGAGGTGTGAAGATTGGTGGAAGACTCATTAACATCCTTCACTATGCTGATGATACCACATTACTGGCTGAAAGTGAAGATGATCTGAAACATTTGCTTCTCACAATCAAAGAACATAATCTCAAAATGGGCCTGCACCTTAATGTAAAGAAGACAAAATCATGACAACTGGCATAATCAACAGGTTCATCATTGAAGAAGAAGAAATTGAAATTGTGAACAACTTTATCCTACTTGGATCAACTATCAATAAAGAAGCAACTATCAATAAAGAAGCACTCAAGAAATCAGACGACGCATTGCTCTTGGCAGAATGGCTATGAAAGACCTAGATAAGATTCTCAAGAGCAGAGATGTCTCTCTCCATACAAAGATTTGACTTGTTCAAGCCATGGTATTTTCAATAGCATCATATGGATGTGAAAGCTGGACAGTGAAAAATATAGACAGAAAGAAAATTGATGCCTTTGACTTATGGTGCTGGCGGCGAATACTGTGTGTACCATGGACTGCCCGGAGAACAAACCAGTCAGTACTAGAGGAGATCAAACCTAAGATTTCTTTAGAAGCTCAGATGACAAGACTTTGACTTTCATACTTTGGACACATCATGCGAAGAGAGAGATCATTAGAGAAAGACATCATGCTTGGCAAGATAGAAGGTCAACGCAAAAGAGGAAGGCCAGCAATGAGATGGATCGATACAATAACAGCAGCTACGGGTACCAGTCTGTCAACAATGAGCCGCCTGACTGAAGACCGAACACAATTTAGGATAGCTATCCAGAGGGTCACCATGACTCGACTTCGACTCAACGGCACTTAACAACAACATTTCATTGCAGTGTTGATTACATTGTATTTCATTACAGTTCTTGCAATTTTCTTCTTAATTATGCATTCAACACCATTTCTTCTTTGTATTTCATTTCCAACATAGTAGACCATGTCATATTCAGATGCAAAGTGCCTGATGCCAGTCCATTTCAGTTCTCTGACATCCAACAGATCGAGTTGTACATGTTCCATTTCATTCTTGACCACTTCCAACTTCCCTTGGTTCATGCTTTGTACATTCCATGTCCCAATAAGTAAAACATCTTTGCAGATTTTGAATCTCATTTTATGTGCAGCTGCATCAGCAGTCAGACATCCCGAGGGCTTTGATCCAACCACATCATAAATGCTGGCTTTACTCTGAAAAGTATTCAGCTCCTCCCCAGTAGCCAGGTGAGTGTTTCCAACCTGGGGGGTCTCATCTTCCAGCACTATAGGGCAAATTTGTTTTGTTGAGACTATCCATTGGGTTTTCATGGCAAGATATGGAAGTAGATTGCCAGACTTTTCTCCACGCAGTTTAAGTTTAGTGTTGTTGCCATTTATCACAGGAATGTGATCCTCCATCGCCAACGCCGTCCTATTCTGCTGCTGCCCAGATGGGTGGTTTGTCTTGGTCTGGCACCTCAGCTGAGACCTGTCCATCTTAGGAGACCCTGTCAGTAGTTAAGCTACCAATAGCTTAGCCCTCAGCATTACTGATGCACACAAGCCCTCACAGCACGACAAGCAGCAAACCAAGTGAGGGAAATAAAAATGGCAAACCCAATATTCAGCACTGGCAGCCAGCACTGCTAGAGCAACTAGCTGCCGATGCTGAACTTAAAACTGAGATATTTAATTCCAGGGCCATATCTAGGTTACAAAGTTAACCGGGCAACGGTGATATACAAGTTAGGCAAGGGTTTCCTGCAAGAGACTTTTGCCATTGCCCAGTTAGCAATGAGTGCTGCCCTGGAATACCCCCAATGCTAACCATGTAAATGCCTTTGAATATCCCCACAAATTGTATTATTGTGTGCCATTCAGTCAATGCAGACTCCTGGCTACAATTGAACATACTGTGATTATCACCTGGGTTTTATTGGCAATGTGCAACAAGAAGTAGCTTGCCAGGCCTTTGTTCACACCTGGTACTCCAAGGTGGTCTCCCATCCAAGTAACAACTAAACCAAACTCTGCTTTGCTTTCAATTTGAAGCTCACTCGGAGTGGTGTGGCATGGTCATAGTGAATTGCATTACCATTGTGCTTAAAATGCTTTCTTTTCTTTTACAGCTAGTTTTATTCCTTGGGTGTAGATTTACTGCTTTTTAATCTGGTTAAATTCATTTCTGTGGCTAACATTCTCAAAATAATGATTTTCTTTCAAAATAACAGATTTTCCCTTCTATATCTTGACAGATGTTTGCATATTGTCAATACAATTTCAGCTTTGTTGTCCTAACTGAAGCCCATTACGTTGATATCTACATTATTCTTTTATTCTAGAAAAAAATATAGTTGAAAAAAATTAACGGAATTAAGTGATGCAGGTTTCTTGAGTATGATGTTTTGGGAAATGTGTTTGGAAATTTTACTTGCAAGATTATTGCAATTATCCTTTTGCTATTCTCTCTTTAATGTATAAACATATCTATTAGAAATAGACTGAAACAGGTCAATCAATGAGAACCCTCTTTAAAAAGTAAGATAAAAATATAAGAGGTTTCCTTGATGTTTTTCTGATAGTCAGTTCCCATGGAATGTACTATTTTGTAGTACCTGAGAGTTACATTCTAGTAAATTTAGAAACTTTTTCCCTCAGGTTGTGATCACTGGCCTCCTAAGCAAATTTCCTGGACCGACAAGTGATGTGTCCTACCATCCTAAAGGCACCAGTTTGGTGTGTTAAAAGGGGTATAAATCATTATAAGAAGGACCCCACCTCTCCTCAAAAAAATCTCTGTTGGACCCAGCCACTGTTCCCTCTAAGCTGAGCGCGTGAGCGCGCGCACACACCTCGCCGAGCGAGCGCACATACTTTACAACAGAGCGCACAAAAATTACGGTTCTGATTCTGATAGAAAACAACACAGACGTCTTAAAATGTAAAAGTTGTGATTGTAATTACTAGAAATTTTCCACTTCATTTAGTAATCTTCTATTTTCATTTAATTTGATTAAAAACAATGTGGTGTACATACTGTATTCTGACGTGTAGTCAAATTTTAAAGTATATAACTCTGAGTGCCGTTATGTGGCGCACAAAAATTTAACCTTCCTTCAAAAGCTGCACTGCTGATATTTTATGCGCACACAACCTACAGAAAATTAGAGGGAATATTGGACCCAGCCACTCCTACTCACCAGCCGCTCCCACTCACCTAGCATATGAATAACTCCCCCTCCTTCCAAGATTATCATTTTTCTCTCCAAACTCTGCTGCTAATGAAAGTATGCCCTAAGGCCACACAGAAAGCCTGGCAGCTTATTCATTGCCCTTGTGTTCAAAGGAGGCACAAGAGATTCCCAGTTGTTCTTGCTTTGTCAGTGCCATATTCTATATGGTTCCAGCTGATGGGAGAAAGGGGAAGTCAGTTGTCCCCATTTTGGAATATGGTACAGTGGGACAGGAGTGAACTATCTTCTATATAGTTTTCAAGGTATTTACAGCAATCTGAACAGGCCAAACCCCAGGCATATGTGCTCTGGCTTTACCATCAATGGGCTATGCTCTAAATCAGGGGCGTCCAACCCTGTCCTGGAGGGCCGCAACCCTGGCAGGCTTTTGGGATAGCCCTAATGAATATGCATGAGATATATATGCATTAGAGATATCCTGCCAACCTGACTGGTTTGTGGCCCTACAGGACTGGATTTGGAGACCCCTGCCTTACACTTCCGTCATTTAAGATTGTGAGTGGGCAAGGTACAGATGTCCTAGACATCAAAAGGGTAGATAGAATTTGTCACATCCCTCCTCGATTCTCACCACCACCAAAAAGTTGTCTAATAGCCTCTTCTAGTCCAAATACCATCCCAGGTATCAGCTCATTTCCACTGTCAGTGCCACCCTGTGTCAGCTCCCTTCCAGTCACCCTACCCTCTGCCCATCCCCCTTCCAGTGCCATCCCCATGTGTCTGCTCCCTTCCAGTCCCAGGGCCCCCTCCCTTCAAGCCTATTCCCCATTATCCAGCCACCTTCCAGTCTCATCCCCAAGTATCAGCTCCCTTCCAGTCACCCTACCCTATGTCTATCCCCTTCCAATGTCATCCCCATGTGTCCCTTCCCTTCCAACCACACCATTACCTAGCCACCTACCAGTCCCATCCCCAAGTGTCAGCTCCCTTCAGTCCCACCCACAGGTATCAGCTCCCTTCCAGTCCTCCTCCAGTATCACCCCCGGTGTTAGCTCCCTTCCAGCCCCTTCCTTCTTCCCCACTGCATCAGCTTCCTTCCAGCCTCACCTTCCCCCCATGTCAGCTCCCTTCCAGCCACCTCCTTTACCCCTCTGTTGGTTCCCTTCCAGCAGCTCAGTCCCCACCTTTCTCCATGTCAGCTCCCTTCTAGCTGTCACCTAACCCTCTCCTTCCCCCATCTTTCTCCACTCTGAGGAGAAGGAGGTTACCAGTGGTATGCTGAAGGGATCTGTCCTTGGTCTAATTCTTTTTAATATTTTTGTTAGTGATATTGCAGAAGGGCTGTTGGGTAATGTTTGCTTGTTTGAGGATGATACCAAAATCTGCAATAGAGCAGACACCCAGGAAGGAGTAAATAACATGAGGAAGGTTTTAGCTAAGCTTGTAGAATGGTCTAGAATTTGGCAGCTGAAATTTAATGCTAAAAAATGCAGGGTCATGCATTTGGACTGCAAAAATTCAAAGGAGCAGTATGGTGTAGGGGGTGAGGTACTTCTGTCCACAAAAGAGGAGCAAGATCTTGGCATAATTGTGTCTGATAATGCCTCTGTATAAGTCTCTGGTGCAACCTCATTTGGAATATTGTAAGCAATTCTGGAGACCCTGCCTTCAAAAGGATATAAGCAGGTTGAGGTCGGTGCAGAGGGTGGATACTAAAATGGTTAATGATCTTTGTTATGAAGCATATGAGGACAGAATTAAAGATCTTAATATTTTTTTTTTTTAAACTTTTATTTTCATTTTGCAACAAACAAAAGAAACAACACACCAAAGGAGACAAAACAAGTATACAATAAAGAAAAGTAAACCCAATTACCCCCCACCCCCACGCTTCTTCTCTAGCTGATTATGTCAGCATGTGAGCGCTTCCAAACAACAGTGATTATACATCAAAACAATCAAAAGAGTATCTGCGATACAGAATAATCATGGGACAAAGATATATACAAATTTAGACAGTCAGATGAGAGCATTGAGCAGAATGTACATAGTCATTGAGCATCTTCCATTTAGACCGATGATGAGGAGTCTGAATGGGGGAAGCAAACATACGAGGTATTTGTTCATATTTACTGTAGAGACAGACATGATTCCACCATTCATTGGGGCTCAGATGGGAGCTATTTTTCCAGTATTTCGTAATTAGGGAAATAGCAATGCCAAGCATAAAGTCCAAGAGGAAGTAAGCCGTTTTTGGAAGAGAGGGGATCCCCGCAGCTGAGCGAAGTCCCACTATCCTCCAAGAAAGGGGCTCTTGAAAGTGCAAAATAGACTGGATACGACCCCAGACCCGACGCCAGTAATACTGTAGTGCGGGACATTCATACATAACATGAGGTAGTGAACCAATGGCCGCATGACATGTCCAACAACTATTGCCCTGAGTAGTGTTCCATTTGGCTAATCTGTCAGGAGTGTAAAAACACCGGTGGGCTAGAAAGAAGAGTGTCTGAGTGAGTGAGGCGGATCGGGAGACCCGTGTCACTCTACTCCAGACAAGGCTCCATTGCTCCGGGGTCAAAGTCACATGCAATTCTCTCTCCCATGCTTTCTGCGCTATAGGGGTATCTCTCGTTATAGCATTACATAAGGTTTTGTAAAAATTGGATGCTACACCCGATGAACTACCGATAGATCGGATAGTCTCCAACCAACCTTGTGTAGGGGAGGCCGATGGCGGGAGCACCTTAGCACTCCGAAGGCAATGCTGAAGTTGCACCAACTGAAAGTAGTGTTTCGCTGGGAGACCAAATTCAATTTGCAATTCACTAAAAGTTTTCCAGCGACCTTCATGGAACAACTGACTAGGAATCCAGATGCCCCTAGTGTACCAGGGGCTCCACGCCATCGGCTTATTTTGTATTCGAAATCGAGTATTGTACCAAAGTGGGAGCTTGTCTAACGGACAGAGTCGGGAGTCTAAAGATTGCATAAGATTATTAAAGGCACCTAAGGTGTCTAAAAGCATTGGTGGAAAGTGGGAGTCTGATGGGAGAGTCATACCAGGAAGAAAAGTAAGAGGAATCGGTTTGCAAAGGTCCTCTTCTATGTCTAGCCACACAGGTCTACTCGGTACTGGATCTTCTAGCCAACGAGCGCCTTGTTTGAGAAGAAAAGATTGATGATACTTCAGGAAATCAGGGAATCTGACACCCCCATTTTCCTTATCTGCTTGCAGCTTATGTTTCGCTATCCTAGGTGTCTTGTTTTGCCACAAGTATCTAGTCAGAAGGCCCTCTATATCTTTATATATACGTCGAGGTAAAAGACAGGGCAACATTTCTAAGATATAATTCACTTTCGGAACAATCATCATTTTTATGGTTTCTAATCGACCCCACCAGGTAAGTGTTAAAGGAGTCCAGCGATGAGTAAGCGCCCGGACTTTAGAGGTTAAGTCTTTGGCATTGAAGGAGATAGTGTCTTCCAAAGGAGAACAATAGTGAACCCCAAGGTATTTGACCATGCGAGGTTGCCATAAAAAGGGGAAGGATTGCATATCTGCCTGATGAAGCAAAGGATTTAATGGAAAGGCTACCGACTTGGTCCAATTTATCTTATAACCGGACAGTTGTGAGTATTTACCAATTTGCTCTAGGACAGCCGGTACTGAGTCTATAGAGACAAAAAGCATAAGGTCATCAGCATACGCTGAAATTTTGATTTCCCTATGGGTGAAGGGGACTCCATGAATCTCCTCCGATTGCCGGATTAGTAAAGCCAAGGGTTCGAGTGCAAGATCGAAGAGAAGTGGAGACAGTGGGCATCCCTGGCGAGTGCCGCGTTGAAGAGGAAAAGGCTGAGACTTTAAAGCATTGGCACATATACTGGCTGTAGGCTGTGCGTACATGGTGCGAAGACAACGGAGAAAACCTTCCCCGAATCCGTACCAGCGGAGGACTGCAAATAGGAAGGGCCACTCTAAGCGATCAAAGGCCTTCTCAGCATCAAGTGAGAGGCCAACAAATGGGCGATCAAGATTAACTGCGGTAGTCAGTACATGGCATAGAGTCCGAGCATTGTCAGCAGTTGATCTACCAGGAATGAAACCGCATTGATCTGGGTGTATTAAGGTAGGCATCCTATCAGAGAGCCGGGTAGAGAGAATGGTGGCAAATATTTTATAGTCCGCGTTTAGGAGGGAAATTGGACGATAATTAGCTGTTAGTTGCGGGTCTCTCCCCTCTTTCTCAAAAACTACTACATTTGCCATTGAAAAGGACCCAGAAGGAGAACCCTCCTCGGCCAGAGCAGAAAAATAAAGTTTCAAAACTGGAGCTAAGTCAGCGTGAAAGGTTTTGTAGAATTCAGCAGGGAGACCGTCTGGGCCTGCGGCTCGACCTGAGGCACATTTCTTGATAGCAGAATGAATTTCTGAGACAGTAAATGGTGTGTCCAAGGCCACTCTATCTTCGTCAGATAGGGTCGGTCTTTGTACCCCTGAAAGTAAGCGTTCAAATACATCTGGCTCAAAATCACATTCAGATTGATAAAGCCGAGTATAAAAATCACGATAGAGTTCTTAGATTTCGGTATCTTTAGTGACCAAACCCCCCCCCCGACGGATTACGGAGGGCGGTAACACGCTTGGCTTCTTTTTGACCTTTTAGGGCATTTGCTAATAATTTGCCAGCACGATTATTTTCCCGATAATATAGCCCTTGTTGTGATTCAATATTTTTAACAGCAGCAGTGTACAAAAGCTGATTGTATTGAAAACGCAAGCGTTGTAAACGGAGTAAAATACATGGGTCAGTACGGGACGTGAGGAGACGCTCCCCAGCTTGTATCTGCTGCTCTAGAATCAGTAAATGCTGCTTTCTTTGTTTCCCCTGCCGAATTTGATAGCTAGTTATAGTTGCGCGGATAGATGCTTTAAAACCCTCCCACCAAGCCCAGCTCGCTGTGTCATGGGGTGAGTTAAAATGAAAAGAATCTTGGATAGCGGCCTTTATATCAACCTGAAAATCTTTTTGACCCAGTAGGGATCTATCAAAAAACCAAGCTCGGGGAGAATCGTCCCGCGCAGTGACATGTAATGATAAAGATATGGCAGCATGATCTGAAATATGGAGAGGATGAGTCCTAGTCGTGTCTACTTGAGAAATCAGTGCTTTGGAAATGAGAAAGAAATCTATTCTAGATTGGGAGTGATGGGGGGCAGAAAAGAAAGTGAACTCTAAGTCGGAGGGGTGAAGCAGCCTCCATATATCTACCAGCGCAAGATCTTGCATCAGAGCTGTAAGGGTAGCAAGACTCTTAGGTGGACTACTCGTTCTAGGCGGCTGTCTATCTATCAGAGGGTCTAACACTTGATTAAAATCACCACCAAGTATTAATGGAGTATTGGCAGAGGCCTGTGCCAACTGCGCAATACTTGCATAGTAAGCAGGGTTGTCCACATTCGGGGCATAAATGCAAATACATGTAAATTCACTATCTCCAACCTTAAGATGTACTCGGGCCCATCTACCCTCCTTGTCAGCGCTAGTATCAATTACAGTAGCTTGCAAAGATTTCTTAACCAGAATGGCTACCCCGCACCGTTTGGAAACGGCGGGAGAATAGGCAGCCACCATGTAAGGCTTAACATTGAGTTTCAGTGTTTCAGCAGAGTTTAAGTGCGTTTCCTGAAGAAACGCTAAATCAGCATGCTCATGGCTAAGATAGCTAAGGATTTTCTTTCTTTTGATTGGACTATTAATGCCCTTTACGTTGAGTGATAAGATTTTACATAAGGCCATTCAGACAAGTTAAAAATTCTGAGCATGATAGCGCACATAATTTCACAATGTCCCTCATATTGACTGTATCTGGCTGTACATATGGCATAAAAGAAAATAAGCTTAGATAATACAATGAAGCGCCCCACATTAAAAAAGAAAAACCGCAGCGCGGTAGAGAAGAAGCAGAACCCCAAAAATTACTGGCGACCATGTGTCTGCGGGGAGAAGCCCCAGAGAAGGCCGAAATTGAAAAAAACACATAACCTGTAGGACTGTGCGTGCTCCGAATCCGACCGAGGCACACATCATGGAGGGATAGGAGACCAAAAACAAAAGTCATAGAAAGAAAGAAAGAAAGTCCAGGTAGTCTCTGTGCTTGACTATGACCGCCGCATCGGGCCCTTCAAAATGGCGGACAGAGCCGGCAAATAAAAGTCCAAGTCGTTGGATTAGCGCATCTGCTCTGCTTCTTTGGAGTCTAAAAATGTTGATAGTAGATCAGGATCTTCGAATGTCCTGGTTTGGTTGTGGAGAGTCACTCGGAGCTTCGCGGGATACAACAGGCCAAAGCGAGCCTGTAGCTGTTGAAGTCGAGGGCGAAAAGCAAGGAGTTTCTTCCGTCGGTCAACGGTAGGCTTTGCCAAATCAGGAAAGAAGGAGACTTTGTGACCTTCAAATTCCAAATGATGGTTCGCCCGGGCAGCATTTAAAATTTGTTCCACTTGTTGATATCGTAGCAAGCGAAAGATAATAGGCCGGGGGGTCGTTCGGTTGAGCGCCATGTGGGTAGGAACACGGTGTGCACGATCGATTTCCAGTTCTTTATGAAAGGTGATCTTCAGCAAGGAGGGAAGAGTTTTGAGCAGGAATTCTCTCATATCTCCCGCTTCCACCCCCTCCGGTATTCCAATGAGCCTCACATTGTTGCGACGGGCTCGATTATTGCTATCTTCTAACTCCTTTTGAAGATTCTGTATCTGGCGCTCAGCCTTGTCCAGTGTGCCCAAGCGCACCGCGTGCGAGTCGAGGACCCCCGCCATATTGTCCTGCCGTAATGAGAGACTTTCAAGTCGGTCCTGGAGTACTCCAAAGTCTTCTCGCATGGCTCTAAGCGCTTCTCCATTGGACTGCACCAATTCCTTCACGCCGCGTATTTCCTCTAAAATCTCCAGGTGCATTTCGGGGTTTTCCCGAAATGGAGCCATCTTCTGTGGGGAGGACACCTCTGTTTTGGAGCGTTTTCCGTGAGAAGAAGAAGGAGACCCGAAGTCCAAGCGCGCTGGTTTATGGGCCGCCATCCCCCCCGAGGTACCCCGGTCAGCCCGGAGCGAAATAGTAAGTTTGTATAGGTATTAAGTCAGGATTCTAAGTAGGCCTCTCGGGAGCTTCAGCGCGAAGCGTCTTACCCGCTGGACATCAGGCTCCGCCCCCCAAAGATCTTAATATTTATACTTTAGAGGAAAGGCGGGATAGGGGCAATATGATAGAGACATTTAAATACCATAAATGCACAGGAGGATCTCTAAATCAACTACCACATTTATGCC
Organism: Ichthyophis bannanicus; assembly: GCA_033557465.1. Classification (NCBI taxonomy): domain Eukaryota; kingdom Metazoa; phylum Chordata; class Amphibia; order Gymnophiona; family Ichthyophiidae; genus Ichthyophis; species Ichthyophis bannanicus. Next base: position 1,727,137,188 of record CM066031.1, on the reverse strand, counting down.
GATGATATTATGCTGTACACACAACTTGAAACTGACAACCCAGACTACAGCTCACTCGAAACATGTCTTGGCGAGATGCAAAACTGGTTACAACAAAGCAGCATGACAATCAACCACAAGAAAACTGAGGTGAGGAAAGCAAATTTTGACCCACCTACATCAATAACCCTGTGCAACAACACTTATCAAACAAAGAAAGAAATAAAATATCTAGGAGTTACATTTGACTGTGACCTAAAAATGGAAACTCACCTGCGCAAAACCAACAGGGCAGTCTTCTACAAACTGAGAGCTCTACAACCCATATGGAATATTATTGATCCCCACGACTTCAGATCCGTTGCTCAAGCACTCATCATGCCACATTTCGACTATTGCAACGCCATTCTTCAAGGACTTCCTAAGAAAACCCTGAACATCCTTCAAATGGCACAAAATGTAGCTGCCAGGATCATCATGAGGAAAGTCTTACTGAACACATTACACCAGTACTAATTGAGCTACACTGGCTCCCCATAGCAGCCCGCACAAAATACAAAATACTGACGACCACCTTCAAACTCATCCACAGCATAGCACCATCCTTCCTCGACACCCTAATCAGATTGCAACCATCCAACAGAAATAGGAGAACCATCAATTCCAACACCCTCCACACTCCAACAGATATCAGATCAGTCAAAAAAAACACTAGTAACAGGGCTTTCTCATACACAGCACCGACACTATGGAACCAACTCCCACCCGACATACGAGCTAGCATTGATCTAGCTGACTTTAGAAAGAAACTCAAAACCCACCTATTTCAAAGTCATTTCAACCTGTACTAAATTCGCATGAGGGGCAACTCCCCCACAGCTCCCCAGAAACCTGTAATGTATAAATGTACATATGTAAATTATTATCCCCTTAGCTTAGAAGTAGATAATTTTCTGCGTGACGTGCTAACCTTTCGAATCTTTATGTACAAATCAAAATTATTCTGTCTTGATTCGACAGCTTTATCCATGTAATCTTCCCCGCTTCTGATCGCTGGAAGGAGCGGTATACAAATGCTTGCTAAATAAATAAAAAAAATAAATAAATAAGGCAAGCTCTGCTACAAGGGGACATAGCATGGAAGTGAAAGGGGATAGACTCAGGAGTAATATGCGGAAATATTTATTACGGAAAGAGTGGTAGATGCGTGGAATCATCTCCCAATGGAGGTGGTGGACAAGAGGACAGTATCTGAATTCAAAAAGCATGGGACAAACACAGAGAATCTCTAAAGGTAAAAAGAGGATTATTGTAGTTGATATGGAAGGGCAGACTAGATAGGCCGTGTGGGCTTCTTCTGCCGTCATGTTTCTATGTAAGCTCCCTTCCAATGGCCCTGACCCCAACTTCCCCCCATGTCAGCTCCCTTCCAGCCACCTCCTTCCTCCCTCTTTCTGCTGCCTTCCTGCCTCCACCTTCCCCCCGTGTCAGTCCCTTCATGCCACCTCCTCCCCCCTCTTTCAGCTGCCTTCCTGCCTCCACCTTCCCCCGTGTCAGTCCCTTCCTGCCACCTCCTTCCCCCCTCTTTCAGCTGCCTTCCCGCCTCCACCCTCCCCCCGTTTCAGTCCCTTCCTGCCACCTCCTTCCCCCCTCTTTCAGCTGCCTTCCTGCCTCCACCTTCCCCCATGTCAGTCCCTTCCAGCCACCTCCTTCCCCCTTTTTCAGCTGCTTTCCTGCCTCCACCTTCCCCCTGTGTTAGTCCCTTCCAGCCAACTCCTTCCCCCCTCTTTCAGCTGCCTTCCTGCCTCCACTTTCCCCCCATGTCAGTCCCTTCCTGCCACCTCCTTCTCTCCTCTTTCAGCTGCCTTCCTGCCGCCACCTTTTGCCCCTGTCAGTCCCATCCTGCAACCTCCTTTCCCCCTATTTCAGCTGCCTTTTCACCTCCACCTTCCCCTGTGTCAGTCCCTTCTTGTAACCTCCTTCCCCCCTCTTTCAGCTGCCTTCCCGCCTCCACCTTCCTCCATGTCAGACCCTTCCTGCCACCTCCTTCCCCCCTCTTTCAGCTGCCTTCTCACCTCCACCTTCCCCCCTGTCAGTCCCTTCAAGACACCTCCTTCCTCCTTCTTACAGCTGCCTTCCCGCCTCCCCCTTTCCCCCGTGTCAGTCCCTTCCAGCCACCTCCTTCCCCCCTCTTTCAGCTGCCTTCCCGCCTCCACTTTCCCCTGTGTCAATCCCTTCTTGCCACCTCCTTCCCCCCTCTTTCAGCTGCCTTCCTGCCTCCACCTTCCCCTGTGTCAGTCCCTTCCAGCCACCTCCTTCCCCTCTCTTTCAGCTGCCTTCCTGCCTCCACCTTCCCCTGTGTCAGTCCCTTCTTGTCACCTCCTTCCCCCCTCTTTCAGCTGCCTTCCCGCCTCCACCTTCCTCCGTGTCAGACCCTTCCTGCCACCTCCTTCCCCCCTCTTTCAGCTGCCTTCCTGCCTCCACCTTCCCCCATGCCAGTCCCTTCCAACCACCTCTTTCCCCCATCTTTCAGCTGCCTTCCTGCCTCCACCTTCCCCCCATGTCAGTCCCTTCCAGCCACCTCCTTCCCCCCTCTTTCAGCTGCCTTCCTGCCTCCACCTTCCCCCCATGTCAGTCCCTTCCTGCCACCTCCTTCCCCTGGCAGCTGCGGCTCCTGCTTCTTACAGAGCAGCAGCTACAATAACGCTATTTTAAAAACAAAACCGGTGCTGAGCCCTCTGGCCCTATGGAACCCCTGCTGCAGCGTCCCACTCCCATGCTCAAAGGAGGCAGGATACTGCAGCAGGGGTTCCATAGGGCCAGAGGGCTCCCCACCGGTTTTATTTTCTTTTTAAATTAGCTTTATTGCAGCTGCTGCTCTGTAAGAAGCAGGAGCCGTGGCTGCAAGGGGAAAGAGGTGTCAGGAAGGGACTGACAGCAGAGGAGAAGGTTAGGCTGCGCTGCAGGGGGACAAGGATCCAAGATGAAAAGCCGGTTTTTGGCCAGACCAAAAAAACGCCTTTTCAAGGGCCAGTCTTAGATCTCTGCTGGCAGCCGATCTGGCCATGTAAAAACTGACAATGCCAGCTGTAAACCAGCTGGTTAGCAACCTTAGGCCCAGATCTGGGATGTGCATGTAACAAGAGCTGGAATAAACTGGAGTCAGAGTTTCCAGTGAAGCAGGAACTAAAAGCAAATCACAACTGTAGTCTTGAAAATGGCAATCAGCAAACAGAGCACGAGGCTGTAGGAATGACTAAAAGTGAACCAGAACTGCTTGCCTAGAACTGGAGTCAGTGAATAGGTGGCAAGTTAGCCCGGAAAAGAGATACTGTACTCGAACTGTAAGTGCTCTGCAGACAGGAGGCTGAATAGCAAGTGAGCTTGTTATCTTTCAGGTCAGTGCTAACAGCTTCCAGCTTCTCAGCAACTAATTTTAACTGGTATCCAGCTAATGCTTGTTTCTTATAGATATGGTTTTGAGTACTGCGTTTTTCTCTACTGTGTTTAGTTGGTCTAGGTCAGTTAGAGCTGCATGCACTGTCTCCATTATATGCAAATCTCTATCATGCATTTTCATTGTCATTTTCCTGAAAACCTGACTGGTTAAATGTGTCTCAAGGACTGGGTTGAGAACCTGTTGTCTAGCTTGCTAACTGCCCTAATGATACTCTCTTCCTGAACTCAGGGCTAACCTTAGTTCAATCTCCCTAAGTTTGATGCCCTGTGCTGCAATTATCAGTGCCTCTTCCTTAGGTATAATTAAGGCTTCTGATTTTAGGTTTCAACTAATAAACACAGATCAGAGACTCCCGATGAAAAAATAACAACCTTAAAATAGATGTTTATTAGATAAACACTAGAGAAACATTACTTCCCCTAGTATAGAGGGAGGAGTGGTCTAGTGGTTAGGACAAGGTACTTCAAGCCATGAGGGCCAGGGGTTCAAGTCCCACCTGGGGACAACAATCTCAGGCTGGAGGGACTGGGACTTCTAGTCCTATAGGCACTCCTTGTGGTCTTGGGCAAGCCACTTAACCCTCCATTGCCCATGTTCCCTGTAAGTATTAACATATGTGTGTCATATCCCCTCATGTTAAATGTATCCCCCAATTGACCACTTTAACCCAGTGAAAAGCAGAATATAAATACAGCTAAATAAATAAATATTCTCTTACCTCTTCATTGGTTTCTTATCTTGAATCCTCCACTCAGTTTTTGTGCCTTTTCTGTGCTGACAACTGCTTTCTGACACAACATTCATATCTGTTTCTACTGGAATAGGTACCCAGCAATAGTACCCGTGGTGCAAAAACACCAATAAACACTAAGGGGCCAGCACACTTAAAGCAGCTAGCCATCGCTGCTTTAAGTTAAACCCAGATATTCAGCGCTGGGGCTATATCCGGCCACTGGAATTGAATATCTGGTGTGCCATTTAGCGTTTTAGCTAACTGGGCAGTGACAATATTCAGCTGCTGCTAGGTTAGCTAAACTGGCTAAAGTTAGGCAAGCCATTTAAGTACCTAACCTTAGCTGGTTTAAGCTAACTGGCCATTGGCCGAATATTGCCACTGGCTTGTTAACTGCAGCGCCCCCACCAGAATGCCCTAATGTTACGCGGTTAGCATTGGGTGGGGGGGGAGGGGGGTTAGCAGCATTAGAAGGAATATTCAGTCCAACAAAACGGCTATGTACTGCTGAATATCTCGCTCAGCGTGATTAACTCGATTAGCAGGCCTGCTAACCACATCCCTCATTTTAAATATCCTCCTTCCCCCTAATTTTTTTGTACCTTCAAAGAACCCCTAATCATCTGGAAAATAAACACCCATATTGACAATTCATAAATACCAAAGAATAGAAACCCTATGTATGCTTGGTCTTTAGCTATTCTTGAGTTAGGTTTTGGTTTACATATCTTTGCTGATGTAACTCTTTCATTTTGCAATTGTTTCCCCTTGTTTGATCTGAATCTTTAAAGAGTTTTTTCACTTGTTAATGCAAATCCTATTCTTTTCTCTATCTGTACTGTTGTATTAACAATAACATTGACATTTGCACTCTCCACCACTTAGGGGTATGTTTACTAAACCGCGGTAACGTTACATAACGCGCGTTATGTAACGTTAACGATCGTTAGCGCATCATAACGCGTGTTATGATGCGCTAACGATCGTTAACGTTACATAATGCGCGTTAACCAACATTAATGATCGTAAAGCTCCACGGCACGGTAAAACACCACAGAAGGTGGAGAGAGGGCGGAGAGAAGGGGTCAGTGGGCGGAGAGTGGGCGGGGAGAGGCTCCCTTCACACTAACATGCTGATCTGAAGAGCTGAATCCAAACGCGAATGAAAACCTGCCGTTAAATGCATGTTACAGGGGAGAGAAACCATTTCAGTGTCAGCAATGTACAGCCCAGGCAGGGAAACCAAAAAAAAGTGATAAGTGTGATACATGTGCACAGAACAAAAGGGCACATAAACACTGAAAATGACCCCAACAAACTGGTAAAAAACCATAACCAAGCTGGCCAATAGTGGTATCAATGAGAAACATTAACCTCTCCCCCCCCTAGTAAGCTCCATAGAAAAGATATAAATCGTGGAAGGGTCTATACTCCGTCCCCATACAAGGTGAATGAGCCCACATTGAAATAGCGCTGCTCAGGGTTTTCCCCACCATCGGACAGGGTTCCTATGGCGTGCACATGTCCCGCAACATCAGGGCGGGCATGTCGGAACGGCAACTGGACAGATGCTGGAGAAGGGGATACAGAGGGCCGCAGGCGGCACATGCTGTTGTGCAGCTGGGCCACAGTGCGGACTAGGGTGATGCCTAGGTGGCCCATACGAATGCTGAAACAGCAGAGCAGCCAGACAGCAACTGCTGAAGGCCCAACATGGGCACGAGTGTTTTTCCCACAGTATCACAGGGGATAGTACCCAACAGCTACCCCCAAGGGCACGGAACATTGGCAGGCGGGGCTGGGGGGAGCGTGGACTTCTATGCAGGCACCCCTACCCCAGAACCCGCACCATAGGCAGCCGCCTACCTGCACACTGGATGGCCTGAGACTGCGCACCACCAGCACCATCAGCAGAAGGGCATGTCAGCATGGTGGCTGAGGGATACTGGTGGTGGAGGGGGCAGTGGCAGCTACCCAGAGCAGACCGTGGCCTAGCCCTGTGTAGGTGGGTGCTGTGTACTGCAACAGACAGGCCCTGTCTGATGAACAGTCATGGTATCACCAAGGAATGTACTGACTCTGAGACAACAAGGTGGTGCAGTGCACAAAACCAGTGTATTCAGAAGCAGAAGGTCACAGGTTCAAGTCCCAGCTGTGGTTCCTGCCAACCCAGTCCCCATATTTTACCCACTACTACAACATGCTAATACAGACAGCACCTTTATTACAGATGATGTAAACATGCCCAAGACACCTACATTTTACCCTACAGAGCACAGACACCATAAACATGCACATTACCTAGAGTAGAGTCTCCCAAATGCAGTCCTGGAGGGCCAAACACCATTCCGTTTCCATGCTGCCTCTGATAAAGATGCCTGTGCTGCATTTCTATGCGCCACCCCCATGGTATGCAGATGTATCTCATGCATATTCATGAGGGACAGCATGAAAACCCGAGCAGTGTTTGGCACCGCAGGACTGGAGTTGGGAACCTCTGCCGTAAAGCAGCAGCCAACAGGGGCAGACACACCCGCACCCACAGGTCCCATTATCCAAAGCCTCCTGGAGAGGCAGGACTTTGGGCTCTGCGTGCATCTCCCAATACTAGCACTTGCATACCTTAGTAATGCCACCCTAAACCTGGGAATATGGTACACATCTATCAAAAGGTTGCTATGATTACTGGCAGATAGCAATTCCTAGGTTAAGTACAATTTTCTGGGTGAGCTGCATCATAGCAACCTTTCTGATGTCTGTGGAGTGTGCTACAGGTCTGGTGTCTGACAGTGTTTACCAACCTGGGGAGTGACTCCTACAGTATTGCGTACCATAGCCATGCCTGCACTGTGCCCAGGACTGGTGTGGTGGCCTGGGCTGCCCAACACCTCCATAGTTGCACAATGCTGGCATAGGTGTGGGGAGTGTGTGTCTGTCTATCCAGTGTGTGGTGGCTGCCAACACCCTCCACAGTCCACACTGCTAGCACTGTTGCCAGTATTGGCCTGCCAATGTGCATAATGAGGAGCAAGGTACCGTGGGAATAGCCTGGATAGGGTGGCCTGGCCTGGATGCATCTGCACATGGCATAGGGCAATGGCTCAGACATTGTAGTGCCTGGCCACCACCTGCATGGACAGGGTGGCCATAGCATGTCCTGCTGGGAAGTCACTCTCACCCTGACTGAACAGTGACCATGGCATGGCTAGGTTCCCCCATAGTGCTATATAGCATTTCTCATGTGATATTTATGGGTTTTCTTTTGGGGTCCAATCACTGACTTCTCTGCTTGGTGTGTATGCTGACATCCCTGTTCTGGGTACATGCATCTTCTCCAGGACCATGCACTATGGACTAGCTGGCAGACTGTCTGCAGCTAGTATGTGTCTTGCTGGAACACCTTGCAGGGTGCAGCAGCTGGAGGCTTGCTGCTGGAGAATGTCAGATAATGGTGGGGGGCAGCTGAGCATTTCCAGGCCTGCCATCTGTCTGCTATTGTGTTATGGATGATTACCTCTCTGTCTGTTCCTTAGCAGGACTGGGGTTGATGGTCCTCTCTACTGCTACCATTGCAGGGAGGTAGACTGTGGATCCATTGGTGGGTGATCCTGTTTCCCACCCTGAGCCCCAGAGGGTGGGTTGTGTGGTGGTACATGATCTGCCTATGGGTCCATACACTCCCCCCCCCCCTCTCTCTCTTCACCTACAGCAGGTAACCATGGCACCAACACAGGATATACACTATTCTGGGTGCATCATCGCCCCTAAGGACTAGACATGACCGAGACATACAGCAGGACACAGATGTATCCTAGGTGTGTTTAATGGAACTATCTATCACACACTGCTGGGGACCTGCAGCATGGCGTATTTCAGCTATGAAAGGTGCTGTGGACCTGGTGCTGGGCGCCCCACCTCAACCTCAGGGTGGGCACAGTACCCACACAATGTGACTGTCTGTGGCTACTCTGTGGCAGTGCCACACACGGTCTGTTGCCCCTACCAGGCCGAGGTGCTGTGGGGGTGCATACCCAATCTTGTGCCCATCTCTCGACTGCTGATTTGCATCTGCAGTGCATCATGGGTACAGGTGGGTTAACCCTATCCTGGTAACCACAGCAGACAGTTTGTGTGGTGACGTGCAGTCCTTCTGCAGCCAGCCAGGGCTTTGTTCACAGCCTTATAAGGTGTCCTATAGGGGACATTATAGGGTGCCTTGGCCGACAGTACACTTTATAATGTGCCCTATGGAGTGCGTTATGGGGTGCCTTATGCGGCACCTTAGGTTATGCCACCGTGAGGGTGTGTTTGCTGGCAGCACTAATTAAAATACACGTCAAATGCCTCATCAATCACTACTTAAATGTAAAGGGTGCTGCCTCAGTCAGCCTTTTACATTAGGCCCACTGGGGAATCGAACCCATGAACCCTGTACCATCAGTCAGTGTTGTAACCATTGTGCTACAGCTCTGTTGTTGTGCTTGTATGCCTGCGCGCCTTCTTAAGATTAACGCGCGGTAACGTGCCCTGTAGCGCTCGTTCATTTATGGCGCCTGGTAACACGCATTATCGGTAACGATGTACCGCCCATGTCCTTATTTGGGATTTCTGTCTCTACCGCGGCTCCTAACGCGAATCACACTAACACAGTTTAGTAAACATACCCCTTAGTCGATTGTCCAGCTCAACCAGCATCTCCAGCCTTTATTTTATTTATTTATCTAAAAACATTTATGCAACATTCTAAACATTTTACAATAAGAACATGCTAAATAAAACATAATACAGGGAAAATACAAAATAACAAAACACTGTGGTCCCCACCCATACCCTTCCCTCTGCTACAGTCTAACTGAGGAACAAAAAGGTCTTCAAACATTTATGAAAGTGGCCCTTGTCTAATTCCTACCACACTACAATAGGAAGCTTATTCCACTACACTGGCATAGCCACCCTAAAGGCATGCCCTCTCCATTTCTGATGCCGCACCTCTTGACTATCAGGAACCACCAGCAATTCCCCTCGCTGGACCATAACCACACTAGACCCAAAGGGCAGTGGCACAACATGGCCACAACTTTATTGATGCTTAAGTGTTTCTTTACAATTACTCGTTTGAGCCGGAAAATTGACTCTCTCAAATCGGATTCATGTATGACTAAATGGTAACATCCTAGTCGTACTATTACAGGCCTTTCAGTCCTCTGGTCCTGGGCACCTGGCTAAAGGTAGCTTTATGCACTATCAGAGCCTTCTGGAAAATTCCATCTGCACATGGTGGTAGTGTCTGAGTCCATATCATTCAGAAAGCCAACAAACAACAATAGACGTCACTTCCTCCCTTAACACTGCCCTTAAGGAAACTCCCATACATACATGGTGGTAATGCCCATGTTACTGGAGACTTTGATCAAGGCTTCCCCCATTACTCCCAGACCACTCCCGTCATTCTCTTACGTCAACAGCCAACAAGAGCTCACTTTCTCCCCAAACTGGCAAAGCAGTGACAATATCCCTCTGACCCTAAATATCCCTTCATGTCAACAGCATGCCTCACGTTCACAGCATCATACTACTGCATGCTAGTGGGAAGGGTAGGTGCGTGGACACCATCTGCCACCTCTTCCAATGACCAGAGGGCACAGCAACCACCGTTTGCTACTAACCCACACCTGCTCCCTTCCTACCTTCCTTTTCCACCCAGATTTCCCCACCCCTTTCTCTACAACCCAGTCTTCATAGTCCCCTTCTCCCCTTTCTCCATCAACCCCACAGTGATCAATATGGGTGGGAATTCAGCCATGTTATGTGCCCATCCCTATTTGTTCTTAAAGGTGGACATTATGTATTCCTTTTGAGACCAGTTGTAGCCTTTCAATTTCATACTTAAACTCATTTTGAGTAATTGGATCTGTCAATATTGTTCAATTTGCCTGAAGACCTATGATAGTGGTTCTTTAAGAATAATCTATTTCTAAAGATCCATGTGACCTTCAGCTCTTGTGATCTACAATTTTGGTATGCACTGGTTCTTATAGATTAGCTGGTAGGCATAAATAATTTTTCTTTTTCTTATATACACTTGTCTCCAATCTTTCTGGGGTCAGACTAAAATTGCAAAATTTTGTGAGGATATGGGAATTGTGAACTGATTGATTGCTTATATCTTATGTGCTGCTAAACCCATTGCAAAATCTGTTTCAGTCTTGTTTAGTATTTTTTTACTGATATTTTCTCTCAGGGATTTGTACTGGATTGTTACACTTCAGTTACAATCCAGCACAAATCTCTGAGAGAAAATATACTTTTCTCCTCTAGGTCCTCTATATTACATTTTTCTGTCAGAGAATGGTTTAAGTTTTTTCTTTGATTGAAGAGTGTAATATAAAGAAGCTTAACTAATAGTGTTCTGGTTTTCACTATTGAATCCTATGGAGCCCGGATAATAATGAAGATAATTTTCAAAAATATTTCTCTGAGTAATGCAGTGCTTACCCATGGAAATAAACTATTATAATATTGTTTATCCAATATGTGGTAAAATTATGGGTGTATAGCCTATATATGTGTTAATTTGTTGCACAGAGGTTTACCTGGGGTTAGTGCTGGATGGGTTTGCATTTATTTGCTTTAGGAGGTCATTCTGTCCTGTGAATAGCGGGGGTGGATGTCCAGTCGGGATGTCCATCCCTGCTATTTGTCCCACTGCCAGCTCCGTCAATACCTTCCCTGTATGTACAATGGGTTTGTACAGGGAGGCCTAGATGGGGGTGGGAGGGGGCATTCCAGAGGCAGAGCAAGGGTGGGGCATGGGCGGGCCATGACCCCGGATGTACAGGACCGATTCAGAGGTTAGTCCTGTACGTCTGGAGCCTCGAATCTAGATGGGGGACTTAGTCCACCTCGAAGGTGGAATAAAGACCCCTGGATGGAGGGGGATTGTGGCGCAGGACACGGGGATGCAGGTGAGGGGGTGCAGGGGGTTCTCCACAGCCCGACCTAGGCCTTGGAAGGCTGGATTGGGATCGGGTTGCAGGAAACAGGCATCCGGGTTTGGCAGGCCAGAATCACGGCTTGCGAATGGAGCAGTGGTGACATGGCCTCTGTTGCCATGGTCGCGACTTGCGAATGGAGCAGTGGTACCATGGCAACGGATGCCATGTCACCATGACTCCATTCATGGCCTGGCAGAGTTAACCAGGTAATTTCTGGGACATATAGCCGCACAGAAACGAGTCCAGGCCTGCACGTCCAGGTACTAGATCCGATTCTGATCCCGCAGGGGCTACAGAATTAGAATTGGGTTTAACTTTGCACACCCAATTCTGCCAGGCCGTACAGGGCGCTGGACATACATTAATGGAATTAGCTTCTTAGGGCTATGTTTACTAAACCGGGCTAACGGTTAACCCGGGCTATCTGCCACTAGGTCCCATATTATTCAATGGGACCTAGTTGCAGATAGCCCGGGTTAATCGTTAGCCCGGTTTAGTAAACATACCCCTTAGAGTTATTTGTGTCTTTATTTATGCATCTCATTTATTAAATGTATCTCATTTTTCATATAAATTGGCCTTGTAACTTACCATTGGAAAAAGAGTAGTATTAAATGAATATAAATACTTTTGAAAATTTGTCTAAGTGTGCATAAATTAACCTAAAATTTGTGTGTGCACTAAAGTTCAGATGTAAATGTAAACACATAAATTCGCTGGGGTAACCTTTGAAGCGGACGTACGCATAAATTTACTCCTTGAATGTTTCACAAAGTATGCACACAATGCAGAGTGGAGAAAGAAATACGAGAAAGGGTTTTGCTTTTTTTTCCACTTTGTTCACACTGGCATCATGCTCTGTGTGGCTTGTCTGCCTTTTTCTAGCAAGGACTGACATCACCTGATTGACTTCGTATACCTAAAAAGGGATAATCAGTCGTATGCATAGGGAAATGAGGCGGCTAATTCATTTTCCAGCTCTGAGTCGTGCAGATCAGAAATGCTTCATTATATCCTCATTGTCACCCAATTCACTTCTAGTTAGCCTCTTACACAGCCTCCGATTCAACTTTGAATAATGATTATTTTTATTTTCCTGCCTTCCCAAATAGCTAGTCACCATGACCTCCATTCCAGCTTTAAATTGGGGGGATGACCCTTAAATGTTTATGTTGCATGTTTTTACTGCTTTCCAAGTCCAGTTAAATTGGGGGAAATGAGAAAAGTAATTGGACTTGTTACTCTATTCCAATATTTATGAGTTGATCTTAAGAAGCTTTCTGAAAATGAACCTCCCAAAAATATTAAGTTGTATTATGTTCACTCCCATATTATCTGCAGCAAGGTAAAGGAAGGATGCCCTGCTGGTCTTCATGGGCATCCTCCTAGATGTTTTCTGAGAAAAGTATCTATTAGACATGAAAACAACCTGGTAGAGTAGAGCTCAAATGGTTATTTTACCTTGCAAGATCAGTATTTGTGAATGGCTGTATGTAGACTTTTAGCTGTGCTGACTGTATAAATGTGTGTATAACTACCAATATGATTTTATATGCTACCTGGGTCTATGGGGTATGTTTACTAAACCGTCTTAATGTTACCGGCGCTAGTTGCAGCGATAATGTGAAGAATGCCATATAAGGAGTGGGTGTTCCGGCGGCAAGGTAGCAAATATCTGTATCGAGCGATAGTGGGCGCCGTGGCACATTAATGTGCGTTAACACTAAGTTCATGCTAGTGTAGTGTTAGAAGCTATAAAGATGTAGCCCACTGGTTACTGCAATGACTGCAGAGGCAGAGGTAATGGATTTGATCCTGCAGTGGAGTTATGTAAGAAGGCTGTCTGAGGTAATTCCTTTTAATCTAAATCAGTGCTGTCTGAGGCATTTCCTTTTCTAAGTTAAATCAGTGCTGCCAGCAAAAACACCCTCACAATGCCGTAACATAAGGTGCCGCATAAGGCGCCCTATAAGGCACACCATAGGGCACATTATAAAGTTCCCTGTCTGCCAAGGCTCCTTCTAATGTGCCCTACAGGATGCTTTATAGGGTGCCTTATAGGATGCTTTATAGGGTGCCCGATAGGGTGCCTTATGAGGCACCTTAAGGTTACAGCACTGTGAGGGAGCATTTTCCTGGCAGCACTGATTTAAATGAAAAGGAAAAGCCTCAGACAGACTTATTAAATAACACCACTGTGGGATTAAACCCATGGCCTCTGCCTACACAGTCATTGAAGTAACCAGTGGGCTACATCTCTATAGCTGCAAATGCAACCCTGGCTGGCTACAGAAAGACTGCAGGTCACCACACAAACTGTCTGCTGTGGTTACCAGGATAGGGTAAACCCACCGTACCTATGATGCACTGCACATGCAGATCAGCAGTCTACAGCTGATCACAAAATTGGGTATGCACCCCCACAGAACCTTGGCCTGGTAAGGGGCACTGACTGTGTGTGTTACTGGCACAGAGTAGCTACAAACAGTGACATTGTGCAGGTCCTGTGCTCACCCTGAGGGTGAGGTGGGGTTCCCAGCACCAGGTCCGCAGCACCTGACTTGGTTGAGATAGGTGATGCTGCAGATCCCCATCAGTGCCAGTGTATGATAGGTAGTCCTTGCAGACACACCTGTGTCCATCTGTATTTCCCAGTCACATCTTGCCCTTGGGGACTATGATGCCCCACAGAATAGTGCATATCCTATGTGGGTGCCATGGTCACATGTTATAAGTGAAGGGGGTGTTTGGACCCAAAAGCGGATTATGTAGCACCACCCAACCCACCCTCTGTGGCTCAGAGTGGGGGACAGGATCTCCCATCAACAGATCCACATTCTACATCTCTGCCATGGTGGCAGTAGAGGGGACCATCAACCCCAGTCCTGCTGGGGAATGGGCACCCTACAGGGCAGTCAATGCAGAGCTGTACACATCACATAAGGCAATGGCAGACAGCTTGAAAAGCTCAGCTGCCCCCACCACTATCTGACATTCAATAGCAGTGACACATGCTAAGCGCAGACAGTCTGCTAGCTAGTACATAGTGCATGCTCCTGGAAAAACTGTGTGTGCACACACACCAAGCAGGTATGTCAGTGAACCCATAAAAAATCACTTGAGAAAAATACTGTATAGTACTATGGGGGATCCTAGCCATGCTGTGGTCACTGCTCAGTCAGGGTGAGAGTGACCTCCCAGCAGGAAATGCTGTGGCCACCCTGTCCGTGCAGGTGGTGGTTGGACACTACAATGTCCCAGCCATTGCCCTATACCCTGTGCAGATGCATCCTGCCCAGGACACCCTGTCCGGGCCATAACCACAATACCTTGCTCCTCATTATGCACATTGGCAGGCTAACATTGGAAACAGTGCAAGCAGTGTGGACTCAGTAAGGTGTAGGCAGCCACAACACACTGGATAGACAGAGACACACTCCCACACCTATGCCAGCATTGTGCAAATATAGAGGCTTTTGGCAAGCCCTTGCCACCACACCAGTACTGGGCACAGTGCAGGCATGGCTATGGTACACAATACTTTTGTGGTCACTCCCCGGGGTGGTAAACACTGTCAGAAACCATAACTGAAACACACTTCACAGATATCAGAAAGGGTGCTATGATGTAGCTCTGTCAACAAATTATGTTTAACTTAGGATTTGTTATCTGCCATTAATCATAGCAACCTTTTGATATATGTATAAGGTGTTCCCAAGTTTAGGACGACATTGCTAAGTTATGCAGGTGCCAGTATTGGGAGATGCTGCTCCAAGCAGGGCCCAACAGCCTGACTCTCCATGAGGCTTTGGATAGTGGAGCCTGTGGGTGTGGATGTTTGTTCCCCTGTTGGCCGCTGCTCTAGGGCAGAGGTTTCCAACTCTGGTCCTGGTGGGCCAAACACTGTTCAGGTTTTCATGCTGTCCCTAATGAATATGCATGAGATATATTTGCATACAATGGGGGTGGTGCATACAAATGCAGCACAGGCATATTTATTAGGGACAGCATGACACCTGAATGGTGTTTGGCCCTCCAGGACTGCAGTTGGGAAACTGCTCTAGAGATTGCACATGTTTTTGGTGTCTGTGCTCTGTACATAAGAACAAAGGAACATAAGATATGCCATACTGGGTCAGACCAAGGTCCATCAAGCCCAGTATCCTGTTTCCAACAGTGGCCAATCTAGGTCATATGTACCTAGCAGTTTCCCCAAAAGACACAGGTTCCGCAATGCTTGTACTGGGTCAAGCATTGATATCCTGGGTCCCTTCTTAATAATGGTTTATGGACCTTTCCTCCAGGAACTTGTCCAAACCTTTTTTAAACCCATCTACACTAACAGCCTTTACTACATCCTCCGGTAACAAATTCCAGAGTTTGATTACACGTTGAGTGAAAAAATATTTTCTTTTATTAGTCTTAAATAGTTTACCCTGTAGCTTCATTGTATGTCCCCTAGTCTTTCTATATTCTGATAATTACTGCGCCCTTTGGGGAGCCGTACTCCACCCTCTGTGCACCTTAACCCCGCAGGAAACGTTATCGCGCGATACGTGATGTTCTCGCACGGTAATGCACCATTATCGTGCGATAACATCACGTATTGCGTGATAACGTCGCAGCTGCTACGTTAGCGCCATTTAGTAAACATACCCCTATATTTGCACTTGAGTTGAGTGATATTTTCTTGCTCTAAAATTGCTTCAGGGTTGCTGTGTTTGGTTTTCATTATTGCATGTATGCTGGATGGGAGTTATTTTAATGAAAATCATTGATTAGAATGTTGTTACTTTTTCATCTACCTCTTCCTGTGTTCCTTCCTCAGTCTTATATTTTCCCTGTATTAAGGGGTTTATTTTAGAAGCCCTATTCACTTTTTAAATGTGGATGGGGCAGCAGATAAACATGGAAATCACACCCATGTTTAAAACACTATTTTAAAAAGCCCGTGAGATGCACATATCCGAGCCCGGCACATCAATCTCTGCATGTCTCTGCCAAAGACATAATGGAGGCATTTCTGCATACAGCCTGGGTGGCCTTGTGCCTGCACATTTCTGGTATATTTCATATAGGCCAAAGATGCGAAGGGTTGATTTTTTAAATGTGTCAGTCTGTGTCTGTTATAAATCACAAATAAGAATGGGTCTTTGTTGTCTTTGAGGACCACTTATGGTGGTGACCGGAGGAGTTTAGCAAGTGAGTTATTGGCTTGATTGAAATCTCTGAAGTCAGAGACAAAGGGGTATGTTTACTAAACTGTGTTAATGTCACCCGCGGTAGTTTCTTTGGTAATGGTACAGATGCCCATATAAAGGAGTGGGTGGTGCATCGTACAACAAGGAGTGCCAAGTAACACGCGTAACAATGTGCCATCAGGTAACGCGTGTCGCAAGGTGCCATATAGGGCACATCACAAGGCACCTTAACTGGAGGTGCCTCACAAGCATGTTGTCATGCACTCTACAAGGTGCCCTAACCTAAGGCGCCATGCAGCCACCCCCTGACAGCCCTGTATAAGGTGCCGGCAAGGTGCCCCATAAGGCACTGTAGGTTAAGGCACCTGAAAAGCAGGACATGGGGTAGAAGCCTGCACATGAATGCTGGGTGCCACAAAGCTGACAGACACAGATAGACGGACAGAAGGATGGTTGGCAACTGTGATGAGGGTAATATGTGCTGGCAGCACAGATCAGCAGAGATATGACTGTTACATGAATGACAAGTACCGGTGTAGGAAAGGCATAAAAGGAGAACAAAGAGGGAACGAACCCATGACCACTAGCCTGAAAAAGCACTGCACAAACCAGTAGACCACACCACCACTGTGAGGTCCACAGCAATGGCTGCATACAAGAACACTGCAGGGCACCACACAAAAATGCCTGCTGGGTGCCAGGAGAGGGCAACCAATACAGTCACCATGATGCAACACACATGCACAACAGGCATCCACAGCTCATATCACAGTCTGTAAGTGGGACGGGAGCCAAATAGAAACACATGCACACACACCATGAGATCTAATGCAGTGTAAACAGCATGCAAAAGAGCATGGGAGCGATACATGAAGGGTGTCAGGGGCTGGCTGAAGAAACAGCTATGTGGATGGCCCGTGGACCAGGGCAACGGAATGAAAAAGGAGCATGTGAGAATCCAACCTGCACAGTGATGTGGCACAGACCAGCCATCAACAGCAGTACCAATCCACCAAGACGACTGTTCACATGGACACTACAAAGATATAGCCATATGTAACACACAATATGCGACAGATAGGCTGCAGAGAGGGCACACTGTGGCACACAGTGCAGAGATGGAAGGGTGTGTGGAGAGGTGACAATGTTGCAGCCATTGCATGGGCAGGTTAGCAGAACACAGGAAAGGAAAAGGAACAGAACATGTGGGAATCAAACTAGCAACCTATGGACTGTCAATGTCTGTGACTACTATCCCAAACAACCCCAACAATCACAATGCAAACAAGTTACCACAAAAGGCACACACTGGATCACAGTGCTGAAACGGACGGCCCCTCTGCTACACTGCGAACAGCAGACATCGCGTCCCTCACACTGATGCACCTTACGCCTCTGATAAACTCATGGGGTCTGTGTGCCAGGCACCCTCGCAAACACATATCCAATCCATGCTGAGAGCTCACCTACCCGCTGCTGCCTGTGGACTCTAATTACCCTGATCCTCCTCCACTGTTGCCTCTCCTACCCCTGTTCCCATATTCTCTCACTTATCC
The DNA here is from genome assembly GCA_033557465.1 of Ichthyophis bannanicus. Lineage (NCBI taxonomy): Eukaryota > Metazoa > Chordata > Amphibia > Gymnophiona > Ichthyophiidae > Ichthyophis > Ichthyophis bannanicus. The sequence continues at coordinate 1,727,119,264 of CM066031.1, read as the reverse complement.
TAACTAGAATGTAAGCTGTGGTGAGTAGGGTGTCTGCCTGACATGTCTGTGCAGCGCTGTGTACAAGGGGCAGTGCCAGACATAAGTACTGAGTTATCTCTGTAAGTAACCAGTTGTCTATCCCGCCTTACCCATCAAATAAAGTGGTGGCCAATGGAGGGCCACGTGGCGTGCCCAAGGCTACAAGGAATGCCAATAAGACTAGAAACCCCAGTCTCATAGGCCTGATGTTGCCGTCCCCATGAGGGATGTGAACCCACAGCCCTCTGGCCTGAGGTACCGTGTCCTAACCAACAGGCCATGTCTCCCACTGTGCAGATGCAGTAGGTGTGGTAGTAATGAAAGTAGTGAGGTTAAACTTTGTGATGTAGCTATATCCATACACGGTAAACTGAAACAATACCTGTACACCTACCCCTTCCCCTGCAACCCTGCACCTGGATGGTGTACCCCAAGGATCTGGAGTGGATCCCCCATTACCCCCTCCATACACAGTCCCCTGGTGTGCCCATCAGCACCCATGGCTGGCTGAACCAGCTAGATACTGATGGCTCACAGAGCCACCTATGCACACCTGATCCCTCCCCGGCTAACCAAACCCTGATCCACACCTGTCGTGATGACATTGCTGCCTGGATGTCTCACCACGCCCTGAAAGTGAACATGGCCACGACCGTACCTCCCATCCATCAACATAACACCTCCCTGCCCCCCCCTTGTTGTTGGTGTCTGTGGATAACTCTGTACCTCCCCCAGTGTCCCCAGGCCGCAAACTGGGCCCATCCCTGACCCTTCACCCCGGTTTATGACACACAGCCATCTGATAGCTAACATCTGCCCCCCTCCTCCACAACAGCAGTGATACCCGCCCCATCCACCCTGAACACACCACCAATATGCCCATGCACTGCCCAATCGCATCCCATCAGTACCTCAGTAGTCTGCCCCCTGCAGGTCTCACCTGGACACACCTCATTCCCCGTCAATGTGTGCAACAATTTGCTGTGCATCCCAGCATGCGCCAGGCCAGTCATGGCCACACTATCCCCCTTGTCAGGTCATGTCAAAGCCTCCCTAACCTTTACCGTACCCATGTCAAACATCCCCTGCTGAGCTCAAAATGCAGAGACTCTGTATCTCCCCACCACCCCTCATCTCCCATCTCCCCATACAAACCCCCCTGAAAACATCGGCCGCAAGCAGACACCCACCACCTGTGCAGTACACCCCTACTGCTAACCCCACACTCCGCCCCTCTCTCCTTGATGCCCTGTATGCCATGAGAAAACTTCTGCTGTCCATACAGCAGGCACCGTCTCCAACCCCCCACAAATCCAGGATGAAACCACACATCCTTGCTGCAGCCATGGAAGCATGATTCCCCTGACACCCCCTCAATGTCCACAGCAGTATCCCTCCCACCCCATCTGTGTCCGTGCTGACTAGATAGTAATCACTGATGCGCAGTAAATGTCTACCACCTGTCTGCACTGCACCACATTCGCCATGTAGCACTGTACAAATGCTCAGTAGTAGTAGTAGTACATGTCTGCACCATCACGGCCACAGCACCAGAACACACAGCTGACAGTTGGCAAGTATCAGGCAGGCATGCCAGGCTGACAACACACACACAAGGCTAGAAGGTCTGAAGGGAAGATACAGAGATGTAATTTCATGCTGCCACACAGTGAAGTGCATACACAGTGCACAGGCAAATGCACAAACATGCTAATGATGTCATGTCCCAATGGCCCAGCACCACTCCTCAGATGTGTAGAACTAATCTGTGGGTATCAGTGGGTCATAAAACAGTGTAGATGTCCCTAGAACAGCATGTGATGTGCTGAGAAAGACCAGACATTGGGTAGTCATATAAATAAACATCTTTAATGCACACATGGCATCAAAAATAGTGACACAATGCAACATGAAGACACGGTATCAGGACGAGAGTCACATGTGGGCAAAAAAGCAAAGAAGATGGTATCCCACTAACGTACAGAGGTAGCACTATGTGGAAGTCACACCGCAATGGGTGCTGTGGAAACAGGAACAGTCATAATATGGCAATGTACAGGGACTGCAAAAATGAAGCCTGGAAATGGACACACTCGCCACCACAGTGCAAAGGTGCTGGCGCAAGGTGAGTGGAGCAATATCATGTCAGAAAGAGGACTGTGCACACATGCAATGATAAGCCTGCAAATCAATGTGCATTGCCACATCTGTCCAGTAAATACACACAATAACATGTACATAGAGCTACAAAGAGACATCCACAATGGTGCATGTACCCACACAAATCCCACCCCGGTACATGCACCAGTGTAAGAGACGAGTCAGGCACATGTGCTTGAACCGTGTATGTTGAAACATCACAGAGTGTTGCCCCATATCCACTGTAACACCCCCTGCGATGGTCAAACAGCAATCAGAGATGGTGGCATGCATCACAGTGTTCTGGAGGCAAATAGTGTGTCATGTACAAGTGGAAGTTAGCCACACAAATAAGCAGGACCTACAGAATGTATCTCCTGTGCCACATACATGGCTGCATGTACCTGTGTAGCCAAATGTTGGTGCAATGCCTGCGATGCGAGCCCCACACATTGGCCACACACAGCTACACAATATCAGATGATGTACAACATACAGCACACATGTGAGTTCATGATGTCAATGTACAGACAAGTGTCCACAATGAAAATGCCACCTGTAACCCTACAAGTCTGGCTATGACCATCCCAGATTACATGGCCATGCAAAGTCACGAGTGACGTCTCAGTGTTACACAGCAATGCAAAGGTGATGTGTCTCTGCTGCGATAAATGCAACACCCAGACAGAGCACGGCAGCAATGGTGTATCGGTCCCCCTGGTGATGCCCAAAGTAGCAGGCCAACAATGATGTCCAACATAGGCATGTGTCCGACTCACATAGGTCCATCTCCCACTGGCACCATCACCCAGGGACCGTTGCATGGAGGTGTCCTGTCCAACTACAGTTGGGCAATGGGGACTCCAGATGCAGTGTAGTAGATGTGCCTTGTGTGTTAGCTGCACCCTGTGTTAAAAGGAGTAGAGAAAAGGTAAAGGTATGCTACACACACCATCAGGTCACAATGCAGACAGTGATAGCACATTATGTGCATAATGAATGTCCAGATATTAAAATATGGTACAGCCACAACACACAGCACAGTGCATGTTGACCACAGCAGGAGATGGCACTGCAGACCAGGTTACCATCATGACATGGTCATGTAAATGCCCATGTCACACAGGCATCCCAGAGGTCCACAGCATGTCCAGCAGTGGTGGTGCACAGAGATCCCACAGAAAGGCATGATGATACAAAGAGCCCAAAATAAACATCTACATGTGGATGTCAGTCACAGAAGATCTAAGGTGCAACCTACCTTCATTGTACAGCAGGTGTCTGATGGGGACTGCCTGAGCCAGGCAAAGGGCACAAGGGGCCACAGTAGAGGCTGTGGATGTCAATGAAATGTGTCCATCACCACGTCATCATGGTCAGCCATCAGTGGAACATGTCCAAGCTATGGTGAGTTGTGTGTACCCAAAACGTTGATGTGTAGTGTCCTGTCAGCAAACATGAGACACATCAGGCAACAATACATGGTGCATGCATAGACACATGCACACAATGTACACAATGGCAAAAGCAGAAAATCACAGAGAGGCGGGTGAACACCACTGCACAGGTGGCTAGACACATCCCTGCACCAGACAATGGCAGAGAGCATCAGAAGGTACCATCACCTAGACACGCTCCAAAGAGACAGAGACATACACTGTGAGACAAGGTGATCATGCCGCAAGTTGCATACGGCATGTCTGTGTACAATCAGCGACCAGTGGAGACAATCATTACAGTCCATGCAATGATACACTGATGTTGTGTAATGCCACAATGCCAGGGAAGGCTGTATGTGCTATCCACCAACCCCACACCCTGTGCCTGGAGATACACACAGCCCGGTAACATGTGCCCTAGATACAGTGTGTAAACACCCGAAATGTGCACAGGCCATATGTGTGTCAACCAGAACATATGGGGGATGGAGCTTCAGGCCAAACATGTGTACACAACATAGGTGCAGTGGAGAGGGAAACACAGATATGTGTAATGCTGCACTGCCCCCACAGTACATTTACCTGTATGTGCACCCACCCCAGTCACCTGCAGGTCTGAATGACGTACACATAGTTCCCACATGCACCAGAGCACCTGGCAGGGTTGGCAGCCTATGCTGGGGAGTCAAAAACACAAGTGACATATATATATGTCATGATAGTGCCGTGAAACACATAGAAAGAAAAAAACCTTTTTTTGGTTTGGACAAGTAAGATAGCAGAAAAAAACCAAACCAAATGAACAGCGACCTAATAGTATTTAAACAAATGTTTTTGTCGGAGCTAGCCGGAGGAGGGTCGATATGAAAAAACGACCCACACCAGGCGGTCAGCTACTTTTTTTCTCATAAGGTTCTTCACCCCAATAGTTAAATCTAATAAAACTTTATTTCACTTATCTCAGTTCAATTCAAAATTCAATCCCAAGTTGCTAGTAGAAAATAATCTCTTTGCACGACGTGCACGTTTCGGGCACCTTGCCCTGTCTCAAGTGCAATATGCAAGAGTTAAAGAATGAATTTCCAGCAACCGACATCCAAAACGCCGTCAATGCAGCTAAGGTCTAATTTTCAATGGCCGAAATGCTATTTAAAGAAGAACCACCCAATCAGAAATAGAGAATACCCCACATGTAGCGGAATCCCTATTGTGATTGGAAACTGAGGTAATGACGACAGCAACATTCAGAGAAGACTCTGCCAATCTAGAAGATAGGTTACAAAAATTAGAGCAACAGTGGATTTTTCTCTTGGATATGGTGGAGCCTGGGGGTTTAAACCGTGAAATAGATTGGCAGAGTCTTCTCTGAATGTTGCTGTTGTCATTAACTCAGTTTCCAATCACAATAGGGATTCCCCTACATGTGGGGTATTTTCTTTTTCTGATTGGGTGGTTCTTCTTTAAATAGCATTTCAGCCATTGAAAATTAGACCTTAGCCGCATTGATGGCATTTTGGATGTCGGTTGCTGGAAATTCATTCTTTAACTCTTGGATATTGCACTTGAGACAGGGCAAGGTGCCCGAAACGTGCACGTCGTGCAGAGAGATTATTTTCTACTAGCAACTTGGGATTGAATTTTGAATTGAACTGAGATAAGTGAAATAAAGTTTTATTAGATTTAACTATTGGGGTGGAGAACCTTATGAGAAAAAAAGTAGCTGACCGCCTGGTGTGGGTCGTTTTTTCATATCGACCTTCCTCCGGCTAGCTCCGACAAAACAATTTGTTTAAATACTATTAGGTCGCTGTTCATTTGGTTTGCTGTGAAACACATAGGGCAGCACAAACATGGAGACACATATGCACATCCCCACATATGCAGAACTTACAGGAGAACAGCTCCTCGATCAGATATTGCCTGACTGCCATCCCCTCACGTGTGTCACCACGGCCACGTACAGGAGGGAACACAGGATCCTCCTCCAGATCCTCATTAATTTCAACTGGGACATTGTGCCTGAGAGCAATGTTGTTCAGGATGCAACAGGCCAGAATGACATGTGCCACAGTCATGGGTCCATATTGTAAGGCACCACCGGTCCTATCCAGACACCTGAAGCGACTCTTCAAAATGTCAAAGGTGGGCTCAATGACTGAGCGGCTGGAGGCATAGGCCTCATTGTGCCTCATCTCTGCACCTGGCCATGGGAGACACACAGGGGTCAGCAACCAGGCACAACAACCATTTCCCGCATCACCTGCAGAAAGAAATGTGGTACGTCAAGCGGGAGATGATGGACACATAAAAGCACAGAAGTAGCAAAGTTTAACTGGACAACAGATAAACAGGGACACAAATATACGACGTCATAGAATGGCACACGATGGCACTGCACCAGCATCTGGAGCTGGGAGACCCAGAACCCCAGGGAAGGCTAATGAGGGCAACACATACCAACTGTATCCAGGCCAAACACAGGGCCAAAAATCTGTACCCAAACGGCAGCAGTGGCAGGTGTGAAGGCATCTGGTCAACAGTGGCAAAGCATACTGGAAGGGGCAGAGATGCACATGTGTGCAACCATGTGACACCCATGATACAGTGCACACACAGCATATGTCACCGGAACACATACCTGAGGGCCAGGTCGGAATAGTAGTAGAGACAAGATAACGTGGACAGACATACAGCATACATGTGTGATGTCAAGTGTGACCACAGCTCCACCCATTTGTTGTTGCACACATGGACAATGGAGAATAGGCCGCATATACACCGTATAGCATGAGGACGGTTCTGGGCACATACCTATCCCCCCCTCATGGACCGCACACACACACACACACACACGTTAGATATGGAGTCCATGAGGGACACACCACAAAGGCATACACATGTACACCTGTGTGTGCAGTATGTCCGAGGCCTTGTGCTGGAGTCGTTGTTAACCAAGAGGTGTCGCACCCAGCCATAGAAGGGACACACCATATGTGCCCAGAGTGTCCCTGTATATAAAACCTGTGCAACAGAACAGCAGTAGCAGATACCAGTGTCACCTGCATGTCTGCTGAGACACCCAGATGAGCAATGAGACACACATAGTATACATAGAGACATTTAGAATCACACAGAGGTACGATACCACATCCTCGGTGACAGGCTGTGATGTTGTACAAATCCCCATACAAGGCAGCACCCCACAACCGCAATGCAAGAAAAGGCATGCAGAGGACATAGGTGACAATGGGACCCCAGATATCATACACTGTACGCGCATGTGAGATATGGTAAATCCCCACCCAGCAGGACACAGTCCCCATATTGTCCAGCCTCAAATTGGCCAAACAGTGCCGAGTGCTGCAGGATATAGGAGTCATGGGCTGACCCTGGGAACCGTGGAACCACATTCAGAATACACATATTTGTATCACAAACAACCTGCACATTCAGGGAATGGAAGTGTTTGCGGTTGCGGAACACAACCTCCCTGTCGCATGGCGGGACCATGGCAACATGTGTGCAATCAATAGCTCCCATCACTTGTGGTATCCCTGCAATCCTATGGAATGCCTGGCCCAGGGGCCCCCCATGTTGCCTACTGTTAGGAATCGCAATGCAATTCCCAACCCAGCTGACCATGGCCTGTAGTATCTGGTACAGACAGCATATGAATGTTGGCCTGCTCATCCCACCTACTGCAGCCACTGAGGATTCAAAACAGCCAGAAGCGAAGAAATGTAGGGCAGCCAGGAGCTTGGCCAATCCTGGTATGACATGTGACCGGGCAGTCCGGGGCTCGAGGTCAGGTCATAGATCCTCATAGAGCTCCCTAATAGCCCCTGTGTCCAGACGGTAGAGGGAGATGACCTGGTCTTCATGTATGTCCTGGAGCATGGGCCTGGGCCTGTAGAGGCATGGCTGGCGGGGCCATGCCTCAGCACGCCTATGGTGCCATGCTGGTATCACCTCTGCCTGTGGAGCCCCCACAGCTGCAGGTCTGAGTTGCAGTGGGACTGCACCCATACCCAGTGCCACAGCCCCGGGACACCATCACCCCCTTCAGTCAACCGCAGTTCCAACAGCTCCACTAACACCACCACCGCACAACCCGCATTCATGATCTGAGCCATGATAGACATGAGATGGAGCACAGGTAGATGTTAAATAGGGTGTGGGGTGCAGCAAATAATCAGAGCAAACTTGACACACCTGGTGATGCTGGGACGTACACCAGCAATAGCATGAGACAGTGCCTTGCATGTACGGAAGCATAATGCCGTAGCACGCGCAGAAACACGCATTCCCCAAAATGCATGCTCCGTGATTGGGTGCGCTGAATGAGGGTTGGAACACATGGCATGTCCCCGCACCCCAGCATCGCACAAACGTACGGAGTTTTACACTGCGTGCCCCACCCAGACACGTAGGTGAGGGTAGAACGCAAGGCACATTCCAACGCGTGCAGGCGGGGAGCCACATGTACGTCTGATGCAGAGTAGCGCGTGGGGACATGCCATATGACCCAACTATGCATGTTGTATGTAACAGACAGCACCCAAAGCAATGATAAATAGCATGCACACACCATGAACCATGCCGGAGGATAAAAGGCCCGTGTATGAAGCAGTGCACACCAACAGCAATGCCAAGGATAGATCTGAGCACGGAGAGTGTAGGGAAATGGCGTAGTGCGCCTAGGAATCCGCCGTATGCGTACACAGCGTAGGACACGATACGTCATGCATAAGGCACGTACATGCGCGCGGGATGGGAGCAGTGCTCGTATGGGGCAGATGAGGTGTCCCCATGCACTAGCATCTGCAGCCGTGCAAGTGAAAGCACTGCGAACCCAATCTCAGTGGAGTGCGTGTAAACGTAACGCGCACTACTGCGCATGCGTACAATGCCCATGCGGAATGTGCGTAGGACCACACCCTAGGTACATAACTTGGCACTGCATGCCCATAACACCAAGGGTTATGGTACATAGTAGTGCCACATCATGGAGTACTAGGGACACCATGAGGCAGGAGGGGAGTGCAACGAGCAGCCACCAGTGGCCCACACCACTGCAGATCCAGAGAGTGAGAGGGCAGGCACATCCGGGGCCATACACTACCCACCAGAACAGCCTGGAGGTGCGCCAGGCCCGAAGCACCACCAGATGCCCGTAGCCAAGGAAGCCAGGAGGAGGGCTGTCTGCTTCACCCAGGAGGAGAATGACCTCCTCCTGGCTAGCATCCTGGACAGGTTTGAGGTGCTCTTCGGCCGGCTGAGCTCAACCACCACCATTGGCATGTGTACAAGGGCATGGGCAGAGGTTCAGGCAGAGGTTGCAGCAGCAGGGGGCCCACACTGCAACATGGAGAGCCTCCGCAAGCGCTACTGCAACATCAAGAGAAATATCCGTGCCCAACTCTCGCGGGAGAGGCACAATGTGCAGGGCACTGGCGGGGGTCCAGCACAGGGGGCCACCCTGACCACCTTGGAGAAGCACCTGAAGGACCAACTCGGGCCCATGTACATACACGGCCTGCCCCCTGAACTTGATATAGCACACCCATGTGCAGGTAAGATGGAGAGAGGTGTTCCAGTGACAGACCATAAACAAGCGAGTGAAAGGATGGCACAGGGGGGCGGGGGGGGGCATGTCAGGGGTCCCACAGAGACTCATGTCCTCAGCCAGTCCCATGCAACATATGGCATAATCCATACCTGGTGCACCATCCCACACTGCCCCTGGACCACAGCCCCCTGTCAGCCATGTATGGTGTAAGCCGCCACCCACAGACCCCATACATGCATAAGGCCAAAACCTGGCCCAATGGGGTTCACCATCCCACACACCCACCCCCCCCCATGCCATGTCCCCAGCACCACACCATGTGGCCCTGACACAACACTGACCAACATGCATTGCCATCCCAGGGCACCTGCCAATCCCAGCAGGGCCCTGCAAAGGCACACAGCCAGGTCCAGGGACACCACTCACCCATTCATGGACTCTCAGCCCTCGGAACCGCAGAAATGGGTGTGGACAGTGCGCTGCAACTTGCCATGTGTGTCCCTGTGCCAATAATAGTCCTGCAAGGTGCACAGACCGTCACTGCACACATGGGCATGGGTAGTGCACCAAGGGACTGTGTAAACAAGTTGAAACGAGCAGGCCATGAACAGAGCCATGGGGTACAACCCCTGAAGATGGCATAGCAGTGGGGGTGCAGCGAAAGGTACACACACTAAGGTAGCATTGCATAGGGTGGGGGCAGTACAGAGCTATGCACCTAACCGAGAACACGGACACAAGGATGTACTCAGCAGTTGCCAGCCAGCAGGGGAGTAGGCAGAGGGGGAACATGGTTCGATGGACCAGCCAATGATGGAGGTGCTGGGACCGGGTCAGAAGGGTGGGCTGGCCTGGTATGAGGGGGGTGCCGGGCCCAACACCATCACCCCAGCCAGAGGGACAAGGCATGTGTGTGAATGCAGGGACCCCAGGACAGAGCACAGATCCAGGTACGGACCCATCAGGGGGTCAGCAGGTGTCAGGCAGCACACACCGGGTCTATCCAGCAGAGATGGGGGGATCATGTACAGAAGCTGGGGCAGGAGGGGCAGGGTGTGCACTCCACATGGCACCGGAAAGCGCGTGGGTCACGGGGTGGGTTGGGGCTATGGACACGCATCAGGCACGTTGTGTGCCGATACCCCCTAGGGAGTGACAGCGGTCTGTGGAGGCAGGTGCTGGGGTGACAGCCCCCGCTGGGAGAGGGTTCAGGGGGGGGCAGGGTGGCGGGCAGAGAGGGGTCGGAACTGCAGAAGCAGGGCATGGCTGTCATAGATCAATGGGAGGGAACTGACACAGAGGCAGTGAGTGGGGCAGCACAGGCATAGCTGAAGGTGCAGGGGCCAGAATGGGGGTGGATGTGGTGATGTTGTATGGGGGTCGGCATGGCACGGTGTAAGGGTACAGGGGCGTGGGGTGACAGGCCCGTTGTAGCAGCATTGGGTGACAATGTGTTGTGGGGACACAGTACAGGGGTGGCGAGGACAGCAAGGCCACACGGGTTGGTACGCGGGGGAGACAGAGTTGCACTGCACCTGTGTGTGCCATAGGCGCTGGGTGCAGGGACACAGGTGGCAATGGGGTGGCATGGGGTGGATGGCTGCGTGTGCTAGGGGGGAATGGCCATGGTAGCCTCAGATGCTAGAAAAAGGAGGCACCAATATACAAGGGGCGGTGCCAGTGGGGGGCATATGGGCCCCAACACAGACCCGTGTGGCTTGCACCCACACATGCGCCTGCTATGCGCAGCCACCCACAGCCCACTGCCAGTCGCACCACCACAGGCCCAGCCCACCCCGGCCCTTGCACCCATGCATGCATATCCCCGCTACCACAGGGCACACCTGTCCCTGGATGCACCGGCACAGCACCCCAGCCCCACCCCAACAGTCATGCCTGGCCATGTGGGGTACTCCCAGTCACACACACAAGCATGCACTGGTGACCCGCTGCAGGCACCTGGGACATGGACATGGGATGGTACCAAACACATTCCTGCACCGATAACATCCATGGCCACACATACGCAGCCTGGGTACCTGCATACTGACCAGGGTACCGTGCATCCTATACTGTCTGTAGATACAGGGTGTGACAAGGGCAGGCAGGCAGCCACACCCCACCTGAGCTGTGTACCCTGTTCTCCCAAAGGTGACATACATGCCATTGAGGAAGTGGGGGAGGGGTCGGAGCACCAAGACCCCGGGCCATGGCCCCTTGATGATGCGGGTCCAGAGGCAGGGCCACCAGGAGGGACAGCTGTGGCACAGGTGGAGGTGGGGGGTCCAGAAAAACCTATGGAGGGCGATGGTGGGCCGAGCCAGGGGCCGGATGAAGACAGTATGCCACCTGCTGCTGCAGCCACTGGGGCGGCGGAGCCTGCTACACCACAACACATCACGTGGGACACGCGGTCTGCCCTGGCAGAGGTTATCGGGGAGATGCAGGCGCACTCTGAAGTGGTGCATGGTGATGCACAGGGTGAGTGTCCTACCGTGCGTATATGATGTTTGTGATAAGGAAGCTTATCATAGCTCAGGAAGGAGCTATAGAAAAGGTGAAGTAACTCTGAACAAGCAACCTGTCAGTTCTGGTAGAAATAAGAAAACAGAATTTTCCCATAAAAGACTACCAGTCCCAGAATGCACCAGGTTTCCAACAGCCATTAGAGGAGCTGAAGGGGGAAACGTGTGTTCAATCAGGAGGGCTATGAGGTAATCCCTAAGCACTCATCTCAAAGGGCAGGGCCTGATTCAGAACAGCTGCGCTGTGTTAGGGAGGAACACTCATCTAAGCAGAATAAAGGTAGAGTTTATTCTACAGAGAATCAGCTTGAGCTTGATCATCTTCATCATCAGGAGGATCATCAGAAGCAGAAGCCAAACCAGACGGACAGGGAGGGAAAGAAACCCTTTGGAAGAAAGAGGAGAAAAGCCTTTGAGAGGTCTAGAAGAGTCCAGAGCAGTATGTATACTGGGAGAAATTCCAAGGGCCAGCATACACCATTGGACTGGGGAAAGCCAGAGGAATGGTGCTGCAGAGCTAGGAATCTCCAGACGGTACCTGTGAGGGAGACGGCTGCACGTGGAAGGGACCCTAAGACCCGTGCCAGAAGGTATGTGAAGAGAGATCCAGTGTCCAGGGATCTGGATTGGAAGGCTGGACATAAGAACTGGACTACATACTGGCCAGGCTATATAGAGAGGAACTCTAACAGCAATGGAAGCTCAGGTATGAACACTGATCTATGCCCTAGCTATAACCTTGAAAGACAGCAGGGAAACAAGTATTCTCCTGAAAGTGCTCCATTGGGAGATTCATCTGTGCCAATCCATGATATTGAACCCATGCTTGTTGAATAAGAGGGGGTGATAGCAGATGAAGAATCTGTTTACATGGACTGCTCTCTGTCTAAACTCCTTTGGTGATTTTCTGTTACAAAGTACAGCAACCATCACAAAGAAATACAAACTTGTTCTTTAATCTACTCAGAAAAGCTCCTGAGTAGGATTTCTAGCCACGCAGTAGAAAGCAAGCCAGCTAAGGGGTTTCAGCTGGATAACTGCTAGCAATTGAGCCTTACCTAATTGCTTGTGAGCTCTGAGAGAATCACTTCTGAATCTATGTGGGAAGATATAAGAAGTTAACCTGAAAAGAACAGTTTTTTCCTTTCTTTGTGGCTTTTGGTTTGTTGTTTGATACATTGCTAAGAGAATATTAGCTAAAGCCTACAGAAAAGACCAGTTTGTTGCCAACCAGGTCTTATTTCTTTTGCTTTGATTGCCTGACAAGTTCAAATGTTGTTTCCTGATTTTGTTTTTCCAAGTTTAACACTGAAAGCAAGTAACCTGATTTATGTGCTACCAAGCATATCTGTGTTGGGAGTAATAACCCCATAAATAAATATCTTATTAGCGTTACCCAAAAGCACAACTAATTATTGTGAGCAGCTGTGTCTGGTGTGAATGAACTGCATTGCCCACAATCCCTTGCAAATCATATAGATATATGCACTTGCCTAGACTGTGAAGATTCTCACCCAGGCAGCCGTCTGACATGTTGCATGTGTACAGGTGGCAGGTGAAAACCATGTCTCACAGTGCACAACTTGTCTCCCCCTCAGGCATACAGCAAGTATTATGTGCAGTCCTGCGAGCGCAGCGCCAGAAGCGGCCGAGATGAGGGGCCTGGCCACATCAGTGCAGGCCATAGCCACCAGCGTGGAGCTTATGGTGGCTGGCCGAGGGACCCCCTCAGAAAAACATGATCTGCCAGAAGCAGCAGCAGCAGCGGCAGCTGTGGCACCTGCAGCTGTGGCACCTGCACCACGGGGTGGGAGGGGCCGCTCAAAGCGTGGCAGACCATGCGGGAAATAAATGGCCCCACATGCAGCACTGCCTGAAGTTATGTGTCCTGTGGTTACTGTGAGAGCCCCATGTATGCCCTGCCCTATCTTTGGCCACCCTGGGGACCGACCCCATGCCATCCCCACGGCCAATCTGTGTCCCCCCCAGCTGGTATTACCATGGATCGTGGCAGCAGCCATGCCACCCTCACCCACCCACTGGCCCCCCAACACCCCTGCCGTACCCCCTGCCCTGCCATTGTATGGACCCCCTCACCCCCCCCCATCCCTCTGCCCCCCACCACCTATCCCCACTGGTACCTGCTTAGAGCATGTTGTTGTGGCACTGGATACATCTCCGTGCAGTGCTGTCCACATCTCATCGGTTGGACATCGTACCCTGTATGCCCAGTGACATATCCAAGCTGTCTGTTCCGTCCACACATCTACATCTGGTAGCACACTGCTGGTGTCCCATTCTCTGCCCTGTCCTGGTCAGTGTGATGTGTGCCATGGAGGTGCCCCCCTCTAGTGGGCCCATCTCCTGAGATACGTAAACACTGCTGCTGTACATAGTCAGACGCATGCTGCATGGCCTAGCCACATCTCTCCCTTCCCATGGGGCCTGCAATGGTTCCAAGGTGTTTGCTGGGTACACTGTGGATCTCCCATAGTTGTCCACAGGGCACATCAGTCCGGTACCCCGACCCACACCAATGCCCAGGTGCATCCCCATCCCCTCCCCGTACACGCGTGTCCAGCCACAGTGGTGAGAGTTAGACCCCACCACTGGGCCCCCTGACTGCCACCCATCCCTCAGCATCCTGCGTCCCTGGTCCTGGCCTCTGGGCCCTCCCTGCCCTCCGCCTGGAGGCACTATGACCCCCCCATGTCTGCCCCATGGCACACCCCATCTACTCTGCCTATGCACACCCCTGCCCATCCCCACACCTGTCCCTCGCACACTGCGATTGGAGCAGCTCTCCATCCCCCCAGCCCACCGCCCTGCTCACCCCTTTGTCTGCCATCCCCATGTCCATGTGCATTGCACTGTCCACCCTGTGTTGTAAGCCTAGCCACTACTGCCCGTACCCTTGCACGTCCCACCACTACTGCTCAATGCCATCCCTGTCCTGTGTGTGATAGTGCACCACAGGTGAGGCAAACAAATCACGTAATATCGAAGACACGGTCCAAGACGTGATATTGGTGGAAAAACAGAGCTAAATTTTATTGTATTAACCTATTACCAACCCGACACAGGCCGTGTTTCGCTACCCTTCGTCAGGGGTTGATCAGGTAAAGGTACTAAAACATAGAAAAACATAAACACTTATTATACAATACTGTCGGCATGCCCCCGTGTGGCCAGGCGGTTGCCTAGGGCTACAGGGGAGGTGCCGATTGTCCTTTGTTGAAATTGGCCCGATAGCATGTAGTTGTGTCCCCGGAAGGATGAGAGCCAAGTGCAAAGGTCGCAGGAAATATTTCTTTATTTTTAGAAACAAGGATTTCCTAACTGGTTCAATTCTTTGACATGAATTGATTGAAGTTGACCAAAACAAAATTCAGGATACTTCTCCAAATAACAGCACACAAGCCTATTATACAGTCCTTGGCTTGATACAGCTTTTAAACTTGCTTTCTGGTAAAACTCTATTTTTAGCAGTATTCTATTTCCTGGTCTCCAGGAGGCGCTATACAACCCTCTGTTACTTCACAGTAGGTGTAGCAAAACTTCCTGGCCCACTTAGATACTTTCACAAGCAATAGAATTCTTTTCCCATTATAACAGAAACATTCAGCACAGCTTCTTCCCAAGCAGCTTTAAACAGGACAGCTACTTTTAAAAGCACAGCTAAAAAGTAATGGGCTTTAAAATGTCCTGGTAAAAGAACTTCTGGCTCATTCCAGATAACACTCTTCCTTCAGTTCTTTTACTTATCACGAGGTAACACAGATGCATTCAGTAAACAAGACCAGCTGGGTTTCTTTCTGCTTTCAAACCCTATTTGGTTCCTTAATACTTCTTTAGCACAGATTGCACAACTTATTTCCATGTCTGAGATATTGTCTACATCCACAGTGTCTCCCAAGTCCATATCCTCCACACTAGACTCTTCTTGGTCACTCTTTCCCCTGGTATCTTCCTGAGAAGCCTCACTAGCTTACACAGCCTTTAGGAGCTTCTCCCAGGTACCCTTAACAGTGTGTGAGCTTGTGGGGGAAGGGCAGGAAAAACCCTCCTTGTCTAAAAAGCCTTTCAAACGTTGTAAAGGGCTCACCTTATTAGTGCTGCTTTTCCTCCTTATAGATTCCTTACTAGGAGAAGAGTTGAGCCATGAACTCTTGGAGAATATTTCCTCCTCTGAGGACTCCTCCCCTGAGCTTTCCCCTGGCCTTGTCAGCTCTTTGCTCCTGGTTCTCAATTGCTTCTGTGCAAGGGATTTCCATGGGTTTCTTGTCCTTCCTTCCTGGAACCCTTGTGTCCTCTGTGTCTGTGTCCTCTCTCTCTGATACGGTTCCTCCTCTCTCCCCTTCTCTCCTGTATAAGTGCAGCTTCCATTCCTAAATGTTTGGGGCTGTCCTATCCCCTTTGACTCCGCCCCCAAACCACTCCCTTCTCCTCCCTCTATCTCCATGGGAACAGGGCGTATGCTTAGGTCTGCACTTCTCTGTGAGAAATCTTTACCTTTAGTGTTGGTGTTAACCCTTTCAGTGCCTGCAGTTTTATGGGTAAAAGAAAAAAAAGGCAGTTTTCCCTTTTTTTTTCTGCCCTCAGCTGCTGCTTCTCCACCACAATACATGGTTAAAATGATGACATGATAGAACAGATACTAAAGCGTGTAGTAAATAAGACCATAAATATGTCTTATAAATAACATAAATATGATAAATACTACAAAAAAGTATAATACATAATAAATATGAGGGATAAAAAGTATAAATGACATAAATATAGATAATTCAAATAATAATAATCAACCATATAATATAGACATACATATTATTAAGAACTCATAAAAACTAATAAAAACTAATTTAACAGGGATGTGACAAACCATATGTGTTATGCAATAAATACCTCTGTATTGGATAGTGAAGACCCAGCAACTTGTGGCCTTTATGAAATACTATGCTTGTGTAGCTAAAATTGATAACCAACAAATAAAATTAGTAGGACACTGGTGCCTATTATACAACAGTATATAAAACATGCAGAACTGTCTTAACTATTTCTCCTTAATTCTAGTAGGACCTTCAAAGTAAAACTTACTAGGTGGAGCATGTATGTGAGAAAGAACGCAGCAGGAGCGAGGAGTCTATACTAGTATTATATTAAAAGTATCTAAAAAAGTGTAATATGCCTTTACTATCTTGTAACCATAGCTAAAAAAACTTTAACTCATATTTACTTATTGGAAAAGGGGGGTTTTACCTTTGTGCGATAGTGTTCGTCTGTGGTGCTACATCAGGCACCACCCATGCTCATCCCCTGCCTTTGCGACGGGTACGGTACCATGTATGGGAACATTGTCATGCACAGAGACACACACGTATATGCTCACACCTGTCATTCGCACCCCACTGACATGTTGCAATAAGGGACAGCTGACCATCGTGAGTATGGTCAAAAATATTTACAATATTTATTTGGGGGGGGGGAACAGCTGTGGGACCCTGTGCGAGTATGGGCCCTACCACCCCAGTCCCCAGTGGTGGTGGTAGTCCCAGGGCATGGGCCGGCACAGGGCAGGGGTGGCATGCGTGGTGCCCACACTCACACCCCCTGGGGGCTTTCATCACTGAGTGGCTGGCCAGGTGCGCCTGCCGCGCATCTGTCATTCATCATGTGCATCCGGTCAGCCACCACAGCCATGGTCTCCAGCACCCACCCCAGGATGCAGGTGTGCTGCCGCTGGGTGTGTGCCTGGGCACGCACAGCCGCAGCCAGGCAGAGGCCGCACATGCACCCGCACAGACACACATCTCCCCTTGTCTGTGTGGCTGCATGTATGGTGCGCCTATTTGCGGCTATGTGGGGCAGGCCCATGGCCAGATGGGGGCCATCACTGGCAATGTGGGGCAGATGGCTGGGGCCCCCAGTACCCTGTGGTGGCCTATGCCACTTGGGACTGGCCATGCCCTCACCCCCACCCCCCTGCCACCCCACCCCCTCCCACCCCCTCCCAGGCCTCCTACCCCACCACCCTACCCACCACCCCTCCCCCTCCCCAGCCTCCCCACACCTCCCCCTCCCCATCTGCCCCATGCACCTACCCCTTGCCCCTTCCTCCCCCTCCACCCCCACACCTCCCCCTCCTCCCACTCCCCAGGCTCCCAGCCACCCTCTCCCTCCACCCCACTCCCCCCTCCTCCCCTCCCACTCTCTGATTCCAGCATCCACCTCCTCCTCGGCCTCTCCACCCTCAGCTGCCTCCATGCCCTCCTGGTTGTCTTCAGCCGGCACTGGCTGCCTGGCTCCAGCGTTCAGCCCTGCTGGGCCCTCGTCTGCACGTGCGGCCACTGTGAGGGAGAGGTACGTACATTATCACCATGGTCACACATCTGGCACATCATTCAAACATGTCCTGTGGCCCCGCAGGCCGTTGGCCCACAGGGACGTGCCGCATCACTCACCGTCACGTTGGGTCTGCTGTTCCTGCTGCACCCACGCCACGACGCAGGGGTACCTGGCTCGCAGCTCATGGGCCTTCTTGCGCAGGTCCTCAACCTTTGGGGGAAGCAATGTGTGGGGACATTAGGGGACCGACATCCATTGCCAGCCGGTGCTGCACCACACACATACCTGCGTGCAGCAGGTGGCTGCCCCTGTTGTGTTCTGTGTGTCGACTGCTAGCTGTTGCCCCTGTCACACACATGTGTGCATTGCAGCTCTGCATGTCCAGGTTGGCCCCTACGTGCCCTCTGTGCGAACCCCCTGGCACCCATTGCTGCCCCGGCAGCCTATCTGTGTTTGGGCCTACAACACCAAACCATATGTGCCTTTGCCATGCTGTGGGTCACGGACACCATGCATGGGGGGCTGCATGGTGTTGGCATACATGCACGGTGTGCCGGGGGACAGGGCATGCACCACTTCCCGCACATATGCACCACTATATCAGCATGTCTGCTGCACCCATCAACCTGTCTGCAACCCTTGTCCAACATATGCACAGACTACATAGCCATGTGCCACTGTACGCACTGGTGTGGGTGATGATCATGTGTCTCACCAGTGGCCCTTGCACACAGCAACAGCCGCACCCGAGTGTGCCCTGGGGATGTGCCGCTATATGCCCTGCAGGCTCCAGCCACAACATGGCGATATGAGTGGCCTGCACACATCAGCCAGTGCACCTACCATAACACCATGATGGATCATAGACCTCTGTAATGAGGCCTGGGGCATCCTGGGGATTGGGCACATCTGTGCATCTTGAACAGGAGCAGGTACCATAACACCAAGATGGATAACAGACCTCTGTAATGAGGCCTGAAGCATCCTGGGGATATGGCAGACCTGTGAAACCTAAACAAGAACAGGTACCATAACAACAGGAGGGATAATAGACCTCTGTAATGAGGCATGGGACATCCTGGGGATTGGGCACATCTGTGCAACTTAAACAAGAGGAGGTACCATAACACCAGGAGGGATAATAGACCTCTGTAATGAGGCCTGGGGCATCCTGGGGGTCTGGCAGACCTGTGAAACTTAAACAAGAGCAGGTACCATAACACCAGGATGGATAATCAACCTCTGTAATTAGGCCTGCAGTATCCTGGGGATATAGCAGACCTGTGAAACCTAAACAAGAGCAGGTACCATAACACCAGGAGGGATCATAGACCACTGTATGTAGGTCTGCAGCATCCTGAGGGTCTGGCAGACCTTATAAACGTAACCAAAAGCAGGTACCATAACACCAGGATGCATAATAGACCTCTGTAATGAGGCCTGCAGCATCCTGGGGATAGGGCACATCAGTGAAACTGCAATGGGGTAAATACCATAACACTGGGATGGATAATAAATCTCTGTAATGGATTCTGCGGCCCCATGGGGACAGGGCAGATCTCCTAGGATCAAGAGGGAGGTCTACATTGATCCCATTTGGACACACAGCCACCTGCTTTTCCCTTGCTGTGCATGTCTGATATGTGTGTTGGTTACCAGGTTGTTGTTTTTTTAAGTTCTAGGTTTGGGTGCCTGTCCCCATGCACTTACCTCACGTGGATAGTCTGAGCCTCTATTATTATTATTATTATCTCTTTTTTATACTGCGCTCTTTAGAATTAGTGTGGTTTACATGTATACGAACAGGTACTTTTTATTCCCTTGTCCCCGAAGGGCTCACAATCTAAGTGTACCTGAGGCAATGGAGGGTTAAGTGGCTTGCCCAAGGCCACAAGGAGTAGCCATGGGACTAGAGACCCCAGTCCCTCCGGCCTGAAGTTGCTTGTCCCCATGCAGGAATTGAACCCCCAGCCTTCCAGCCTGAGGTAACCTGTCCCAACCACTGAGCTACTCCTCCCACACCCACACTGTAGGCAGGACCTCACTCTGCTGAGGTCCTGCCTATGGGTCGAGCCTGGAAATAGGCGCTCCTGGCAGAGGCATATTAATTCTGCCATCAGATAGAGATCTGCATAGGTGAATGCAGGCTTTCTCGACCTGGCAGCCATCTTGTCTGCTGTATGTGATCAGGCCTCGTATGATGCAGTAAAAATGCACCTGCGCAGTGTGTGCTTCTCAACGTGCGTACCCATGTGCATAGCCTCTGTTTCCGATGTGTGTTGGTCTATTTCCTTGGTCTTTTTGTTTATGTTAGAGGTATCCTTTTCTATATCTGAGTACAACTAGTCTTTCTATTTGTGACGTGCCCTATACCCATCTTTTTCCCATTCTGTTGTTCCCTTCTGGGATTTGAACTCACAAGACATTACAGTCTGACATTTTTCCTAACTACTGCGCTGCACATATCATGTTTTGTTGCTTTGACGGATCATCTTCTTGTGAGCATTGAGACCTGACGTTACAGCATGTCAGGCTTTCAGCCGTATGGGGCTCAGGCATGTGTTAGGCTAACGTTGATTACGGTGCCTTGGAGCATGCCTTATGCAACGGTACACTAAGGAGCGCATCCTGGGGCTCCCCAGCCCTAATAGCACGTTGTACGTTGCCCAATACCGAGCTTCAGAACATGGCGCATTCGTGGGTTCCTTCTATGGTATATTGTGCTACCACACCTTAGTAGGCGCATTACTGGGCCCATATTGTACGGTACCATATAGAATGCTCATTAGGTGCCTTGTGAGGCACCTTCTATGGCACCTAATCGGGGTCCCTAGGCAGTGCACCGTTCTGGGCACACCTGGACAGGTCATCCTCGTGGGCTCCCTGGGATATTTTGCCATTGTTCACAGTGGTATAACAATGTCATGGTGCCCTAGGTTGCCTGCAAGGTGCCTCAGGTTGGCATACATTATGTATGTCCTGAGATACTGATGTCACCCTAACACTGGATTGGTCATGGATTACTGCCACTGCACAGGTGATTGATAGTGAGGGCTGGAGGCTCCTAGACGTGTCATATCTGTGGCCAGACCATGTAGCTGCCAGTACTTTTGACAAACCTGTTGTGGGCAACTGTACCACAGCACTGGGTGTGGGCAATGTAAAGTACTGGGAGGACAGTGGGTGGCAGATGGTGGGCATACATGTTCCCCAGGGCTGCCTGGATGGTTACGATGAGGGTTGGACAGAGGTGTGGGCTGCCTGTCTGGGCTGCCAGGATGGTTACGATGAGGGGTGGACAGAGGTGTGGTGGTACCATACATCTGAGGTACAGGCAAGGCAGGCAACATAGAGGCACAATGCAGGACAGGGTCACAGTGCATGACCTGTGGTGGCAGCCTGCACAGGCAGTCCGGACTCTACTCATCTGACAGATGCAGATAATCGGACCAGAGGAATGTCGCCCACTGTGGTGAATCTCTTATGCGCTGGCAACCCATATCTGCAAAAAGATGAGTGTTAGAGGCATGCAAAATATCTGAGTTTGGCATGCATGGGAGAGGGGAACAATAGGGGATTGAACCCATGGACACAGTTTGGAACATCATTGTACGAACCAGTAAGCTATACCTCTATGGCCTGCTGTACAGCAATGCCTGGGTACAGAGGGACTGCAGGTCACCGCATGGACCATCTGCTCTGTGCGCCAGGTTAGGGTAATCGCACCAGCACCCATGATGCATTGCACATGCCGAACAGTGGTCCACAGCGGATCAACAAATGGGGTCTGGTAAGATGGACTGCCATGTGTGATACTGTCACAGAGTAGCTATGGACTCTGCCATTGTGCAGGTTCTGTATTCACCCTGAGGGTATGGATGGCTGCCCAGCACTAGGTCCTCAGTACATGTGGTGCTACATATAGGTCCTGCTGCACATCCCCATCACTGGCAGTGTGTGGCAAGTGTCCCAGGCATTGTGCCAAAGGCACCTCTGTGCCCATCTGTGTTACACAGTCACAGGTGTCCCCCTGGATCAGAGACCACCCAGATCAGTGTGTACCTAGTGTTAAGGTCTGGCTGCCATGGCCACCTGTTAGCAGGGTTGAGGGGTGTCCGGTGTCTTATGAGGGTTATGTACCATGGCCCCCTACTGTTCATAGTAGTATGCACTATGTGCTCCCAAGGACCCCATAACACCTATCTTGTAGGTGGGGGGGGGGGGGTGGAAGGACAGATGCCTGAGAACACAGGACTGACTGCAGGACCAGCAAGCCTGTTCCTGATGGCAAAGAATATCCCTCTAGGGTTAGTGCACATGAGACATACCTGTGACTGGAGCATTGGCAGACCAGCATTAATATGGGGTTGCCATGTGAATCTGCACTTGCCACATACCACAGTCTGCCATGCATCATCAGACAGCACTGTCAGACTTCACAGCTGATTGGGCCCCAAAACTGGGGACCACACAGGTATCACTGGAGACAGATAGTATAGAGCACTATGGGGGGAACCTGGACATTCCATGGTCACTGCTGAGTCAAGGTGAGACTACCCTCCCAGCATGACATGCTGTGGCCACCCTGCCATGCAGGTGGTGTTCGGACACTACAGTGTACAAGCCATTGCAATACTCCCTGTGCAGATGCAGCATGCCAAATTCACCCTATCTGGCCCATACCCACACTACCTTGCTCCTCATTATGCACATTTGCAGGCTAATGCTGGTAACAGTTGGACAATGTGGGCCGAGGGCGGGGCTGGCAGCCACAAAACTATGGATAGACATATACACACACACTCCTACTGCAGCATTGTGCAATGATAGGGGTGTTTGGCAACCCTGCCTGCCACACTGCCAACATTTCTGAATTGAGCAGGAGGTAGCAGTGGTGCTGTGATGTTACCTGCAACTCTGTGCTGGGGCCAGCAGCCTGCCTGTACAGCATGATTTGGATGGTGGAGCCTGTGTGAGTGGGTGTTTTCTATCCCTGTTGGCTGCTGCTGTGGGGATTGCACGGTTTGATGTTGTATATACTTCATAGGGTAAAATGTTGGGATGTATTCTGCAGGTTCCAACAGCTGGGACCTCTACCTGTGACCCTCTGCTCCTGGACACACTGGCTGTGTGTACTGCACCACGGTGTTGCCATGGAGGCCCAGCAGTCCCTGGAACTACCTTTACCTCTCAGCCAGACATTTACTGTTTTTCTGTTGTATCTACATAGTTGTGCAAAAATTTGTAATGTGTTCTACAGGGTCTGCAGCTGGGACCTGAACCTGTGACTCTCTGCTCTGAGTCACACTGGCTGTGTGTACTGCACCACATTAGTACAGCACTCCCTGGGCCATAACTTTATGTCTCCTCAGCCAGACCTTTCCTGTTTTTCTGTTGTATCTATGAAGTAGGGCAAGGGTTTATGATGTGTTTTTCAGGGTCTGCAGCTGGGACCTGAACCTGTGACCCTCTGCTCTGAGTCACATTGGCTGTGTGTACTGCACCACAGTGAGGCCACAGAGGCACAGTCCCTGGGCCATACCTTTACGTCTCCTTTGCCAGACTTTTTCTGTTGCACTGCACACCATGTACTGGTACAGGGCATGGCCTGCGTCCACTGCAGACAGGTGCCACTGCCCCCTCCAGCATGGACACCCCCACCATGCTATGCTGACATAACCATATGCTGTTGGTGCTTGTTGTACGCCATCCCAGGCCATCTACTGTTCAGGTAGGCAGGTGCCTATGGTGCATTTTCTGGGGTGGGAAGGCATACATGGACATCCCCACCCCCACCCCCCATCACCGCCTAACAACATTCTGTCCCTTCAACATGGTGGTGAGATGGATGCAGGGATGTCCTGTCTCTGCCCTGGAAACTATTGGCTAGTGTGGACAATGTATTTGTATCTTGTGTTTGGCCTTTGCCAGATGCTGTCTTTCAGACTTCCAGTTTCTATGTTCCTATGTGCCACCTGGGCAACACCCAGGTACTCCCTATGCCCCGTCTGCCCCCACTACATGTTCCACCTGCAGCCCCCTATGCCCCATTTACACCATTGCCATAGTGGCCTCTCATACTTGGGCACTATGGTTTTGCTGCAAATGGAACACTACTATCATGTTTCTTGTGCACCCTGCCTATGCTGTACATTGCTGACACTGAAATGGTTTCTCTCTCCTGCAAATGTCCATCTAATGGCAGGTTTTCATTCGCGGTAGGATTCAGCCCTTCATTTCAGCACGTTAGTGTGCAGGGAGCCTCTCCCCGCCCACTCCCTGCCCATTGACCCCTGCTCTCTGCCCTCTCTCCTCCTTCTGCAGTGTGTACCGCACCGTGGAACGCTTCTGCATGGTTTGTAACGTTACTGCACGTTAATGTTACATACCGTGGGTTAATGTTACCTAACGAGCGTTATCGTTACCTAATGCGCGGTCTGTAACATTACCGCAGTTTAGTAAACATACCCCAAATTGAGGGGGCCAGATGGGATACATTTGAAATTACTGAAGGAATTTAGAGCAGTTCTGGCAACTCCATTTTATGATCTTTCCAATGCTTTTTTGGAGTCAGGAATGATCCCAGAGGACCAGAGAAGGGCACATTTGGTCCCTCTCACAAAATATGGAACTATAGGCTGATTAGTAAAGTTGGGAACTACAGGCTGATTAGTATGATCTCTGTGGTGAATATATTTATGGAGACACTGCTGAAACAGAAGATAATGAGGTTTCCTGAATCCAATGGATTGTAGGATCCGAGGCAGCATAGTTATACTTGTCAGACAAATATGATTACTTTTGACTGGCTGACCAGAGCGTTGAACGAGAGGAAGCACTATATGTGGTGTACTTAGATTTCAGTAAAGCTTTTGATACTGTTCTGCACAAGTAATATCATATAGTCATAGCTTGCTGCATGCTCCACAATCTGGCACTAAGTGCTGACAACCCCTCCGTGAACAACAGGATACAGCAGACCCAGACCATGATGCAGATCGTGAAGTGCCAAAGCAGGATGATACTGGACAATTGCACCAATTAGGAATTGCAGCATTAGATGACCTCATACATATGCACTTCATGTGAAGGAAGGTGTTTAATTTCTGATACACAAAATAGGGGCAGTGAAGTATCCATCCTCCACCATCCCTTACCCACCCCATGCCCCTCCCAGCCTGTACCCTCCCATACCTTCCAGAACATGCTCTGTCCAACCTCATTTCCTCTGAAGTACCAAGAAATTCAGTCAGCGACCAAAAAAATGTGGCAGAAAGATATAGAAATATTTCCCATCATATTGGGATCCACAGGCTTGATTGAGTGATCACGCCTTGATAAGTTGCCTGTACATGTTATATCTTATAAATGCCAGAAGGAAGCTCTCTTTGGCACAATGCAAATACTATGGTGAGCGTTAGCAGTAAATTTGAGAGACTGAGATCATATTGCACCTACCCTGGCTAAAGAGTAAGGTTCACGGCTGGCACGGGAATGCACAAAACTAATCCAATTGGAGAAATTGCCAGCCAGGTGGAATTTCTGGTACTCGATCACCTCCCCATGGCAGAAGTTGTCTTTTCTGGTGAGCCACCTTTATTTTGGTGCCGTGACATGCCAAGAGACAACACTTATCAACATTTTTCTAAAACAGGGCTGTGCATATTTATGGTCCCATATTACAAATGTGCATAGGGGTGATTCTTGCACACCTCATTTTGTATATGTGTCATTCTGAAATGAGATTTAAACATGTGTGGTGTCCATTTTAGAAATGGGAGGGGGGTTTGGCAAGGTAGAGCTCATGGCCAACAGTGGGATGCCTCAGCTCCTGCCCAGCTAGCTCAGGGATTTGGAAACAGTGTGCAGGGTCTTGCAAGGGCTCCTATGTGTGAGGGGTGTACTCTTTTTGCCATTGTTTGGTTTGTCAACAGATTTTTCCATATTTCCTGTATCTACAGAAACCTGCCCCTTCACAATGTGTGGCTGGATGTTGGGGGAGAAGGGAAAGGTATTGAGTGAGACTGCTCACTGTGGTGCAATTGTGATGTACTAAGGATATTTTCTCTTCTTTCCCTGCAGGTGGTAACCATTAGGCCTTAGAAGAAGATTAATCAAGTCCTTGCAGTTCACCTTAAGGTGAAAACTAAAAGTCCCTTATAGTTGAAGGACTAGAAAAAGGGACTGCTACTTCTGGAGAGAGATCTGCAATTGTGAGTATATACTGGGAATTTTCTGAAAGGACTTCTTTGTATTGAAGCTAATTAATCTGTGAACCCAGTGTTTTTGTTAAATCAGTCAGGGCCTAGTAGCAGCAGTTTAAATTTAAATTTAAAACACAGAAGGGAACTTTCTGGTTACATTTCATACCCAGCAGAGAGCTTATAGTTTAAATTTAATAGTCACTCGGGTCCTAGTATCAGCAAAATACCTTTAGTTTAAATTTAAAACACAGAAGAGAGCTTTCTGGTTAAATTTAGAACCCAGCAGAGAGCTTGTAGTTTAAATTTCATAATAAGTCAGAGTCTAGCAGCAGCAAAGAGCTGTAATTTAAATCAAATCAGAATATAACTTAGCATAAAAGGCAAAACAGGGTCAGTACTCTTTGAGTGACAAATAAAGTCTTCTAGAGACCTTTACAACAAGTCCTTCTACCTAGGGGGCAAGAGACCTGTGAAACTATTTCAGTAGGTGTTAACACCAGGTGGCAGATCAAAAGGCCATTTTAAAAGACTCCTTCTATCAAAGGAAGGACTGTTAATCACCCAAGAAGTTGGTCACAGATTACCTCAACCAGCACAGGAAAGGGTACTGTGTAGCAGCCCTCTTTTAATAGGTGTTATTTCCCTACCTCCCTCCCCAACACGCACCAACCACTGGGATAATTGTAGCTTTATAGGTACTTAAACATCTTAAAGGAAAGGAGGTGCTCTCAGGTAAAGCTCGTTATCCAAATCAGTCATACTCTAAAGACATGAGATTAATTAAGCTTCAGGTGAACAAGGTATATTAAATGTATTAGGTACCATTTTATTAGTATAAATATCCATAATGACCCTTAGTAAGTAAAGAACTTAAAGATCTAAACACAAGCTTAAAACTAAGATGCAGACAGCAGTCCAGCAGCAAGATGGGGGCTTTCCAGTCTTTTGCATTGAGTGTCACATGTATGATTTTCTCCCAGTTGGTGAGAGGTTGTACATGTGCACTAGGTGCAAGGAGCTCTTTGCTCTCAGGGAATGAGTCCGTTCTCTAGAGGCTAGAGTAGCAGACTTGGAAGACATAAGAAAGACAGAGAGGTACATAGACGAGACCTACAGGGATATAGTCCTGAAGTCCCACCTCCACTCTGGCAGCATCCCTGTTGCCATGGAGGAGAGAGGTCACATGACAGGAGAGCATCACCTTGGTGTGGCAGGAAGAGATCCTGTAACTAGGACCTGTCCTCCAGGTGATGTAAAACCCTCTCGCACCGAGGAAGTTTCTCCAGGGCCATGTGCCCATGAGGGAAGGGTTAGGACAGCCTTAATAGTTGGTGATTCGATCATTAGGCATGTAGATAGCTGGGTGGCTGGTGGGTGTGAGGATCGCCTGGTAACATGCCTGCCTGGTGCGAAGGTGGTGGACCTCACGCGCCACCTAGATAAAGTCTTCGATAATGCTGGGGAGGAGTCTGGTGTCTTGGTACATGTCAGTACCAATGACATAGGAAAATGTGGTAGGGAGGTTCTGGAGGCTAAATTTAGGCTTTTAGGTAGGAAGTTGAAATCCAGAACTTCCAGTGTAGCATTCTCCGAAATGCTTCCCGTTCCACGCACAGGACCCAAAAGGCAGGCAGAGCTCCGGAGTCTCAATGAGTGGATGAGACAATGGTGCAAGGATGAGGGTTTTACATTTGTTAGAAACTGGGGAACATTTTGGGGAAAGGAGGGGCTCTTCCGAAGGGATGGGCTTCACCTTAACCGGGATGGAACCAGGCTGCTGGCATTAACCTTAAAAAGGAGATAGAGCAGCTTTTAAACTAGATAATAGGGGAAAGCCGACAGTCGCACAAGAGCGCATGGTTCGGAAGAATGTATTCATGAAGGATACTACCAAAAGCAGAGAGGTTCCAAAAAAGAGTAATGTAGCCCAAATGCCCTTGATTATGGAGCAGACAGAGCTTAAAAATCCCAAATTATCTATGCCTACCAATAGCCAGATTAATATGAATAAAATGCTTGCATGCAAATTCTAGAAGTCTAAAAAATAAGATGGGAGAGTTAGAATATATAGCACTAAATGAGAGGTTAGATATTTATTTTATTTAGCTGCATTTATATCCCACTTTTCACCAGGTCAAAGCAGTCGGGGGATATATTTAACATGAGGGGATATGAGAAACATGCACTAATACCTACAGGGAACATGGGCAATGGAGGGTTAAGTGGCTTGCCCAAGATCACAAGGAGCACCTGTGGGACTAGAAACCCTAGCCCTCCTGGCCCAAGTTTGCTGTTCTCTAGTGGGATTTGAACCAGTGACCTTCTGGCCTGTAGTACCTTGCTCCAACCACTAGGCCATTGGAATCTCAGAGACATGGTGGAAGGAGGACAACTAGTGGGACACTGTGATACCTGGGTACAAACTATATCGTAATGATAGAGCTGATCAAATTTGTGGAGGGGTTGCGCTCTATGTTAGAGAGGGCATTGAGTCAGAAAGGATTAAAGTTTTGCAGGAAACAAAATTTGCTGTAGAATCTCTATGGATTGAAATTCCATTGAAAAAGGGGAAGGCAATGGCAGTGAGGGTGTGCTGTCGACCACCTGGCCAGAATGAACAAATGAATGATGAAATGCTCAAAGAAATCAAGGAAGCTAACAAAAGTTACAGTGCAGTAATAATAATGGGTAATTTAAATTACCCCGGTATCGACTGGGTCAGTGTCACGGCAGGACATGCTAGGGACATAAAGTTCCTAGATGAAATAAATGACTGCTTCTTGGAGCAGCTGGTTCATGAACCGACAAGAGGGGAAGCCATATTGCACCTAGTCCTTAGTGGAACACCAGATCTACTGCAAGAGATAAGGGTGTTGGGGCCATTTGGCAATAGTGATCATAGTATGATCGCATATGATTTAATTAGTGGAGGAGGGATAGTAAGGAAATCCACAGTACCCTTTTAACTTTCGAAAGGGAGACTATGATAAATTGAGGAAAATAGTTAAGAAAAATCTAAAAGGAGCAGTTGCAAAGGTTAAAGACTTACATCAAGCTTGGGTGTTTTTGAAAAATACTATCTTGGAAGCCCAGACCAGCTGTATTCCATGCTTTAAGAAAAGTGGAAGGAAGTCCAAAAAACTGCCAGCATGGTTTAAAGGTGAGGTCAGAGAAGCAGTTGTTGCCAAAAAAGCATCTTTCAGGAAATGGAAAAAGGAGCCAAATGACGAAACCTGGAAAAAGCACAAGCACTGGCAAGTCAAATGGAAGGAATAGATAAGGCAGGCAAAGGGAGAATTTGAGAAGAAGCTTGCTGCGGAAGCAAAAACGCGAAATAAAGACTATTTCAGGTACATTCGTAGCAAAAAACCTGTGAGAGAGTCAGTTGGTCCATTAGATGATAGAGGGGTTAAAGGGGCACTAAGAGGTGACAAGGCGATAGCGGAGAGACTGAATGAATTCTTTACTTCGGTCTTTACTGAGGAAGATGTAGGGATGTTACCTATGACCGAAGTGGTATTTAAAGGTGCGGAAGAATTGAAGGAAATATTGATACATTGGGAAGATGTATTATAACTATTAGATAAACTGAAGAGTAGCAAATCACCTGGGCTGGATGGTATACATCCAAGGGTGTTGAAAGAACTGAAATATGAGATTGCAGACCTGCTATTAGTAATCTGTGAACTTTCATTAAAATCATCTGTAATACCTGAAGATTGGAGGATCGCCAATGTAACGCCAATTTTTAAAAAGGGTTCCAGGGGTGATCCGGGAAACTACATACCGGTGAGCCTGACGTCAGTACCGGGAAAAATGGTAGAAACCATCATAAAGAACAAAATTACTCAGCATGTGGATAGCCATGGCCTAATGGGAGACAGCCAACATGGCTTTAGACAAGGAAGATCTTGTCTTACTAATATGTTATGTTTTTTTGAAGGTGTTAATAAACAGGTGGACAAAGGTGAGTTGGTTGATATAGTGTGTCTGGACTTTCAGAAAGCCTTTGACAAGGTCACTCATCAGAGACATTTGGCAAAACTAAAGAGTCATGGGATAGGAGGCAATGTACTATTGTGGATCAGGAACTGGTTAAAAGATAGAAAGCAGAGGGTAGGGCTAAATGGCCAATTTTCCCAATGGAGAAAGGTGAATAGTGGTATACCCTAGGGATCTGTGCTGGGTCTGCTGCTTTTTGACATATTCATAAATGACCTGGAAAAGGGAATAACGAGTGAGGTTATCAAATTTGCAGATGACACAAAACTATTTAAAGTTGTTAAAACCCAAGAGGATTGTGTAAAATTGCAAGAGGATCTTGATAAATTGGAAGATTGGGCATCAAATGGCAGATGAAATTTAATGTGGACAAGTGCAAAGTTAAGCACCTAGGGAAGAACAACCCAAACTATGGTTACATGATGCAAGGTTCCACATTAGGAACCACCACCCAGGAAAAAGATTTAGGCGTCATTGTGGATAACATGTTAAAACCCAGAAGTATTGGGGTACTAGTTAAATACTATGCCAGTAATTACAAAAATATATTACTTGCCTGGCCCGAGGCCTATAACCTCTGGTGACCGGCAATCTGTAGCCTTGGCAGAACCTCTAGATTCCTTTGATATTACTAATTTTATAGAGTCTTCGCGTGACTTAATTGAAACTAGATCTACTCTTTTGGTGTCTTTCTCTTCGGAGATAGATAAGAGCACTGTCATGCGACTTTATTTTCGTAATAAGAATGCTGAATTCTGTGGTGGAAAAGTTAATATATTCCCAGATGTGGCCAGGCAAACTCAAGCTAGGCGTAGAGCCTTCTTGGCTCTTAAGCCACGGGTTCTCGCTTCTGGCGCAACTTTCTTCTTGAAATTTCCTTGCAAATTTCTGGTCACATCTGGGGGTACTAAATATGTGTTTATGGATGTTGGATCGTTAGAAGTATTTCTTAAGGGACTAGACCCTCAGGTTGTAGCAGATGCATAGGTATAAGGTGTGCTACGCTTTTCATTTTTTTTCCTTTGGTTGTTCTGTTAGCATTGTATGTAATAATTAGAGTTTGTTTAATTTTGGCTGTCGGCTGGATGTTCCCTCACCACTCCCCGTGATGTGGACTAAGCTTGTTTTCTTATTATTCTTGTGATAATTATTTTGCCTATGTTTGATATTTTGTATAACCTTAATAAAAATTAAATTGTAAAAAAAAAACCCTCGGCCCAGTGTGCAGCGGCGGCCAAGAGAGCAAATAGAATGCTAGGTATGATAAGGAAAGGAATGGAAAATAAAACAAAAAATATTATAAGGCCTCTATATCGTTCCATGGTGAGACCGCACCTTGAACATTGTGTGAAATTCTGGTCACCTTATCTTAAAAAGGATATAGCGTTATTAGAAAAGGTTCAGAGAAGAGCCACCAAAATGGTAAAGGGGATGGAAGGATACTCCTATGAAGAAGGGCTAACAAGGTTAGGGCTCTTTAACCTGGAAAAGTCTATAAATTAATGAATGGAGTGGAACGGGTAAACGTAGACTGATTGTTTACTTTATCAGAATATAGAAAGACTAGGGGACATGCAATAAAGCTAAAGGGTAAACTATTTGGGGGGGCGGAGCCAGCCGCGAAGCGAAATGGACGTGTAAGCTCAGAGCTCCTCTTGCCCGAAAAGAATCCTGAGCTTTTGATAGTTGCAATAACGCCTAAAGGTAACTTTGAATATACCTCTATAAAGGGCAGGATGACAACATTAAAACCGGCACGATTAGAGTTTCAACAAGGCACCAGTCCAGCGCCGAAGAGGCCGAAACTGGAGGCCGGCTCCCCACAAAAAATGGCGCCGCCTAGCAAAGAGCCGACCGGGGAAGGCATGAAAGAGATCCTAGCAGAATTGCATAACGTAAAGGAGCTAATTGTAAATAATACATCTTCCTTGGCAGCGATACAAGAAGACCTCAGTGAGCTGAAAGGTCAAATGCAAGACCTTAACAGTCGATTGACCACAACGGAAGGTGTTGTACAAAAACATGACGCCATGCTTGCCTGCGTTGGCTCTCTGTCTAAACGTGTTAAATTCGTGGAAGCGCAACTAGAGGATCAGAACAATCGTTCGCGGCAGAACAATGTTCACTTGGTAGGAGTCCCAGAAGGCACTGAAGGGACAGACATGATAGCGTTCCTCGAGAAACTGATCCCTGAAATGCTGCAGATCTCCTTTGACAAGGCCTTTGAGCTTGAACGGGCCCATCGCGTGCCAATGCACAAAATGGAAAACAGTCGCCATCCGAGACCAATTATTATGAAAGTAATGCGCTACCCACAGGTCTTGCAAATACTTCAAGCGTCGAAGAAAGCAGCATCACTGAAGTTTCAGGGGCAGAGGATCTCCTTCTTCCCGGACCTGAGCAAGCCTACGATGGATCGCAGAAAGGAATTACTTGCGTGCAGGCCTCTGCTGCAAAAACTGCAGGCACGCTATGGCCTCTACTATCCCGGTACAATGCGGGTTACACTGCACAACTCCACAAGAAACTTTACAGATGCGGGAGCGTTGCGCGACTTCCTACAAGAGAGCAGTGCTATGGACACTTGATAATATCCGTAGAGATGGCTGATTTGATAAGTATATGGGCTATTAATGGGAATATAATTAGGGGCTGGAATGTGCAAAGATATCTACACATGTATTTCTTAGATACTCTGAATAGAAAAGGTATACTTAGTGCGTCACGCAAGCTGGGATCCTAGCTGTTGCAATGCAACCCTATGTAGATTCACCTGTATAATATATGTTGTAAGCTAGTATAAATCGATAGCACTAAGTCCTGCCCATATATGAGTGTTATGTAATCGAAAGTTATGCTGTGAAGGGCAGTGTGGAGGCTATTGCATGGAATTTTCTGCTGAGTTAGGTTGGTCATTCGCCAACAGATGTTCAAATGTTAAGTTTAATGTTGTATGTGGACAATCCAATCTAGTAAGCTGCATCAACTGCAAGAATCCCTTAGTGGGTGATATCATAGAGTTCCCATGTCCAGTATTATCCCAATACGCCTCGTGCTATGAGTAGAATAACGTTACTGTCCCTGAATGTTAAAGGAATCACAAATCCAATAAAGCGTAAGAAAATCCTTACTTATTGTCAACAAAAGCACGCCGACATAGTCTACCTGCAAGAAACGCACTTGTCGGACAATGAGTCCTTAAAGGTAATCTCGGTGGCTTATCAATTTGTAGCTGCAGCACCCGCAGTGAAAAGAAAAGGAGGAGTACTGATATTAATGTGAAAGTCCTTAGCAGCAGTAGTTAAGGGTACCAAACAGGACCCTGAAGGCAGGTGGGTCAGCGCCACTCTGGAAATTGTGCAGAAATCCTATACGTTCATGAACATATATGCTCCAACAACAGATGACCCCTCCTTTTTTAGAGCCATTGCCAAGGTTTTGTTGGACATGTCCCACACTGAAATAGTGTTAGGGGGAGACTTCAACTTGATCCTAGATCCCCTGATGGATAGGAGTCCATATCGACCGATCCATAAAGTAAAGTCCCATGCAGTTTTACAGAGTATGATAAAAGAACTGCATCTCAAGGATACCTGGCGGCTCCTTAACCCTTCAGAAAGAGAGTACACCTTTTATTCGATGCCCCATGCTACCCAGACGAGGATTGACTACTTCCTTGTAACCAGTGGGCTGGTCAAGCAGGTAATAGCCTCTGAAATTAAGGCGGGAACAATTTCCGACCATTCAGCCGTCACGCTGGTCCTCGACCCCATGCAAACGCATCAGGTACCCTGTAGGTGGACCTTCAACAAAGCTCTGCTATCCGATGCGAATTTTGTGACATACATGAATAAGGAGATTGAAGCATATGACAAGGCCAACAATCCCGCCGAGACATCAATATGGGCCTGGTGGGAGGGATTTAAGGCAACCATTCGAGCGCACATAACCACCTACTCTATTCAAAAGAGTAAAGCCCAAAGGAGAGAACAACTAGAGCTAGAGGACCAGATAAAGGCGGGGGAGCGTCTACTGACAAAGCGGAAAGATTCCATGATTCTAATACGGCTGCAGAAGCTGCGCAGTAAATATAATACCATCCTCTCGACGCGGGCACAGGCTTGTGTCGGGCTACAGCAAAGCACCTATTATCACGAAAACAATCGAGCTGGATCGCTCCTGGCCAAATTACTGAAGGCGCAGAGAAGCATGACTCATATTGCGTCACTACACAATGAAGATGGGAATCCTCTACTGCAAAATGATCAGATATTAAAGCGCTGCAAAGACTTCTATGGAAAGCTATACACATCTGAGGTGGCCTGTAATGCAGAGAAATTCCAAGAATTCATTACTGGCATTGTCGGTCCCAAAATATCTGACACCCAGGCGTGTATGTTAGAGGAAGATTTCACCCTCCGTGAGATACAACAAGCCATCAGACAACTTGCCACAGGTAAAGCATCGGGTCCAGATGGCCTTCCCCTTGAGTTTTATCAAAAATGCCAGCAACGTCTAATTCCCATGTTATACACATACTACAGTGGATTGGCATCAGATTCTATGGAAGTGGGATCCTTCGCGGAGGCGACCATTGTGATCCATCCCAAGCCCGGACGGGATCCCCAGAAAATTGAGAATTATAGGCCTATCTCACTGCTTAATGCAGATTATAAAATATATGCGAAGCTGCTGGCGAATCGACTTAACAAAGTTCTTAGCTCGCTAATACATATAGATCAATGCGGCTTTATGGCCGGTAGGTCCACTTCTGATAATGGAAGATTGCTTGCGCATGTGATGCTGGCAGCTGAGAAGAATTCAGAGCCACTGATAGGCTTATCGCTTGATGCAGAAAAAGCCTTTGATAGGTTGGAATGGAACTTCCTGGTCCAGGCACTCAAGTGGTTCGGAATCGAAGATGCCTTTCTTAAGAGGATCATGGTCCTGTATGCCAATCCCACTGCTCGGATAGCAGCCAACTCTGAGACCTCCGGAGCTTTTGTGCTACAAAGAGGCACCAGACAAGGGTGCCCTCTATCTCCGTTACTCTTTAACCTGGCCTTAGAACCGCTACTGATCTCAGCTCGACAGCATGATCGACTCACTGGAATTACCCTGGCGGATGGCCCATGCAAACTGTCTGCTTATGCAGACGATCTCATACTGTTTATGCAACCCGCCTCCTTACCCGCGGCTCTGGATCTGATTGATGCCTACTCGGCAGTCTCCGGGTATAAGATTAATCGGACCAAAACGATAATTGTTCCCCTTAACTCTAAGGTGCGACCTGATATGTTTGCCGACTACCCTTTTCAGTTTGCCCACTCATCTTTCAAATACCTAGGGGTTGAATATGGACGTACTATGTCCGAGACTGTAATCCGTGCAGTGGAATGCTGTAAGAAAATTGTCAGCTCTTGTACCAATGCGTGGTCCCCTCTGAACTTTACCTGGTGGGGAAGGCTGGAGACGATTAAGATGATATTGGTTCCGAGACTTAGCTACATACTTGGCATGCTCCCAATGCCTTTCCCGCAAGGTTTCTACAAAACAGTGAATCGTATGTTACTATCCTTCCTCTGGAATGCGAAAGTTCCCAGGATAGCAGCGTGGAAACTTAAGCTATCCAAAGAGAACGGTGGGGTGCAGTTCCCTGATGTTGAATGGTTACATCTTTCAGCCCTGCTAAAACAAAGTGTGCAATGGGTGGTCGCGGGAGACTGTACAGAACCCCCGCGATGGCGGCATGTTGAAGCAGCTATGAATGACTTGCCCGACATGAGCATGATGATTGGCACTGTAAGTACGCGACGAAATGCGATTATCACGGCGACCGAACAGGCCTGTCACATTGTGTCATCATACATTGAAGGGGGTGAAGACTTTGCCTTGCAGACACCCCTCTGGTTGAATTGAGGTATCGTTATAGGAGGTAAACCGTTTCTATGGAAGGAATGGGAGAACTGTGGAATTACTGTTCTTGGACAGCTCACGCATGGCCCCTCCTTCAAAACATTTGAAGCGTTAACTGCGGAATTTGGCCTACCCAAAACGTGCTTTTTCCAATGGTGCCAACTCCGTTATTGCCTGAGCAGGGCAGGTGTCTCCCCAGTGTTGCTGAAACCAGGGTGGCCCTTGCTCCAAAAATTCCGCGAACTACAGCAGGACTCACGAATCCTTTCAAAATTTCTAAAATTGTTTCGAACGGGTTCCAATAAGATGTGTGTTGGCGTCCAATCATCTTGGTCAAAAGAAGCAGGGAATTATACACACCAGGAGGAGTGGGGTGCCTTTTGGGCTCTCACACGAGTCTCTAGAGCAGCGTCTTTAACGCAATCACTGTTTTTTCTCTCGCATCGAGCTTACCTGACTCCCGTCAAGATAATGAAATGGGCACCGCAAGCCGGAAACAGATGTTGGTCCTGTAAAGTGGAGATGGGGACACTGTCTCATATGCTATACTATTGTGCATATCTCCAAGATTTTTGGAAGGCTGTGCTGCGTAGAATATCTAAGATTTTTGGCTTTATAATACCCGCTTCCTATCAGATAATTATATACAAATCCACGATGACAGGCTTCGTACTGGGGCAACAGGAATCCCGGCTCTTTGATGTCCTGATCAATCTAGCCCTTAAGGTTATCCTACTCAATTGGAAGAACTTTGGGAAAGTTAGTAGTGATCACTGGTGGAACTTAGTTTGTCAGCACAAGTTTTACGAGGAATTCTATGTGAAGAAAAGACCAGGCCTGGCTAAGATGCTCATCAAATGGGAACCTGTCAACGTATACTTGAAGTCAGGCGTTTCCACACCCCCGATGGGATAAGGTTGATTATCCTGTCAACAACCAGTAATGATGGCACAAGACTGTTTGCTGTCATAAGATAGTTTGGTGTACGGCTGGATTGGATTGCCCTCTAATTTACTTTTAATTAATTTAGGTTATTTATTTGGTTGTTTCTTGTTGAAAGTTAACATATGTACTATGTATCCTATGCCTTCATCTACATTTTGTATTGTAACCACTTTTTTTATTTTCATTGTTAGTAAAAGGTTTTAAATAAATAAAAAAAAATAAATAAATAAAGGGTAAACTATTTAAGACTAATAAAAGAAAATATTTTTTCACTCAACGTGTTATCAAACTCTGGAATTTGTTACCGGAGGATGTAGTAAAGACTGTTAGTGTAGCTGGGTTTAAAAAAGGTTTGGACATGTTCCTGGAGGAAAGGTCCATAAACCATTATTAAGAAGGGACCCAGGATATCAATGCTTGACCCAGTACAAGCATTGTGGAACCTGTGTCTTTTGGGGAAACTGCTAGGTACGTATGACCTAGACTGGCCACTGTTGGAAACAGGATACTGGGCTTGATGGACCTTGGTCTGACCCAGTATGGCATATCTTATATTCTTATGGTCTTACTTATTAGATATACAGTAATTGTATTGGTTCACGTTTCTCTATTCCCCTAGCAACTTTAAACAACCAAACAACTTTAAATAGATAAAATAAAATCTTTAAAACTTATGATGCAGACAGCAGAGAGATGAGGGCTATCCAGGCTTTTGCCTGAGTGTTACATATATGATTTTCTCACAGTTGGTGAGAGGTCTTATTTATTTTATTTATTTATTTCTTTTTTATGCCATGCTCTTTAGAATCAGTGCATTTTACATGTATACTAACAGGTACTTGTACCTGAGGCAATGGAGGGTTAAGTGGCTTGCCCAAGGCCACAAGGAGTGGCTATGGGACTTGAGACTCCAGTCCCTCCGACCTGAAGTTGCTTGTCCCCATTTGGGAATTGAACCCCTGTCCCTCTGGCCTGAGGTAACCTGTCCCAACCACTGAGCCACTCCTCCCTCTTATGTGTGTATTAGGTGCAAAGAGCTTTTTGCAGA
This sequence comes from Ichthyophis bannanicus, assembly GCA_033557465.1. NCBI lineage: Eukaryota > Metazoa > Chordata > Amphibia > Gymnophiona > Ichthyophiidae > Ichthyophis > Ichthyophis bannanicus. The sequence goes on along the minus strand of CM066031.1, from coordinate 1,727,081,111 downwards.
CTTGGAGCAGCTAACAAAAACAGAGAGTTATATAGATGAGACTTACAGAGATGTAGTAGAGAAGTCCCACTTCCAATCTGGCAGCCTTTTTGCTGCCATGGAGGAGAGGAGTTATGAGGAAGGAGAGCATCATTTTGGTGTGGCAGGAAGTGATCCTAGAGCTAGGTCCTGTCCTCCAAGTTATGTAATACCCTCTCGCACTGAGGGTTAGGACATCTGTTATAGTTGGCGATTTAATCATTAGGCATGTAGATAGCTGGGTGGCCAGTGAACATGAGGATTACTTGGCAACATACCTGTCTGGTGCGAAGGTAGTGGACCTGACGCGTCACATAAATAAGGTTTTAGATAGTGCTGGGGAGGAGCCTGCTGTCTTGGTACATGTTGGTACCAATGACATAGGAAAGTGTAGGAGGGAGGTTCTGGAAGCTAAATTTAGGTTTTTAGGTAGAAAATTGAAATCTAGAACTTCCTGGGTTGTATTTTCAGAAATGATTCCTGTTCCATGCACAGGATCCAAGATGCAGGCAGACTTCCAGGATGCATGGATGAGATGATGGTGTAAGAAAGAGGGTTTTGGATTTGTTAGGAACTGGGCTACATTCTCAGGAAGGGGTGGGGTGCTTTTCCAAAATGACAGGCTTCACCTTAACCAAGATGGAACTAGGCTGCTGGCATTATTCTTTAAAAAGGAGATATAGCAGTTTTTAAACTAGAAAATGGGGGAAAGCCGACAGTTGCCCAAGGACTTAGAGAATGGGACGACTCAGCCCTGCTGACTCAGTACGGCTGGCTCAGCACTGCCGACAGCATAGCCGGCTCAGCAATGCCAACTCATTGTGGGCCATCTTACTGCGGTTTGGCTTATTTTGGGGTCAGGTGTTTTCAGCGGCATTCTCCCTCTCAGTTAATTTGGGGTCAGGTTTGTTCAGTGGCATTTTCTCTCTCATGATGTTCTCCCTCTCAGCGTTCTCCATTCAGTCTTGTCTAAATGTAACAGCTCTCTCTTACTATTGCTTTACTACTCCCTGCTTTTCCTGCTGCTGCTGCTTTCTAACAGAAAGAGCATTAAGATATGCCATACTGGGTTAGACCAAGGCCCATCAAGCCCAGTATCCTGTTTTAATCAATGGCCAACCTATGTCCATCCATGGTTATCCACGGGTAAGCAGTGGATTTCTCTAATCCTCTTTAATAATGGTTTACCCATTCCACTCCATTCAGCCACGGTGAGTTGATATAGGCATGGTATGTTTTATATCTCTATAACATTTGAGGAATTATTTTCATGTGTTTTTTATATTTGGTAGTATCTTGCATGTGAAGAGCTGCTGTTTTCTGTCTTTGAAGCCCTGCTACTTGTGAGATGGATGTGATAGTTCTAAGCCAGAGAGAAAGGCTAAAGTTTGCATCTCATGGATACCTTTATTTACATACTATTTATTTATTTATTGTTTTTCTATACCGCACTATTCGGCATCAGCGTGGTTTAAAGTTTGCATCTAGCGAAGTGAAAGAATCGGTTAAATTCTGGCTTTGCGAACAGATGGGATGATGCAAGGCCAGAATTCACACCAGAAACGGGGAGGTGATTAAGCTAATCAATCGCCATTCTCACCATCCTTCGTCAGTGAATGTTGAAGTGGCAAGAATTGTGACAGGGAAAATGCGGTGAGCTACAGAAACTGTGGAAGGGACAAGTCAAAATTATTCATTTGTGCATGTCCAATATGAGCTCAGCGGTTCATGCTGCGATTCAGAGAACTGAAACGTTACAAAAAACAATCCAGCCAAGATGAAATCAATTAAGAGCTGTACCTCTGACCCGGTCACACTGGGTGATCTTGGTCTGCCAGATGCATACAAGATGTATGAACTGACAACAGGTGTGCAAGAATCATTTTTGCTAGGGGATATTAGAGAGAGATCCCAGAGAATGTTAATCTTCAGCAGAGAAATTTGGCTGGACATTTTGAAGACTTCGAACACATGGTATGTGGATGGCACATTTGCAATAGCCCCCAAACAATTTGCCCAGGTTTATGTGATCCTGGCAAGAACATATGGGGGCGTGCATCTGGTGCTGTACTCCCTGCTGCCAAACAGCACTCCACATATGGGCAGTTGTTTGATTTTATTAAAACACTGGTACCAAATATATGGCCACAGTCTCTTTACTGTGACTATGAAATGGCTGTCATGAAGGCCATAAAGGCATGCCTCCCAGAAGTAGCTTTAAAAGGCTGCTTCTTTCATCTGGTTCAGAACATGAGGAAGCATTTGGCGTCAATAGGTGCTGTTTCAAAATACGACATAAACACGGAGTTTGCCCTTAGAGCCAAAATGGTTGTGGCCTTAGCATTTGTGCCTGTCCCGGATTTGGGAGATTATGTTGCTGCTCTGGAAGGACACCTGCCTGAAGAGCTTCATCCTCTGCTCAAATGGTTTGAGGGCAGCTACATTGGTTGCAAAAATAGGAAAGGAAACGATAGACAATTTCCTCTGTTTCCTCCATCTATGTGGAATCTGTTCGATAGAAAACTGAGAGCCGCGGATCACACTAACAACCATTCTGAAGCTGCTCATCGTCACCTCTGAGCCCGACTTGGAATGTGCCAACCCACAATCTGGAAGTTCATTAATGGCCTCAGAAATGTGCAGAAGGACTGAGATGCCTATTATGAACAGCTTGTTTCAGGCTACAGTCCTCCAGCCAAGTTGAGAAAACACTGCAAAGCTGATCAACGTATTTCAAAGATTGTGTCAGATTATGGCACCAGACACCCTATAGAGTACTTGCGTGCAATAGCTCATAATTATCAGATAGCATAACAAAATCTTTTCTGATGTTTTACTATTACACCTTTGAACATTCAAAATTTCATTTGAAAAAAAAAACAAAATTTTCTGATAGCTTAATAAAATGTTTCTGGATGTTTTAATATTGTATTTACTATTGCACTTTTTTGACATTTCCTAATTTCATCTCTTATATGAGGCTAGCAATGGGTCTAGGACAACTCAGCATGGCACACTGAGTTGGCCACACTGAGTTGACACACACTGAGTTGACCCACACTGAGTTGTCCTAGACTCGGTGCACATGTTTGGAATGATGTATCTTTGAAGGATACTAGCAAAACAGTAAAGTTAGGACATCCTGATAGAGAGGGTCCAATAAAGGTAAAAGTAACCCAGGTACCTTTAAATAAAAAAACAGACTGAGTTTAAAGATTACAAATTATCCCTGTCATCTGATAGCCAGACTTAATATGAACAACAAAAAACCCTTTGAAATGCTTGTATGCAGATTCTAGAAGTCTAAAAGATAAGAGGGGAGAATTAGAATATACAGCACTGAATGAAATGTTACATATAATTGGCATCTCAGAGACCTGATAGGAGGATAACCAATGAGACACTGTGACACCAGGCTATAAACTATATCATAATGAAAGAGTAGATCACATAGGTAGAGGGGTGATGCTATATGTTAAATAGGACATTGAGTCAAACAGGATAAAGATTTTACAGGAAATTCAATATATTGTAGAATCTTTATGGATAGAAATTCCATGTAAAAAGGGGAAGGGAATGACAGTGGGGATATACTATCACCCACCTGGCCAGAACAAACAGACAGATGATGAAATGCTAAAAGAAATGAGGGAAGCATGCAAAGTTTACAACACAGTAATAATGGGAGATTTTGATTACCCCAGTATTGACTTAACCCTCCATTGCCTCAGGTAAGCTTAGATTGTGAACCCTTCGGGACAAGGGAATTAAAAAAAAAAAAGTGCCTGTTAGCATATATCTGTAAAACTGCTTTGACCTGGTGAAAAGCGGTATATAAGCACAGCAAAATAAATAAATAAATAAATTGACTAGGTCAGTGTTATATCAAGCCATGCTAGGGAGATAAGGTTTCTAGATGAAATAAATGACTGCTCCATGGAATGACTCAAGGGGATGCTATTCTAGATCTAGTTCTTAGTGGAACACAGAATCTAGTGTGAGAGGTAATGGTGTTGTGGCCACTTAGCAATCATAACATGATCAGATTTTATTTAATAAATGGAGAGAGAATAACAAGGAAATCCACTGTGCTAACATTTAACTTTCAAAAAGGAGACTATGATAAAATGAGGAAACTGGTTAAGAAAAAACTAAAAAGAGCCACTGCAAAGGTTAAGAGTCTGCAACAGGTCTGGATGTTATTTAAATATACTGTCTTGGAAGCCCCGACCAGAACTATTCCGTGCTTTAAGAAAGGTGGAAGGAAGGCCAAATGACAGCCAGAAAGGCTTAAAGGTGAGGTCAAAAAGGCTGTTATACCTAAGAGAAAATCTTTTAGAAAATGGAAAAAAGAGCCAAAGGAAACAAAATAAGCACTAGCAAGTTAAATTCAAGGCATTGATAAGGCAGACAAACAGAATTTGAAAAGAAGCTTGCCATGGGAGCAAAACGCATAATAAAAACCTTTTCAAGTACATTGGTAGGAAAACAACTTTGAGCGAGCCAGTTGGACCATTAGATGATAGAGGGGTAAAAGGGGCACTAAGATAGGACAAGGCCATAGCGGAGAGACAGAATGAATTCTTTGTTTCACTCTTTAATGGAAGGCTCGGAAGCACCAGCTTTTCCTCCAGCACTACTCTCACATCCAGCCATACACAACCACCAAGACAGCCCCCCCAAAACACCCACAACACACAGTCTCAGCCCTGCACATTAGCACTACCAGACACCCTGGTATGCACATGTATATAGTCACCTAATCTTGTAAATAGTCACCAAGCAGCCCTGTCGCCACTTCACTTCTGTTGACCCGACTGCTTAGCCTGTATACAGTTACTTAAACGAGTAGCCAAGCTGACCTGGTCAAACACTACTCCATGACGTACTGCGTAGCCTGTACATAGTTACCCCAGTTAGCCCAAGTTGCAAAACCTGTTCATTGTAAGTACAGTACGGGCGCTGCCTGCACTGTACAAATTTGCTGTTGACTGTAAACCGAGCTGATTTTAAAGAGCGCGGTATAGAAAAGTCTTTAAATAAATAAATAAATAAATAAAAATAAAATAAAATATAGGAAGCTTACCCATGCCAGAAATGATATTCAAAGGTGATGTTTCAGAGAAATTAAAACAAATCTTGATAAATTGGTTAGATGTAATACTGTTATATGATAAACTAAAGAGCAGCAAATCGCCTGGACCAGATGGCATAATCCCAAGGTGATGAAAGAACTGAACTATGACATTGCAGACCTACTTTTAGTAATCGGTGAACTATCATTAAAATAATCTGTAGCACTTGAAGATTGGAAAGTGACCAATGTAATGCCAATTATAAATAGTCATGGCTTAATGACAGAAAGTCAACATGGATTTAGCCAAAGAAAGTCTTCTCTCACTAATCTGTTATATTTTTTGAAGGTGTTAATAAGCAGGTAGATTAAGGTAACATCAGCAAAATCCGCCCCTTACTCTCTGAACACACTACCAAAACGCTTATCCACTCCTTAATCTCCTCTCGCCTCGATTACTGCAACCTACTCCTCACTGGTCTCCCCATGAGCCAACTCCTTCCCCTTCAATCTGTACAAAATCATGCTACTCGACTAATCTTCTGCCAGCCTCACCATGCCCACATTACTCCTCTTCTCAAGTCACTTCACTGGCTCCCTGTCCTATTCTGCATTCAATTCAAGCTTCTCCTGCTGACCTATAAATGCATTCACTCTATGGCCCCTCAATACCTCTTATCTCTTATCTCTCCCTACGTCCCCACTCAAAACTTGCGCTCCGCCAACAAATTACTTCTATCAATGCCTTTCACCCACACCGCAAACTCCCAACTACGCTCCTTTCACCTTGCTGCACCATACGCATGGAATAGCCTACCTGCATCTGTGTGCCAGGCACCCTCCCTGGCCCTCTTCAAATCCAGGTTGAAGACCCACCTCTTCACCATTGCATTCAGATCCTGACTTCCATCCTCATCTTACCCTAACCCCCGTCAACGTTTATGACTAAACTATAGACCAAACTGTACCACACCGTACCTTCCGCAGAACTGACTATTTCTCTGTACTCTTCTAACTGACTAATGCTCTGTACTCTTTGAACTAGATTGTAAGCTCCAATGAGCATGACTCTGATGGGCAGGGACTGTCTCTTGTATGTTGGCTACCTCTTGTAGGTTAGCTGTGCAGCGTTGCGTGTGTGGCACTTTATAAGTGATAAATAGTAAATAGTAATCCATCTGCCAACCAGTTTTCATGTTCTGGGTGGTATGCTGTCTTCGAGATACCAAAATCCAAGATGTTACAGAGAGTTTGACAAGGTTCATAAAGCTTACTGGCTATCATCTGATGCTACTCATCCATGTTGGTAGAAATGATACTGCTAGGTATCCCTCTGAGTGTATCAAGAGTAACTTCATGGCTCTGGGAGAGAGGGTGAAACAGATAGGCATGCAGGTGGTGTTCTCCTCAATCCTCCCTGTTGAGGGTAAAGGCGGAGCCAGAGAAGCTCACATCTTAGAACTGAATACATAGCTGAGTGGATGGTGTATTCACAAGCATTTTGGTTTTCTAGACCATGGGATGATTTTCCAAAAGCTGCTGAGCAGAGATGTTATCCACCTATCCAAGAAAGGTTGACGTGTTTTCCGCAGCAGACTGGTAAACCTACTAAAGAGGGCTCATTATATTAAAACTACAGAATTGTAGTGCTTATGAGAAAAGGAGGAGGCACTGTGGGTTAAACTGGAAAGAGAATGGAGCATCCATTTGCATTGGTGTTGTATACAGATTTCCTTCACAGGAAGAAGAAGTGGACAGAGATTTAATTGAAGACATTTGCAGTATTGCTATCAAAGAAGTGCCACTGAGAGGTGATTTCACTATACCAGAAATTTATTGGGACATCTTTGCTGCAGTGTTATCTAGAAGTAAGGAGACCCTGGATTCTTTATGGGAAGAACAATTCTAGCAAATGTTACAGTGGGTTTTCATCTCGCATCCAGTGCTCATCGGATGGTTTATTGCCTTGATGTTACTTATAGGATCTATGCTGGATGTTCAATTTGTGGTTCCTACTGTATATTATTATTATTATTATTATTATTAAACACTTATATAGTGCCGCAACATACGAAGCGCTGTACAAACATACAAGAGAGACAGTCCCTGCTCATCAGAGCTCACAATCTAATAAGACAATACAAAATAAGTTACAAAATACAAATAACATTTACAGGACAAAGTAAAAAAATGTTGATGGAGAGATCAAGATAGGGCAAGACAGGAATGAAAAGCAGTAGTGAAGAGGTGGGATTTGAGTCTGAACTTGAAAATGGGCAGGGAGGATGCCTGGCACACAGAGATAGGAAGACAATTCTAAGCAAAGGGTGCTGCCAGTTGGAAGGAGCGAAGTCTGGAATTGGCAGTACGAGTAAAGGGCACAGATAAATGAAGACTACTAGAAGAGCGAAGTAACCGAGAGGGAGTGTAAGGAGAGATAAGAGACAAAAGGTACTGGGGGGAAGAAGAGTAAATACATTATAGGTTAGGAGGAGAAGTTTAAATTGGATACGGAGATGGATGGGAAGCCAATGAAGCGAGATGAGGAGAGGAGTGATGTGGGAAAAGCGAGACTGGCGGAAAATAAGTCGAGCAGCGGAGTGTTGAATTGAGGAAAGAGGTGACTCGCAGGGAGGCCGGCAAGGAGAAGGTTACAATAATCAAGACGGGAGGTGATTAAGGACAATCATCTTAGTGGTATCAACAGAGAGGAAAGGGCAAATTTTGCAGATATTGTATAGAAAGAAACAACATGTTTTAGCAATGAGCTGGATATGTGGAGAGAAAGAAAGAGAGGAATCAAAAATAACACCAAGGTTACATGCTGAAGAGACAGGGAGGATTACAGAGTTATCCACAGAGAGAAAGAAAGGGGAAAGAGGAGGAGAGGCATATGGGGGAGAGATAAGGAGTTCAGTTTTGGCCATGTTCAGTTTTAAGCGGTGGTGGAACATCCAGGTAGCAATGTCAGAGAGGCAGAGTGAGGTCTTAGACTGGATTTCAGGAGAGATAACAGGTGCAGAAAGATAGATTTGAGAGTCATCAGCATAGAGATGATAGTGAAAGCCATGGGAAGAGATAAAGGCACCAAGGGACTGGGTATAAAGAGAAAAGAGGAGCGGACCCTAAGACGGAACCCTTTGGTGGCCCCTCCCCTTCTTCAACCCAGGTAGTGGGGTTGAAGAAGGGGAGGGGCCACCAAAGCACACACTGAAAGAGAGATGGGAGAGATAGGAGGAGAACCAAGATAGTACAGAGTCTTTGAAACCAAGTGAGGACAGGGTGATAAGAATAAGGTTGTGGTCAACAGTGTCAAAGGCAGCAGATAGATCGAGAAGAATGAGGACAAAGTAGAAGCCTTTGGACTTAGCCAGGAACAAATCATTAGAGACCTAGTAAGAGCTGTTTCAGTGGAGTGTAGGTGCGGAAGCCGGATTGTAAAGGATCCAAGAGGGCATGAGAGGAGAGGAAATCAAGACAAAAGTGGTAGACTGCATGCTCAAGTTGTTTAGAGATAAAAGGAAGGAGAAAGATGGGTTGATAGTTAGAAGGACAGGTGGGATCAAGTGAGGGTTTTTTGAGGAGGGGTGCAACCACAGCGTGCTTGAAATCAGAAGGGAAGGTTGCAGTGGAGAGAGAGAGAGGTTAAGAATATGAGAAATAGAAGGGACAATAGTTGAAAAGATGGAGCTAAGGAGATGAGTGGGGAAGGGATCAGAAGAGCAGGTAGTAAGTCTGGATGATACTATGGAGTATACTAACTTTTGCATCAGTACTGTAAAATCCTGGATGGCACACAACAGATTGGCACTGAAGGTCAACAAAACTGACATTTTGTTTTTGTCCTGGGTACTCCCTGACCTAATATCACTTATGTGAACTGGGAATTGTTTGTTATTGGTGGGTTTTCAAGCTCGCAATCTAGGGGTAGTATTTGATACCCAGTTGAATATGCAAGCTCATATATAGAAAGTCACAAAGGCTGCTTTTCAAGCTGCATTTACTTCGCAAACTTAAACCCTTTTTGTCAGCTGAGAATTTGCATATAGTAGTTCAAGCTTTGGTTTTGTCACCACTTGACTATTGCAATAGTTTATTCCTTGGGCTCCCTTTGTATGCCATTCAGTCTTTGCAGTCAATACAGAATCCTGTGGTACATTTTCTCTCTGATAGTAGACAGTTTGAGCATATTTCTACTGATTTATGTAAGTTACATTGGTTGCCAATTAAATTTCTAATTTTGTATAAAGTCATTATGTTGGTATGCAAATCTCTTAATCATAAAGCTCCACTCAGTTTGTTGGCTTCTTTATGGGTTTACTGCTCTCCTCATGTTTTGCGCTCCAGGACACATTCTTGTTAAATGTTCCATCATTTTGGCAGATTAATTTTCAAGTGTTTCGGAATAGGATCTTTTCTATGGCTGTTCCACATATTTGTAATGCTTTGCCTGCAGAACTGAGTTGCACTGTGGACATTTTGGTGTTTTGAAAAAAATTGAAAGCACATTTATTTCAGCAAGCCTTTCTGATTGTCTGCATGAATTAGTTTTTATGCAGATAGTGTCAGATTCATTTGGGCATTGGTAAACTAGGAGGTTTAGGTGCTTTTTGGGTATGAGTATATTATTATTATATTAGCATTTTTGGTTTAACTTATATATGTTTTATGTTATCCGCCTTGGTTTTAGTGCGTAATAAAATTTTATTAAATAAATAAATAAAAGAGAGGGTCTGAGACTAGGAAAAACTAAGGGGTATGTTTACTAAATCAAGGTAAGGGAGCATGTCTTTCTGAGTGGTAATGGCAGCTATAAGGGGTTACCGTGTGGTAAGTGTGCTAGGCATGTTAGAGGCGTTCCACCGTTAAGGATGGTAGTGAACACTTAACGGGTGATAACAGGACATGTTGTGTTAAGGTGTCTTTCATGTACCTTAACACAGGAAAGCCTCTGAAACACTGAAAGGGGGGCAGGGAATCCATTGGAGAAGGTATGGATGCAAGTACAGTTGGTAGCTGATGGAGTTGATTCATCTGATATGTGGCTATGTGGCAGTATGTGTGATGAGCGTGTTTGACCGTATAGCAGGCCTGTGCTGTTGACTAGGCGAGATAGGAAGCTGCCTAGTGATGCTGGTCAGTGTGGGTGTTGGCAGTGTCATGGGTGGATGGTGGTGGCAGTGGAGTTAGCGGAGGGGTTGCAGCAATTAGGGGCGCTGTGACAGGTGTGCAATCCTAGATGCTCCTGAAAACATACATCATGCTGTAAGCTATATTATAGCATTTGTGAGGTATGTACATGTATCCAGATGTACTGTAGTATGTGGCATGCCATAGGCCAGGACAGTGTCTGGGTGGAGGCAACATGTTCCTGATGTGAGCAGCAAAGTGAGGATTGTCCAGGAGAGGTGTGCATGATATGGCTAACTGCTGCAAATGACCCTTGATGGCTATGGTGCTGCAGCTTACTGGCAAATACATGAATCCCCCTGATGGCCAAGTGGTGGGTGCAGGGCTGTGTCATGGATTTCCCAAGCAGAGAGATTTCAATGCGTGTGGTGGGTGGATGTATGGGATCTTATTGGCTAAAAGTATTTGGTGTGTGTGATCCAAAAGTAGCAGTGCCATGGGGTACATGAAACACCATTTGTGTGGGTGGGACTTGTGCCTCAGCCTGTGCAACTACAAGACAATACACTTGACAGAGTGGCATGATATAAAGGGACAAGTTGAACCTATTTGTCCCGTGTATCCAGAGTGGCCAAAAGTCTGTATATAGTTACCCATGTTAGTCCCAAGCTACACCACTTGTTCATTGTAATGTACAGTGCAGGTTTCCACCACACTGTACAGATTATTGTTTGCCTGTAAACCACACTGATTTTAAAAGGTGTGGTATAGAAAAGATATTAAATAAATAAATGTGGAGCAAGTAATGATGGCAAAAGGCAGCCGCACCTCTTCCCAGGCGTCTCAAAACACCAGGACTTGGAACGTGTCAGGAGGGCATGGGTGCGCATCACAAGGCGCTTCAACCGTGTAGCAGACTACCCACGTGAGGTAAGTGTATGGGGACAGGTCATAAGAACATAAGAACATAAGATATGCCATACTGGGTCAGACCAAGGTCCATCAAACCCAGTATCCTGTTTCCATAAGTGGCCAATCTAGGTCATATGTACCTAGCAGTTTCCCCAAAAGACACAGGTTCCACAATGCTTGTACTGTGTCAAGCATTGATATCCTGGGTCCCTTCTTAATAATGGTTTATGGACCTTTCCTCCAGGAACTTGTCCAAACCTTTTTTAAACCCAACTACACTAACAGCCTTTACTACATCCTCCGGTAACAAATTCCAGAGATTGATTACACGTTGAGTGAAAAAATATTTCCTTGTATTTATTTATTTATTTATTTATTGCTCTTATATACCGCACTCTTAAAAATCAGCGTGGTTTACATACAACGATTCTGTGCCGAATAGGTACACTTTTAGGCACTTACAATGAACAGGAGGTTAAACTTGGGTTTCAAACGGGGGAACTATATACATCAATTTCAATTTATTTACATTATGTACATGCATTGATAGTAGCTCATGAGTTCCTAATTGGGTGTGTGATAGATGGTGTTAGACTGGTGGTTTGAGAGTAGTGCATAAGGAAGAGATGATGTTTTAGTGCCTTTCTGAATTGGGTTAGGTCTGTTATAGCTCTGATGGTGGTTGGAAGCGCGTTCCAACAGCTAGGAGCATAGAACTTGAAGGCTCTGTTCCTTGTTTTCATGGTGCATTTTGTTATTTCGCTGGGGATCTGTAGGGCATTTGCTGTGCATGTTCTCCTGGCTCTGTTCACTGAGATGGGGTGAACAAGGTCTGTTAGGGATGTGGGGGCTATTTTGTTGATGGACTTGAATGTTATGATGATTACTTTATAGGATAGCCAGCAGTTGATTGGTAGCCAATGTAGATCCTTGAGGATAGGGGTAATGTGATCACCTCTGGCAGCTCCGCTCAGGACGCGTGAGGCAGCATTCAATGCCAACTGTAAAGGGTTTAAGGTGTTTTGGGGTAAGCCATGCAGGATTACATTGGCATAATCAAAGTGGGGGGTCACCAGTGCCTGAAAAACTGATCTGAAATCATCGGTTTGCAACAGGGGTTGAAGATGTCTTTGAGTTCGTATCTTGTGGTATATCTGTTTGATGGTGTTGCTGATGTGGGCTTTGAAATTGAGCTGCTGGTCTAATATAACACCTAGGTAGCGGATGCTGAGTCTGCTCGAGAGTTCTGCATCTCTTGTTCTTAAGGTTGGAGGTGAGAAGGATTGGTTTCTAATAGCGAATAGTATGTCAGTCTTGTTAAAGTTGATCTTGAGGCTCTGTGAATGGAGCCAGTCAGTTATGGCATCAAAGTACTTTACCAGTTGAGAGAAGTCCGGGTTCTCAGTTGTGAATGGGGTAAAGAGCAATACGTTGTCTGCATAGAGTAGGCATGAGATGTTAAATGAGCGGATTATCTCGCATATAGGTTGCATAAAGATATTGAATAGGAGGGCAGAGAGAGATGAGCTCTGTGGTACACTATGCTGTTGTTGGAAAGGCTGGGAGGTTGTGATTCCTGCACGAACCTGTTGCCATCTATCGGTTAGGTAGGATTTGCACCAATTCCATGCTGATTCGCATATCCCTTTATCTTGGAGCCGAACTAGGAGTTGCTCGTGGTTTACAGAATCAAATGCGGCCGCGATGTCTAAGAAAATTAAAACATACCCTTGTTTGATGTTGTCAATCCCAGTGATAAGCGTATTGATGAGTGTGGTGAGAAGCGTTTCAACCCCATGAGATTCCCTGAAACCATGTTGGCATGGGTCGAGGGAGGCTGTAGCGTCAACGTGATCCTGTATTTGACGTTGGACAGCCTTTTCAATTATTTTTGCCAGTAGCAGGATGCTCAAAATAGGTCGGTATGATTCTACCTTCTGAGAGTTCAATTTGGCATTCTTCAAGAGGGGCCTAATGGATGTTTGCTTCAGGCTTGAAGAGAATTGCCCAGAAGAGAAGGAGAGATCAATAATTTTGGCTATTATTGGGCTGAGTTCATTACGCAGTGACTTTATCCAGAAGGCTGGACAAGGGTCATTGGGGGCAGTGGTGGCATTGATGTTAGATATGATGTTGTCAAGGCTTGTCACTGACGGTGTCGAGAAAGAGGAGAGTCGCTTAGGTGGGTTCTTGGTGGGGCAAGATGGTATAACTTTGCTGACGTTCTTGGTTTTGACTATCATGTAGTGTGCATAGTCTTAAATAGTTTACCCTGTAGCTTCATTTCATGCCCCCTAGTCTTTCTATATTCTGATAACGTAAACACTAAATGGAAGGTGTGCAACACAATATCCAGCAAGCAAAACACATAAGATATGCACCACATGTGTGAAACACATTATGTGGGCAAACATGTGATCAAGCTATCTGTGTATGTTGCTGTGTGCATGTATGCCAATCCCCATGAGCCACAGACATGAAAACAGAGGTGCAGAGGTCAGCGTGGTGTGACGTAAGCTGCTCCTGTTGCAGTGCACACCTCTGCCCAACCCACATGAGTTGCAGCCCCCATGACAGAGCTATATTAGGCATCCATGCGCCATGATGGCTGCTACTATGACACATTACCAGCTCTGGCCAATCCCCAGGAGACATCGGACCTGATCACAGAGGTCAAGTAGTCACCATGGTGCACTGGTAGCTGCTGCAGTCGGAGTACCACAGCCCTGCCCTATCCCCAGGAGGCACCATATCAAATGATAGAGGTCCAGCAGTCATCCTTGTGGTGCGTTAGTTGGTGCTGTGTATGTGTGGAACATCACCCTTGGCCCCGAAGGCTCCCAGGCCTGTGCACAGAGGTGTATCAAATATCCTGGTGTCAGGATGGTTGCTGTTGTTGCAGGTTTCCAGCTCTGCCCTAACCCCAGGAGGCCCCAGACCAGCTGACACAGTTCTATTCTACATCCTGGTGTTATGGTGGTTGCTGTTGTTGCAGGTTCCAAGCTCTGCCCTAACCACAGGAGTCCCCAGACCAGCTGACACAGGTCTATTCTACATCCTGGTGTTATGGTGGTTGCTGTTGTTGCAGGTTCCCAGCTCTTCCCTAACCCCAGGAGGCCCCAGATCAGCCGACACAGGTCTATTCTACATTCTGGTGTTATGGTGGTTGCTGTTGTTGCAGGTTCCCAGCTCTTCCCTAACCCCAGGAGGCATCAGACCAGCTGACACGGGTCTATTCTACATCCTGGTGTTATGGTGGTTGCTGTTGTTGCAGGTTCCCAGCTCTTCCCTAACCCCAGGAGGCATCATACCAGCTGACACTGGTCTATTATACATCCTGGTGTTATGGTGGTTGCTGTTATTGAAGGTTCCCAGCTCTTCCCTAACCCCAGGAGGCATCAGACTAGACTACATAGGTCTAGTCTACATCCTGGTGGTATGGTGGTTGCTGTTGTTGCAGGTACCCAGCTCCCCCACACCCCCAGGTGTCTGAGGCCGTACCACAGAGGCTGCAACAGCATCCAAGCATCATGGTGATGGCTCCTGTTGGTGTGGGACGGGCTGCCCAACACCGAGGTGAGTGCTGGACTGCACTGAGGGTATGGAGACACACCCCTGTAGACCTGAAATGCAATGCCCCACATGCCATATTGCTCTCATGTCATGCCAGGAGATGGCAGGTACATGGCATGGGGTTGCTGTGAGGCAGCACACAGGGCACATAAGTGTCACACCACACATGTCCAGCCTCACGCCCACACGTGCAGGCGGTGCTGCCAACAGCTAGTATAGGATCCTCTGCCCATAGCAGGAGCGGCCCCCATTGCATGCAGACATATGTGCCATGTGGCTCGCAATGGGCAGGGATATAGGGCCCTAATGGTTACAAACATTGCTTATTCCCCCAGGTAGAGGACCTACAGAAGAAGGGCAGAGAGATGAGGCTACACTGCCCTGGATACCTCCACTTCATGCATCAGGAGGCAATGGCCGGGGGTGATGGTGAGTGTCCCAACCTATGCAGTGCGCCACACCATGTCCCAGTGGCACACCAGTCTATGATGACACATACAATGTGTCTGTGCAGTAACAAACACATGAAGCCCTGTTCATTTCTGCCTTCTCCACAGAGGCTGCAGATGCTGGGGAGGGGACCTCTGCACCCACACCACCTGGAGGCAGCCCCCCCCCCGCAACCACTGGAGGCACTGAGGTGGAGTACACAGCTGCAGCGGCGGAGGATGCCATGGCTGTGGGGGAGGAATACATGGACAGTGAGGAGGGGTGGGAGGAGAGGATGGTGAAGGGTGCTGGGGAGGTGGAGTGGGAGGGCGAGGAGGGGGAGGGGGAGGGTAGCAGGGAGAGTGAGGGGACCAGCCAGGGCGGGGAGGGTGGAGGGGACATGGAGGATGGGGAGGGGGAGCATGAGCATGAGGGCGGACACAGGTCACCACAGGGCACTGGGTGCCCCTGCCACCTGCCCCATGTGCATGGTCAAGGTGTCAGGCCAGGTGTGGGACCCCCACACATTGCCACACACAGGGCCCATGCAGATGACACCACCCAGACCACAGCCACATGTGTGGGTCTCCTGTGTGTAGTGATGGGCACCAATTAGGCGGACCCTGACTGACCATGGCCATGCTATCAGGCAGCTGACAGCTGCTTTTGATGGTATGGCTGAGGTGATGCGCCACCAGCATTATCATGGCATGTTCAAGGTGCATTCCCAGCCATACCCCAATGGTGTGTCCCCGGGTGTGTGATCCACATATATAGCTGTGTCCATCTCCCAGTGTCTGCAAGGTAGTGCAGTGGATGCACAGATGGCAAAGGTGGCAACCCTAACAGCCAAATGTATCCCCACCAATGTGTGAGATGGATGTCCATGCTATGCTAATGCAAAATTGTGAACCAGTTTTACTGTTGACCCGCCTGTGGGAGAGTGTTGTTGTGTTGAATATTTTAACATTGGTATGGCACCTACCAACACATATTTGGATTAAAACATTGTGTAGGCAGCCAAATATTGCAATGGTCATGTGTCCTTTATACATACATGCTGTAGCGGTGAGTGAGACAGCTGTGTGCATGTCCCAGTGTGTATTTGTGCAGCATATATTACCCCTGCACCACAACAGGCTGTGTGGAGCACAATGTGCACTGCCGGATGTATCACCTGATGACATTGTGATATAACCATGTGCTTCACCGTCCAACAGATATGGTCACATGCATGTTGTTATGGATAGTCAGTCTGTAGCAGGGATGCAGCACATGATAGGACGGCGAGGAGGTGCGGTTGTGGTACACATGATTCAGCGTAGTTGTGATATATGTGGGGATCCACGTGTCCGACAGTGCATCAGTTGGTGGATTTCACCATGATGGGGTCTGGTGGGGTGAAGGAGCAGCGGCGCACTACAAGCGCTGGAGGGGAGGTAAACCTCTGACAGCAGCTAGGTATATCTGTACATCGTGTCTGTCCACCAAGCATGTGCGGTTAGTATGCCACGGTGACCCTGGTGTGTGTCTGACAGACGGGTCACCCATGTAGATGGCCTGATGTGGATGATATGCGGGGACAGAGGGGAGATATGCCCCACAATGTTGGAGAACCAGCAGACATATATAGCAGGTGGCAGGGGGAGGGAGGGCGTAACCCCAGGCATATGTATGGCTGTTAAGACATGGCACGGTGCTGTAGGGCACATGTGACCATGGTAACCCCAATTGGGACAGCCCACTCAGGGAACCCCCGACAAAGAAAAAAGGACACGTGCACATTGGTGAACAAAGGTAATGTGTCATTTAATGTGGAGGTCAGTCCAACTTACAGTCACACACCTACGGCCTGCGTGACCGCCCACGCCCATGCCACCGCCCCTCCCATGACACCCCACTCCCTTTGATGCTGATGTTTCTGCCACCTCTGGCACCATTGCAGGCCGCAGGATATGTCCCGCCATGGCCTCGAGTGCATCCGCCACCCGGCCTATGCCAGTTGCGATATCCACGGCAGTCCCTTGCAGCTGCCGTGTCTCCAGGCTATGCTCCCTGACATCCCTGCGGAGCCCACACACTGCCCACGTGTGGGCCCACAATGCCTGGCATTGAGCATGATGGACCTGCTGCTGGCCACGCATCTCGGCCCGTATAGCAATCAGCGCCTGGCGAGTGCCTGTGGGAGGGGAACAAGGTGACCTGTGAGACATCTGTTGCCTAGACCCCAACATGTATGACCTGCCCATTCCCCACTGAGCCACACCAACCACCCCAGACATGGCCAGGGGGGCGTATGTATGTGTGGAGGCCCACTGCCATCGTGCATGTGTGTGGCCCCACTGCTGTGTCAGCACATGCAACCATCCTACCAGTTGCCTATCTGCAGCATCCCTGTGTGCCAATGCTGTATGTGTCCGCAGCTCATGGAGGACGACATACATTGCGCCCATTGTTGCAGTGGACGGCCTTGGTGGTGGCAATGTGGGGCTCACCCCCACATCCTTGGGCCCCTCGCCAGCCACTGTGGTACCTGTGTACCCACTCTGCTGGGGTGACCCGTCGTCCTCCTGGGTGGCCACCTCCTCAGGCAGCACATCGGCCCATGAGGTGTCTGAGGCATCGCTGATGGCAGCCTCTGCATGCGGCGCCTCGTCGACCTCCGCTGGCTTGGGCTCACTGCCATTGTCCTCCTCAGCCACCTCGATGGCCTGGATGTTACCTGGTGGGGGGGGGGTGGAACAAGGTACACAGTAGATATGGGGTTGTCACAGACACAGATGTAGAGCACATATTTACGTAGACATATTTATGTAGAAATATGGACATATTTAGGTAGACACATATTTGTTTATGCACTCCTTGCTTTCCTCTGTCCCTCTCATTTGGTCAGCCCTAGGGACAGGAACATGTCTGCTTGCTCCCTCGTTACCACCGGTTCCTCCTCCACCACACATTGTATGCACAAAACTAACCCACTGGAAGTGATTGTCCCATTGTATAACCCAAATCTGGGGTGCGGACATCCCAGGTCTGACTGGGAGTGTGGAGTAAGCATGTGTGGGGCACTCCCAGACCCTGGATTTCATCACCAGATATCAGATATGTCCAAGACATCCTGAGCTATATCCATGCCTACATCTGTCCAAGGCATGAATGGGTATGAGAAAAGAGCTCATTTTGTCAGACAGATATCTGGAAGGTTTTGGGAAGGGGGTTTGATTCTATCCCCTATATTTTCCACGAACAAACACTAATGGGGAATGTGGACTCCGGTGTCTGTTTTCCTAGGTTCAGCCACACTTGCTCCCAGGACATGGGCCCTCACCACCCCATGACGTGTCCTGCGTGTGCGTGGTAGATAACTGTATGTGTGCTGCATGTCTCGGAAATACCTGCCTGTGGGTCAGCAGTGTCCAGAGCCGGGGAGAGGCCATGGATGTAGATGGGGCCTAGGCGCTCAGCAAGCTGCTGCTCCTGGGGCATGAGGCTTGGTATGAAGGGGCCGCCCCCGCTGGTGCCACTAGCATGTCAGTGTCCTGCAGTCAGGTGTGCATGTACCCCCCACCTGATATCACTGAACCTCTTACGGAGGCTGTCAAGGTCCCTTGGTGGCCCCCCGCCTGTGCTACTGTCCCCTGCACCTCCTCCCACACCTGGCTCCTTACACTGACAGTTATGCATGAGCTCATGCACCCATACAGATCCTCATAGTGTTCAAGGACACTTGCCATCAGGTTGTGGTTTTCCTGCTGGCTGAATCTTATAACCCTCTTCTTCTCCCCATCCGGCACAGGCGTCTGCCTACGCTTGCCTGTGCTGTGCCCCTCAGGCTGCTCATGGGTGGGGTCTGACATACCCGATGGGCTGGCAAACTCAGACTCTGGATGACCCATCCCTCCCGTCTCTGGGGACTGTGGCCCTGGCGTTTCCCCAGACACCCCACATATCATGTCCAGTCGCAGCATGTCCCTGCTCTCCCTGTCTTCCCTCTGCATTCTGAGCCTGTCTGACCTCCTGTGACCCTTGCCCACTCCACCATCACCTTGACCAGCCCTCACCACTGCAGCCACTCACCAGCCCTGCCTCCTGTCACCCCCACCATGCACCAGCCCAGCCACTCACCACCACCACTGCCGGCCAGCCTTGCCACTCGCCTCTCCCACCACTCACCAACCCAGCCACCTACCTCCCCCACCACTCACCAGACATACCACCTACCTACCCCACTGCTCACCAGCCCTGCCACTCTCCATGCCTAACCTGCCTCTGACTCTCCGTTCGCTTCACCACCAATAACACCCGCCATCAACCTCATTTGCCTGCACTAATGCCTCAGCGTGTACCAGGTGTGCACATTAATATATGGATCTTTGGATGTCTGTGCATGTCTGCACGCATTGCTCATGTGCATAGGTGATGCATAGGGTGTGTACGAGGAACCATGTACCACACATGCGCAAGATGTGTACGTGTCTGCACATGAGTGGCAGCTGTTTCCACTGACCTCTGTTGCCTGTGGGACTGGCGCGGTACCGTGCACCACACATGCACATGTAGACTATGTATTTGCATGGGTGCATACACATATGTGTTGTCAGCTCACACCATACCGTCCGTTACGCCTTTTTTACGGTTTGCGCGTATCCTGGCACAGCACATGCGCAGACATGTTCACGTCTTACGCATGTGCGGCGCATGGTTCCACTGACCCCAGATGCCTATGGGATAGGCGCAGAACCAGCTGCCGCACATGCGCAGACACGTACACGTCTTGCGCATGTGTGGCACATGGTTCCACATACGCACCCTGCACATGCGCAACACGCGCACACATGCACAGACATCCAAAGATCCATATATTAACATGCACACCTGGTACATGCTGAGAGGATAGTGCAGGCGAACGAGGTTGATGGCGGGCATTATTGGTGGTGATGTACGTTGGTGAACAAGCAGAAGAGGAAAAGTTAATTCTTTAAGTACATTCCCTTAATGTGTTACATCGAACGTGTTTTTGTAGTTAATACCGAGAGGTAGGGCGTTCGTAAGAAGACCAAAAATTTTTCAAGTTATTGGTGGTGAAGCAAACGGGAGGTCAGAAGCAGGTTAGGCATGGAGAGTGGCAGGGCTGGTGAGCAGTGGGGGAGGTAGGTGGCTGGGTTGGTGAGTGGTGGGAGAGAAAAGCGGTGGCCTTGGTGAGTGCTGGTGGAGGTGTGTGGCTGGGTTGATGAGTGCTGTGGGAGGTAGGTGACATGGTTGGTGGGTGGTGGGTGAGGTAGGTGGCAGGGTTGGTGTGTGGTGGGGGAGGTGGCTAGCACGGTTGGTGTGTGGTGTATGTCAGGGTTGTTGGGTGGTGGGTGTGGTGTGTGGCTGGGTTGGTGAGTGGTGGGGGAGGTGAGTGGCAGGGTTAGCGTGCGGTGGGGAGGTGAGGAGGGTTGGATTAATAGAGTCTGCTATGACAGCCTTTGTGGTTGCCTCATGTACACTGGGGGATGTGCAGGGCTTGTGGCTGCCTGATGAGGGAGATGGTTTCCATGGGGTTGGGGCACAGGGTGTGGGTGCAGGCCCACTACAACACCGACCTGCAGCTGTGGGTGCAGGCCAGGCAGGGGCTGTGCCAGCATAGCGCAGGAGGCATGCCGAGTTGCAGACTCGCCAGACTCACCTCTACAGGCCCAGGGCCTGGCTCCAGGACATGCATGAGGACCAGGTCATCTCCCTCTACCACCTGAGCACAGGGGCTATTAGGGAGCTCTATGAGAATCTAAGACCTGACCTTGAGCCCCTGACTGGTTGGTCACATGCCATACCGGGTTTGGTCAAGCTCCTTGATGCCCTACATTTCTTTGCCTCTGGCTGTTTCCAGTCATTTGTGGCCACAGTGGGTGGCATGAGCTGCCCCACCTTCTCACGCTGTCTCCACCAAGTACTTCATGCCATGATCAGCCGGGTTGGGAATTACATTGCATTTCCCAACACTAGGCAACAGTGGGGGACCATTAACCAGGCCTTTGCAGCAATTTCCGGGTTACCACACGTGATCAGAGCTATTGATTGCACACATGTTGCCCTGGTTCCGCCCAGAGACAGGGAGGCAATGTTCCGCAACCGCAAACACTACCACTCCCTGAATGTTCAGGTTGTATGTGATGAAGGTATGCATATTCTGAATGTGGTCCCGCGGTTTTCAGGGTCCAGCCATGACTCCTATATCCTGTGTCACTCGGCACTGTATAGACAATTTGAGGACAGTCAATTTGAGGACTGTATACTGCTGGGTGGGTATTTGTCATCTCTGACATGCACATTGTATACCCCTGCTATCTGTCTGAACACATGTCTGTCTTTGACATGTGTCCCAAATTGTGTGTGTGTGTCATGTGTGTGTGTGGGAGCTGATGCGGGGGGTGGGGATGACTCCAGGTCCTCTGTGTTGCAATGCTGTGTGTTGGTGGCACACTGACATTTGACATTTCATGACATTTGACATTGTGTATTTAGGTTGGCACGGTACGACACATGTACGTCTGCAGGTATGCTTCATGTTTATCAACAGTGTGGTGTTGTCTGTACCATCCAGTCTGCCATGGTGGGGTAACTGTTCCCGTCACGCCATCTGTGTGTGGTGAATAGCATGACCGTCACATGCTTGCACATGTGTGCATCTCTGCCCTTGTCCATGGTGCACTGCACGTGTGTCTCTGAGGTGTTCATGGCTGGCGCTACTACCTTTCGTCCTCTGGTGTCTGCCCATGTGTCTGCTGTGGTTCAGGACATTTATTTATTTATTTATTTCTCTTATATACCACGCTCTTCCACATCAGTGCAGTTTACATATAACATGGGTGGTTTACGATGGGGGTAACACCGTAATTACATATAACAGGAAGCTCAACTTGGATAGCAGTATTAACTATTTACATCTCTATGGATAACAGAAAAGTATTTACACGTATAAACATCATATTGAGGATAATGTTGTGTGCACTCCTTCTACCTCCCTCGTGCTCTGTATCTCACACCTCCAGACACTGACGCATAGTTATTGTGTCCCATCATGAGTTCCCCTATGTTTCTGTCTTACCTGTAGGTGCTGTGGGTTTACACGTACATTCATGTGTGCATGTGTGTGGACATCAGCTACTGGTTGAATGTTCAACATTTCTTTCTGCAGGTGATGCAGGATATGGGTGTCAGCCCTGGTTGCTAACCCCTGTGCGTCTACCACAGACACATGCAGAGATGAGGTACAATGAGGCCCATGCCTCCAGTCGCTCCGTCATCGAGCGCACCTTTGGCGTTTTGAAAAGTCGCTTCAGGTGTCTGGATAGGATCGGCGGGGCCTTACAATACCAATCCATGACAGTGGTAGAGATCATTACTGCCTGTTGCATCCTGCACAACATTGCTCTCAGGCACGATCTCGATGTCAAAATTATTGAGGATCTGGAAGACGATCCAACATGCCCTCCTGTATGTGCCCGTGGTGACACACATGAGGGCGCAGCACTCAGGCGACAGCTGATTGAGGAGCTATTTTCATGTGAGTACTGGATGTTTTGGAAAAAACATTTGGATAGATATTTGTACTATTACTACTATTACTGAGCGTTGGTATCACATTACCAGTCATATGCAGCACTGCACTGCATGACACAATGCCTGGCCATGTGAGCTTACAATGTGGTCGTACCGCTAACACAGAAGGTGTGGGCAGGGGACAACAACGGGTGGAGGTGATTAATGTAGTCAGGATTATTAGGCTTAGGTGATGTGGTAGGCTGTCACACAGGGTTTTAAGATGGTTGGTCCACCCGCAGTTAGTTCCAGGCTTTGGGTGCTGCTAGGTGACAGGTGTTCGGTCCCGCATTAACAGTGTGGGGGGGGGGGCAGCCCATTTATAGGCCCAGTTGGCTTGACGTGTAGGGATGACATTTGGGGGATATGAGGGGATTGATTGGATTGTATGCTCTGATGAGCAGGGACTGTGTGTAACATGTTTCAGAATGGTGATGCATTCAGGTGTTAGCACTGTTTACATGCTCAGTAGTAGTAGTATTTGTAGTACTTGGGTTATGCACATCAAGGTACAGGGCAACCACAGTGTAACTGCATGTATAGATCAGCAGGTGCATCTTGACCTCGCCTGCAACCTGTGAGGTGTCGTGACAGGTGGGGTGTTATTGTCATACTGAGGCTGTCAGTAGATTAGCCATGCAGTGCAGTGTTGCATACATTGCAGTGGACAGAGATGATTTAGAGGCAGACTAGCAAGGTGTAGGTTACAGTGAGCAGGATGGCGGGTGATGAAGGGGGCAATAGGGCTTTATTTGTGTGTTCTGGGGTGACGTCAGGGATCTTGCTGATGTTATCTAGGGGGACACCACAGGCTTTAGCTGCATGATGGGTATATGTGGGGAAGGGGTGCGAGGGGTGATAGAGACCTGCTACCTTGAAGGCCACGTTGACAGAAGGTGTATACAACCTATACACAGACACTGTAAGGGTTGGAGAGGGTTTAGGGGCGATGCCCAGATGTCTGGTCTTGGCCATGCTCATTTCATGCAGCTGGGGTACCTGCAGCCGGCAATGTCAGGGAGCAAGATGATGTCAGGGTGTGGTTTGGCAAATGTAGTTCATGCGTGGTGAGATATGTTTCGGACACATCAGCGTACAGCTGCTACTGATAGCCAGGGGATGTGCCTGCTGCACCAGGGAACTGGGTATGGGGCCAGGGGAATGTAGCACCTTTTGTATAGCACCTTGGAGTGGGTTAGCAGGGGAGGTGGACCCACAGGAAACACACACTGAGGGTGCTATGGGAGATATATGGGGGAGGCAGGGTTGTACCTGGACCTTTGGGCCGAGCACGTACAGGGTAGCGTGGTGACAGTTGTGGTCAATGGTCTCAAGGGAAGCAGAGAGGTCACAACGGGGACGGACAGGCTACAGGCCCATGGACATGGCCAGGAACATGTCAGTGGTGGGTTGGGGTGGGGACAATTAGGTAGAGTATCATGACGATCTGCCAGACTGTGACGGATCTAGGGGGTGATGAGAGATGAGGACGTGAAGCTGGTGTGTTTGTGGCACAGCTCCAACTTGACATAATGTATGTTTCCCTTGTGTTTCTCGTTCCACAGGACATGCTTGGTGACGTTCCTGGTGGTGTAGTGCGGTGGCAGCTGTGTATACCTCATTCAATGTGCAGGATACTGGGGTAGGTGGACATACAGGTACTTTGTCTGTGTGGACAGTCAGGAGCAGCACATGTCACAGGTTGTCTGTCTAATGCACATATGTTGTGAGTGACCTATTGAGCGTGCTCCCACATACCCCATATGTTGATGTTGGCCACACATATCCACATGTGTTTGTGCCCAGTTTATCTTCTCCAGCACTGTCTCTGGGACACATCCAACAGGGCTGCGTGTGTCTACAGGTCCTAGGTGTTCTGGTGGTGGGCTGCACTTACACCCTTCCCTGACATCGTAACATTGGCCAACAGCAGTGTATCATTGCATTTACAAGGCCTTTATCTCCACTATTCGCCAACTGTGCACATACAGGCCATATGTTACTGGTGGCACACTCACCTTCTCATACTGTGTGTGTGTGTGTGTGTGTGTGTGTGTGTGTTTGTGGGTGGCTCTGTTACGGTACAGTGTGCATGCAGTTTGCATTATCATGTGGTGGGCGGGGTCTGCACACCTGTGGAGCGGTGGTGAGTGTGCTATCTCTACCTTTCTGGTCTTAACCTTGTGCACAGTGTGCGCATGTGTTGTGTGTTGTGGGTTGACCTATCTCATGTTTATTGACAGACCACTGCACAACAGCATTTATGTATCCAAGATATCACCATAATTTGGACATGCGGCAACAGCAGCTGGTTATTCGACACATGTTAATGACATCTTCTGCCTTTATTGAGACGTGTTGTGGACTTTGCCTTTGAGGATGCCAAGCAGACATTTGCTGCAGACACACAGTAGGTAGCACCTTGGCTCATTTGGGTGTAACATCAGCCTTTATATGTTTGTTTTTTGCTGTTTGTTTCATGGACCTTTCCTGTTGGGTCTCTGTGCACCAGCACTAATGGACATGGGGTGCAGCTGTGATACACCTGTGTTACTTGGGCATGGACATGACTATATCCATGGAACATGCTCGTCTGCGGTTGCATTTCCAGATGTCCACAACATGCACAGTGTTTTGTGTTGTGATCATGTATGTTTGCCTGTGTGTCTTTTAATTATGTCGGTACTGATGTTTGACTGGCTGCAATGTGCCCTGCTGTTGTGTCCAGCATACCATGACAGTGTTTGTCCTTATTCTGACACAGGGCAGCAGACACACACAGCACATCTACTTACGTGCATCTGCGTGCGACATCACCCACCTGTTGCAGGACACAACAACACCATTCAAATATCCCTGGGAGATGGTGCCATAGGATGTTTGACCTCTGCTAGTGGGACACATACCTATGATGAATATTACTGTTGGACTGCTACTTTCTGTATAACAGGCCTGTCCAACACACCATTGCTACCGTGATCTGGCTGGGTGTCCTGTTGATTGCGCAGGACACACATGACCATTCGAGTACTGTGGCACATTGAGATATCACACTTGACTATGCATGCCCAGTGATTCACGGACAGTCTTAGAAACATAGAAACATAGAAACATGATGACAGAAAAAGACCACATGGCCTATCTAGTCTGTCCTTCCATAACAACAACTACAACAGTCCACTTTTTACCTTTAGAGATCCTCTGTGTTGGTCCCATGCTTTTTTGAATTCAGTTACTGTCCTCATCTCTACCACCTCCACTGGGAGACTATTCCATGGATCCACTAC
Source organism: Ichthyophis bannanicus (assembly GCA_033557465.1). NCBI lineage: Eukaryota > Metazoa > Chordata > Amphibia > Gymnophiona > Ichthyophiidae > Ichthyophis > Ichthyophis bannanicus. The sequence goes on along the minus strand of CM066031.1, from coordinate 1,727,055,107 downwards.
TCTTTCCGTAAAGAAATATTTCCGCATATCACTCCTGAATCTATCTCCCTTCACCCTCATCCCATGTCCCCTCGTAGCAAAACTTGCTTTCAATTGAAAGAGGCTCTCTCCCTGAACATTTATGCCACGGAGGTATTTAAACATCTCAATCATATCACCTCTATCCCGCCTTTCCTCTAAGGTGTACATATTAAGATCCTTAAGTCTGTCCTCATATGCTTTATAACGAAGCCCATTAATCATTTTAGTAGCAACCCTCTGCACCGACTCCATCCTGTTCACATCCTTTTGAAGGTGCGGTTTCCAGAATTGCACACCATACTCCAAATGAGGTCGCACCAAAGACTTATACAGAGGCATTATCACCTCCTTTTTTCTGCTAGCCATTCCTCTCCGTGTTCACCCAAGCATCCTTCTAGCTTTTGCCGTCGCCTTTTCTACCTGTTTAGCTACTTTAAGATCATCAGACACAACCACGCCTAGGTCCCGCTCTTCTTTAGTGGACAAAAGTACTTCACCTCCTATACTGTATTGCTCCCTTGGATTGCTGCAGCCCAAATGCATGACCTTACATTTTTTAACATTAAATCCCAGCTGCCAAATTCTAGACCATTCTTCAAGCTTAGCTAGATCCCTCCTCATGTTATCTACCCCTTCCTGGGTGTCTACTCTATTGCAGATTTTGGTATCATCCACAAAGAGGCAAACCTTACCCGACAGCCCTTCCGCTATATCACTAACAAAGATGTTAAAAAGAATCGGACCAAGGACAGATCCCTGGGGCACACCACTGGTAACATCCTTCTCCTCAGAGTGAGCTCCATTTACTTGTACTCTTTGTCGCCTCCCACCCAACCAATTTCTAACCCAAGCAGTAACTTTAGGGTCCATCCCTAGGGTGCTCAGTTTGTTTATAAGTCGCCTGTGAGGAACAGTGTCAAAGGCTTTACGGAAATCTAAATACACCACATCTAGAGCTCTCCCTCGGTCCAACTCCCTGGTCATCCAGTCAAAGAAATCAATCAGATTTGTCTGACAAGACCTGCCTCTGGTGAATCCATGCTGCCTCGGATCCTGTAATCCGCTGGACTCCAGAAACCTCACTATTTTCTCTTTCAGCAGCGTTTCCAATAATTTACTCACCACCGAAGTTAAACTAACCGGCCTGTAGTTTTCAACCACATCCTTACTTCCGCTTTTGTGTAAAGGCACCACATGAGCCTCTCTCCAGTCCTTTGGCACCACTCCAGACTCCAATGAGGCATTGAAAAGGTTAGTCAGTGGAGTTGCTAGAACGTCCCCAAGTTCCCTCAGTATTCTAGGGTGTATCCCATCCGGTCCCATCGCTTTGTTTTCTGAGGTCCTGCTCCTGGTTCTCCATCTTAACAGGACATGTGGGATTGCAGATGCCCTTTGCACTGTGGACACTGTGTACTGGTCCGTATGTGTGCATCACGGACTGGAATAGTCGCTGTATGTTCTACATCCATCTGACGTTTTGTTAGTGTGTGTTGGTCATGTGTGTAAGATGCACCGCAAGATATCCTCATTTGTTGAGGTCACGGGGCATACAGCCATGCATGTGGCACAGGGGCAACATTACATACGTACTCTTGTATATGTCGGCCTACCCTGCACTTGGACATGACACAGTTGTTACCACCACACCAGTTTAATGCCCGCCAACATTTTGGATTGATGTTTGCTCTCACCAAGGAATATACAGTGCATGTGGGTCATCACTGTGTCATGGTTCACCCTACACGGTGCATGTGCATGTGACTGCATATGTTGGTACAGAAGGGCATGTGGTAGTGTGGCTTCTGTGTGGGGTACTGGCACATGTTTGACCTTTCTTTAACACTCCATATACAAGTCATTGTGTTTGGCTACTGTACAGCCGTGCTGCTGTACATTTATTTACAAACATAGCATTGCATGTCTGCACAGTCCTCTTTGTCCCCTGACATTCCGCCACTCACCTTCGCCCATGACATTTGCAGTGTGGCAGTGTGATTGTCCGTTTTCGTCCTTCATTTGTGCATCCCATGTACCATGATCTATGTGTATGGTTTATGTATCCACACCACCCTTTGCAGGGGAACTGCTGCATGGTGATATTTCTGCATGTCTGTGAGGTTCCTTTTTTGGTCTTCTCTGGGATCATGTGCCTCTTGTACCTGTTACCTTATCGTCATTTTGCATTTGGCCTTTGTTTTGGGTTCCATTGTTGACGCTTTCATTGCTATATCATGAATTCTGGGGCAGCTGTGAAATATATATCTATATCTCAGAGATCCAAGATGGCGGATTGATGTGAACGCTCTGCAGCGGTGTTTTCTTTACCTCTTTATTATGGGCAAGAGGAAGGCTAAAGGGTCCAGGAAATCCTCTGCTGGCCCGGTTGCCTCTTTTGTTGTTTCCTCGTTTCAGGTGGTGGGTCCACTTGATTCCTTTGTAACGCCGTTGGGGCGGTCAGGCGGTGCGACGGAGCAGAGTCCCATTGTTCCTCCGTCAGGGCGGGGTAGCTCGACAGAAGGCTCAGGTCCTGAGATCTCTCCACCGGTGCAGTGGCAGCCGGCCAAGGACCACCTGCTTGGGAGGAGTCTGGCGCAGCTTGAGGAGGAGATCTCTTCCCATGCGGTGGAGTGCTCTGGGCCTGAAGGATCGGCTGCGCAGGGGCAGAGAGAAGGCTTTGAGTCTATCCACCCTCCCAATGCAGTGGATCCGGTATTGAGGGGGCCAACAGGCAGGTTGGTAGACATCTCTTCTGCATCCAGGGATTTTGGTATTGATCGTCGAGCAACAGAAGAACTTACTGCGACTGGTACGGGATAGGCTTTTACTTTTGAGAGGCCTGCAATCTTCACTCTGGAAACGATTTGGTCAGCCATAGTTAGACTTGGAGAACCTTTTGCTCCCCAGGTGGTTTCCTTAACTACTCAGGTACAGGTATATACGAATGTACTCCAGCAGCATACTCTGGAGGTTACAGCATTACAGTCATCAGTAACGGAACTGCAACAAAAAGCTTCTTGTTCTGAAGATGTTACTTTACATTATCAGAAGGACATGTTATTTATTTATTTATTTATTTAACATTTTTTATATACCGCACTATTTACATCAGCGCGGTTCACATGTAACACAAATGTCCAGTGTGGGGAAACTACATTGGACTTACAATAAACAGGAATTTGAACTTGGAGAACATGTCAAACTATGTACATCACTCTTCGATCTATCTATGCATGTATTTAAAATCCATTGTGAGGTGTAGAGTTAAGGTCGGTCAGGTGATTAACCGGGAGAGGAGGGACGGAGGGTCGGAGAGGGCGATTGGATGGATGGTGGGTAGGGATGAGGTGTGGCTACGTAATGTCTTCTAAGTTGGGGAAGCATTGCAGGAAGAGGTAGTGCTTCAAAGCCTTTCTGAATTGGTGAAGGTTGTTTATGGCACGGATGTTGGGTTGGTAGGTTGTTCCAGCATGAAGGTGCTGATAGCGCAAAGGCGCGGTCTCTGGTGGTTTTCGTACATTTGGTGATGGGTTTCGGGAGTATTAGGGAGTTGGTGGCGGCGGATCTTCTCAGTCTGTTGGGTGGGGTGAGTTGAATAAGTTCAGAAAGGGCGCTGGCTGTGCATTTGTTGATGGCTTTGAAAGTTATTGTTAAGATTTTGAAGGTGATCCTATGGCGTACTGGGAGCCAATGTAGCGTTTTCAGGATGGGGGTAATGTGCTCCCTTCTAGAGGCTTGGTGAAGGGTTCGGGCTGCAGTGTTCATTGCTAGCTGCAGCGGTTGAAGAGTGCACTTCGGAAGGCCGTGGAGAATGGAGTTCGCATAGTCGAAATGGGGGCATCACCAGTGACTGAAAGACTGTTCGAAAGTCCTCTGGCTCAAGTAGAGGTCTGATGTTACGTAACATACGGATCTTGTGGTAAATAGCTTTTGAGATGTTGCTTATCTGGGCGTTTAAGTTGAGATGTTGGTCGAGCGTTACTCCAAGGTAACGGATCGTTGACTTTGTGAGAAGTTCGGCGTCACGTACTTTCAGTTGGCTTTAAAAGCACATATTGAAATGTTGGAAAATACTTCTAAATATTGTAACCTATGTTGTATTAATTTTCCTAGGTCTTCAATTATTTTGGCCAAAGAAATGTTTAAGAAATATTTTTTGGAAGTTTTAGAGGTGCCAATTGAATCTCATCCTCCTATGTTTAAAGCTTATTACCTCCCTTCAGGGAAAAAAGTCTCTGGTGGTTGGATAACAGATGGTGGGGCTCAAGTAGATGTATTAAATATTTCGGCTGTTTGGAGTCATCATTAACTGAAGTAGTTTCTTCTTCTACATTGATTGCCACATTTGTTTTAGCCTCTGATAGGGATTGGTTTTTACGTATGTTCTTCAAGAAGCGTAATGTGCAGTTCCATGGATTAACCATTCGTGTGTTTCCTGATTTATCCAAGGAAACCCAAAAACGTAGGAGAGTTTTTGTTACTTCGATCCGGGGTTTTGACGTTAGGGGGATTATATTTTTTGAAATATCCTTGCAAATGTATGATCAGACTTAATAATGTGTCTTATATTTTCTTTGATCCTTCGCAGTTAGTGGCTTTTTTGTGTGCTCGGCGCTCTCCTGAAGATACCCCAGATCCATTGCCATTAGTTAGTCTTGACTGTTAGTTCACATATTTTTTCCTATGGCTTTTGTGTGTTAATTATTTAATTGGATCTTCTCCTTTGTAGGGGGCTATAGTTGGGTCAGGAATTTTATTTTTGTATTTTCTATTGCATAAATATTGAGGTTATCAATATTGTTATTATTTTCCTCCTGTTCCCACATTTCCATGAAGTTGTATATACTTCTTTGTTGTAAAATGATAAATTAAAAAAAAATATATTTATTTATTTATTGAACGGTTTTATATACCACTTTCAGCAAAATCAAGGCGGTTTACATAGAACAAAGCTTGAAACATTACATTGTAACATATTCTAACAGTTAACATTACAGTGAACAAAGGGGAGTGTTATAGAATTTTACATAATAGATTAAGTAGTTGTGAATTACAATGTTGAGCAAATGCTGATTAGAGAGTTAAATAGTTTAAACATATAAACAGATTTACAATATATACAAAATTTATACATGTCTTTTCATCTTATCTGGCTTATTTATTGAACGTTTTTATATACCGCTTTTCAGCAAAATCAAGGCGGTTTACATAGAACAAAACTTGAAACATTACATTGTAACATATTCTAACAGGTTTTTTTTTTAAATATATTTTTATTGTTTTTATACAGTCTTGGGAATACATACATCGCACTACATGATCAATACAACCATCTTGCAACCCAGAACTGTAAAGAACGAAACAAAACATACTAACTAAAACTATATCCCCCCGCTATCCTCCCAACCCCCCCCCCCCCACCCCTCCATCCCGGTCCTCTGGAAGCCAATAAAATACTATTGCTGAGCCATTGATTGATTCGGAGCAGGGCCCTAGGGAAATAATTCGTTCAGGGTATCATAATTTGAGCAGTTATCTAGGAGTCTGGAACATATATACATAATCATTCAGCGCTTTCCACTTTGATAGTCCAGATATTGCTCTCATCACACCCCTTCTAGGCAATTGCTCGAACTTGCTGTAGCTACACACGTGATTCCACCAAATCTGGATATTGAGATCATAGGTATGGTTCCAATGCTGAATAATAAGATAAAGCGCAATCCCAAGCATGAGATCTAGCAAGAAGGAGTGTTTCTTCGGAAGTGAGGGAATACTGGACACTGAGCGCAAACTTATGATTCCCCAGGTGAGAGGCTCACGAAAATCTAAAATTCTTTGGATCCTCTCCCATATCTGCTCCCAAAAGGATTGCACACAGGGACATTGATAAACAATATGGGCAAGTGTGCCCCGTTGCTGCCGACAAGACCAACAGTGTTCATTCGCTTCTGGGTTCCATTTGGCTGTCTTAATCGGAGTAAGGTAAGCTCTGTGCGCCATAAAAAACAGGGCCTGAGTAACAGAAGCCGACTTGGAGACTCTCACTGGTTTCGTCCAGAACTGCTCCCATTGCTGTTGTGATAATGTCATGACTGTATCATGCTCCCACACTTTTTGAGTGCCTGTCGCGACAGGCTTTTTTTTTGGAACCAACATTTTATAAAAATGGGAAGCCCAGCTGGAGCCTTCCACAACATCACTGAGAAACTCCGTGCGCTCTAGGGAGCTGAAATCCGACACTGATCTGGTTATACAATGCCGAAGTTGCAGCCATTGAAAATATGAAGAACCCGGAAGATTATATTCCTGCTGCAATTGCTTGAAGCTCTTCCATCCACCTCGCACAAGCAGCTGGTCAATCATCCAGATACCCTTAGAATACCATTGCCGCCAGGCAAAGGACTTCTGCTGGATCTTAAGAAGTGGATTATGCCAGAGCGGCCACTGTCCAGTTACATTGTTCGCAGATTCCACTGAACCTCGCAAAGTCACAAAGGCTTTTTGCGTATCAATTATCATTGGAGGGTAGCCACTATCCACCGGTAAGACCATATATGGCAGGAGTTGTGTAGGGAAAGGAGCCGCAATCGCCTTTTCAATTGCTAGCCACACCGGAGATTTCCAACATCCATCTTCATCCATTGTGCACCTTGTTTCAGCAGATAGGCGTTGTGATATTGCAAAAAATCCGGGAACTTAACTCCTCCCATCTCTTTGCAGGCTTTGAGTTTTTTAAGAGCAATCCTGGGTGTCTTATTGTTCCATAAAAAACGCACTAACACCCTCTCGATTTGCTGATATACTTGCGATTGCATTAGACAGGGTATCATTTCAAGCGTGTAGTTAATCTTTGGGGCTATCATCATCTTGATCGTTTCAAGTCTCCCCCACCATGATAGAGCCAAGGGGAGCCATTTGGTGGTCATAAGGCGGGTTTTCTCTATAAGGACATTCGCATTATATCTCACTGCTTCCTCTAGCGGATAACCATAGTAGGCCCCTAAATATTTGAACATCTTCGGTTCCCAAATGAATGGGAAATGCTCCATGTTCGCCTTGTGGGTCTTGGCATTCAAAGGGAAGGCGATTGACTTCCCCCAATTAATTTTATATCCGGACAGCTGTGAATATTGCTCAATACGTTCCAGTACCACTGTCACTGACATCAGAGAAGTGAAGAGAAGGAGGTCGTCAGCATAAGCCGAGAGTTTTACTGATTGGCCCGCAATCAACACTCCTATTATCTGTGGATGTTGTCGGAGAATAAGCAATAGAGGATCCAGGGCCAGGTTAAATAGTAACGGTGATAGGGGGCACCCTTGCCGGGTACCCCGACGCAATGGTATCATCTCTGAGTACGTTGCATTCACCCTGACACTTGCCAGAGGTCGGGTGTACATAACTTCCAATAGTTTGACAAAGCCATCCCCTATGCCAAACCATCTGAGAGCAGCGAAGATAAAGGACCACTCCAGCCGATCAAAGGCTTTCTCCGCATCGAGAGATAGCCCTACTAGAGGACTATCGATCTGCTCCCCTCTCGCCAGAACATGACACAGGAGACGGGCATTATCCACAGTCGACCTGCCGCCAATAAAGCCACATTGATCAGGATGGATTAATTCTGAGACTACCCCAGCAAGTCGACCGGCCAAAACCGTAGCATAAATTTTGTAGTCAGTGTTCAATAAGGATATTGGACGATAGTTACTGACCATCTGGGGTTCTCTGCCTTTTTTCTCCAGGACAATCACACTCACCACCGCAAAACTTCCCACTAGAGGAGTATCCCGCAGAAGACTCTTAAAGTAGTCACACACATGCGGAGCAAGCTCTTTAGCGAAGACCTTGTAGAATTCAGTAGGAAGGCCATCAGGGCCAGCCGCCTTGCCTGTGGCCACTGTCTGAATGGCCTGATGGATTTCTGTGAGGGAGATTGGGGCTTCCAACGACTCCGCTGCGTCCTTGTCCAGCGTCGGTCTCTGCACTTCGGCAGTCAATGCTGCAAAGCTTATCGGAGATGTCTCCACTTCAGACGAGTACAACTGAGCGTAGTAGGAACCAAATGCATCCGCAATCTCCTCATCTTTAGTCAACAACCTCCGACTCGAAGTATCTCGTATCGCCGCCACTCGGCCCGCCTCCTGTTGCCCCTTCAACAAATTCGATAAAATGCGGCCCGCCTTATTGCCTTCCCAATAGTAGGCTCCTTTCTGAGCTTGAATATTCTTCGACACTTCATCTGTAATCAGTTGATTATAGCCAAATCTCAATCTCTGGAGGCATAGCAATATACATGGCTCTGAACGTTGCATTTGAAGACGCTCCCCTGCTTTTATCTGCTTTTCCAGATCAGCTAACCGCTCCTTGCGTTGTTGGGTTCGGAGAATCATGAAACTCATGATAGCGGCTCTCATGGAGGCTTTAAAACCCTCCCACCAAGCCCAGCCAACTGTGTCTTGTCGGAGATTAAAGTGGAAGTAGTCTTGTATAGCCGTACGGATGCTGGAACAGAATTCCTCATCTCCCAAGAGAGATCTATCAAAGGCCCACTGTGAGGATTTAGCACCATTATGCATATCTTGTAGTTCTAAAAAAATAGCTGCATGGTCCGATATATTCATTGCTTGAATACCAGATCCCGTGCTGTTCGGTACCAGTGCTTTTGAGATTAGGAAAAAATCTATACGCGATGAGGACTGGTGGGGGATTGAGAAAAAGGTAAAGTCCTGGCCTTTTGGGTGATGCAGCCTCCAAATGTCCACCAACCCCCTATCTCTCATCAGCGCAGTGACTACCATTTGGGACTTAGAGGGTTTACTTGCCTTGGGGGGGCTTTTATCAACAAGGGGGTCAAGGACCAGGTTAAAGTCACCTCCCATTATTAATGGTTCCCCAGTACCAAGAAGCGACTCCTGAGCCAGGGCGCGGAAAAATTCTGGGTGGTCAGCGTTAGGAGCATATACATTAATCAGGACAAAGGACAGCCCCCCAACTATTAAGGCAGCACTAGCCCACCTGCCTTGCTTATCCGAGTTAGTTGACGAGATGGTTGGCATAAGAGACTTCTTAGCCAATATGGCTACTCTGTTGCGTTTATTGACTGCTGCGGAATAGGCCACCAGTGCATAGGGCTTAATATTAAGTTTAAGTGATTCTTTCATATTCAAGTGCGTTTCCTGTAAAAAAAGTATGTCAGCTTTCTCTAGTTGCGCATAGTGTATGATTTTCTTGCGTTTAACAGGACTATTTATTCTCTTGACATTCAAGGAGAGTATTTTAATCGCACCGGGTATCAGGTAGGTTGTAAAGATTCACTAAATATGTCCCTTAAAGTCCTAGACTTTGTTAAATAAGCCCTGCTCCGTAACATCACAAAAAAACCACCATTGACCCCTAGCTCCAATGGCTCAGACTTCCTTACACATATTACCCCCACAGGTTCCAGAGGACAACAACCCCTCCCCCATTTGCTCAGCGAGCCCAGTGGGACCAGTGGCGGCACAGAGGGACCCACCAATGCTATACAGATATTACATTACCCCCATTTTTAAAATCCACTTAGTTAACAATACCATGATCTGTGCAGTAACCAATAATTATAAACATCAAGCAACAATAAGCTATGAACAAAGCCTATAAATACAGCATAGATAATGCAATTATTGGGTCGGTTGATCAGCAGCTGTGTTTAACCCAACTAATTGCATAAGTACGTAACATCAACATATGCAGTCAACCATACTTATACAACAGTTGTTATTTCATCTCATATGTATGCTCTCTTTGTCCTCCATGAATTGACAGAGCGCCTCAGGTTCCTCAAAGGTTCTAGTTTGATTATGGAGCGTTACCCTCATGCGCGCCGGGTACAAGAGGTCAAACCTTGCTTGGAGCTGTTGCAGGCGCGGTCTCAAGGCAAGAAAACACCGACGCCGGTCAGACATAGCCTTTGCAAAGTCCGGAAAAAAATAGATCTTGCCACTCTCAAATTCAACATTAGGGCTCAATCGCGCTGCCTCAATAATTTGGGCACATTGCTGGTAGCGCAAAACGCGCATGATGATTGGGCGCGGCCTTCTATTGCCCGGTTGCACTTGCGAGGGTACTCTATGGGCCCGATCAATCTCAAAAGGATGTACAAAGGTAAGATGTAAAACCTCCGGAATCATTTTACTCAAAAAACCAAGCATATCCCTGCCTTCTGCGCCCTCCGGAACTCCAACAATCCTTAAGTTGTTGCGTCGTGCCCTATTATTCCCCTCCTCCACTTCTCTCTGCTTAGTCTGCTTATCCAGCTCCTTCAACCTTTCTTCATGCACCGCAACCACTTGCTCAACTTTATCTTGCCTCAAAGATAGCGCCTCCATGCTGCATCTTAATGCCGCGGTATCCTCTCTCACTGTCGCCAGCGCTTCACCATTGGCCATTACCAATTCTTTGACCCCTCTCACTTCAGCCAATAATTCCTGCAGGGCCTCTGGATTCTCTGGCCGCGCCGCCATCTTTTGTGGTGATGGAGGTTCAGTTTTGGAGCGTTTGACACTAATGTTCTGCCCCGTAGTAAAGTCTATCCGAGTTGGTTTCGCAGCAGACATCTCTATAAGTCCTCCGATATTGTATTCTGTGTTCACAGCTATTTTTATTGGATTGGGGCCGGATTTACTAGCGGCTCCCTCCGGAGCTCCCGCTCTAGCCACCTATCCTGCTCGACATCAGGCTCCGCCCCCAACATATTCTAACAGTTAACATTACAGTGAACAAAGGGGAGTATTATAGAATTTTACATAATAGATTAAGTAGTTGTGAATTACAATGTTGAGTAAATGCTGATTAGACAGTTAAATAGTTTAAACATATAAACAGATTTACAATATACACAAAATTTATACATATATATATATATATATATATATATATATATATATATATATATATATATATATATGTGTGTGTGTACACTTGCTTACATGTTGCTACTTATGCTTTTTCAGGCTTTTGCCACCTGTATTGGCAGACGGATATGTTTTTGGGGACAATTCATGACTGATGTGTGTTGATCCCTCATCATGCACTGCCTAGTGTCTACATGCAACTAGGGCATCTGGGACATGCAGCAACAAGTGGGGGATGGGTGGATACTGCATAGTGAACACCATGCAGCTACGGCACATTATTTCTCCTGCCCATCATCTGTAGACATGCCAGTGACTTTGGGGTGACATGTGGATAGCTGACATGCTCAATGTGTTTTCAGTTTGTTCATTGTAAACCAACCACCTTGATATGATGACAGGCAGTATATACGATATGTCTACTGGTGACCACAATAAAATTATGTGTTTGACACACATTTCTCGCTGCTGCTGCTTGACCACACTGACACATGTCTTTCGTTATGGTCTGGTAATGTACATGGCCCACCTGTGCTCACATCCTTGAACGGTGGCAGCTGGCTATGTGGCAGCCGTCTGACACATCACAGGGTGCTACGTGTTTCCATACTGACATTCCCTTTGAGGGGACATATTTGGGTTGTGCTTGCTGTGGTTGTTTGGGGTAGTGGTTGCGGACATGTGTTGGTGCACCATAGGTTGCAGGTTTTAGTCCCACATGTTCCTTCTCTTTGCCCTTTTTTGGTGCTAACCTGACCAGGAGCTGCCTGACGACTGGTCACCTATCTGCACACCCTTCCATCTCTTCACCTTACACCACAGTATGCCCTCGATGCAGCCTATCCGTTGCATATTAGCTGTTACATATGGCTCTTTCTTTGTACTGTCCATATTGGCTGGGGGGATTGGCATTGCTGTTGTTGATATGATGTGGTCCATGTCTGTTTGTAGGTTCATGTCTCACATGCTCGTTTTCCATTCTGTTCCCCATTTTGCCCTGCTCCACAGAGCATCCCCTGCCGCCCATTGGGTTTAGCTTCTTTGCTCTTTTGCATGCTATGTCCACTGCATAACATTTCATTGTGTGTGTGTGCATGTGTTTATATGTGGCTTTCGTCCCAATTACTGACTGTGATATGAGCTGTACACACCGGTTCTGCATGTGCATTGCATCTTCGTGGCTGTTGGGGATGCCCTATCCTGGCAGCCAGTTGCATTTTGGTGTGGTGCCCTCCAGTGTTCTTGTATGCAGCCTTTGCAGTTACACTCATGTTAGTGTTGTAGCCTACCAGTTTGTGCATTGCCATTTGTGCTGCTGATCATGGGTTTGATTCCTCTCTGTTCTGATTATTTTATGCCTCTCGTCCACACATACTTTGCATTCCTGTTACAGTCCTATCTGTGACTGAAGAAAGGACCATTAAATTAGTTCCCTTTTGTATTGCTCATTTTCTGGCTGATTTTACGTGCACTGCCTAACCTGAAGCAGGGTGCCGTAGTTGGATGCACCCGAAACGTGACATGTCGGCATTTGGCGTACAGCGGATTGTTTGATGAGCAGCCTATTCAACAAATTATTTCTCAGCTAAGTAAAGCTGTTATATTTTATGAAAGTTCTACTTTATTAAAAGGAAAAGCCACAGTGGTGTTGGGTGTGTTTCCCGTACACTGAGCTGGCACTTCCGACAAAAATATTATATATATATCTTTTTGGGGATCTATGTGTTTTGCTACATAGGGTTTTTGTTTTTTGTGTCTTTTTTGACCCTATATATAGGATAATTTTTGTGACAGTCCTATCTGTGACAATCTGTGCTGCTGGCACCTTATACCCTCATCACTGTTGCCAAACATCCTTCTGTCAGTCTATCTGTGTCTGCAAGCTCTGTAGCATCCTGCCCTACTGTGCAGGCTTCTACCCCATGTACTGCACTGGCACTCTTTTCTGCATTGTGGCTCTTCATGCTTGTCTCTCCTGTGTCTGCTCTGCATGGCACTGCTCTTCTCTGTCCTCCTGTCATTGCACTTATCCTGCCACCTCTCCCTCCTCTGGTGGACACGTATCCCCATCCTCTGCCACACACTGTCATTGTTGCACTGTACATTACCATCACCCTGTACATCGGTAAAGCTGCCCCGATATGTTTGTCCACTTTACCTGCTGCCACATGGGCTGCACGCAGATTTGGCTGGTCCATGAGCTCCGTCATCTACTTCCTTCCATCACTTGTTCATTGCCTTTCCTTGGTGCTCTGTGCAGTGTTAAGGTTACATCTGTGTTTGAGCCATACATTTCATGCTTGTGACTTTGGGGCTCCTTTGTGCCCCTGGGCACCATCTACTGTGTCACCTTAGCATCCCTGGGGCATCTTTCGCAGCACTTTAGGTTTGGCCAGCTTATGGGGCGCCCTATATGCTGACTTGGAGGGTGCCAACCTTTCCTGCTGCCCTCTGGGGCACATTATGACCTGCCTTGGATGACGTGGTGCTTTATGACGTGCCCTAAAAGGTGCATTAGGTTGCGGCACTGGAGTGAGGTTTTTTTGGCTGGCAGTACAGATTGTTGGGATGTGTCTGACTGTTACAAGCAGGAAAAGGGATTGCCTCAGACAGCCTTTTAACTGAGCCCACTGAGGGATTGAACTCATGACCACTGTATCAGCAGTCAATGTATTAACCAGCATGCTACACCTCTGTTGCTGTGATTACAGGTCAGCGTGCCTAATTAAGGCTAATACGCGTTAACGTGCCACGGCTCCTTCTATTGCGCGATAACAGAATTTATAGCATGATAACTCGAAATGCTACCTTAAGACTGGAATGCCCACTACCTTATATGGCATTCGTCACAGTAAGACTGTAACTAATGCCGGTAACATTAAGACGGTTTAGTAAACATACCCTTAAAGAGTATCAAATCACCTCGTCCGGATGGTATACATCAAAGGGTTCTGAAAAAATTGAAATATGATATTTCACAGTAATCTGTGAACTATCATTAAAATTATCTGTAATACCTGAAGATTGTAAAATAGCTAGCATAACACAATTTTTAAGAAGGGCTCCAGAGGTGATCTGGGAAACTACAGACAGGTGAGCCTAACCAAGCAATGTGATAGAAAACATTATAAAGAATAAAGTTACCAAACATGTAGATAGTCATGGTTTAATGTGAGAAAGACAACATGGATTTAGCCAAGGAAAATATTGTTTTACTAATCTGTTATAAATTTTTGAAAGTGTGAATAAACAGGTAGATAAAGGTGAACTGGCTGATATAGTGTATATGGATTTTCAGAAAATCTTTGGGAAGGTCCCTCATGAGAGACTCTTGAGGAAACTAAAAAGTCATGGGATAGGAGGCAGTGTACTACTGTGGATCAGGAGCTAGTTAAAAGATAGAAAGCAGAGAGTAAGGCTAAATGGGCAATTTTCTCAATGGAGAAAGGTGAATAGTGGAGAACCACAGGGATGTGAGCTGAGCTCACTGATTTTTAACATATTTATAAATGACCTGCAAATGGGAATAACAAATGAGGTAATTAAATTTCAGATGACACAAAATTATTTGCCGTTAAAACAGGAATCATTGTGGATAATACATTGAAACTCTCTGCCCAGTGTGCAGCAACTGCCAAGAAAGCAAATAGAATGCTAGGAATCATAAAGAAAGGAATGGAGAAGAAAACAAAGGATATTATAATGTCTCTGTATCATTTCATGGTGTGACTGCACCTTGAATATTGTGTGCAATTCCGGTCGCCATGTCTTAAAAATGATATAGCAGAATTAGAAAAATTACAGAGAATAACAACCAAAATGGTCAAGGGGATGGCTATGAAGAAAGGCTGAAAGTGTTAGGGCTCTTCAACTTGTAAAGGAGATGGCTGAGGGGAGATATGATAGAGGTCTATAAATTAATGAATGGAGTGGAATGGGTAAATGTAGATTGGTTGTTTACTCCATCAAAATGTAGAAAGATTAGCAGACACACAATGAAGCTACAATGTAACCCATTTAAGACTAATAAGAGAAAATATTTTTTTCATTCAATGCTTAATCAAATTCTGGAATTTGTTACTGGAGGATGTCGTAAAAGCTGTTAATGTAGCTAGGTTAAAAAAGGTTTGGACAAGTTCCTGGAGGAAAGGACCCAAGAAATCCACTGCTTACCCCAGGACAAACATTGTGGAATCTTTGTACCTTTTTGGGAACCTGACAGGTATTTGCGATCCGGATTGGCCACTGTTGGAAATAGGATACTGGGCTTGATCTGACCCAGTATGGCATTTCTTATGTCATGTACATTCAGGTACAGAAACTATTTCCCCTGTCCCCAGAGGATTTACAATGTAAGTTTGTACCTGAGACAATGGAGGGTTAAGTGACTTGCCCAAGGCCACAAGGCATGTTAGTGGTCTTTCTAGTTCCAGGCTGCTACCCTAACCACAAGGCTACTTGTTATTGAATATTTTTGTTGAATAAGCAATCAAAATATACCCTTGTTTATTCAGTGAGTGTTATCTTTCTCTCACCATGTTTTGAGTATATATTGTGCTAAAATACATACCATCCTAGGTGATTTACAAAGAGCTTAAACCTGATGAGTTGGCCAATCAACCAGTGTAGCAGTTTCAAAAGGGACCCTGCCCCACCTTCTTGCTTTCCTAATTATTTTTGCTGCAGTACTTTGAATAATTTGCAGGCCTTGCTTTTAAGTTAGGCCTATATAAATCAAGTTGCAATAGCCTAGACTTGAAATAATCGCTACATAGCCTCCTATAGCCTGCCAATGAGAAGCCATCAACAACGGCTTAAACCGCCGCTTCAGGGGCGCGCAGGAGAGCAGCATTGTCACCCGGAGCTGTGAGTAGGAGCCCCTCCTTCCTCCTATAGCCTGCCAATGAGAAGCCATCAACAACGGCTTAAACCGCCGCTTCAGGGGCGTGCAGGAGAGCAGCGTTGTCACCCGGAGCTGTGAGTAGGAGCCCCTCCTTCCTCCTATAGCCTGCCAAAGAGAAGCCATCAACAACGGCTTAAACCACCGCTTCAGGGGTGCGCCCGCGCCTTGCGGGCCCGCGCCTGAGGGCCCTTTGGCATGGCCCTTAGGCGTTGGACCATGGCATTTGTCCTGAAGTTAGCTTTAAAGATGTGGTCTGGATTGTCATACACATATATTATGGTAACCTGCTGTTCCCTTTCTTCTCTTTGCCTTATCTTTTTGACTGTTTCTGTCCTCTATTCTGTCCTATCTTACAAATGGCATTCCTTTCATATTTCCTCAAATGATTTATTATTGTAAACCACTCTGATGCTTCAGCCTGAGCGGTATATCAAATTTAATAAACATAAACATAAACATACATAATGTTGCAACTAGGGTGCACTGTGGACCAGTAACAGGCTTTTTAGTGTAGCCTTCTACTATAGTGCTCACTTATTCTGGTCACAAGTGGATCTTTCTAGTGTAGGCCACAGTTTGCACAGCATTATTAACAAACTCAAACACTTTATTTGAAACTATGGCTGACTACAAATAAGTATATTTTCCAGAACATAACAGGAGCAAACAGAAAGCTTGCAATCAAGGATGGCTTCCAATAAGCCTGTGCATTTACATTCTCTTCAATACGTGTACTGTCCACCTGCTGGTATTGCAGGCAGTATTTGTTGAGTTCCAGACTTTGCTCTACCATAAGAGATCAGTCTTTTAAAGACAAATAAATAAGCTTCTCTCCTTGGCTAGTATCTTCCTGGGTTTTTGTTCTTAAAACATTCCTTCTGGATTATCCAGTTTTCACCATTTGGTTAGTCTTCTCTGCATTGTCCAGAGAAGACAACACAACCACAGCCCAGTTCAAGTCTGGCTCTGTACCTTTAATAACAGTACAAGATTAGGCTTTTCCTAATTCAGTTTCCATGCTTCAATCACTTTATAACATCATGTTTTCCCTAATGCATGACCAAGGTTACACACCCTTAACCATAGGATAGTCTTTTCACCTTTGGTTTGGTTTGCTTTGGAGTTACTACACAAGTTAACTTCAGCCCCGGATTTGTTGGCAGCTGTGTCTTGGCTACTATATGGCAGGCTTGCTTTCTCTGGCAAAGTGTTATTCTCCCTTCCCCCAGTCTATCCATACAGTCCTGGTAAAAACCACACAGGACTATTACAACTCCCTACTCTTCAGTACCAAACCAACACTTTTAACCTAGCAACTCTGCTACAGGCCATTTCTATCTTTTTGCAGCTTATTATGGTCAGAATGTAGAATTGAATGCTGGCTTACTGCCAGCTCTTTACTATCAGCCAGCTTACTCAGTCTTTGCAGGGATTCTCTCTCTCTTTCTCTGCACAGCTGGTGAGACTGGAACACATACCTCTTTCTGACCCAATGGGATTTGAATCCATGCCTGTTTGTGATCCTGAGGAACTTGAACCCACTGTTCTGTATCTACTTGGTAGGAACTGAATGCACCATCTTGGCTTCCCCTCGCCTGCAGCATAGGAATGCCCACCACCCTTCAACAGGGTCTTGGAAGTTTAAGTTTCTCCCTCCCTGAGGCCTTTCCACCAGTTTTTGCCCCTCACTCATTTTTAAGTACATGTCAGCACTACACCTTGGTCGAGCCCAGGCAGTCCCTTTCACTTTTCTTAAGGTGGCTCACTTTATATGAGCCTTAAAAGAGGTCTTGGTTTTCGTTAGTTCTTCACCAGTACTCACTAGATCTCTCAGCCCCATGCTAGATCTTCCCCTTACTCTTGGGGGAGGAGGGGAGATGTCAAAACACTCCAGTGTGCACACTTACACACCACAATATATAATCTGTCTGAGATCATCTTCTGACAGATATGATCTTATTTGAGAAATCAGTCTAAGCTTCATTATGGCTTTCTTTCACAATATTTTATGTTTATCCAAACTCAGCTGTGACTCTTTATCTAGAACAGTGGTTCCCAAGCCTGTCCTGGGGGCTCCCCAGCCAGTCGGGTTTCCAGGATATCCACTATGAACATTCATGAGAGAGACTTGCATACATTGCCTCCACTGCATGAAAAACTACCTCATGCATATTCATCATGGATATCTGAAAACTGGGACAGGTTTGGGAACCACTGCTCTATATCCAAACTTCAAACTAAGTCCACCAATATTATTGGATTTCCTAATACAATCAGTTCTTTAGTTGCTTTATATATTCATGATTTCCTCACCAAAATTAACCTGTTCTCTTCCATCTATATTTATATTTTGCTCACATAGCTATTTGAACCGTCATATGTCTAGTCAAATAAGCCTTCAACTGGGAGAACCTTTTGACCATTTGTATATCACATGCAACCCCCCCCCCCTCTTTTGTATTGTACTAGCAGTCACCTCACAAGCTGCTTGGCAGACATGGAAGCCCACCAACCCTATGAGCTTGTTATAATTTTCAGGCTTTGCTCTTGGGAATTAATTATCACAGTTCTTTATTTTGGGGACCGCCATGCACCAGGAGGTCCTTGGAATTTGACACTTCCATACCTATTCCCTTCACAAAAAATGAGTCTGGTCCTGAATTTGTATTCTGAACGAATAAAGAATGATAACCATTGGCAGCAACAATGGACAAAAACTAAATAGAGGTAGTAAGTTTATCCTTCTCAATTAAAGATGTAGTTAGACTAGATAGGCCATAAGGTCTTTTTCTGCCATCATGTTTCTATGTTTCTGTGTTACATTGGGTTACTCATTTTCCTCCCAGTTCAAATTTTTCTTAAATTTCAATGAACAGTTACACCACTGTTCATCACTCTTGCACCTTAGTTACTTTTGTTGTTTGTTTCCCTCCTTGGGAACCTCTCTAGATATTCAGCACATCTACCCAGTATGCCTAAAGCTGTATGTGAAGGAGCCAGAGATACCTGAAATGGTGCTGGAATCATGCATGGATTTGGTGTCACTGGCTTGAGTACTGGTTTCCTTTCTTACAAAGAGCTGGAGGCTTCTGTGGAAATACTGTAGGCCCATGAAACTGATCTGCAGGGCTCTTGGCTCCAATGGATTGAATCACTTGGCTGATGGTATACTTCTT
The DNA here is from genome assembly GCA_033557465.1 of Ichthyophis bannanicus. NCBI lineage: Eukaryota > Metazoa > Chordata > Amphibia > Gymnophiona > Ichthyophiidae > Ichthyophis > Ichthyophis bannanicus. The sequence continues at coordinate 1,727,036,112 of CM066031.1, read as the reverse complement.
GGAATCTCTCAAGTTTCTAGGCAGATCTCTCCTCATGAGACAGTGGGGTGCTGGCAGTTTTTGAATGTGGAATGTCTATCAGTGTGACAAAATGAAAACAAAAGCTCCCATTCTCCATCAGTGTTCCTTGTCAACATGGAAAATATAGGGGATATGAATGTACCTCTTTCTCCTCACTCTCTGGATGTTTGGCTGGCAAAACAAGCATACTTCTGATGTCTATTCATGCCTTGAGCAGGTATAAACTTTGCCACAGCTTGGGATGTTCAGGCCATATCTGAAATCACGTGAGGACATCCAAGTTCTTGGGAATGCTTCAGATACATCTACCTGTACACAATGCCCACATTCCAACTTATAGGGTGTCTCATAAGGCGCCCTATAAGGCGCTCCATAGGGCACATTATAAAGTGCCCTGTCTGCCAAGGCACCTTATAATGTGCCCTATAGGGCGCTTTATAGGGCGCATTATGAGGCACCTTAGGTTACGTCACTGTGAGGGTGTTTTTGCTGGCAGCACAGATTTAAATTAAAAGGAAAAACCTCAGACAGCCTTAATAAATAACACCACTGCAGGATCAAACCCATGACTTCTTCCTCTGCAGTCATTGCAGTAACCAATGGGATACATCTCTGTAGCCTCCAACCTAGCGCTGGCTGGCTATAGAAAGACTGCAGATCAGCAGTCTACATCTGATCACAAGATGGAGTATGCGCCTCTACAGCACCCCGGCCTGGTAGGGGGAACTGACCGTGTGTGTTACTGGCACAGAGTAGCTACAGACCGTGACATTGTGCGGTTCCTATGCTCACTCTGAGGGTGAGGTGGGACGCCCAGCACCAGGTCCGCAGCACCTGGCTTTGCAGAGATAGGCTGTGCTGCAGGTCCCCATCAGTGCCAGTGTGTGATAGGTAGGTCTTGCAGACACACCTAGGATACACCTGTGTCCATCTTTATTTCCCAGTCACATCTAACCCTTGTGGACTATGATGTACCCAGAATAGTTCATAGAGAGAAACCACAAAAGCGAGCAGTAATGGAAGCCACAGGCACTTTATTAGTTAAGCAAACCCCAACGCGTTTCGGCTGTTGCCTTCATCAGGGGGTACTAGAGGACAGCAAAACACAACATTAAAACAATAAAATAAGAAAAACAAGAAAATATATTAAAATGACAAATATGATAAATCATAATTATTAATTAATTCATAAAAAAAGTTTTTTAGGTTAAAACATGTAAAAATATATATATGTATGAGAAATCTATATATAAAAAAACTATGTAGACAAGAAAACAACAATACATAATAATAAAAAATATAGATATAACATACTTACAAATGAAGTGCACAAAAGCAATAAAGATATGGCACAAACCAATCAATGGTGGATAATGCTAAAAGATAATGTAAAAACCATTAATATAATACTGAAACTATTACAAACATCAATTAGGACCATACAACATTGAATAAAAAGAAGAGGACAAAATGGAAAACCCAGACCAACGAGAAAAGCAAATACAACTATATAGTGATACTAAAAAATGTTATTCAAGCAAAGGAAATCTCTTTATATATATACAAAACATAGAGCGTACATATCGTTAGACGCGCCCATGCGGTACTATTATCACAAATGTTAAATGAGAGAAGCTGGTACTCAAAAGCTATGATAAAATGTGTGCTTCTAAAAGTACAACAAATAAAAAAGGTGCAGGAGTATAGAACCAAATGTGGTATTATAAGGCAATATAAAATCAATATATAAGCCCATGCTAAAAGTTGTGATCTAAAAAGACCAAGGAACCGCCGAGAGAACCAATAATAAAATTATAAAAAATAAATAAATAAATAAATAAATATAATCTAATTTTTGTAAAACATATATATCCTACATGGACCCATAACATATAAGCTCATGTAGCTGCTCAAACGTAACATAAGATCTGTATAGTATACTAGAAGGAAGAAAAGCAAAGGAAACTGAAAGGCACAGTTAACTGGCTTACAAACAAACTTATTCGACACCTTCTTGAACCGCTGATTAAATGCCAACTCGTAAGGAACTTAAAACCATAAAGACATTGCAAACAAAGTGTAAAAAAAGTTAAAAAGGGGGGGACACCTCAAGCAAGCACATACCTGAACACCAACGGCCAGCTATTCAGAATTCTTGAGAACGCCAACTTTGGCGCGCATTTAAATTGACAGGCTGCGTGGTGTCACTACATATGCATAAAATGACGTCAGAGGAACCACCTCAGGCAAGTAAATACCTGAACACCAACGGCCAGCTGTTTAGAATTCTTAAGAACGCCGACTTTGGCGCGCATTTAAATTAACAGGCTGCGTTGTGGCACTTCATATGCATAGGATGACGTCAAAGGACGTCCGTCTGACCACACATATAATAATAGCACGTAAATTCAACTAAAAAATCTAAAAAATGAAATAAAACAATTGTAAAACCAATACATAAATAATAATCAATAAAGATAATTTCAAAAGTAGGAGAGGTTCCACTGAACCCCACGGACAATGAATAAATCGTCATAATTGACAACTTAACAAAGACTAAAAACGGCGATTCGGCATATCATTAAGAAACAAGTAATTTGTGAATACTCACAATAATAACTTGTTGAAAAAAGGGGGGGCACTACTCTCAGCAACTTGTTATCATGAGGGAGCATCTAAACCTATCCAAAAACCGGCAAATTACCGGAAAAATAACTACAGCACAGAAATAAAAAAGAGCAAAGAAATAAACCATAATAAATAATAAATCATGAAACCATAACAAAGGGACCAATAATCCTTTCAAGGATGATAATTAAAAATAGGATACATTAAATTACACTATATAGGGCAAAAAAAAAATAAAAAAAAATCCATAAACATGTAGATCATAATCAAAAAAGACCAACAAGAGTATTTGGGAGAAATCCAATTCTTTATAAATTACAAAAAAACTGCTAAATTAAAGTCCTGATTCAGACCCAAAGGGGTCACTGACTGTAACTCATAAATGAACCGCTGTTCAAGTTTGAGTAATATTGAGTCTATATTACCGCCCCGCCAGTGTGGATGAACCACCTTCAGAACAAAAAACTTTAAATCAGACACAAGATGGCCCTTCTCACTCCAATGGGCAACCATGGGTTTGTCTGCAAGACGTCTTCCTAAGCAACTTTTATGTTCAATAATGCGTGTTTTTACCGGCCGAGTGGTTTTGCCGACATATAGCAACTTACATGGGCACATAACTACATATATGACATTACTGGTCAAACAGTTGGAATAATGATTGAGAAAAAACTTCCTTTGAGTGACTGGATGAACAAACACATCTTTCACAACAATACCATTCAAACACACAGAGCACCGCCCACATTGAAAATGACCTTTCATTTTAATAATTGGTCGTGGTCTGGACAGAGCTGAAGGCACTAAATAGTTTTTCAAATTCCGGTTCCTTTTGTGAGCTATAGTCAAGGATTTACATGTAAAACAGGGAAGTGATGAGACCAAATGCCACTCTCGTCTGATAATTCTAGAAATATCTTTTGAGAGAGTAGAGAAGGTCAAGGCACAAACAACTTTGCTTTCATTAGTAGGTATCTTTTTCTGAAGAAGCACATTCCTATCTAATGTCTTAGCCTTAGTATAGGCCTTATGGATGACACGTCTAGGATATCCCCTCTCTGCGAATCTGGCATTCATATTGAGTGCATGTTTCTCAAAATCTGTCTGCACAGTGCATAAGCGCCTAATCCTCAGGAATTGACTGTATGGAAGATTATCCTTTAGAGATTGGTTATGGAAACTGTCATATCGTAGAAGGGAATTACGATCAGTGGGCTTGCGATACAGGTCTGTAAGGAACCCATCAGAGCCTTTTTTAATGTTGATATCAAGATATGAAATCTGGACTGAACTGAAAACCCCTTCAAATTGTAAATTGACATCTTGAGTATTGAGCCACTGAAAAAAAGACTGTAGATCGACTTCATTGCCATCCCATATCAAAAATACATCGTCTATGTATCGCAACCACAATTTAATGAACTTTTTGAATGGATGATGTTGCAGAAATTGAAGCTCGAAGTTGGCGACATAGAGATTAGCCACATCAGGGGCCATGGATGACCCCATGGCCACCCCTTTAATTTGTTTATAAAAAACATCTCGAAAACAAAAAATGTTTTCACACATAACGAGGGCAGCCATCTGAGTTAAAAAACATGTAGGAATACGGACAGGTGGGGTTCTTGTTATAAGTGTATTTGCAATGACCTCCAAAGCAGCAGCTTGAGGAATATTGGTATATAAAGAGTTGATATCTAATGTCGCCAAGATCAGATGCTCATGATAACCGGTAAAATTATTCAAAATATTAATAACATGCGTGGAGTCACGAACATAGGAGGGGATTTGGGGAACAAAGGGCCGAAGGAAATAATCCAAGAACTTAGATAGGGGTTCTAAAAGAGATCCTATTGCCGAAATGATCGGACGTCCTGGTGGATTACTAAGTGATTTGTGAATTTTGGGCAGAACGTAAATAGTTGGTGTCACTGGATATGTAACGGTAAGAAATTGGACCTCATGTGCAGTAAGATATCCCGCTTGTTGACCAATAAATATTAAAGTATCAACTTTATGTTTAAGGGCATCTGTGGGATCTGCAAAGATCTTTTCATAAAAAGTCTTGTCGTTAATTTGACGTGATATTTCTTTAACGTACTCTGACTTATTTTGAATAACCAACGCCCCACCCTTATCTGCTGGTTTAATCACAATAGATTGATTTTGTTGCAATTCCAACAAAGCCGATTTTTGTCCTTTAGTGAGATTATAAAAAGTGCGAGCTCTCTTACTGTAAAGGGCTTCCACTTGGGACACCACGACCCTTTCAAAGGCATCTATCAGAAGGTTAGTATTGTTCGGAGGATTCCATGTAGATGGTTTTCGTAATATAGAGCCATCTGAAAATGTTTCACTCTGTTTTTCAAAAAAATCCATGATTTTCAATTTTCGAAAGAATTTATATAATTCAACTCGTGTAGTGAATTGATCGTGTCTAGAAACCGGAACAAAGGACAACCCTTTCTCCAAAACCTCAACTTGTGTTTCACTAAGAGTAAAGTCAGAAAGATTGAAAATCCCACTTTTAGAACCTAATCCACAATCTCTTGATGGCTTCGGCCTCTCCCTCTGCCCCTCCCTCTGGGTGGCGGATTGGATCGAAATTCTTGAACCTGGTATTGATGGTATGGGGTCCTTACTTGTTGATCTGTTCTCTTCCTGCCTCCCCCGCTCCAAAGGGCATCCATCGAAAAAACCTGGGGTTGAAAGTTAACCAAATCAGTAGAGAAGAGAGAGGCTGAAGTATCCTGCTCTTGTGTTTCTTCAACTACACTACGACTTCTCTTATTATGGCGCTCATAAAGAGGATCGGGTGAAAAAAGCCTGGTTTTGGCCTTACTTTTATTCATATTCCCATTCCTGGGAGGATCAACATCCCACCTATGGGATGTCTTACGTGGTCTGGGTTTTCCATTATTATGCAACCAATAATATACAGTGCCATTCTTATAATCACTTTCATTATACCTAAATTTCTTAAGTTTTCTTTCTTTGATGATTTTGCTATAATCTATATTGTTCTTATCGAATTCCTTTTTCATTTTATCGAATTTACGGTCATTCTCCTTCAGAAAGTCCATCTTATGATCAATCTTGACTTTCAAATCAGTGGATTTCCGTTTGGATGTGTTGATCAAGAGAATCATTAAGTCCAATGAGCATTTGTTCAAAATTTTGACCCAATTGGACATAAATTCTTCATCGTCTTTGAACATTCCAGGGGCTTTTTGAACACGTAAGCCCTTCGGAATCATCTTAGTGCGACAATACTCAAGAAGTGAAGCAGCATGCATGTCCTCACGAACAAGTTTCTGAGTCAGCTGGACTGCCTCTCCCCATTCATCCTCAATACTGGGGGACCCTTCATCTTCCGTAAAGAAGGGATCTTTCGGTAGCATAGCTTGTAAATCATCATTTTGAAAGCTTAGAATATTATCCCAAGGGGAGAACATGCTCTGGAACCGTAGAGAACACAAACAGGAGCACTGCTCGCAAACAAACTGAGAAACCACAAAAGCGAGCAGTAATGGAAGCCACAGGCACTTTATTAGTTAAGCAAACCCCAACGCGTTTCGGCTGTTGCCTTCATCAGGGGGTACTAGAGGACAGCAAAACACAACATTAAAACAATAAAATAAGAAAAACAAGAAAATATATTAAAATGACAAATATGATAAATCATAATTATTAATTAATTCATAAAAAAGTTTTTTAGGTTAAAACATGTAAAAATATATATATGTATGAGAAATCTATATATAAAAAAACTATGTAGACAAGAAAACAACAATACATAATAATAAAAAATATATAGATATAACATACTTACAAATGAAGTGCACAAAAGCAATAAAGATATGGCACAAACCAATCAATGGTGGATAATGCTAAAAGATAATGTAAAAACCATTAATATAATACTGAAACTATTACAAACATCAATTAGGACCATACAACATTGAATAAAAAGAAGAGGACAAAATGGAAAACCCAGACCAACGAGAAAAGCAAATACAACTATATAGTGATACTAAAAAATGTTATTCAAGCAAAGGAAATCTCTTTATATATATACAAAACATAGAGCGTACATATCGTTAGACGCGCCCATGCGGTACTATTATCACAAATGTTAAATGAGAGAAGCTGGTACTCAAAAGCTATGATAAAATGTGTGCTTCTAAAAGTACAACAAATAAAAAAGGTGCAGGAGTATAGAACCAAATGTGGTATTATAAGGCAATATAAAATCAATATAAACCCATGCTAAAAGTTGTGATCTAAAAAGACCAAGGAACCGCCGAGAGAACCAACAATAAAATTATAAAAAATAATAAATAAATAAATATAATCTAATTTTTGTAAAACATATATCCTACATGGACCCATAACATATAAGCTCATGTAGCTGCTCAAACGTAACATAAGATCTGTATAGTATACTAGAAGGAAGAAAAGCAAAGGAAACTGAAAGGCACAGTTAACTGGCTTACAAACAAACTTATTCGACACCTTCTTAAACCGCTGATTAAATGCCAACTCGTAAGGAACTTAAAACCATAAAGACATTGCAAACAAAGTGTAAAAAAAGTTAAAAAGGGGGGGACACCTCAAGCAAGCACATACCTGAACACCAACGGCCAGCTATTCAGAATTCTTGAGAACGCCAACTTTGGCGCGCATTTAAATTGACAGGCTGCGTGGTGTCACTACATATGCATAAAATGACGTCAGAGGAACCACCTCAGGCAAGTAAATACCTGAACACCAACGGCCAGCTGTTTAGAATTCTTAAGAACGCCGACTTTGGCGCGCATTTAAATTAACAGGCTGCGTTGTGGCACTTCATATGCATAGGATGACGTCAAAGGACGTCCGTCTGACCACACATATAATAATAGCACGTAAATTCAACTAAAAAATCTAAAAAATGAAATAAAACAATTGTAAAACCAATACATAAATAATAATCAATAAAGATAATTTCAAAAGTAGGAGAGGTTCCACTGAACCCCACGGACAATGAATAAATCGTCATAATTGACAACTTAACAAAGACTAAAAACGGCGATTCGGCATATCATTAAGAAACAAGTAATTTGTGAATACTCACAATAATAACTTGTTGAAAAAAGGGGGGGCACTACTCTCAGCAACTTGTTATCATGAGGGAGCATCTAAACCTATCCAAAAACCGGCAAATTACCGGAAAAATAACTACAGCACAGAAATAAAAAAGAGCAAATAAATAAACCATAATAAATAATAAATCATGAAACCATAACAAAGGGACCAATAATCCTTTCAAGGATGATAATTAAAAATAGGATACATGAAATTACACTATATAGGGCCAAAAAAAAATAAAAAAAAAAATAAAAAAATAAAAAAATAAAAAAATCCATAAACATGTAGATCATAATCAAAAAAGACCAACAAGAGTATTTGGGAGAAATCCAATTCTTTATAAATTACAAAAAAACTGCTAAATTAAAGTCCTGATTCAGACCCAAAGGGGTCACTGACTGTAACTCATAAATGAACCGCTGTTCAAGTTTGAGTAATATTGAGTCTATATTACCGCCCCGCCAGTGTGGATGAACCACCTTCAGAACAAAAAACTTTAAATCAGACACAAGATGGCCCTTCTCACTCCAATGGGCAACCATGGGTTTGTCTGCAAGACGTCTTCCTAAGCAACTTTTATGTTCAATAATGCGTGTTTTTACCGGCCGAGTGGTTTTGCCGACATATAGCAACTTACATGGGCACATAACTACATATATGACATTACTGGTCAAACAGTTGGAATAATGATTGAGAAAAAACTTCCTTTGAGTGACTGGATGAACAAACACATCTTTCACAACAATACCATTCAAACACACAGAGCACCGCCCACATTGAAAATGACCTTTCATTTTAATAATTGGTCGTGGTCTGGACAGAGCTGAAGGCACTAAATAGTTTTTCAAATTCCGGTTCCTTTTGTGAGCTATAGTCAAGGATTTACATGTAAAACAGGGAAGTGATGAGACCAAATGCCACTCTCGTCTGATAATTCTAGAAATATCTTTTGAGAGAGTAGAGAAGGTCAAGGCACAAACAACTTTGCTTTCATTAGTAGGTATCTTTTTCTGAAGAAGCACATTCCTATCTAATGTCTTAGCCTTAGTATAGGCCTTATGGATGACACGTCTAGGATATCCCCTCTCTGCGAATCTGGCATTCATATTGAGTGCATGTTTCTCAAAATCTGTCTGCACAGTGCATAAGCGCCTAATCCTCAGGAATTGACTGTATGGAAGATTATCCTTTAGAGATTGGTTATGGAAACTGTCATATCGTAGAAAGGAATTACGATCAGTGGGCTTGCGATACAGGTCTGTAAGGAACCCATCAGAGCCTTTTTTAATGTTGATATCAAGATATGAAATCTGGACTGAACTGAAAACCCCTTCAAATTATAAATTGACATCTTGAGTATTGAGCCACTGAAAAAAAGACTGTAGATCGACTTCATTGCCATCCCATATCAAAAATACATCGTCTATGTATCGCAACCACAATTTAATGAACTTTTTGAATGGATGATGTTGCAGAAATTGAAGCTCGAAGTTGGCGACATAGAGATTAGCCACATCAGGGGCCATGGATGACCCCATGGCCACCCCTTTAATTTGTTTATAAAAAACATCTCGAAAACAAAAAAAGATTTCACACATAACGAGGGCAGCCATCTGAGTTAAAAAACATGTAGGAATACGGACAGGTGGGGTTCTTGTTATAAGTGTATTTGCAATGACCTCCAAAGCAGCAGCTTGAGGAATATTGGTATATAAAGAGTTGATATCTAATGTCGCCAAGATCAGATGCTCATGATAACCGGTAAAATTATTCAAAATATTAATAACATGCGTGGAGTCACGAACATAGGAGGGGATTTGGGGAACAAAGGGCCGAAGGAAATAATCCAAGAACTTAGATAGGGGTTCTAAAAGAGATCCTATTGCCGAAATGATCGGACGTCCTGGTGGATTACTAAGTGATTTGTGAATTTTGGGCAGAACGTAAATAGTTGGTGTCACTGGATATGTAACGGTAAGAAATTGGACCTCATGTGCAGTAAGATATCCCGCTTGTTGACCAATAAATATTAAAGTATCAACTTTATGTTTAAGGGCATCTGTGGGATCTGCAAAGATCTTTTCATAAAAAGTCTTGTCGTTAATTTGACGTGATATTTCTTTAACGTACTCTGACTTATTTTGAATAACCAACGCCCCACCCTTATCTGCTGGTTTAATCACAATAGATTGATTTTGTTGCAATTCCAACAAAGCCGATTTTTGTCCTTTAGTGAGATTATAAAAAGTGCGAGCTCTCTTACTGTAAAGGGCTTCCACTTGGGACACCACGACCCTTTCAAAGGCATCTATCAGAAGGTTAGTATTGTTCGGAGGATTCCATGTAGATGGTTTTCGTAATATAGAGTCATCTGAAAATGTTTCACTCTGTTTTTCAAAAAAATCCATGATTTTCAATTTTCGAAAGAATTTATATAATTCAACTCGTGTAGTGAATTGATCGTGTCTAGAAACCGGAACAAAGGACAACCCTTTCTCCAAAACCTCAACTTGTGTTTCACTAAGAGTAAAGTCAGAAAGATTGAAAATCCCACTTTTAGAACCTAATCCACAATCTCTTGATGGCTTCGGCCTCTCCCTCTGCCCCTCCCTCTGGGTGGCGGATTGGATCGAAATTCTTGAACCTGGTATTGATGGTATGGGGTCCTTACTTGTTGATCTGTTTTCTTCCTGCCTCCCCCCCTCCATAGGGCATCCATCGAAAAAACCGGGGGTTGAAAGTTAACCAAATCAGTAGAGAAGAGAGAGGCTGAAGTATCCTGCTCTTGTGTTTCTTCAACTACACTACGACTTCTCTTATTATGGCGCTCATAAAGAGGATCGGGTGAAAAAAGCCTGGTTTTGGCCTTACTTTTATTCATATTCCCATTCCTGGGAGGATCAACATCCCACCTATGGGATGTCTTACGTGGTCTGGGTTTTCCATTATTATGCAACCAATAATATACAGTGCCATTCTTATAATCACTTTCATTATACCTAAATTTCTTAAGTTTTCTTTCTTTGATGATTTTGCTATAATCTATATTGTTCTTATCGAATTCCTTTTTCATTTTATCGAATTTACGGTCATTCTCCTTCAGAAAGTCCATCTTATGATCAATCTTGACTTTCAAATCAGTGGATTTCCGTTTGGATGTGTTGATCAAGAGAATCATTAAGTCCAATGAGCATTTGTTCAAAATTTTGACCCAATTGGACATAAATTCTTCATCGTCTTTGAACATTCCAGGGGCTTTTTGAACACGTAAGCCCTTCGGAATCATCTTAGTGCGACAATACTCAAGAAGTGAAGCAGCATGCATGTCCTCACGAACAAGTTTCTGAGTCAGCTGGACTGCCTCTCCCCATTCATCCTCAATACTGGGGGACCCTTCAGGTTACGTCACTGTGAGGGTGTTTTTGCTGGCAGCACAGATTTAAATTAAAAGGAAAAACCTCAGACAGCCTTAATAAATAACACCACTGCAGGATCAAACCCATGACTTCTTCCTCTGCAGTCATTGCAGTAACCAATGGGATACATCTCTGTAGCCTCCAACCTAGCGCTGGCTGGCTATAGAAAGACTGCAGATCAGCAGTCTACATCTGATCACAAGATGGAGTATGCGCCTCTACAGCACCCCGGCCTGGTAGGGGGAACTGACCGTGTGTGTTACTGGCACAGAGTAGCTACAGACCGTGACATTGTGCGGTTCCTATGCTCACTCTGAGGGTGAGGTGGGACGCCCAGCACCAGGTCCGCAGCACCTGGCTTTGCAGAGATAGGCTGTGCTGCAGGTCCCCATCAGTGCCAGTGTGTGATAGGTAGGTCTTGCAGACACACCTAGGATACACCTGTGTCCATCTTTATTTCCCAGTCACATCTAACCCTTGTGGACTATGATGTACCCAGAATAGTTCATATCCTGTGTGGTTGCCATGGTCACATGTTATAAGAGAAGGGTGGTGTTTGGACCCAAAAGCGGATTATGTAGCACCTCCCAACCCACCCTCTCTGGGGCAGGGTGAGGGATAGGATCTCCCACCAACAAATCCACATTGTACATCTCTGGAATAGAGAAAGTAGAGGGGACCATCAACCCCAGTCCTGCTGGGGAATAGGCACCCTCCAGGGCAGTCAATGCAGATCTGTAGGTATCACATAGGGCACTGGCAGACAGGCAGTAGGCCTGGAAAGCTCAGCTGCCGTCCTCCACAATCTAGTATTCACCAGCAGAGGACACAGTCAGTCTCCACCCGCTGCACACTGCAAGATGTTCTAGCCATACAAATGCTAACTGCAGACAGTCTGTTAGCTAGTACATAGTGCATGTGCCTGGAGGAACTGTGTACAACCAAAAGTGGGACATAAGCACACACACCAAATAAGTATGTCAGTGATTGGGCCCCAGAAAAAAAAACCTCATAGATATCACTTGAGAGAAACAGTGCATAACACTATGTGGGAACCTAGCCATGCCATGGTCACTGCTCAGTCACGGTGAGAGTGACCTCCCAGCATGACATGCTGTGGCCACCCTGTCCGTGCAGGTGGTGGTCGGGCACTACAATGTCCCAGCCATTGCCCTATGCCCTGTGCAGATGCATCCTGCCCAGACCGCCGTGTCCGGGCGATACCCACAATACCTTGCTCCTCATTATGCACATTTGCAGGCTAACACTGGAAACAGTGCAAGCATTGGGGGCTCAGTAAGGTATAGGCAGCCACAAAACACTGGATAGACATACACACACTCCCACTCCTATTTCAGCATTGTGCAAAGATAGAGGTGGTTAGCAGCCCTGGCCGCCACACCAGTCCTGGGCAGAATGCAGGTATTGCTAAGGCATGCAGGTGCTAGTATTGGTAGCTGCTGCTCTGTGCAGGGCCCAACAGCCTGACTCTCCATGAGGCTTTGGATAGTGGAGCCTGTGGGTTTGGGTGTTTATGCCCCTGTTGGCCGATGCTCTAGGGCAGAGGTTCCCAAATCTGGTGGGCCAAGCATGATTCAAGTTTTCAGGCTATCCCTAATGAATATGCATGAGATACATTTGCATACAATGGGGCACTGCATAACAATGCATCTCATGCATAATTATTAGGTACAGCATGAGATCATGAGGGGTGTTTGGCCCTCCAGGACTGCAGTTGGGAACCTCTGCTCTTGGGAGTGCACTTGTTTATGGTGTATGTTCTCTGTAGGGTAAAACATAGGGACATGGTGTGCAGGAGCCACAGCTGGGACTTGAACTTGTGACCTTCTGCCCCTGAACACATTGGCTGTGTGTACTGCACCAAACTGTTGCCATAGAGGCAGGTCATTCCCTGGGGATACCTTTACTGTTCATCAGACAGCCTTTGTCTGTTGCACTCCACGCTACCCACCTAAACAGGGCTTGGCCTTGTTGTGTTGTGGGCGGATGCCACTGCCTCCTCCACCACCAGCATCCCTCCGCCACCATGCTGACATGCCCTTATGCCGGTGGTGCTGGTGGTGCGCAGTCCCAGGCCATCCAGTGTGCCGGTAGGCGGCTGCCTATGGTGTGGGATATTGGGTAGGGATGCCTACATAGACATCCGTGCTTCCCCCCGGCACCGCCTGTCACTGTCATGTACTCTTTGGGGTACCTGCTGGGTGATGTCCCCTGGGACACTGTGGGACACACACTCGTGGGCATGTTTGACCTTGGTCAGTTGCTGGCTTGCTGATTTGCAGTTTCTGAGTTCCTATGTGCCACATAGGCATCTGCCTAGTCCACCCTGTGCCCCAGCTGCCCCACTGCATGTCCTGCCTTCAGCCCCCTGTACCCAATTTGCAGCCTCACCGTCGTGCCCTTTCATACTTGGGCACTATGCTGCTGCTGCACATGTATCACTACTATCACTTTTCTTGGTCTCCCTAGCTTTGCTGTACATTGCTGACTGAAATGGTTTCTCTCTCCTGCAAATGTGCCTCTAGCACGAGGTTTTCACTGGCGCTAATTTTCAGACCTTCATTTTACGGCGTTAGTGTGCATGGAGCCTCTCCCCACCCACTCTCCGCCCATTGACCCCTTATCTCCGCCCCTGGGGAGCCTTACCCCACCCTCTGGAGGGCCTTACTCCACCCTCTGTGCACCTTAATGACGACGGAGACGTTATCACACGATACGTGACGTTCTCGCATGGTAATGCGCCATTATCAGATGATAATGTCGCTGCTGTGATGTTAGCACTATTTAGTAAACATACCCCTTAGAGTTGTACAAAGATTGGAATGAGTACAGTTAACTTGTGCTTACAGTGTTTAGGAAACAAAGATAATAACTTGTGCTCATTGTAATTGAGCTTTAAAACCGTACATATTAACTAGCTGTAAAACTGAACGTATTGGGTACAATTGTTCTTGTGGAGATATTGACATTGAGGGGTTTTCCACTATTGAGGTGGGTCTTGGAGGAGATGAGTACTGCTTTTGTTATGTATTCTTTTTGATGCCTTCAAATTATGTGCTGCCGAAGAATACTGCATATACCATTGACGGCCCAAAGAACAAATCAATCCATTCTGAAGGAGGCCAAATCAAAGCTTTCTTTAATAGCTTAAATGGCAAGACTGACAATATGATTTTCTGTATTTTCATAAGCTAAACAGGAAGCACCAGACAGCACACATCAGCATCTATAAGCAAGAAGAGCCACAAATTAGAACAGCATTTAAACAATGTCTAACAATAGTATCCAATATCTTATCTGCTTAATCGCAGCTATCCAAGCTTCATGCAGCTCACAGCTCCCTTCTTTGCAGAAACATGTGTTGGCAAATCCATTCAGTTTCTCACTATGCAGCTCACAGCTCCCTTCTTTGTAGAAACATGTGCTGGCAAATCCATTGAGCTTCTCACTTTACTGCACTCTACTGCACACACCCAACACCCGACAAAGATCTCTGTTTCACCAAAGGCTTCTTCAGGGATTTCAGAACAAAATCAGTAGTAAAAGCTTTTCAGAGGTTTCAGAACAAAATCAGCAGTCAAAGCTTAACTCAGCCCAAGTTCAAAATCGCTGAAAAATGGTGTCTGACGTCACAGACTACAAAGAAAACATCAGCCTATAAAAACAGACCTTAAGCCAACCAATCAGTGGAGAAAATGGTGCTAAGCCACTCCCCTCAGCATTCCACTGACCCATACACTAACAAAACTAACACAGCATGCTTTTAGAGCTTCACACACATGTTTCTACAAAGAAGGGAGCTGTGAGCAGCATGAAGCTTGGACAGCTGTGATTAAGCAGATAAGCATAAAAGCAAACTATCGTCCGGTGTCTAACCTTCCTTTTGCTTCGAAACTTCTGGAAAAGGTTGTCTTCTCACAACTTTCACATCATTTAGACTCTACACATTTCCTGCACCCTCGGCAATCAGGCTTTCGGCCTGGTCACAGCGTTGAAACTACTATCACGGCAGTTATGAAAGAGATCCATTCTTCTCACGACCATGGTGACATCATGGTGGCGGTTTCCCTTGATCTGTCAGCTGCCTTTGACTTGGTAGATAACTCTCTTCTTCTTTCTTGACTACGGGACGTGGGTATCCGTGGTACTGTTTATCACTGGTTTTATTCTTTCTTATCCTCCTGGTCATTTGCAGTTACTTCTGCTTTTTCTGCCACAGATAATTTTCCCCTCACTTGCGGTGTTCCCCAAGGTTCGATCCTGGCTCCTTTACTATTCAACATCTTTTTGGCTCCTTTGGCCTTACTAATCCAACAACTAGGAATTTTGGGTTATTATTATGCCGATGATATGTTTCCTTTGTATCACACATCTTCTTCTCACCCCGATATTACTCCTTTGGAAGTCTGTCTATCTTTGTTTTCTTCTTGGCTTGTCTCAAACTGTCTCGTTCTTAACGTTTCTAAAACTGCAGCCATTTGGTTCGCCCATGGCTCCACCACTCCATCACTTACTCCTTCCTTCTCAGGTACCCCTATTTCCCTGGTCTCTAAACTCCGCTAGCTCGGCGTTATTCTCGACAGCAATCTTACTTTCAATGATCACATTTCCCAGGTTTCCCGGCGTTCTTTCCTCTGCCTTAGACAAATTCGTGCCATTAGGCGATTTTTATCCTCTCAAGCCCTCACCACCCTCCTCCTTTCTTTGGTCATTACCAGATTGGACTTCTGTAACTCCATCTATGCTGGCATCCCTCAATACCAACTACATCGCCTACAGTTATTACAAAACACAGCGGCCCAAATGATCTTACATGCCTCCCCTCTTGATCACATTACCCCAATCTTGCAGCATCTTCATTGGTTGCCACTAAAATTCTGGATCCCCTTTAAGATTCTCACCTTAGTACATCGGGCCATCTATCTCCATAGACCTCAATATCTATCTGATTTGCTAATTTTTCATACTCCCACTCGTAGCCTCCGATCCGTTCATGTTAACCGCCTGCATCTCCCTGCTCCCTCTCAAGCCCACCTACAATCCACCCGGAAATCCACATTTTTTTATCTTGGTCCCTCCCTATGGAATTCCCTGCCTTATGCCCTCCGACTGGAAGAGTCTTATCCTAAATTTCATTCTCTTCTCAAAACCCATCTCTTTTCCTCTGCTTTCAATGTCTCCCTGTGAACCCTCATGCCCTCCCTTCCCCCTCTCGATTGATTCTGCTCTCACTCCTCTTCTCTCCTTTAAGTTATTGTAATTTCTTTTCTCTTTCTGACTTATTTATTTATTTATTTATTTATCTATTTCTTCTATACCGCCCCTTCCAGAGATCAGGGGCGGTTTACATGGAACAATTGCATACATTTGCATAACATTACATAGAACAAGAACTTCTTAACTTTTTACATATAACAGAACAGTAAATTGTCAGAACTATTTACAGGGTGTATACTTTTGTATACTGCTGAATTTACAGAGGAAATGTCAGCGAGCTGGCATTGCTATTTATAGAAATTATTTACAAGAATACATGATTCGCTATTCAGGTGTGTGTGTGTGTGTATGTATGTGTGAGTGTGTGTGTGTATAAGTGTGCGTGTGTTTGTGTGTGTATGTGAGTGGGTTTGTGTGTGATGGAATTTATTTCCATTTTTTCGTGGGTTGTTTGGGGTGTCTTTGGGGGCTGTTAGAAGAGGAGTTGTGTGTTCAGTTAATTGTGTTTCTGCGGGGTTTTTTGTTTGTGTGTCTGTGGACGCTGTGTGTCTGGACTTGGAGGGTAGGGGATTCCGAAGTGCTCAGAGAATAGGTATGTCTTGAGTTCTTTTCTGAATTGGGAGAGGTCCTTTATGATTCGGATGTCTATTGGGAGGTCATTCCAAAGTGTGGGAGCGGTGAATGAGAAGGCTCTGGCACTGGTGGAGTTTTTGGTCCTCGTGAATGTTTTTGGCAGTTCTTTTTTTTTTTTAAACTTTTATTTTCATTTTGCAACAAACAAAAGAAACAACACACCAAAAGAGACAAAACAAGTATACAATAAGGAAAAGTAAACCCATTACCCCCCACCCCGATGCTTCTTCTCTACCCGATTATATCAGCATGTGAGCGCTTCCAATTAACAGTGAGTATACATCAACGATCAAAAGAGTATCTACAATACAGCATGATCATGGGACAGAGATATATACAAAGTTAGACAGTCAGATGAGAGCATTTAGCAAAATGTACATAGTCATTGAGCATCTTCCATTGAGACCAATGAGAAGGAGTCTGAATGGAGGAAGCGAACAGACGAGGTATTTGTTCATATTTACTGTAAAGACAGGCATGATTCCACCATTCATTGGGGCTCAGATGGGAGCTAATTTTCCCAGTATTACGTAATTAGGGAAATAGCAATGCCAAGCATAAGATAAGCCTGTTTGGGAGAGAGGGGATCCCCGCACTGGGCGAAGTCCCACTATCCTCCAAGAAAGGGGCTCCTGAGAGTGCGCGAGATAGACTAAATACGACCCCAGACCCGACGCCAGTAATACTGTAGTGCGGGATATTCATGCATAACATGAAGCAATGAACCAATGGCCGCAGGACGTGTCCAGCAACCATTGCCCTGAGTAGTGTTCCATTTGTCTAATCTGTGAGGAGTGTCAAAACACCGGTGGGGCTAGAAAGAAGAGGGTCTGAGTGAGTGAGGCGGATCGGAACCCGTGTCCCTCTACTCCAGATAAGGCTCCATTGCTCCGAGGTCAAAGTCACATGCAATTCTCTCTCCCATACTTTCTGCACTATAGGGGTATCTCTAGTTATAGCATTACATAAGGTTTAGTAAAATTGGATGCTACACGGTGAACTACCGAGAGATCGGAAAGTCTCCAATCAACCCTATGTAGAGAATGCCGATGGCGGGAGTACTCTAGTGCTCCGAAGGCGATGCTGAAGTTGCTCTGACCAGAGTCGGGAGTCTAAAGATTGCATAAGAGTATTAAAGGCACCTAAAGTGTCTAAAAGCATTGGTGGATAGTGGGAGTCTGATGGGAGAGTCATACCAGGGAGAAAGGTAAGAGGAATCGGTTTGCAAAGGCCCGCTTCTATATCCAGCCACACAGGTCTACTCGGTACTGGATCTTCCAACCAACGAGCACCTTGTTTGAGAAGAAAAGATTGAGGGAACACTTGAGTAAAATCGCCACCAAGTATTAATGGAGCATTGGCAGAGACCAAGGCCAACTGCGCAATACTGCATAGTACAGGGTTGTCCACATTCGGGGCATAATGCAAATACACGTGAATTCACTATCTCCAACCTCAAGGTGTACACGGGCCCATCTACCCTCCTTGTCAGCGCTAATATCAGGTACAGTAGCGTGCAAAGACTTCTTAACCAGAATGGCTATCCCGTACCATTGGAAACGGTGGGAGTATAGGCAGCTACCATGTGAGGCTTAGCATTGAGTTTCAGTGTTTCAGCAGAGTTTAAATGCGTTTCCTGAAGAAACACTAAATCAACATGTTCATGGCTAAGATAGCTAAGGATTTTCTTTCCTTTGAGTGGACCATTAATGCCTTTGACGGTGAATGATAAGATTTTACATAAGGCCATTCAGAAAAGTTAAAAATTCTGAGCATGATAGCACACATAATTTCACCATGTCCCTCAAACTGACTGTATCTGGCTGTACACATGACATAGGAAAAATAAGCTAATATAATACAATGAAGCGCCCCACATTAACAAAGAAAACCGCAGTACGGTAGAGGAGAAGCTAACCCCAAAATTACTGGCGACCATGTGTCTGCGGGGAGAAACCCCAGAAGGCCGAAATTGAAAAAACACATAACCTGTAGGACTGTGCGTGCTCCGAATCCGACCGAGGCACACATCATGAAGGGATAGGGACCAAAAACAAAAGTCATATAGAGAAAGAAAGAAAGTCCAGGCTATTTCTGTGCTTGGCTATGACCGCCGCATCGGGCCCTTCAAAATGGCGGATAGAGCCGGCAGATAAGAGTCCAAGATTCGGGATTAGCGCATCTGCTCTGCTTCTTTGGAGTCTAAAAATGTTGATAGTAGATCAGGATCTTCGAACGTCCTGGTTTGGTTGTGGAGAGTCACTCGAGCTTCGCTGGATACAACAGGCCAAAGCGAGCCTGTAGCTGTTGAAGTCGAGGGCGAAAAGCAAGGAGTTTCTTCCGACGGTCAACGGTAGGCTTTGCCAAATCAGGAAAGAAGGAGACCTTACGACCTTCAAATTCCAAATGATGATTCGCTCGGGCAGCATGTAAAATTTGTTCCACTTGTTGATATCGTAGCAAGCTAAAGATAATAGGCCGGGGGGTCGTGCGGTTGAGCGCCATGTGGGCAGGAACACGGTGTGCTCGATCGATTTCCAGTTCTCTGTGAAAAGTGATCTTCAGCAAGGAGGGAAGAGTTTTGAGCAAGAATTCTCTTATATCTCCTACTTCCACCCCCTCCGGCATTCCGAGGAGCCTCACATTGTTGCGACGGGCTCGATTATTGCTATCTTCTAACTCCTTTTGAAGATTCTGTATCTGGCGCTCAGCCTTGTCCAGTTTGTCCAAGCGCACCTCGTGCGAGTCGAGGACCCCCGCCATGTTGTCCTGCCGTAATGAAAGACTTTCAAGTCGGTCCTGGAGCACTCCAAAGTCTTCTCTCGCATGGCTCGAAGCGCTTCTCCATTGGACTGCACCAATTCCTTCACGCCGCGTATTTCCTCCAAAATCTCCAGGTGCATTTCGGGTTTTCAAGAAATGGGACCATCTTCTGTGGGGAGGACACCTCTGTTTTGGAGCGTTTTCCGTGAGAAGAAGGAGACCCGAAGTCCAAGCGCGCTGGTTTATGGGCCGCCATCCCCCCCGAGGTGCCCCGGTCAGCTCGGAGCGAAATAGTAAATTTGTATAGGTATTAAGTCAGGATTCTAAGTAGGCCTCTCGGGAGCTTCAACGCAAAGCGTCCTACCCGCTGGACATCAGGCTCCGCCCCCCGTTTTTGGCAGTTCTAGTGAGAGGGTTGCATTTAGTCTGCGGGCTCTTAATTCATTTGGGACGTGAAGGAGTGTGGATAGATGTGAGGGGGCAATATCGTTTAGTAGTTTGAAGGTTGTTAGTAGTATTTTGTATTTGATTCGATAATTTATGGGGAGCCAGTGTAGATCTAGCAGTATAGGGGTTACATGGTCTGTTAGGTGGGCTTTAGTGACTACTTTTGCACAAATGTTCTGTGCTTTTTGTAATAAGTAGATATTCTTTTGTGGGAGGCCGGTTAGGAGACTATTACAATAGTCAAAGTGAGGGGTTATGAGGGCACTAACGACTGATCTAAAGTCATGCGTGTCAAGGAGGAGCCTTAAGTGTTGAATAGTTTTGAGTTTGTAGAATATAGTTTTTACCGTCTGTTTTATGTGAGG
Source organism: Ichthyophis bannanicus (assembly GCA_033557465.1). Classification (NCBI taxonomy): domain Eukaryota; kingdom Metazoa; phylum Chordata; class Amphibia; order Gymnophiona; family Ichthyophiidae; genus Ichthyophis; species Ichthyophis bannanicus. Next base: position 1,727,015,471 of record CM066031.1, on the reverse strand, counting down.
TAGCATGGTGAGTGTGTGATCGATTATAACGCCTAGGTATTTTACCTCTTTTTTAACAGGTATCGTTGTGTTATTGATGGAGATTGTTGTTGGGTAGGTATCTTCAGCCACAGGTGATCTTGATACAAACATTGCCTCAGTTTTTTGAGATTGATGCTGAGGAAGTTGGTTCCCATCCAGGATGAGGTTTCCGCCATGCATTCGGATAGAGTGTTATAATTGGGGGTTTTCGTGGTTATGGGGAGGGCGAGCATGATGTCGTCGGCATAGATAAAGTGATTGATTTTGTGTTTTTTAAATATTTTTGTGATGGGTTGCAGGTACAGGTTGAAAAGGAGAGCAGAAAGGGCTGATCCTTGTGGTATTCCTTGTCCTTGGGGGAAGGTTTCCGATGCTTCCTGGTTTAATTGAACTCGTATTAGTCTGTGTGTGATGTAGGACTTGAACCAATTAAGGACAGTCCCACCTATTCCTAAGTTTTCTAATCTATTAATCAGTGTAAGGTGGTTGATGTTGTCAAATGCAGCGGAAATGTCTATGAAAAGGAGTAGGAGGCCTTGGGTGTTATCATCTGTATGTCTTATGAGGAAGTCCATCAGAGTAATTAATAGGGTTTCTACCCCATGGAAGGGGCGGAAACCGAATTGGTGGGAGTCAAGGGAGTTGTGGTCATCTATATGTTCTTGCAATTGAAGTTGAACAGTTTTTTCTATTATTTTAGCCATAAATGGAATGCTGGCTATTGGTCTATATGAGTTTGGGTCTTTTGGGTCGAGTTTATTGTTTTTTATTATTGGGCGGATTGTTGTGAGTTTGAGGGCATCAGGCATAATGCCCTGGGAGAGGGATTGATTTACTATGTATTGAATGTTTCCAGCTAGTTCTTCCTTAGTATTTTTGATCCATGATACGGGGGGGGACTTATAATTTTATTCATATTGTGAACCACCCCGATGTAATGGGGGGCAGTATATCAAGTATATAATAAAGAATAAACAATAAGTTATTGGATACTATTGTTAGATGTTGTTTAAATGCTGTTCTAATTTGTGGCTCTTCCTGCTTATAGATGCTGATGTGTGCTGTCTGGTGCTTCCTGTTTAGCTTATGAAAATTCAGAAAATCATATTGGAGTTTAACAGCTGTTGCTGTATGTTTGATGGCTGCTTTAAAGAAATTTGTTTTGAAGTGTATTAAAAGACGCTGATGAGTTGTTGTTTGTAAAGGGGAATAGTTAATAGTGGGTTTTAAGTGGGTTATAGAAATACTGACAAGTACTTATCAGGATTGCAATTTATTTGAACATTAGCAATAATATTTAAGGTAGTTTAAGGTGGAGAGTTTGGAGATCTGTGATGTGAGTGTCTGCTAATCCCTATGGTGAAATTTTCGCCAGATGTAGGGCATATAGCTATTCTGAAATCTCCTTGCCCTTTATGTAATTATGGCTAATAGATAGTTAGAATTGAGTGAAACCCTAGTTGGTTTTGATCACTAAACGAAAACCATGTAGTGACCGCAGAGGGTGGGCTGGAGCATAAAGAATCACTAAATATGATAGATAATCTGGGGCTAAATCATGAATTACTTTAAATGTAATAAGTAATAGTTTGTAATGAATCTGTTCAATAATTGGAAGCCAATGGTGTAATATGATCACAGCCAATGGTGTAATATGATCACAGCGGTGTGCACAAACTAAAGTACATACTGCTGCATTTTGCATTGTAAATGCTGAAGTTGGTAACGTGGTAGACCAATATAGATAATATTATAATAGTCTAGTAGAGATATCACAGTATGAAATGCTACTTTTATCTGTGCAATTGGTTCCAAAAAAGGTTGAATAGCTCTAAAACAACGAAACACACAAAATGATGACTTTAATACATGAGATATATAAGGTGTAAAAGATAAGTTGAAATCAAATGTTACACCTAAATACTTAATTGTCATCTGTAATCTTAACAGAACAGGAGCAGGACCAGTATCGTCAGTGAAATCTGAAAACCGCATCGCTACTGATTTACTTGGATACAGTACCAACAAATTATTTCATAGCCATGAGTCAACTTGTGCCAAACAAAAATTTATTTCTGACATACAGTATCTGTTCTATCTAGGTCCATAGAATAAAGTAATAAAATGTCATCTGCATACATAAAAGCAGTGACCCCTAAACTTTGGATTAATGTAGCTAATGGACTCAAAAAAATATTAAACAATAACGGAGATAATATCGAACCTTGAGGCACTCCGCATGTGAGCTCATAATTAGGGGATATATGATCTAAAGTCTGTACCTGATAAGTATGCCCTTGTAAAAAGAATGGAACCAGGCAAGTGGACGGTCTCACAGACCTATGTCAAAGAGTCAAGTCATAAGCAGGTCGTGATTATCAAGATTAAATGCTGGTCCCATGCTTTATGGATATTATTTAATAAAGCTACTAGAATTGTTTCAGTACTATGTTTAGATCAAAATCCAGACTGCCTAGGATGTAAAGCATGTATGTTAAGTTTGATGTAGGCCAATAGTTTTTTGGATCCAAGGAATTTCCATGCGGATTCTTAATAATCGGTCTTACTATTACTTTTTCCCATATGGTAGGTACAGCCCCTGTCCTCAAACTATTATTAAGGAGTCCCAATAAAACAGGTATGAGTCCTAAGGATTCAGCCTGAATCCAGGAAGAAGGAATTGAATCCAAAGAACATATGGTTTTTCAAATTCCTTGCAACAGGCAAAATAATTCTGATACCATAATAGAGATAAGATTTGACCACATATGACTTAAAGAATGACTCACAGAACTTTGAGCATACAACAGCGAAAAAGATAATTGGGCCAGAAAAGTTTCTTGCAATCAGGGGCGGCCCAAGGGGGGTGCGGGGCCATGTGCGGAGACTCGGTGCAGGGCCTCATTTGCATAAGGGGCCTCATTTGCATAACTATTTGCATAATGTTACCATATACTAACTTTTAGTAAACATGCCTCTTAATGAGTGTATGGATAAAGAAAGACTAAAAGATTTCTACATTACTATAATCCAGTGCCAACCGCCAGACACATTAGGAACTACTACAAAAACTGCCCATTTAGAACCCATAGCAAACCCGCCGTATCCTAACAGCACTACCAGGACTCACAAAGCACCATACCCTACCTATCAAAAGGAAACATGCAAATATTAAACCAATACATTTCAGAGAACAACAATACATGACCTACTGGGGAAAGTGAACAAGTGGCAATGTCAAATAGGAATTATATAAACAGAATACCTCAGCTCAGTTACACATGCAGAACATAGACCATCACCAAACAAGTAATCACAATTTAGAAACAGGAAGACAATAATTAAACTGGGAATCCCAAAAGCCAAACTTGGAATGTACAACACTGTAGAAATAAAACTATACATTAATTTGCTCTTGTACTAAACAAAGCGCAGACGTTAATGATGCACATTTACCAGAGCTGACATATTCCAATTAATAAATTCAAAATAAAGAGATATTTTTCTACCTTTTGTGCATTTTTTTCAGCTGCAATTGCTCCAGCCACTTTCTTCTGGTTTCTTTTCTTCGTGTCTTCTGCTAACTCTCCATCGTCTGCTGTCCATTTGTCCTGTCTTCTCTCTTCTAGTTTTTTTTCCATTCTCTCTCTACATCTGCTTTAACATACTAATCTTTCTCCTTTTGCTCTTTCCTCATTCCTATTTCATCCACTCAAATTTTACCCCTCCATCCTCAATCCCCACTTACTCTCCCAATACCCGGCCAATTGTAGATTTTTTATCCCTCCCACACAAAATATTTTTCCCCTCTCCATTTTACTCTCCCAGCCCCATCCCATTCTAATCCTCCCCCAACATCTGCTCCCTTCTAGTTCCAGCCTCACCCAGCATCCATTCCCTTCTAGTCCCTGCATCAGCCCATTTCCAGTCCTAGCCCCCCATCAGCCCATTTCCAGTCCTAGCAACCCCCCAACACAATACCAGTCCTAGCCCCCCCATCAACCCACTTCCAGTCCTAACCCCCATCACCCCATTTTCAGTTTAAGCCCCCCCTATAACCCATTACCAGTCCTAACCCCCCATCAGCCCACTTCCAGTCCTAACCCCATCAACCCATTTCCAGTCAGCCCCCCATAGCCCATTGCCAGTCCTAACCCTCCCAATAAGCCCACAGCCCATTACCAGTCCTAACCCCATCAGCCCACCTAAAGTCCTAACCCCTCCCCATCAGTCCATTTCCTGTCCTAGCCAACCCATAGCCCATTATCAGTCCTAACCACTGTTCCCTCTAAGCTGTGCGCGTGTGCGCGCGCACACACCTCGCCGAGCAAGCGCACATACTTTACAACAGAGCGCACAAAAATTACAGCTCTGATTCTGATAGAAAACAACACAGATGTCTTAAAATTTAAAAGCTATGATTGTAATTACTAGAAATTTCCCACTTCATTTAGTAATTGTCTATTTTCATTTAATTTGATTAAAATCAATGTGGTGTAATACTGTATTCTGACGTGTAGTCAAATTTTAAAGTATATAACTCCGAGTGTCGTTATGTGGCGCACAAAAATTTTAACCTTCCTTCAAAAGCTGCACACAGCTGATATTTTATGCGCACACAGCCTACAGAAAATTAGAGGGAACATTGGTCCTAACCCCCCCATAGCCCATTACCAGACAGCCCCATCAGCCCACAGCCCATTACCAGTCTTAACCCCCCATAGCCCATTACCAGTTCTAACCCCCCAACAGCCCACAGCCCATTACCAGTGTTAACCCCATCAGCCCACCTCAAGTCCTAACCCCCCATAGCCCATTACCAGTCCTAACCCCCTATCAGCCTACAGCCCATTACCAGTCCTAACCCCATCATCCCACCTCCAGTGTTAACCTCCCCATCAGCCCATTTCCAGTCCTAGCCCCCCCATAGCCCATTACCAGTCCTAACACCCCCCATCAGCCCACAGCCCATTACCAGTCCTATCCCCATCAGCCCACCTCCAGTCTTAACCCCCACAGCCCATTTCCAGTCCTAGCCCCCCCATAGCCCATTACCAGTCCTAATCCCATCAGCCCACCTCAAGTCCTAACCCCTCCCCATCAGCCCATTTCCTTTCCTAGCCCCCCCCATAGCCCATTATCAGTCCTAAGTCCCCATCAGCCCACTTCCAGTCCTAACCCCATCAACCCATTTCCAGTCAGCCCCCATAGCCCATTGCCAGTCCTAACCCCCCCAATCAGCCCACAGCCCATTACCAGTCCTAACCCCATCAGCCCACCTCAAGTCCTAACCGCTCCCCATCAGCCCATTTCCTGTGCTAGCCCCCCCATAGCCAATTATCAGTCCTAACCCCCCATAGCCCATTACCAGACAGCCCCCATCAGCCCACAGCCCATTACCAGTCTTAACCCCCCATAGCCCATTACCAGTTCTAACCCCCCAAACAGCCCTCAGCCCATTACCAGTCCTAACCCCATCAGCCCACCTCAAGTCCTAACCCCTCCCCATCAGCCCATTTCCTGTCCTAGCCCCCCCCATAGCCCATTATCAGTCCTAACCCCCCCATAGCCCATTACCAGTCCTAACCCCCTATCAGCCTACAGCCCATTACCAGTCCTAACCCCATCAGCCCACCTCCAGTCTTAACCCCCCCAGCCCATTTCCAGTCCTAGCCCCCCCATAGCCCATTATCAGTCCTAACCCCCCCCAACAGCCCACAGCCCATTACCAGTCCTAACCCCATCAGCCCACCTCCAGTCTTAACCCCCCCAGCCCATTTCCAGTCCTAGCCCCCCCATAGCCCATTACCAGTCCTAACCCCATCAGCCCACCTCAAGTCCTAACCCTTCCCCATCAGCCCATTTCCTTTCCTAGCCCCCCATAGCTCATTACCAGTCCTAACCCCCCCAACAGCCCACAGCCCATTACCATTCCTAACCCCATCAGCCCACCTCCAGTCTTAACCCCCCAGCCCATTTCCAGTCCTAGCCCCCCCATAGCCCATTACCAGTCCTAACCCCTGTGGGCTTAACAGAGACGCGAGGGAGACACTCTCCCTTTGCGAATCTGAAAGCCGGCACAGAGGGGCTCAGCCATCGCAGAGGGAGAGCTCAGCCGGGCAAAGGGGGCCCCGCGGGACACTCCATTCTGCCGCTGCCACGGCAGCACCTGCAGCGATAGCAGCTAGCTTTTTTTTTAAATTTAATTTTGAAAAAAAGCAGAATGTTCTTTGCGCGGGGCCCCCTGAAACGCGGGGCCCTGTGCAAAAAACATTCTTGCTCAATGGACGGGCCGGCCCTGCTTGCAATTGATATATTTTTTGCGAAAAATATAAGGCCAGGTCTTTTGCCGATGTATCTGATAGGTGTTGGGATCCACGTTTATTTACCACTGCAAAAAGAGCATGACTTGAATTAGGAGAAACCTAAATCATTTCAGAAAAATACTTCTCTTTTGTCTGGGTAATCTGAGAGTGGTAATATGCATGAATACTCTGGAAGTGGCGCAATGTCAGAGGGGAACTATCCTTACGCCATTTCCTTTTCGCTGTAATCGCTTTTTTGAAGAATCCTCCAAAACAAGCTTTTGAAGAATCCTCCAAAACATAAACTTTCAATGTATCTTTTATTTAGCCATACCAAGATAACTCTAGGAGGAGTAAAATGATCTGAGAGGCTTGGAGATATAGAAAGCAGAGATGCTATCTTGCATCCAAAGTATGTTTTAAATAACTTTTTTCCAATAAAAATAATGTATCAAAAATGCAAAGGAAGTGGTAAATTAGTATAGTCTTTTTTCCTATTTCTAAAAAGAAGGCATGGGTCCAGATTGGTTACATCTGATAGTATTAAAGGAATTTAGGGAAGTTCTAACAGCTCCACTGTCTGACCTTTGCAATGCTTCAATAGAGACGGAAGTGGTTCCAGAGGAATGGAGAAGGGTGCATGTGGTCACTTTACACAAAAGCAGAAGTAAGGATGAAGTTGAGAACTACAGACCAGTAACGAAACAGAAAGCTACAGGCACACTTTGGTTCTAGAGTTCCGAATGATCTCTCTGCAGTTTTGTTTTATTTGGTACCAAATTGGCATATAGAGAGCTGGCCCAGATCAGCATATGGGGAGCTACCTGTCCAAATGCCAGCACTCCACTGCTGGTGCAAGTCAGCAGTGGTGTCCTGGCTCCATGGCAATGAGCCGTCCACAGCACGGCTCAGAATGCCATTGCAAACAACTGCCCCTGCAGTCCGCTGTCTGGCCTTCCCTGGCAGCCACTGTGAGTTGGAGAGGGGCTCCAGGGGCACAGCATGCTAATCTGTGTCTGCTGCGGGGGTGTGCGCCACTCGATGTGGGGACGTACATGGCTTAACCCTCAGGGTGGAATAAGTCATGCATGCAGGTGAGAACCATGGGAAATACAGGGGCCTGACCTGAATAGGCCCTGTATGTCCTGGTGGGTAGCCACACACCTGGTCCTCCCCCTCCTGCCCACATCCAATGCTCCCTGCACAAATCCTTTGTTCGTGCGGGGAGTGCTGGGCCTGGAATCGCGTTCCAGGCCTGAGCGCGGATTGGACATCCAACCCTGCTATTTGTGATCCAGAATGACCCCCTTAGTATAGGAGGTGGATAAAATGTGGCTTTTTTGGAGGTGTTTTGATTCTGCACAAGTTTTATTATTTTGTTTTATTGAGTCTTGATTCTTTTTTTCTTATGTGTATGCTACAATATTTCTTATGCTATTTGGTAAACCACGGAGATTGTATTAGATCCACGGCATAGAAGCTTTTGAAATAAATAAATACATAACACACACCAGGTGATAATAAAACTGTAAGTTTTAAGAATAAAATTATAGTTTTTATAAAACCCTGAATAAAAATACGTTCTTCATGTTTTAGATAAAATTTAGCATTTTTGTAAATAAACTCAAATAAGTGTTAGCTAATAAGATAACCTTATCTTCTCAGTGAGATTAATAGAACTATAGTTTATTTTCCATAGTCATTAATGTAGTCAAATGCACAAGGTACTATTAACATTGTATATTTTATTCTCAATAATAAGCCTGATAGCATTCGGACAAAAGCTAGTGGAAGTCACTTTCTCCATTATTCCAGTAAATATGCTTTAGACTTTAGATCTTGTGATATAGTTGTGAAAGGTTAAATGATTCTACTTAGGGGCATGTTTACTAAACATTCCTAACGTGCGGGGCCGCGCTAGTGTGCCTGTGCCATATAAGGAGTGGGCGGTTCAGGCAGAAAATAGAAAAAAAACGGTAGTAAGCAACCGGACGTGTGCGCATCGCGCTAATGTGCGGGGGGTCGACATTAGCGTGTGGAAAGGCAAAGTGGCGCGCTGCTGAGTATACAAAACAAGAGAGCCGTGGTACAACGGTGAAGACACTGACCAATGGTGCAGGGGCCATGGGTTCAATCCCCCAGTGTGTGCAACGACAAAGGTCAGCTGAGGCAGTAACTGTAATGATTAACATTGTTTTAGGAGGCAAATTAATTTGGAACGGCATAAGGCGGCGCACAGTTATTTTTGGGCAGCAGAAGGCGGCGCACTGGTCCCCTTGGGCGGCAGAAGGCGGCGCGCTGATAGGCACAAGGCGGCGCGCTGATGCACAAGCACAGGAACAGAGCCACAGCACAATGGTTAAAACACTGACCAATGGTGCAGGGATCAGGGGTTCAACTCCTCACAATGCCCAGTGAAAAATGCCTGCTGAGGCAGTATGTATTATGTTGTGGAGTGCTGTAGGAGGCTGTATAATTTTATTTTGTTATCACTACTAGCAAACGCACTCTCCCAGCATGTTAACATACGGCGGCCCATAAGGCACATGTTACAGTGCACTGTTCGCCAAGGCACCCTTGAATGACCCCTATAGGGCAGCATGTATGTTGCGACACAGGATAATGTATAGTGCACCCTATAGGGATGGCAACCATAAGGTGGCCTACAGGGCGCCCTATGAAGCACCCTCAGAGGCACCTAATGGGTATAGTAAGCTGAGGGTGGTCTTGCCGGCATAGACATATGTACAGTAAATAAAAATAAAGCTGTGGACAGCCCTACCAAAGGGCCCCACTGTGGGTTTGAACCCATGATCTCTGGCTGCACAGGCAGTGATGTAACCATTGCACTACAGCTCCATAGCTGTAAGCAGGCCCCTGGCTGGCTGCAGATAGCCGACACGTCACCTCACAGACAGTCTGCTGGTGTCAACAGGATAGGGTTAGGCCACCCGTACCCATGATGCACTGCACATGCAAATTAGCTGTCCGCAGATGGACACAAGATGGGGAATGCACCCCCACAGCACCTCGGCCCTGTTGGGGGAAGTGACCGGGTGCACCCACACAGCACCTTGGCCTAGTAGGGGGCACTGACCGGGTGTTTTACTGGCACAGAGTAGCCACACACCGTTACATCGTGCAGGTACTGTGCTCACCCTGAGTGTGCAATGAGGTGGCCAGGACCAGGTCAACAACACCTGCCATGGCTGATGTAGGCCAAGCGGGCATTCCAAAGCAGTGTTAATGTGTAAGATAGCTAGTTTCTGCACAAACACCATGGATATCCCTGTCTGCCACCATCAGGCACCCCCCCAGTGGCAAACATGGTCCCCATCAAGGGATCCACACTCTACCTCCCTGCAAAGGTGGCAGTAGAGGGCAACATCAACCCCAGTCCTGCTGAGGAACACCCCCCCCCCCCCCAGGCAGGCAGCTCCATACACAGCCATAACACAGTAGCAGACAGACATAAGCCCAGGGTATGGTAAGCTGCACTCCACCACCAGATATTCCCCTGCAGCAAGCCAACAGCCACTGCACCCTGCAAGCCATTTACCAGCTACAAACAGTCTGCTGGTTAGTCCATAGTGCATGTTCCCAATGGAGATGCATGCACCCAGAACTGGGCTGTCTGCATACACAGCAAGCAGATAGATCAGTGACTGGGCCCCAAAGAGAAACCCATATCTATCACATGAGAGAACTACCATACAGCACTATGGGGGGGCCTAGCCATGCTGTGGTCACTGCACAGTCAGGGTGAGCGTGATCCCCCAGAAGGACATGCTTTGGCCACCCTGTCTGTGTAGGTGGTGGCCGGACACTACAATATCCCAGCCAATGTCCCTGCCAGGGCCCTATGCCCAGTGCAGATGCATCCTGGCCACGCCACCCTGCCCTGGCTATACCCATGGTACCTTGCACCTCATTATGCACATTGACTGGCCAATACTGGCAACAGTGCTGGCAGTGCGGGCTGTTGAAGGGGCTTGCAGCCAACACCCACTGTATAGACAGACACACACTTCCACACCTCTGCCATCATGGTGCTACGATTGAGGGGGTAAGTAGCCTTGCCCACCAAACCGGTCCTGAGCACGGCAAGGCATGGATATGGTACGCATTACAGCTGGTGGTCACTCCCCAGGGTGGTAAGCACCGTCAGAGGCCAGGCCTGGAGCATGCCCTGCAAACACCTAACAGATTGTTTGGATGGGGTCAACTAGCAGTATGTACGTAACGTATGGATAACTGCCTGCCTGTGCTCCTAGCAAACGTCTCCGAGCTGTGTACCGTATACCTCAGGTGTAGGGTGACATTGGTAAGTTATGCAAGTGCTCGTTTTGGGTGCTGCATGCACGGTCCAATGTTCTGCCTTTCCAGGAGACATTGGCCAATGGGGCCTGTGGGTGTGGGTGTGTCTGCCCTTGATGGCTGCTGCTTTACGGCACAGATTCCCAACTCCAGTCCAGGTTTGCATCACACTGTTTGGGTTTTCCTGCTATCCCTCATGAATATGCATGGGCTACATCTACATGCCATGGGGGTGGTGCATAGATATACAGCACAGGCATTTGTATGAGTGTCAGCATGGAACCTGACTGGTGTGTGGCCCACCAGGACTGCATTTGGGTGATTCTGCTCTAGGTACTGCCCCTGTTCATGGTGTCTGTGCTCAGTGGGGTAAAAGATAGATGTCTTACCATTGCATATGTCCCCGCCATGAAAGGTGTGTCCTTACTATCACTGTTTAGTTGTGGGAAAAATATGTGGGCAGGATTGGCAGTAGCCCCAGCTGGGCTTTGCACCTGTGACCTTCTGTTCTTGTATGCACTGTCTGTGTGCACTGCACCACTGTGTAGCCACAGATTGGTTGGATTCCCTGGACTGTCCATGACTGTGGATCCGGCAGGACCTGTCTGTTGCAGTGGACTGTGCCAGCCTGCACATGGCTAGGCCTCTGTCTTCTGTGGTTAGCAGCCACTGCCCCCTGCACCACATGTACTTGTCCGCCAACATGCTGGCATGAACTTCTCTCAGAAAAAGCAGTTGACCTGATTGCAATGTGGCAGTATGGGACTGCATTTGGGGGACTTGGCTGTAGGTAATGCCCATTGTTGTGGTGTGTGTGCGGTGTTGGGTAAAATATGGGTGTTTTCCCCATGCATACAGGGGTGTCTGCGCTATCTTTATTTAGTGGTGGGTAAAATATAGGGACTGGGCTGGCAGGTGCCCCAGCTGGGTTTTGAACCTCTGCCCTCTGGTCCTAGAGGTAATGACTCTGTCCGCTGTACCACACTTTGGCCACAGAGACAGTGCAGCCCCTGGAGGCAGTAAGCCTGGCAGGATGGAGTCACAAACCCTGCTCTACGCAATTCTACTGTGGGCATATGCACCCTGTCTGGTGACAAACGTGCACATAAACCCCGGAAATGACCACGGGAAATGTGGGACAAAATATCACCATGCTGGGCAACAGTGATATTAATGGGCAACCATAGCAAACACTCCCAGGAAAGCTCCAAAACGTGGAAATGTTTTTTGGAAGAGTCTCCTCTCAGTAGACCCTTCCAAAATTCATTTCTTTTTTCTGGAGCTTTGCTGGGTGTGATTTCTGTATTTGCCCATCACTATAACTGTTCCCCAGCTGAATTACTATTTTTAATAGTTCTGTTGTGGTCATTTTCTATTTTTATTTTCACTTTTGTGCTGTGCACATATATCACACTGCTCACGTTTTGCTGGTTTCCCCGGTTTTCCTGTACATTGCTGACGGAAATGGTTTCTCTTCCCTTTAAATGCTTTCTACCGCGAGTGTTTCACTCGCGGTAGTTTTTACATGCAAATTCGGGCCCGATACTGTGCGGGGAGCCTCTCCCCTCCCACTCTCCACCCATTGACCCCGTCCCTCCGCCCCTCCGGAGCCTTCCTCCGCCCTCCTTTCGCCGTTCCACGCCTCTATCGGACATTTGCGGGCCCGCACTTGTACGGGGCCCGTTAGTGAGCCGCGTACCTGTGTGGGGGTGACACGCACGTGTGCGGGGCATTTAAACGCGTTTCTGCGCGTTTCAGTGCCGCGTTGCCGTGCGCTATTTTGCGGCGCGCTATTTTGCGGATTTTAGTAAACATGCCCCTTAGAGTTTTCTAATTTTCATATAAATTGCATCAAGAAGCACAATAACTCTATCCTCATAGATTACTGAGACCTCTTTATGTGAATTAGCTGCTAATCTAGTAGCATCTTATCTAATGAATCATTGAAAGTCAATGTTTTCTGGAGAAAATTGATGATAGAATTTCAGTGCTGCAAGAGGACTACAGACGATAGTGTCACTGAGGAAAACGTGCATCATTATATGCTTACTAAGGTTAATGAGCATATGTAGTAAAGGTGCCAGTCAGCACTAAGAGGTTTATTTCAATTCTAATGATAGTTGAACCTGTTGCATCCCAAGTCATTCCAGTGCAAACTGACTTGCAATGCTAGTCATGAGCCCTTTCTCCACTCTCCTGAATTCTGGCCCCCCTACCTAGAACAGAAATCTCAAAGTTCCATGGGTAGAATAGTAGCGACATCTGCATCATGTAAGAATGAAAGAATAACTTAATGGTTAGATCAGTAGACTGAGAACCAGGGAATCAAGAGCTCAAACTTTACAGCTTTCACTAATGCTCTTTTGAAACCTTGGGCAAGTCCCATCACTTTCCTTTGCTTCAGTTATAAACTGAAGCTCATATTTACTAACCTAGAGTAAAATGGAATGTTTGCATGCTAATTTACCACAGGGTTCAGCAATCGATGATACCATAGGTTGGTGAATCTCACAGTAAATTTTTATTACGTTGCTGGAGCTGAAGACACTGTGTATTCTTGTCCTCAGCAATGCAAACACAATGGGGCTTGTTTACAATGCCGCGGTAGCGGTTTCCGTTCGGTATCGGAGCCGCGGCCCCATTGATTTCAATGGGGCCGCGGCTCCGATAACGATCGGAAACCGCTACCGGGCTTTGTAAACAAGCCCCAATGAGTCTCATTGAGATGTAATTGTACCTTATGCTTTTTTCTCTCTAGATAAATTAGAGAGCACAGACAAATTACAATGTATGTTGCATACTCCATTTCAAATATCGTAAAATGGAATCCCTTAAATCTTCTTCCACTGGAAGGGTGATTCCAATCTATACCCTCAGGCAATTCAGAACAACATATACAGTGACAAAAAGCTTTATGTTAGTTACATAGAAACAGAAACTGAAAAAAACATGAAGGCAGATAAAGACCATATGGCCTATCCAGTCTGCCCTTCCATATGAACCATTAAGCTATACATTCCTTTTTCCTTTAGAGTTCCTCTGTATTTGTCCCATGTTTTCTTGAATTCATATATGGTTTTTGTCTCTACTACCTCCACTGGGAGACTGTTCCACATATCTACCACTCTTTCCATAAAGAACTATTTCTGCAAATTACTCGAGTCTATCTCCTTTCAAAGATTCTTTCAAATAAACATCTCTTTGAGTTACCCATTCTCCAATATCCTTCCTACATAAAAAAGCTATCATTGACAGTTCAGAAAATGTTATTTTTTGATTAGCTTTTGATTTTCCAGGAGCAGATCAAGGCATGTTACAATCAGGTACTGTAGGTTTTTCATTATCCTGGGGGGGGGGGGGGGCTTACAATCTAAGACTGTACTTGAAGTAGTGGAGGGTTTGGTGACTTGCCCAACACCACAAGGAGAGTCAGCAGAATTTGAACCCTGGCCTTTCTGATACCACTAGGCTACTCCTCCACCCTCTAGTATATGAAGCTGTGAAATATAGCAGTGTTGAAAAATAGATCCAACCAACTGTCTGGAAAGTGTAGTATAAGGTATAACACCAAACCAGCTGATCTCTCTGTCAATAATCCAAGAGCTATTCATGGTGTTCACTCCTGGCTCTTTTATATGCCTTAGTCACCATCGATGATGGATAACTTGTCTGTAATCTATATTGCAGATTTTCAGAATGATGATCAAATTGTTCTACAAATGAACAAAGAGAGCAGAGACTTAAAAACGGGCTAACCAGAAGGCTGGGTTTTAACTTAAATGGATGAAAACTATGACAACTTTCTATTGATATAAACACAGATCTCTTAGGGGCATGTTTACTCAACCGTCTTAATGTGCGCTCTGCCATGTTATCGCGCGATAAGGTACCTTATCACCCAATGAAGGCGTGTTACCGGGCGATAAGGTACCTTAGTGCGCGATAACGCGCGCAGCGGCGCATACGAATGCTGAAGGCGGAGAAAGGCTCCCGGAGGGTGGAGGAAGGCTCCCCTGGGGCGGAGGAAGGCTCCCCAGGGGCAGAGAGAGAGAGTCAGTGGGCGGAGAGTGGGAGGGGAGAGGCTCCCCGCACACTAACGCTGTGAAATCCGAGGCTCAAAACTAACGCCAGTGAAACCCTGGCGTTAGAGCCAATTTAAAGGGAAAAGAAACCATTTACGTCAGCAATGTACAGCCAAACCAGGGAAAACTATAAAAAAGTGATAAGTGCGATACATGTGCATGGAACAAAAGGGCAAATAAACAGTGAAAATGAACAGAAGAAAATGTAATAAAAACATAACCAAGCTGGGCTATAGTGATATCAATGGGAAACATCAAAAAACACTCCCAAGGAAGCTCCAAAAAAAATATATGAATTTTGGAAGGGTCTATGCTCCGTCCCCATACAAGGTGAATGAGCCCACAGTGAAATTGCGCTGAGCAGGGTTTCCGACTCCATTGGCCAGGTTTCCTATGGCGTGCACATCTTCCGCAACAGCAGGGTGGGCATGTCGGAACGGGCAACTGGACAGATGCTGGAAAAGGGGACACAGAGGGCTGCAGGCAGCACATGCTGTGGTGCAGCTGGGCCACAGTGTGGACAAGGGTGATGCCTAGGTGGCCCATAGGAATGCTGAAACAGTAGTGCAGCCAGACAGCAACTGATGTGGGCCCAACATGGGCACGAGTGTGCATCCCACAGTGTCACAGGGGATAGTCCCTAGCAGCTACCCCCAAGGGCACAGAACATTGGCAGGCGGTGCTGGGTGGAAGCGTGGACATCTATGCAGGCACCCCCTACCCCATAACCCGCACCATAGGCAGCCACCTATCGGCACACTGGATGGCCTGAGACTGCGCATCACCAGCACCACCAGCAGAAGGGCATGTCAGCATTGGGGTGGAGGGGTACTGGTGGTGGAGGGGGCAGTGGCTGCTGCCCACAGAAAACTGTGGCCTAGCCCTGTTCAGGTGGGTGCCGTGCACTGCCACAGACAGACTCTGTCTGACAAACAGTCATGGTATCTCTAGGGAATGCTTTGTCTCTGTGGCCACAGTGTAGTGCAGTACACACAGACAGTGTGTTCAGAAGCAGAAGGTCACAGGTTCACATCCCAGCTGTGGCTCCTGCCAACTCAGTCCCCCTATTTTACCCACTACTAAACCATGGTAGTAAAGACCACACCTTTATTGCAGAGAACATAAACATGCATCAAATGCCTATATTTTACCCTACAGAGCACAGACACCATAAACATGCTCATTACCTAGAGCAGAGTCTCCCAAATGCAGTCCTTGAGGGCCACAAATCATTCAGGTCTTATGCTGTCTCCAATATAAGGACATGTCAGCATGGTGGTGGAGTGGGCAGTGGCTGCTGCCCACAGCAGACCGTGGCCTAGCCCTGTTCAGGTGGGTGCCATGCACTGCAACAGACAGGCTCTGTCTGACAAACAGTCATGGTATCTCCAGGGAATGCATGGTTTCTGTGGCCGCAGTGTGGTGCAGTACACACAGACAGTGTGTTTAGGAGCAGAAGATCACAGGTTCACATCCCAGCTGTGGCTCCTACCAACCCAGTCCCCATATTTTACCCACTACTAAACCGTGGTAGTAAAGACAAACCTTTATTGCAGAGAACATAAACATGCGGCCAATGCCTATATTTAACTCTACACAACACAGACACCATAAACATGCGCATTACCTAGAGCAGAGTCCCACAAATGCAGTCCTGGAGGGCCACAAATCATTCAGGTTTTATGCTGTCTTTAATAAAGATGCCTGTGCTGCATTTCCAGGTGCCACCCCCTTGGCATGCAGATGTATCTCATGCATATTCATTAGGGACAGCATGAAAACCTGAACAGTGTTTGGTCCACCAGGACTGGAGTTGGGAACCTCTGCACTAGAGCAGCAGCCAAAAGGAGCAGAAACACCCGCACCCACAGGCTCCATTATCCAAAGCCTCATGGAGAGGCAGGATGTCGGGCCTTGCATGCATCTCCCAATACTTGCACTTGCATACCTTAGCAATGCCACCCTAAACCCAGGGATACGGTACACATATATCAAAAGGTTGCTATGATTAGTGCCAGATAGCAATTCCTAAGTTAAGCACAATCTGCTCATTGAGTTGTATCATACCAACCTCTCTGATGTCTGTGGAGTGTGGTTCAGGTCTGGTGTCTGACAGTGTTCACCACCCCGGGGAGTGACCCCAACAGTATTGCGTACCATAGCCATGCCTGCGCTGTGCCCAGGACTGGTGAGGTGGCCAGGGCACAGCGCAGGCATGGCTATGGTACGCAATGATAAGGCGGTATAGAAATACCGTTAAATAAAAATAAATAAATAAATAAATAAATAAAAGCCTCTATATTTGTACAATGCTGGCATAGGTGTGGGAGTGTGTGTCTGTCCATCCAGTGTGTGGTGGTTGCCAACACCTTACTCAGCCCACACTGTTTGCACTGTGTCCAGTGTTAGCTTGCCTATGTGCATAATGAGGAGCAAGGTACTGTAGGTATAGCCCGAACAGGGCGGCCTGGGTAGGATGCATCAGCACAGGGCATAGGGCAATGGCTGGGACATTGTAGTGGCCGGCCACTACCTGCACGGACAGGGTGGTCACAGCATGTCCTGCTGGGAGGTCACTCTCACCCTGACTGAGCAGTGACCATGGCATGGCTAGGTTCCCCCATAGTGCTATATAGCACTTTGTTTTGCAAGTGATATATTTATGTGTTTCCTTTTCTGGGGCCCAATCACTGATCTATCTGCTTGGTGGGTGTGCTGACATCCCAGTTTTGGGTGCACACATTTTCTCCAGTAATATGCACTATGGACTAGCTAGCAGACTGTTTGTAGTTAGTATGTGTATGGCTGGGACACCGTGCAGTGGCTGGAGACTCACTGTGCTTGCTGCTGGAGAATGTCAGATAGTGGTGGGGGGCAGCTGAGCATTTCCATCTCTACGGTCTGTCTGACTGCTATTGCCTTATGGATGGATGTGTACAGGACTGCATGGACTGTTCTCGAGGTTGTCTGTACCCCAGCCGGACTGAGGTTGATGGTCCCCTCTACTGCCACCATTGCAGGGATGTAGAATGTGGATCCGTTGGTGGGAGATCCTGAGCTCCAGAGGGCAGGTGGGGTGGTACTACATAATCCGCCTATGGATCCAAACAGGCCCCCCGTCTGCGTCACATGAATCAAGTGGCCATGGTACCCACACAGCATATGCACTATGCTGGGTGTATCATAGTCCACAAGGGCTAGATGTGACTGTGAAATAAAAATGGACACAGGTGTATGCCTAGGTGTGTCTGCAATGACTAACTATCACACACTGGCACTGATGGCAAACTGCTGCATAGCCTATCTCAGCTAAGTCTGGTGCTGGGCGCCCCACCTCACCCTCAGGGTGAGCACAGTACCCGCACAATGTCACGGTCTTTAGCTACTCTGTGCCAGTAACACACACGGTCAGTACGCCCTACCAGGCTGAGGTGCTGTGGGGGTGCACACGGTCAGTTCCCCCTACCTGGCCGAGGTGCTGTGGGGGTGCATACTCCATCCTGTGATCATCTGTAGACTGCTGATATTCATGTGCAGTGCATCATGGGTACGGGTGGGTTAACCCTATCCTGGTAACCACAGCAGTTTGTGTGGTGACCTGCAGTCCTTCTGTAGCCAGCCAGGGACCTGGTTGTAGCCATACATCTGTAGCCCACTGGTTACATCACTGCCTGTGGAGTCAGAGATTATGGGTTTGATCCCACAGTGGGGGTTTTTGATAGGGCTGTCTGAGGCATTTTCTTTTTCAATTTAAATTAGTGCTGCCAGCAAAAACACCCACATTGCTGTAGCCTGAAGGTGCCTCATAAGGCGCCCTCGAAAACGCTCTTTAAGGTGCCCTATAAAGCGCCCTATAGGGAACATTATAAGGTGCCTTGGCGGACAGTGCACTTTATAATATGCCCTCTGGAGTGCCTTATAGGGCACCTTATGCGGCACCTTATGTTACGGCACTTTGAGGGTGTGTTTGCTGGCAGCACAGATTTAAATTAAACTGGAAAATGCCTCAGACAGCACTGGGTAAAAGTATTATTATTCATCAGGCCTACTTTGGAATCAAACACATGACCCCTGTACCATAAGTCAGTGTATTAACCATTGTACTACACCTCTGTTGCTATGTCAGCGCGCCTACTTAAGATTAATGTGCATTGACGCGTGCTGCTCCCTTTCTTAGGCGATAATGTGCGCAGCGCACATTATCACGCGATAATGCGCGCTTGCTACGTTTAGACCGGAACGCCCACTCCTTTTATGCCATCCTACACACTAACGCCGGGCGCACGTTAAGACAGTTTAGTAAACATGCCCCTTAGATCGGGGAGGGGGGGGTGTTGCAATTATCTTTGATAAATTTTCTTTATCATGCTCAGAGGTTTCCTTGGCTTCACTCTAGGAGGAATTTCTCCAGCCTTTCAGGGACCCAATGGGAAGGCCTCCTCAGTCTCATCTCTGATGCGGTAATACATTTTTCAAACCTTTTAAGATTGGGTGAGTTCAATGTCCACGCTGACAACCCACGGTTAGCTAAAAATAAAGAACTGCTATCTAGAGACATTTTAAAGGAAAGATCTGTAGAAATCCCCAGCATTAGGACATCCAAGTCTGAATGGGGGTATGGTAGAGGCATGGCTTGGGCCTTCCTATGAACCTGGAGGACCCCATCTGATCTCAGAAATGCCCTGGACGTCTCAAATCATGTCTAAGGTTGAATCTTTTCCAGGCATGAACATGCATCTAAAAAGTGCTAATTTTGGCAGACAAACATCTGGAAGGTGTGGAGAAGGAGCTACACTAACATCCCTTGTTTTTTAAAATATGTCAGTGAACACTGATGGAGAATGAAGGCTCATGTTTTCAATTTTCTATGCCGCTGGATTTCTCCATATCCTAGATTGCCTGAGATGGACATCCTCAAACCAAGCATCCCTAATATGGATGTCCATATAGCGCTCATAATGTTGCCATTGAGCTTCCTACAGTAACTTCCATTGCTATACCATGTATCTGTCCAAAAAATGACCCTTAAAATAAAAATAATTCTTACAAAGTACCATTTCTCCTAGATACATCAGAACATCAACTGAAAAGCATGATGGGATTTCTCTGTGTGTGAGTTTCCAAAACCTCTTTAATGAGCTCCAGGGTTCCATGCTATGATATATTTGTAACATCCATAGTAAATAAAAGAGTAGAATTGTCATGATCAATCAAACCAGGGAACATGTTCAGCATATGTGAAGACTCCTGTTCAAATGATTTAACATTTATGGCTGCTGGTTTAAAAAAAAGCAAAAACAAAAGCATAAAATCCAAATCAAGTGTGACAGAGGTTCTAATACTGAGCCTCATGTGGAGACTACAGGTCATCATGGAGGGTTATAAAGCCTCATGAATATTTGGTAAGGCATAAAAAATTCACAACACAAGGATGTTATTCATAACAAAATTGTGCCTTCTAAGCCATCGGAATCTGATCTTCCAGTGCTGCATTGATTCTGAACTTAATTGTCTGCAATAGTTCATTTTTCATATCACCTTCCAAATAAACATAACATTTAGGATCTGTGAGCTGTCTGCTAACTTTATGCATATATTGTTTGGATGTCTACACCACACTTGTGCTGCCTTTATCCTCTTTAAAGAACATGAAATCACGCTTTCCACTCAGTTCCTTAAGTGCCTTCCATTCATCTTGTGTCATATTATAATGAATCTCATATTCATTTGCTTTATCTCAATCAATTGCACATCTTTAAGGACAAGATTTTTTAATGTCAGAATGTCAGCGTCTATTGCTCCCAGGGGAACCCACTTAGAAGCCTGGCGAATGCTGGAATTATCCACTACCGTAGTGCCAGCTGCAACAAAATAATCTTAATTTAAGTTTATGTATGAGCACCACTTTATTTTATTGAGATCTGCAACAGCAACAGTGAAAAACACTACTGTATACATTTTTGGTATTCTGAACTGAGGAGTTGCCATCCCTGATGCAGGACATTCCATCCAAAACCTATCATGTCAGATATGGCATGCAGAAAGCCAATTGATTCTTTTTATACATATACTGAAAGGTTAGGCAATATATATGAACTTATTATTCTTATATGAAGCTCCTATAAGATAGTTTATAAATTGTCTATTATTTAAAAAAAAACCCAACCCAATATGCATTATGAGACCAATGATGAACTTAAGGTTTAGTAACACTTTAAAATACATAGAAGTGTGATCCCATCATGATGGTCCTCTTTCTAAAATTTTTATAGCATGGAAATACTTAGTATGATGAGGACATTTTATAAAGGTGACAGTCATCTATGTACCTTTACTATGCACTCTAGTAGCACACTAAGGGGCATGTTTACTAAACTGCGGTAACGTTACAGACCGCGCGTTAGGTAACGTTAACGATCATTATAACGGTAACGTAAACGTGCGGTATGTAACGTTAACGCGTGTTAACATTACCTAACGATCGTTAACGTTCCCGGACGCGGTAAACACCGCAGAGGGTGGAGAGAGGGCAGGGGGAAGAGGTCAATGGGCGGAGAGTGGGTGGGAGAGGCTCCCTGCACACTAATGCGCTGAACTGAAGGGCTGAATCTTACCGCGAATGAAAACCTTCAATGTCGACACTGTGATCAGGACCAGTGTGGCAGACAGGGTTGCCAACCACCCCTGTCTTTGCACAATGCTGCAATAGGAGTGTGTGTGTGTGTATTTCTATCCATTGTTTTGTGGCTGCCCACACCTCACCGGGCCCACAATGTCCCACTGTTACCAGCGTTAGCCTGAATATGTGCATAATGAGGAGCAAGGTGTTGTGGGTATGGCCCGGACAGGGCGGATTGGCCAGGATGCACCTTCACAGGGTGTGGGGCAATGGCTGGGACACTGTAGTGCCTGACCACCACCTGCATGGACAGGGTAGCTACAGCAAGGCATGCTGGGAGGGCACTCACTCTGACCGAGTAGTGACCATGGCATGTCTAGGTTCCCACATAGAGCTCTATACTATTTGCCTCCAGTGATACTTTTGTGTTCCCAGTGCTGGGGGGTGGGGGTCGCCCCCACCCCCGCCAAGATGTTTGGTGCACATAGCTCCTCTGTGAGCATGCACTATGGACTGGCTAGTGGTCTGTCTGCAGTTAGATTGTTCATGGTTGGAACATCTATGAGGTGCAGTTTGATTGTGCTGTCTGCTGGTGACTGGCAGACAGTGGTGTGAGGCAGTTGGGGTTTTCCAGAGCTAACCCCATCATTGCTGCTGATCTGCCCCAGGTATGGCTCTGGCCCACCATCCCTGGAGGACTGTTTTATACCAGCAGGATGGAGGTTGCTACATGGGTGCTGGGGCATCTGTTCCTTATCTACAAAAAGGGTGATGTGAGCCCTTTGGGATATGTAGTGCATATCACTTTGACCTATAAAGGCACTGCTGCACAATCCTCATGCAAGTCTGGAAAACCCTCTGCCCTGATAACAGGTGCTCATGTCAGCCAGACCCTAACATGGGGTACACACTAATCTGGGTGGTGTCTGGTCCCAGAGGGTCACATGTGACTGCAGGATACAGATGGACACCAAATTACCTTCATCTGCACTGCAAGGAACACCTGCCACACACTGGTAGTGATGGGGATGTACAGCAGGGCCTATTTCTAGCACTACATATACTGCGGACCTAGTGCTGGGCACCCATCCTATCCCTCAGGGAGAACACAGAACCTGCACAGTGGCATGGTCTGTAGCTACTCTGTGCCAGTATCACACACTGTCAGTTCCTCTTTCCAAGCTGAGGTACCGGAGAGGTGTAGACCCCATTTGCTGATCAGCTGTAGACAGCTATTCAGCAAGTGCATTGCATCATGGATACTGGTGGGGTTACCCTATCCTGGCACTCAGAGCAGACAGTTTGTGCGGTGACCTGCAGTCCTTCTGTACCCAGCCATTGCTGTGTTATACACCACAGAGGTATAGCCTACTGGTTAATACAATGCCATTTTTGGTAGTGTTCATGGGTTCAGTTCCTCATTGTTCTCTCCTTTCATGCCTGTCCTACTGAAATAGTGTGCATGCCTGTAACAGTCATATTTTTTTTAGATTTGTGCTGCCAGTCCATAATACCCTCACCACAATAACCAACATTCCCTCGGTCCGTCTATCTGCGTCTGTCAGCTGTGTAGAGTCCTGTCTTCCTGTGCAGGCTGTCACCCCATGTTCTGCACTGCTACCCTTTCCTGCATTGCGCCTCTTCATGCTTGCCTTGCCTGTGCCTGATCTGCATGGCACCACCACTCCTCTGTCCACCCATCATTGTAACTATCCTGCCACATCCGCCTCCACTGGGGGACACGTATTCCCATCGTCTGCCACCAACTGGCTTTCCAGTACTTTACCTTACCAACACCCTGTGCTGTGGTACAGTTGCCCCGACCATGTTTTATTTATTTAAAAGGATTTCTATGCCGTCTTCTCCTTCAATCAAGGCGGTCTACACAGCAATCAGCAAGTAATGGATTTTTGTGTGTGCATGCAGTGAAACAGTGAGTGTGTGTGTAGTAGGGTGACGTAGATTCTTGTTCAGCTATTTACAGCGTGCGCTATTATACAATACTGTATACATGGGGGAGTGGGGGGGGGGGGTTGGTCTGTGATCCTGGCTGGCGAGCAGCTTATGTGGTGCCCCCGTAGTGTTTGATGAAGAGGGTCGTCTTGAGCTGCTTCCGAAAGTCCTTGATGTCAGTTGTTAATCGTAGTTCATCTGGGAGGGCATTCCAAATTGCTGGTGCAGCCAGTGAAAGGGCTGGGTCTGCAGTGTCCTTGCGAGCCTTGGTGAAGACTTTTGGTGTGTTAACACGGTTGGAAATGCCCCTCCTCCTTGGTCATGTGCTTCTGTCGGATTGTATGAGTGGTTGTAAGCTGAGAACTGATGTCTGTTGTTTGATTTTGAATATGTTTATGACTGTCTTATATTTGATGCGTGAGCTGATTGGTAGCCAGTGGAGATCTTTTAGAATGGGTGTGATGTGTTCTTGTCTCGCTGTGCCAGATATAATGCACGCTGCTGTGTTTTGCGCCATTTGCAGTGGCCTGAGTGTCTGCTTTGTGAAACCGAGATAGATTGGGTTGCAGAAGTCTAGTATTGGAGTTATTAGTGCCTGACAGACTGTATGGAAGTGCTCCAGGGAGAGAAGGGGTTTGAGGCATCTGATTAGTCTCATCCTGTGGTAGGCATTTTTGGTGGTTCTGCTTATGTATGATTGTAGATTCAGTTCCTTGTCTAGAGTCACTCTGAGGTATTTTACTTCTGGTTTTATTGGTATGGTTGTGTTGTTTATCTTGATGTTGAGTGGAGGGATGAAGTCGGTGTTTCGGGTGATGATTAGTGCCTTGGTCTTACTGTAGTTTATGGTCAGGTTGTTGTTTTGAAGCCAGCTGGTCATGTGCATGAGACAATCCGTGATTTTGGTGTAGTCTGGGTTGCCAAGTGTGATTGGTGTGTATATCATGATGTCATCTGCATAAATTGTGTATTGTATTTTGTGTTCTTTCACGATGTCGCATATTGGATGAATGCAGAGTTTAAATAATAGCGCCGATAGAGCGGATCCTTGGGGTACGCCTTACCTGACCTTTATGGGTCGGGATGTGTTGGGGCTGACCTTGACCTGTATCTGTCTGTCCGTTAGGTATGAGTGGAACCATTTCAGGGTGGACAGGTGTAGCCCAATGTTCTGTAGTCTTTCAAGTAGATTTCTGTGATCCACTGTGTCGAACGCTAAAAAAATGTCGATGAAGATCATCAGTATTCAATTCTTGCAGTTTTCTATGAGGTGGAGTATGTTGTCGAAGAGGTATAACAGGAGTGTTTCGACTCTGTGGTTGGGGTGGAAAGCGTGTTGATTGATCTCTAGTGGTGTGTGGTTGTCAATGTGGTCCTGTGGCTGATGCTGTACTGCCTTTTCAATAATTTTTGCCAGTAGTGGTATGCTTGAAATTGGTCTGTAAGTGGCTGGGTTGTTCTTGTCAAGTGGTGATTTCTTCGAGATTGGTCATATTGTAGCAAGCTTTAGCTGGTTCGGCATGTTTCCTTGAGTCAGTGAGCTGTGCACCATGTTGTGTATGGTGTGGATGAAGTTTGACTTAGTAGCTTTAATCCATGTCAGTGGGCATGGGTCTGTTGGAGCTGTGCTTGTATTGAGTGCGGTGATGATGTGTGAAAGCTGCTCTGTGGATAGGGTGCTGAATTTTCCCCAGGTTTTTGGAGGTGTGGTTGGTTTTGTGGTTGTGTTTGTTTTCGGTTGTGAAGAGGAATGGAATTTTTCTTGGATGTGTGTTCTGCAAATGCTTGTGGGTCTATTTGGACTTTGCTTTCTGTCTTCTGTTCCTTGGTGAGGGTTTTCACGATTTCGAAGAGCTCTCTTGGTTTGTTGTTCGATTTGAATATAATGTTTGTGTGGTATTCTTTTTTAGTTTGGTTGATGAGTTTGTTGTAGTCCTTTTGTTTTGTTAGGTACAGAGCCTGGGTGTTGGGCAACTTAGTGTGTCTCCATCAGCGTTCTAGCTTTCTAAGTTCCCTCTTTTCGTTCCGTATGACTTTTGAGTACCATGATTTGTGGTGTGATTTGTTGCAGCGAGCTTTCTTGGGTCTATATTCTATGGCTTTGGCTGCGGCATTGATGATATTGTTCCAGTTTCCGATTTGATCGTCTGGACGACCTGCTTCTGAGTTCAGGTGGGGTAGAGTGTCTTGTAGAAATTGGTCCCTGTCAAAGCTCTTGAATCTTCTTTGTGTGGGTGGGTTGTCCCAGTTCTCGTTGTGCTTTCCTCCTTGTGGTTCAATATTTATTTTAATTAAGTGATGGTCTAACCATGGTACAGGTGTGACAGTGGGGGTTGATATGAAGCCTCTGTCAAGTAGGTAGTTGGGTGCAAATATGAGGTCTGGTGAAGATTCGTGTCTGTGTGTCGGGGTATTAATCATTTGGGTGTATTGGAAGGAACCCATTGCTAGCAGGAAAGCTTCTGTGTCCTTGTTGGTGGTGGATTTGAGGTTGAAGTCTCCTATCAGTAGTAGGGGTTTGTGGTTTGTGTTGACTGCGCAGACCACTTCTAGTGTGGATGCTAGTTCCTCTGATGGTACATAGGGTGCTCTGTAGATGAGGCATAGGGCCATATGTTTGTTCTCCACAGTGATGATGTTGCATTGTTGTGTGTCTGTGGCACTTTGTGACTTGAACTTTAGTCTGTTCTTTGCGATGATCAAAACCCCTCCTCCTCTCCGGTGTGCGCGTGGGCAGTTGAATGATGAGTAAGTAGAGGGCACTAATTGATTGAGTAGTACATTGTCTGTGGAGGTGAGCCATGTTTCTGTGATGCAAAATATGTCAGGTTGCTGATCTTCTATGTGGTCAGTTATTGTGTTAATTTTGTTTCGTATGGATCTGGCGTTTATGAGCTCTATTGAGATAGTTGGTGGGGGTTTTAGTGTTCTATGGGCTTCCTTTGGGGTTGCATGGGTGTTGGTCTTGTGCTTGATTTGCTTTTTGTGCGTGGGTGTCCTGTGAGTGTTCCTGTGAGTATACTGTGGGAGTGTGTATATCTGTGCTGTTGGTGGAAGCCATGGTGTGCTTGTGTGTATGTGGTGGTTGGGTGCATGAAGTGGATGGAGTTGTGTGAGGAGGAGGCTGATGGGGAGAATCAGAGTTGCATACATGTTTTCTTCTCGGCTGTCCTTAGGATATGGCTTCACTTACTTTTAGCTGCTCTTGAATGTTTTCGGTGCTTTTTCCTGCGGCCGTGTATGTCATCTTTTTGTGATATTGTAGATGGACCTCTTCGGTCTCTCTTTGAGCGCCATGCCTAAGGGCCATGCCAAAGGGCCCTCTGGCGAGGCCCTCAGATGCGGGCCCGCCAGGCATGGGCACGCCCTACGGGACGCCTGCTTTTGATGTCCTCCCACTGCCCCAATTGGGCAGGAGCTTCTGAGCGGGACGGTTTCCCGCTCAGGCGCTTCTACCCTGATCTGATGAGCTGTGGCTGATGGCGGGGAGGAAAGGGCAGCCTCGCCGATGAGACGCCTGCTTTTGATGTCCTCCCACTGCCCCGATTGGGCAGGAGCTTCTGAGCGGGATGGTTGTCTGTGGGGGTGAGCCATGGAAAGACAATGTATGTGCCTTGTAAGGTGCCTTGTAAGGTACCTTGTAGGGCGCCTTGTAACGCGCGTTAGTCGAAGGCGCCTTGTAACATGCGTTAGCTGATACGGCTTGCTGTAATGATGCACCGCCCATGCCTTTATATGGGCATCTGTACCTTTACCGCGGAACCTAATGCGAGTGACATTACTGCAGTTTAGTAAACATACGCAAAAAAAAAGTATAAATTTAGGTCTATGTATATGTCTTTCCAAATGCGCACATACAGTGCAACTCTGCCCAGATACATCTAAACAATGAATTCCAGTGTTTGATTATATGTTGAATGGAAAAATGTTTTCTCTAATTAGTCTTAAATGTGCTACATTGTAGCTTCATTGTAGGCCTGATTCCATCCCAGACGTACAAGCCCTGTGTACCAGGATCAGAATCTCTTCCCGGCCTGTATGTGCAGGTCAGGACTGCGAGTCAGCCCAGCCTGCATGTACAGGCCATGCCCAACTAACTCAGTCTGGGCTTTACAATAGAGCCACAGCACCATGGCGTCTGGTTGCCATGGCATCACGCTCCATCATAAAGCTACGATCACGGCCGCTGGCTCCTGCACTGCATTCCCCGCAGCCCAACCCCTGATTCAGTCTCTCAAGGCCAGGGTTGGGCTGCAGGGACTACTTACTTCCCCCTCCTATTGCTTTCTGGCCCCAGGCCCACTGACCCTTGGTGACTAGAGATGTTATTTCACCTCGGAGATGGAATAACTTCCCTGTGCAGGTCGCCGACCCCGGACATACAGGGATGACATTAGAATCAGCCCTGTACGTCCAGGGCCGACAACTGCCCACAGTCCGCCCTAACTCCACACCTGATCTGCCCCTTGCCCACCCCTGTCTAACTTCTCTGCTCAACTGGCAGGGAAGTTAGCCACCAGCAGGAAGTGGCACGTATAGCAGAGACGTCCTTCCCCACTATTCGCAGGTTGGAATGACCCCATGTGTGTCCATTAATCTTTGTAATTTTTGAAAAAGTAAATAACCTATCTATGTTTACCCATTCCATCCAACTCATTATTTTAGAGATCTCTATTATATCTATCAAAAGCCATACATAACCTTTTAAACTTTTCCTAAAAGGAGTATCATTCCATCACCTTTATCATTTTGGCTGCTCTTTTTAGTACCTTTTCTAATTCTGCTATATCCTTTTTTAGATATGGCGACCAGAACTGCTGTGATGTTAGAAATGTGGTTGACCATTGGAGAAATACAGAGGCATTATGATATCTTCGAGTTTATTCTCCGTTACCTTCCTAATGATTCCTAGCATTCTATTTGCTTTCATGGCCACCACTGCACAGTGAGCAGAGAATTTCAATATGCAGTGCATGATGAAAGTATTCATCCCCTTGGAATTTGTCTGGTTTTGTCGTATTAGAACCTGGAATTAAAATGGAGTTTTTGGGATAGCATCATGTGTATTACACAATATGCCTATGACTTTGAAGGTGCAAAATAACATAGTAACATAATATATGACAGCAGATAAAGACCAGTATGATCCATATAGTCTGCCCAGCAAGGTGGCAAGAGTAGGTGCACTTGATGATCTGTGCAAGTCACCCCTCTACACGCCTTTGTTTAGGGGTATACCCACCGCTCCGTGTAGGTCACCCCTATTTGTTCAGATATAAGAGATAGTTATGCTTATTTTGATTTTATCCTTTTGCTAAATAGGGATCCACTGGGTC
Organism: Ichthyophis bannanicus; assembly: GCA_033557465.1. Lineage (NCBI taxonomy): Eukaryota > Metazoa > Chordata > Amphibia > Gymnophiona > Ichthyophiidae > Ichthyophis > Ichthyophis bannanicus. The sequence goes on along the minus strand of CM066031.1, from coordinate 1,726,986,838 downwards.
TGTCCCATGCCATATTGAATTCTGTCACCATGTTTGCATCCACCACTTCCATCGGCAGGGCATTCCAAGCATCCACTAACCTTTCAGAGAAAAATAATTTCCTGACATTGCCTTTCAGTTTACCCCCTTGCAGCTTCATGTTATGCCCTCTAGTTTTACAGCTTCCCCGTCTTTGGAAGAGGTTTGTTCGTCCATTAATACTCTTTAAGTATTTGAAGGTCTGAATCATATCTCCCCTGTCCCTCCTCTCCTCCAGAGTGTACATATTTAGGTCTTCAAGTCTCTTCTCATAAGTCTTCTGATGCAGGTTCCAAATCATTTTGGTCATCTTCCTTTGAACCACTTCCAGCCTTTCTATATCCTTTGTGAGATATGGTCTTCAAAACTGAACACAATATTCCAAGTGAGACCTCATCAGCAACTTGTACAGTGGCATTAGTACCTCTTCCTTTCTGCTGGTAATTCCTATCTGTATGCAACCCAGCATCTTTCTGGCTTTTGCCACCACATTGTCAGACTGTTTCGCCACCTTGAGTTTGTCAGAAAGAATCACACTGAGGTCCTTCTCCTGGTCCGTGCACAATCTCTCACCCCCTATCGCATACAATTCCCCTGGATTTCTGCTTCCCAAGTGCATGACACTGCACGTCTTCACATTAAATCCTTTATTTTGTCACAAACAGTAATTAAAACAACAACATTTTTTGAAAAAAGGGAGTATGCATGTGTGTGTATTTTTGGAGGAGTAGCCTAGTGGTTAGGGCAACTGCCTAGTACCCAGAAGATCAAAGGTTCAATTCCCACTGGCACTCCTTGTGACTTTGGACAAGTCACTTTACCCTCCATTGCCTTGGAAGAAAAGGCTGGCAATCTACTTCCGGTGATACAGTGCCAAGAAAACCCAGAGGTAGCTGAGTCGCTATGAGTCAACACTGACTTGATGGCACTAAAAAAATATATATATGTATTCACCCCCAAAGTCATTAAATTGTTGAGCCACATTTTGATGCAATTACAGCTGCAAGTCTCGTGGGATATGTCTTTATTAGCCTAGCGCATCTAGCCACTGGGATTTTCAACCATTCTTCAAGGCAAAACTGTTCCAACTCCCTCAGGTTAGATGGGTTGCATTGGGGTACAGCAATCTTCAACCCATGCCACTGATTCTCAATTGAAGTGAGGTCTGTGCTTTGACTAGGCTATTCCAAAACATGTTTCCCTTTAAACTAGCTTTAGCGGTATGTTTACAGTCATTGTCTTGCTGGAAGGTGAACCTCTGAACCAGTCACAAATTTTTGGCAGACTAAAACAGATTTTTCACAAAAATTAACCTGTATTTAGTGCCAGCCTTCGTTCCTTCAGTCCTGACCTGTTTGCCTGTCCCTGCCAATGAGAACCATCCTCACAGCATGATGCTGCCACCACCATGTTTCACTGTCAGAATGTTGTTTGTGGGGTGATGGGAACTGTTGGGTTAATGTAACACATAGGTGAATCCCATTATGGTCCAAAAGGTCAATTGTTCTTTTTTTCACATAAGACCAGAGAACCTTCTTCAATGTGTTTGTGGGGTCTGCCACATGCTGTTGTGTAAACCCCAAATTTGTGTTACTTTTTTTTAACTTTAAGGAATGGTTGTTTTTTGGGCCGTACTTCCATAAAGCCCCATTCTGTGGAGTGTATGGCCTAAAGTGGTGTTATAAACAGATACTGCCGATCTATGCAGCTCCTTCAGTGTTATCTTAGTTATCTTTGTAGCATCTCGGAAAATGCCCTTCTTGCCGGGTCTGTGAGTTTTGGTGTGTGGTACTCTCTGGTCTGGTTTGTAGTGCTGCCATATTCTTTCCAGTTTGTTATCATGGATTTAATGTTGTTCCATGGGATAATCAGAATTTGGGATATATTTTTTATAACCTAACTCTAGAAGATAAGATACGTCATACTGGGTCAGACCAAGGTCCATCAAGCCAGCATCCTGTTTCCAACAGTGGCCAATCTAGGTCGTAAGTACCTAGCAGTTTCCCCAAAAGACACTGGTTCCACAATGCTTGTATTGGGGCAAGCAGTGATGTCCTGGGTCCCTTTTAATAATGGTTTATGGACCTTTCCTCCAGCAACTTGTCCAAATCTTTTTTAAACCCAGCTACACTAACAGATTTTACTACATCCTCTGGTAACAAATTCCAGAGTTTGATTACACGTTGAGTGAAAAAATGTTTTCTCTTATTAGTCTTAAATAGGTTACCCTGTAGCTCATTGAATGTCCCCTAGGGGCATGTTTACTAAACACCGTTGCTGTGCGGGTTCCCGTTAGTGTGCTGGTGCCATATAAGGAGTGGGCGGGCCAGGCAGAAAAAAGCAAAAAACTGGACCGTACGTGTGTGCATCGCGCTAATGTGCGGGGCCCACATTAGCGCGTGGGAAGGCTAAGTGGGGCGCTGCTGCAAAACCAAACAATAGAGCCGTAGTACAACGGTGAAGACACCGACCAATGGTGCAGGGGCGAGGGGTTCAAACCCCCATTGCGCTCAACAAAAAAGACTAGCTGAGGCACCAACATTTATGGGCAAAAGTGGTTAGGAGGCATATTAATTTTGGGCAGCAGAAGGCGGCGCACTGTTATTTTTATTACGGCATGAGGCGGCGCACTGTTTAGTGTGGGCGGCAGATGGCGGCGCATTGTTAAGTTTGGGTGGCAGAAGGCAGTGCGCTGATAAATGTGGGCAACAGAAGGCGGCGAGCCGGTGGGCAGAAGGCGGCGCGCTGATGTGTGAGGGGGCAGTCCAATAGTGGGAGGGATAAGTGGCGCGCTGATGTGCAAATAACAGGAACGGAGCCATAGCACAATGGTTAAGACACTGACCACTCGTGCAGGGATCATGGGTTCAATTCCCCACAGTGCCCATTAAAGACAGCTGGCTGAGGCATTATTTTAGGGGCATTTCCATGTTGTGCGGCATAAGGCGGCGCGCTGTTAATTTAGTGCGCCACAAGATACAGGAACAGAGCCACAGCACAATGGTTAAGACACTGACCAATGGTGCAATGGTGCAGGGGCCAGGGGTTCAACCCCTCACAGTGCCCCGTGAACAAGGCTGGCTGGGGCAGTATGTATCATGGTGAGGAGTGCTGTAGGAGGCCTTCCATTTATATTTTATTTCCCACCACTAGTAAACCCGCTCTCACAGTGTGTTAACATACAGATGCCCGTAAGGCACATGTTACAGTGCACTGTCCGCCAAGGCACCCTAGAATGTCCCCTATAGGGCACCATGTATGTTGTGACACAGGATAATGTATAGTGCACCCTATATTTATTTATTTTATTTTATTTAACAATTATTTCTATACCGCTCTTTCCCAAGTATCAAGTGCGGTTTACAATGAACAGTATGTAATATGGTATGGGTAATATCATACCAAGTCATTTTACATAGAACAGGTGGAATTAGATACAGGTACAATATAAAGTTTGAACATTAAACTATTAGAACAATATAAAAGTTTGAACATTAAACTATTAGAACTTATATACATTGTAGATATTTACAAATTATATCATTTATCACTTGTGGTTGTATACATTATTCTAAACTTCAAAGCACGTAGTTATAGATATTTGTAGTATGGTTGTTAACCTGTGTCTCTTTGTGTAGTCTGGTTAGATTCTGCTCCTTTGTAGTGTAATGAGAATAAATGGGTTTTCAGTTTTTTTCTAAATTCCTTTATGTCTGACAGTAAACGAATGTTGTCAGGAAGGTTATTCCAGAGGATAGGTGCTGAATGTGAGAAGGCTCTCTTGTTGGTTTGTTTTCTAGCTTTTGTGTAATCTTTTGGTACTGCTATAGTGTTTGTGTTTCTACTCCTTTGTGAGCGTTTATCAATTTCTACATTTATGAGTGTATTGAGTACAGATGGTGCTAAGTTATTTATTAGCTTAAATGTGGTTAGAAGAATCTTGTATTTTATTCTGCTGTAAATAGGTAGCCAATGGAGTTCAGCCAGGATCGGTGTGATATGTTCTATTGCGCTTATATTCATTATTATTCTTGCTGCTATGTTCTGGGTTAGTTGTATCTTTTTAATATTTTGCTTTGTGATGCCATTAAGGATTAAATTTGCAAAATCAAAGTGTGGGGTTATGATAGCTTGAATTATGGTTATGAAGTCTTGTAAGTGAATTAAAGGTCTTAGTTGTCTCAATGTCTTAAGTTTGTAGTGTATGTTTTTTGTTAGATATTTTATGTGTGAATCCATGTTAAGCTTATTATCAAGTATCACACCTAGGTATTTTATTTCTTTTTTTATGTTGATCTCATGGTTATCAAGGGTGATGGTGCTTGGGGGTGTGTATGTTTGGTTTTTAGTGATATATAGTACATCAGTTTTTGAGAAATTAATGTGTAAGTTCTGATCCTTGAGCCATATTGTTAGTTCTTTAAAACATTCTGTTATTTGTTGTAGTGGGGGGTGTGGGATTTTAAATGGGAGGTAGAACATTATATCATCGGCGTAAATATGGTAATAGACGCCATGACGTTTAAAGATGTTGCTGATTGGTTGTAGGTAAATGTTAAATAATAGTGCTGATAGTGCGGATCCCTGTGGGAGGCCTTGTGTTTGGTTGAAAGTGTTAGATGTTTGGTTAAGAATTCTTACTGTTTGGGTTCTGTTTGATAGGTAGGATTTGAACCAGTTATAAACGGTGGATGGCAACCATAAGGTGGCCTATAGGGCGCCCTATAAAGCACCCTCAGAGGCACCTAATGGGTATAGTAAGCTGTGTGTGGTTTTGCTGGCATAGACATATGTACAGTAAATAAAAATAAAGCTGTGGACGGCCCTATCAAAGGGCCCCACTGTGGGTTTGAACCCATGACCTCTGGCTGTACAGGGAGTGACGTAACCATTGGGCTACAGCTCTATAGCTGATAGCAAGCCCCTGGCTGGCTGCAGAGAGCCTGCACATCACCCCACAGACAGTCTGCTGTTGTAGACAGGATAAGGTTAGGCCACCCGTACCCATGATGCACTGCACATGCAAATCAGCTGTCCACAGATGCACACAAGATGGGGAATGCACCCCAACAGCTACCCGGCCTGGTAGGGGGAATTGTCCATGTGCACCCACACAGCACCTCGGCCTGGTAGGGGGTCCTGAGCGGGTGGACTACCAGCAAAGAGTAGCTACACACTGTCACATTGTGCGGGTACTGTGCTCACCCTGAGGGTGTGATGTGGCGGCCAGGACCAGGTCCACAACACCGGCCATGACAGAGCTCCAAAACAGTACTAACCTGTGAGATAGGAAGGTGCTGCAGAAACATGTTGGAAACCCCCATGGATCCCCATCCCACCCCAGCAGTAGAGTCGACCATCAACCCCAGTCCTGCTGGGGAACAGACACCCTACAGGGCAGTCCAAGCAGCTCCACACACATCCATAACATAATATCAGACAGACTTTAGGCCTGGATATCCAAAGATGCACCCCAGCACTATCAGATATTCACCTGCAGCAAACCATCAGCCACTGCACCCTGCAAGGCACTCCATCAAGACACATACCAGCTGTGAACAGTCTGCTGGTTAGCCCTGATGGAAATGCATGCACCCAAAACTGGGGTGGCAGCATACACAAGCAGAGAGTTCTGTGAGGAGACCCCAACAGGAAACCAATGTATATCACAAGAGAGAAACACAATACAGTACTATGGGGGTGCCTAGCCATGCTGTCATCACTGCACACTCAGGGTGAGAGTGCTCCCCCAGCAGCACATACAGAGGTCACCCTGTCTGTGTAGGTGGTGGCCTGGCACTACAATGTCACAGCCAGTGCCCTATGCCCTGTGCAGATGCATCCTGGCCAGCCCACCATGTCTGACCTATACCCATGGTACCTTGCTGCTCATTATGCACATTGGCAGGCCAATACTGGCAATAGTGCTGGCAGTGTGGGTTGGGGAAGGTGTTTGCAGCCAACACACTGTATAGACCAGGGGTGGGCAAACCTGGTCCTGGAGGGCCGCAGACCAGTCAGGTTTTCGGGATATCTCTAATGAATATGCATGAGATATATATGCATTAGAGATATCCTGCCAACCTGACTGGTTTGTGGCCCTCCAGGGCTGGATCTGGAGACCCCTGCCTTACACCTCTGCCATTTAAGATTTGAGTGGACAAGGTGCAGATGTCCAAGACATCAAAAAGGTTAGATAGAATTTGTCACAGTCCTCCTCACTTCTCACCACCACCAAAAAATTGTCTATTAGACAACTTTTTGGTGGTGGTGAGAATCGAGGAGGAATGTGACACATTCTATATACCCTTTCGATGTCTAGGACATCTGTACCTTGCCCACTCACGATCTTAAATGACAGAGGTGTAAGGCAGGGGTCTCCAAATCCAGCCCTGGAGGGCCACAAACCAGTCAGGTTGGCAGGATATCTCTAATGCATATATATCTCATGCATGTTCATTAAGGATATCCCGAAAACCTGACTGGTCTGCGGCCCTCCAGGACCGGAGGTGCCCACCCCTGGTATAGACAGACACACACTCCCACACCTATGCCAGCATTGTGCTACTATTGAGGGGGTGATTAGCCTTGGCCACCACACCGGTCCTGGGCACGGCACAGGCATGGACATGGTACGCAGTACTGCTGGGGGTCACTCCCCAGGGTGGTGAACACCATCAGAGGCCAGGCCTGGAGCACGCACCGCAGACACCAAACAGATTGTTCGGATGGGGTCAACTAGCAGTATGTGCGTAACGTAGGGATATCTATCAGCCTGTACTCTTAGCAAACGTTTCAGAGCTGTGTACTTCAGGTGTAGGGTGACATTGCTAAGGTATGCAGGTGCTGGTATTGGGAGATGCACGCAGGGTCCAATGTTCTGCCTCTACAGGAGACATTGGCCAATGGGGCCTGTGGGTGTGGGTGTGTCTGCCCCTGTTGGCTGCTGCTTTACGGCAGCGCTTCCCCACTCCAGCCCAGTTTTGCATCACACTGTTCAGGTCTTCCTGCTGTCCCTCATGAATATGCATGAGCTACATCTACATACCGTGCATAGATATACAGCACAGGCATTTGTATGAGTGGCAGCATGGAACCTGACTGGTGTGTGGCCCACCAGGACTGCATTTGGGGGATTCTGCTGTAGGTTCTGCCCCTGTTCATGGTGTCTGTGCTCAGTGGGGTAAAAGATAGATGTATTACCATTGCATATGTCCTCGTCATGAAAGGTGTGTCCTTACTGTCACTGTTTATTTGTGGGGAAAATAGGTGGGCAGGATTGCTGGTAGCCCCAGCTGGTCTTTGAACCTGTGACCTTCTGTTCTTGCATGCATTGTCTGTGTGCACTGCACCACCGTGTAGCCACAGCTTGGCTGAATTCCCTGGATAGTCCATGACTGTGGATCCGGCAGGGCCTGTCTGTTGCTGTGGACTGTGCCAGCCTGCACATGGCTAGGCCTCTGTCTTCTGTCGCTAGCAGCCACTGCCCCCTGCACCACATGTACTCGTCCGCCAACAAGCGGGCATGAGCTTCTCCCATAAAAGGCAGGTGACCTGATTGGAATGTGACAGTACGGGACTGCATTTGGGGTACTTGGCTGTGGGTAATGCCCATTGTTGTGGTGTGTGTGCGTTGTTGGGTAAAATATGGGTGTTTTCCCCATGCTTATGTCCCCTGCAATACAGGGGTGTCTGGGCAACAGTGATATTAATGGGCAACCATAGCAAACACTCCCAGGAAAGCTCCACAAAAGGAAATGTTTTTTGGAAGAGTCTCCGCTCCGTAAACCCTTCCAAAATTCATTTCTTTTTTCTGGAGCTTTGTTGGGTGTGTTTTCTGTATTTTCCCATCACTATAACTGTTCCCCAGCTGAATTACTATTTTTAATAGTTCTGTTGTGGTCATTTTCTATTTTTATTTGCACTTTTGTGCTGTGCAGATGTATCACACTGCTCACGTTTTGCTGGTTTCCCCGGTTTTCCTGTACATTGTTGACGGAAATGGTTTCTCTTCCCTTTAAATGCTTACCCTCGCGGTAGTTTTTACATGCAAATTCGGGCCCGATACTGTGCGGGGAGCCTCTCCCCTCCCACTCTCCACCCATTGACCCCGTCCTTCCGCCCCTCCGGAGCCTTCCTCCGCCCTCCTTTAGCCATTCCACGCCTCTATCGGACATTTGCGGGCCCGCACTTGTACGGGGCCCGTTAGTGTGCCGCGCACCTTTGCGGGGGTGACACGCACGTGTGCGGGGCGTTTAAACGCGTTTATTAGCGTTTCAGTGCCGCGTTTCCGTGCGTTATTTTGCGGCGCGCACATTTCCGGTTTTTAGTAAACATCCCCCCTAGTCTTTCTATATTCTGATGACGTAAACCAGGGGTCTCCAACTCCAGTCCTGGAGGGCCGCAAACCAGTCAGGTTTTCAGGGTATCCCTAATGAATATGCATGAGATATATATGCATTAGAAATAGCCTGCCATACTGACTGGTTTGTGGCCCTCCAGTGCTGGATTTGGGGACCCCTGCCGTACACCTCTGTCATGTATGATTGTGAGTGGGCAAGGTACAGATGTCCTCGACATCAAAAGGGTAGATAGAATGTGTCACATCCCTCCTCGTTTCTCACCACCACCAAAAAGTTGTCTAATAGACGATATTTTGGTGGTGGTGAGAAGCGAGGAGGTATGTGACACATTCTATCTACTCTTTTGATGTCGAGGACATCTGTACCTTGCCCACTCACAATCTTAAATGACAGAGGTGTAAGGTGGGGGTCCCCAAATCCAGCACTGGAGGGCCACAAACCAGTCAGTTTGACAGGCTATTTCTAATGCATATATATCTCATGCATATTCATTAGGGATACCCTGAAAACCTGACTGGTTTGCGGCCCTCCAATGGTAGTTCACAGATTGCTAATGGCAGGTCTGCAATCTCATATTTCAGTTCTTTCAACACCCTTGGATGTATACCATCCGGTCCAGGTGATTTGCTACTCTTCAGTTTATCAAAGAGTTGTAATACATCTTTCTGGTGTATCGATATTTCTTTCAATTCTTCCGTAGTATCACCTTTAAATACCACTTTGGTAATGGGCAACATCCCTACATCTTCCTCAGTAAAGACCAACGCAAAGAATTCATTCAGTCTCTCCACTATGGCCTTGTTCCCTCTTAGTGCACCTTTTACCCCTCTATCATCTAATGGTCAAACTGACTCTCTCACAGTTTTTTTGCTGCAAATGTACTTGAAAAAGTCTTTATTATGCGTTTTTGCTTCCACAGCAAGCTTCTTCTCAAATTCTCTCTTTGCCTGCCTTATCAATGCCTTGTATCTAACTTGCCATTGCTTGTATTGTTTCCATTACCCTGATCTATACATCTCCACAACTTTGTCTCTGACCTGTTTGGAGTGCTCCTTGGTATTCATGTTCTTTGTTTAGTGGTGCCTTTCAGAACAGGTATATTTATACCGGCATCATGTGACTGATCATGTGTTATAATTGCACACAGGGGGACTCTAATCAATGAATTATGTGAGTTTTGTGGTTAATTGGTTGGACTAGATCTTATTTAGGTCTTTCATAGCAAAAGGGATGAAAACAGACGCATTCTCAACTTTTAAGTTTTGACCTTTTTTAAATTTATATACAAGTCATTTTTTTGTCATTCCACTTCACCAATATGCTCCATTACCTAACATCCAAATTTTCATTCCAGGTTGTAAATAATGAAACAAAAAAGGTTGAAAACCAAGGGGATGAATAATTTTGCAAGACACTGTATTATCCATAATAACACCTAGCTCCCTTTCCTGAGTGGTGATTCCTAATGTAGAACCTTTCATCATGTAACTATAATTTGTGTTGTTTTTCCCTAAGTGCAGTTCTTTACACTCGTCCACATTAAATTTCATCTGCCATTTGGATGCCTAGTCTTTCATTTTTTCAAGGTCCTCCTGGCATTTTTCACAATGTTCTTCTGATTTATCAACTTTCAATAACTTTGTCTCATCTACAAATTTGATCACCTCACACTTTGTTCCCATTTCCAGGTCATTTATGAATATGTTAAAAAGAAGCAGGCCCCAATACAGATATCTGGTGTACTCCACTATTCACCTTTCTCCAGTAAGAAAATTGGCCATTTAGCCTTATTCTCTGTGTTCTATTTTCTTTTATCATTTTCCAATCCACAATAGGACACAACCTCCTATCCCCTGACATTTTATTCAGGAGTCTCTTATGAGGGACCTTGTCAAAGGCTTGCTGAAAATCCAGTTATACTTTATCAACCGGCTCGCGTTTGTCTACCTGTTTATTCATATCTTCAAAACAATATAACAGATTAGTAAGACAAGACTTTACTTGGCTAAATCCATATTGGTTTTCTCCCATTAAACCATGACTAACTATATATACAGTCATTTTATTCTTTAAAATGGTTTCTACCAATTTGCCCAGTACTGACGTCAAGCTCACCAATCTGTAGTTTCCTGGATCACCCCTGGAACCATTTTTAAAAATTGGCATTATATTGCCCATTCTCCAATCTTCTGGTACTATAGATGATTTTAATGATAGTTCACAGATCACTAATAGGTATTCAATCTCATTCTATTCTTTCACCACTCTTGGATGTAAACCATCTGGTCTAGGTGATTTGCTACTCTTCAGTTTATCAAATAATTGTAATACCTCTTCCCTGTTTATCAATAGTTCTTTAAATTCTTCCAATGCATTACCTTTAAATAACATTTCAGGCATGGGTAATTTCTGTACATCTTCTTCAGTAAAGACCAAAGCAAAGAATTCATTCAGCTTCTCCACTATGACCTTGTCCTCTCTTAGAGCCCCTTTTACGGAGATCTTGAAAGTTATGAGAAACTCGTCTACCGCTTTCAGAAAATAGGGCGGAGAGCCTGCCCATCCAGCTCCTGCAGCCTGGTCTCCTCCTCCCGCTTGGTCCCGCCTCCTTCAGTGACGCGACCGTGTTCCCGCGGTTGCGCTTGCAGAGAGCCTGCCCATCCAGCTCCTGCAGTCTGGTCTTCTCCTCCTGCTTGGTCCCGCCTCCTTCAGTGATGTGACCGCGTTCCCGCAGTCGCGCTTGCAGAGTTACACCGACCTCTTTCTATAAATTGAAAGCGCCTGTGATTATTGTTCTGTTTCTGCTCTCTGATGCTGCTGCTGCACTTATTGCTGTGTTTATTTCCCCTGTGTTTGTCTCCTAGAGCCTGCCCATCCAGCTCCTGCAGCCTGGTCTCCTCCTCCCGCTTGGTCCCGCCTCCTTCAGTGATGCGACCGCGTTCCCGCGGTCGCGCTTGCAGAGGTATCCCGACCTCTTTCTATAAATTGAAAGCGCCTACGGCGCTTGTCGCCGCGGCGTGCGACGTGTGCGCGCGCCGAAGGAGCGCGTATAAGGAGCACGACATGCTCCTTAGGTGCGCTCCTTGTGGTCGCTCCAGAAGCGTAGGTCACCACTTTAATTCTGCTATTACGTTTTGTCTCCTTCCAGCTTTTTTGATCCTCCCCACTTCAGCCGGATTCAGAAGCACGGTATCGTCATCTTCGACTGCTCTCTGCACACCTATCTGGCCCTTTCAGGTACCGAACAGTTATCACTCAATAACTTCTTCTGTTTCTCTCCCTCTTTGCTCCATGTCCCACATACCGGTACACTGGGGCCGCCGCCCTGCCGCGCATTGTAAACATCGTTCTCTTTGCCTCGCCTACCTTCTCCCCTGCTCTCCCTCGTACTCTACCCTCCTCTCGCCTCCCGCTATTCCTGCTTTCCCCCCAGCCACCTTCAAAATTGGTCTTATTAACTGCCGCTCCCTCAGGACTAAGTCCTTACTTGTCCAAGATCTTATCTCCCAGTCCTCATTCGATCTCACCCTTCTCACCGAGACCTGGCTAAGAGAAGGGGAGGACGCCCTCCTCAACCGCTGCCTTCCTCCCGGTTTTTCTGCAGCCTCTGTCCCCCGCACCGGCCGTGCAGGCGGCGGTGTAGCTGCCATTCTTGCCCCTTCCCTTTCCTTTACCCAACTCTTTCCACCGTCTCTTTCCTACCCTGAGGCCCTTCTCCTCCATCTGCACACCACTCCGCCAACACACATCCTCCTTGTCTATGCACCCCCTGCTCTCCGTTCTGATCTCTGGGACTCCCTCCTTCGCTCTCTTTCTGACCTTTCCCTATCCTTTCCCCATCTGCTCATTGCGGGCGATTTTAATCTTCATCTCGACTCCCCCTCTTCCCCCAAGGACCTTGCTTTTCTCACCCTCCTTCACGACCTCTCTCTCTCCTTCAGCATGTCTATTTTCCGACCCACTCTGCTGGCCATACTCTAGATCTCTTTCTAACCCCCTCGTCCTCTACAATCACTCTCTCCGATCTGTCTTCTCTCCCTCTTCCTTGGTCAGATCACCTCTGCCTCTCAGTCTCCTGCTGCCACTCTGGAATCTCGACACCCTTTCCTGCATCCCCCTCTATCTGTCATTTCTCTCGCTCCATTACTCCTTCCCTAGCCCAGCGTTTTCCCCCAGCCTCAGCCCTCCTCCCCTCTGATTTCCTTTCCCTGTCTCCCAGCACTCAAGCATCCACCTGGTTCTCCTCTCTCTCCACTGCTCTCGATCATATAGCCCCTCTTCGCCCACGTCCAGTCACTCGTCGACCCTCACACCCCAGGTATCATCCTGGTCTTCTCCTGCTCCGATCCCAACTTCGCAGAGCCGAGAGACACTGGCGCAAATCCCCATCGCCAGCCTCTCTCTCCCTCTTCAAATCCCAACACTCCTTCTATCGCTCCCAAGTTCATCTTGCTAAGGCCACTTTCTTCTCTGCTACCATTGCCGCCGCCCCTAATCAGACACGTCATCTATACTCCACTCTTACTTTTCTTACCTCTCTCCATCCTTCTGCTCCCACTAAGCCTACTCATCCTCTCCCTGCCCCATCTCTCTTAGCCTCAGCTTTTCACAACAAGATCTCCACCTTGAGGGCCTCTCTGCCCTCCCACCCCCCACCTCTCTCTTCCCCCCCTCCAGTTGCCTCTCCCCCCCCCACACCTCCCCACTTTCCCATACCTGGTCCTCCTTCTCCCTGACTACTACTGCTGAACTCCATCACCTTATTGCCTCTTCTAACAAAACCTTCTGCCCCCTTGACCCTATCCCTTCCTCCTGGCTGCTCGTTCCTTCTCTGTCTCTCCTCCCCCACATTCTAACCATGATGAATTCAAGTCTCTCCACTGGCTCTCTTCCCACCCCCTGGAAACACACCCTCATCCGCCCACTTCTCAAGAAACCCTCTCTCGACCCTCTTGACCCTAACAACTACCGTCCAGTCTCTAACCTTCCTTTCCTTTCCAAATTGCTCGAAAAGATCATCTTTGCTCAGCTTTCTCACCATCTGGACTCTGCTAATCTCCTTCATCCCCGTCAATCCAGCTTTCGCCCTGGGCACAGTGTTGAAACTATCATCTTTGCCTTCATCAACTCCCTGCACACTGCCCACGATCGAGGTGACATTTCGGTGGCGGTAGCACTTGACCTTTCCGCTGCTTTTGATCTGGTCGATCACTCCCTTCTCCTGTCCCGTCTGCACAACGCCGGCCTCTGTAGTACTGTTTTACGGTGGTTCCACTCTTTCCTGTACTCCCGCTCTGGTGCTGTTTTCCCACCCTCTCCATCCCTCGCACCTTCTGACTCTTTCCCTCTGACCTGCGGTGTTCCCCAGGGTTCAGTACTGGCTCCTCTTCTCTTCAATCTTTTTCTTACCCCCCTTACATTACTTATACAGCAATTTGGAATCTCAGCCTTCTACTATGCCGATGACATTCTTCTCCTTCATCACACCTCCCCTATCTCTCCTGACGTGACTCCACTAAACAACTGCTTAGCTGCCGTCTCCAACTGGATGACACAGAACTGCCTACATCTTAACCTTTCAAAGACTATAGCTATCCGGTTTTCACACGGTCACCCACCCCCCTCTCTGACCCCATCTTTCCCTAACGCACCCATCTCGCTGGTTTCCACTTTCCGCTATCTTGGGGTTCATTTTGATTCAGACCTCTCCTTCTCGGCTCATGTTTCCCACATTTCCAAACTCTCTTTCTTTCATCTCCGTCAGATTTGTGCTATCCGTCCCTTCCTCTCTCCCTCTGCCTTAGCTGCCTTGCTACTAGCCCTTGTTATTTCTCGCCTTGACTGTTCCAATTCTGTTCTCTCCGGTATCTCTAAACTACAGCTCTCGCGGCTGCAGAGAATCTAAAATACTGCTGCTCAGCTTATTTCCCACTCTTCCTCCAGAGATCACGTCACCCCCCTCCTCTTTCGTCTTCACTGGCTCCCTATACCTTTCCGCATACAATTTAAACTCCTCATCCTAGCTCACAAGGCATTGCACACTTCTACCCCCCAATATCTTGCTGATCTGCTCCACTTCCACACCCCCGCCACACTCCCCGCTCCTTCCACCTCAACCGCCTCGCATTGCCTTCCCCCTCTCGTGCACACCTGCAGTCCACACGCTCCTCTGCTTTCTTCTTCACAGGCCCCTCATTATGGAACTCCCTCCCCCCTGCCCTCCGGCTCGAACCCCACTTCCCTACTTTTAAACGTTCCCTCAAGACTCATCTCTTTTCCCTAGCTTTTGACCTCCCTCCTTCCCAGCCCTGACCCTCCTTCCTCACCCTTTATTCCACCCACTTTTGTCTTTCTTCTTTTACTATTACATTGTAACCTTCCTTTCATTTTCTGGCTTCACGCCACTCTGTTTTGAAAAATTTTTGTTATTGTAAACCGCTCTGCTTACTACTGAAGGGCGGTCAAGCAAATAAATAAAGATAAAGATAAAGATCCCTCTATCATCCAGCCTGACTCTCTCAGTTTTTTTGCTGTGAATTTCATCAGTTATTTGGACAGCCAGTCTTCAAATTTATAAAGGTCCTCTTGCAATTTTTCACAATTCTCTTGCATTTTAATGACTTTGAATAATTTTGTGTCATCTGCAAATTGAATCACCTCTCTCATTACTCCCATTTCAAGGTCATTTAGGAATATGTTAAAAAGTAGCAGGTCCAGCACAGATGCCTGCATTACTCCACTATTCACCCTTCTCCATTGAGAAAATTGGACATTTAGTCCTACTCTCTGCTTTCTATCTTCTAAGTAGTTCCTGATCCACAGTAGTACACAATAGTATACTGCCTCCAATTCCATGACTTTTTTAAAAATCTTTTTATTGATTTCACACATACAACATAACATAACCAATTCCTTGACAACCGTGCTACAAGGCACAAAATGCACAATACCAATCACCCCCCTTATACCAACTACCCCTCTATCCCCCCTACCCCCCTCCACCCGTCCCCCTGGGATCCCTATGTGACACATCTAAGGTACAAAATAGACACCAACTTCCAATAATCTATTCAGCAGGTGAGAAACTACACCTTGCCCCAGCTGCATACTCATCTAGATAATACCATTTATTGATAGATTGTCCCTCACCACCATTGCTTCCCTGCACCAGCCTTGTAACATACCGCAGTCTCCAGTATGATTCTCTCTTCTCTTGCGCTTTCTCAAATTTAGAATAGAGACACACCTGATTCCACCATTGATGACTATCCAATTTAGCTAGATCTTTCCAATTAGACACTATCAGCTTTAAGGCTATGGCCATCATAAAATTAAATAAAAAAGTCTTATCCCTCTCTAGCGCTAAACCGCTCGCACATGAGCGAAGGATGATTATTTCCCAACTCAACGGAGACTGTATGTCTAAGATCTTTCCAATCTTGAGCCACACTATTTGCCAGAATCTCTGAACATAAAAGCACTCAAAAAAAACATGTTGAAATGTGCCCTGAGCTTCAGAACAAGACCTGCATCTCCCCTGATCTTTTGCTCCCCACTTAGCCACTCTAACTGGTGTGAGATATGCCCTATGTACAATGAAATACAAGGATTGCGTGAGAGCTGCCGCTCTCGAAACTCTATTTACACTTCCCCACACCTTTCTCCACACTTTGGGTAAAACAGGGCCCCCAAACTCCTCCTCCCACCGTTGGCCCAACTTAAGAGGGAGCAACTGCGACCTATCCCTGAATATGGCATAATATTTTGACGTAATACCCTTGGTACCCAGACATGTCTCCACCGTTGTCAACAATTCCCCTTGATCCAAAATCGTGGAAGGGCTACAGGGAAGGTGCCCAAGGCAATGCTTTAATTGCAACCATTGGAAGAAACACGATCGCGGGAGACCAAACTCAGCTTGAAGATCCTCAAAGGATTTCCATGCCTTATCTTTAATTAACTGCCCAATCAACCCTATACCGTTTTTCTGCCAACTCTTCCACCCAATGAGCTTACGTCCTATCTTCAAGTTAGGATTAAACCATATTGGAGACCTAGCCGAAACTCTCCCATTCTGCTCCAACTTTTGATCCAGTAAACGAAAGGCTTGCTGCGTAGCACGAATTATCCTTAAGTTTCCCCCCACCCCAGAGAGGGACATTTCCACAAGCAAATGGGGAGGGATAGGCATTACAAGGCTTTCCTCTACCTCCACCCAGACAGGTTTTAAACCCTCCCCATCATTCCCCAGCCAATTCGTGCCTTGCTTCAACAAGAGAGCCACATGATACCATCGAAAATCAGGATATTGGACTCCCCCTTCCTGCTTACTTGCTTTCAATTTTTTAAGAGCAATCCTAGGGGGCTTGCCCTGCCAAAGAAAATTTGATAAAATATGCTCAAGCGCCTTATAAAAGGTCGCTGGATACTCCAAAGGGATCATCTCTAAAACATAATTCACCTTAGGAACCAACACCATTTTGATAGAATCAAGTCCTCCCCACCAAGATAAATGTAAAGGAGACCATTTCAAAGTATAAACCTGCACCAAATCCTT
Source organism: Ichthyophis bannanicus (assembly GCA_033557465.1). Lineage (NCBI taxonomy): Eukaryota > Metazoa > Chordata > Amphibia > Gymnophiona > Ichthyophiidae > Ichthyophis > Ichthyophis bannanicus. Next base: position 1,726,969,900 of record CM066031.1, on the reverse strand, counting down.
CAGCGCCTTTGCATTCAACTTCACCGTCTCCTCCAACGAGGGACTGTAAGATACCCCAAGATATTTAATAGCCTCCGCTTCCCACTTAAAAGGGTACTGATCCACAGAGGAAGAAAAGGTCAACCTATTCATCGGGAAAGCCGTTGATTTATTCCAATTTATTTTATATCCCAACAAGGACGAATATTGCCCAATCAGATCTAGAACCTCTCCTACGGAGCCAGGCTGCAAAAATAACAATAAGTCGTCTGCGTAAGCCGAGAGCTTTATTTGCTTTCCAGCAATCTCTAGCCCCAGGACCTTATGAGACTGTCTAATGAGAATAACTAATGGTTCTAACACCAAATTGAAAAGCAAGGGGTAAAGGGGACAACCCTGGTCGCGTCCCCCTATTTAATAAGAAGGACTCAGACAAGGACCCATTGACCAAAATACGAGCCGATGGGGAGGTGTATAACACCTCCATCATCTTTATAAAACCTCTCCCTATCCAAAACCATTCAAGTGTCTGCATAAGAAAACCCCATTCCAACCTGTCAAAGGCCTTCTCAGTGTCAACAGAAAGTCCTACCAAGGGATCTTGGGAGTCTTTTGCGGCCGCAAACAAGTTTAAAAGAAGCCGCGCGTTATCCGCCGTGGACCGCCCGGGGACAAACCCACACTGATCAGGATGTATAAGGGACGGGACTATTTTAACAAGCCTACGTGCCAGAACTGAAGAGAAGATTTTGTAATTGGCATTGAGTAACGATATCGGGCGGTAGTTCTCAACTTTATGCGGATCCCTACCCGGTTTTTCCAACGCCACTATTGTCGCTTCACTAAATGATCCTACTGCTGGGGACTGGATCAGAAGAGTTTGGAAATATAAAAGTAAATATGGGAGAAGGTCCTCCACGAATAATTGGTAGAATTCCACCGGAATAGCATCTGGACCAGCTGCCTTCCCTCCCTTCATACTATATATACCCTCTCTTATCTCACTCACCGACAGCTGCCCATCAAGTTCCGCCACTTGAGACGGCTTTAATATTGGGTGGGGAACCTGATTAAAAAGCTGCTGAAATGAGTCTGGATCTGGACCCGCCTCTGAAGAGTATAATCTCCTATAAAAAACCCGGAAACAATCTGCGATTTCCCCATCTTTTGTACAGAGACCCCCTCCCTCGTCCTGTACGTCTTCTATCCTGCTTTTAGACGAACGAGGACTTAGAGTACTCGCCAGTAGATGCCCAGCCTTATTACTCTCACAATTATACTTCCCCTGGGCATACCATATCTGAGTAATTGCTTCCATACTAATGATGTCATTGTATTGGTATCTTAGCCTTTGTAGGCCCATTAAGATACCAGGATCAGACCTATCTTTCAAAATCCTCTCCCCGGCCAAAATTTGAGCCTCTAATTCCACTAACTTCTCCTTCCTCCGCCGCGCCATTCTGATCTTGTAACTTGTGACAACAGCTCTAATGAAAGCCTTGAAGGCCTCCCACCAAGCCCAACCAGGGGTCTCTGTAATATAATTTGTTTGAAAGTACTCTTTTATGGCTTCCTTAACTTCCACGCCAAATTCAGGCTCCTGCAATACCTCTCTGGGAAAGTGCCAGGCAGCCGCGCCCCGGGGCCGGCCTCTTACATGTAAGGATAAATTTACAGCTGCGTGATCCGAAAGATGCATACCCGAAATTTTGGCAGATGCAACCTCCGGAATTAAGGATCTGGAAACAAAAAAAATAATCAATTCGCGAGTGCGAACCATGGGGGAGCGAATAAAATGAATATTGCCTATCTTTAGGATGCCAGAGTCTCCATATATCTGAAAGACCGTACTCCTGCATAATAGAGAGGAGCACTGTCGCCGCTCTACTACTCGTCAAGGACCGATAAGGTTGCCGGTCTAACAATGGATCCATAACTAAGTTGAAGTCCCCTCCCAAAATCCAATCCGCTGAATCCCATTCCTTCACCTCCTCTGCCAACACCTTGAAAAACACATCATCCTGGTTGGGCCCATATATATTCAGTATGGCAAATATCCGACTCCCAAGTTGCAGCATTACCTTAGCTCACCTTCCCTCAGTGTCCGCCCTCCTCTGCAGGATCTTTGGGTCTAAAGTTTTCCTAACCAAGATGGCGACCCCGTTTTTTCTACCAACCGCGGGGGAGTGTCCGACCAATACAAATTCCCCTATGCCCAATTTTCCCGATTCAATGGTTGTCAAATGAGTTTCTTGCAACAGAACCACATCTGCAGACTCCTTTTTACAGTACACTAGAATTTTCTTTCTCTTGATCGGGTTATGTATACCTTTTACGTTCAGAGACATGAACTTCACAGACTGCATGGCACAAGAATATCCCAATTGCTGAGGCTGGGCAGAATATCCCAATTGCTGAGTCAAAACATGAAAGCAGCATCCAACCCAATTTAAAGGAAGATCCCAGGAAGACACCCATTCTCTCCTCTGGAGAGCAACTAACGGGTGAACCATTCCAACCCAGATTACCACACAATCCCACCCTCCTTGGTTTTATTTCCATTATTATCTCCTTGCAACCCCTGACAAAATCCACCACCTCCTTCCCCAATGCCACATTTTACTTCCCCCATCCCTTATTTTAGACCTCTAATATTCACAAAGTCTTGCATACTAGACCTTGTCTATTAACCCCCCCTCTCCGCCCGCCATCACTCACATCCAACCCTAACTCACACAGAACCACTCATCCATCCATCCGACCCCCCCACAGCCCATACTACCCCTGCAACTAAGGAACCACACCCACTCTAACCTCTACCAGCAGACAATTTTAACAGACTCCATTGCATAGAACAAAGAACAAAGTCCAACAGCTTCTTTGCAGTCACTGGACACCCCTGTGCTCCAGGGGGTTCATCTTCCATAAGCCCCATGTCGCCTCCCAGCTCCGTAGGATCAATAAGCGTGAGCATGAGGGGAACCAACTTTGTCCCTGCACGCGCGTAGCATTCTACAAGTCACATTAAAGGAAGTGTTTCCAGATCAACACCCATCTTCCTGTGGCCTGTCACACAGTTAACATGAACCACTTCCGTCTTCCCATATTGTCACAGAGAGTCACAAAAAATACTGCAATTTGAACTTGCCACTCAGACTCCAATGAGACCCCCTCACTGCAAAATCGAGGACTCTTTCTCCTCCAGGAAAGAGATTAAAGCTGCAGGGTCCTCAAAAGTGCAAGTCTGGTTATGCAGTGTCACCCTCAACCTTGCGGGGTAGAACAACTGTATCTGGCTTGTAATTGCTGAAGCCGAGGTCGGAATGCCAACAGTTGCTTTCTTTTCTCCACTGTGGCCTTGCAAAAATCAGGATAAAACCGCACAGTGTGTTCCTCAAATTTTGTCGGGATCCGTGCCTTGGCCGCGGACATGATTTGGGCCACCTGCGAGTAACGCAGAACCCGCATAATCAAGGGCCGCGGGAACCTCTGTTGTGGGCTAGCCTGTGTGGGCACTCTATGCGCCCTGTCTATTTCCAAAGGATGGAAGAGTTTTAGCTGTAAAATCTTAGGCAATGTCTTCTCTAAGAACTCCATGGCGTTGGTTCCCTCTGCACCTTCCGGGATGCCCACCACCCTTATGTTGTTGCGACGCACCCTATTGCTTTAATCCTCTAAGCTCCGCTCTAGGGCCTCGATCCGCTTCCTGTTTTTATCCACTTGCTGCAGTTGTACCTCCTGAGCCGCCATTTTAACATCCACGTCCTCCATCCTAGCCGCCAAAGTAGCCACCTGTACTTTGAGCTCCTTCAGCTCAAGGATGTCCGTTTGAACCTCCGCCAAGGTCTCACCATTAGCAGTAACCAAGTCTCTCACTGCCCTGATTTCTCGCAATACTTCCTGCATGCCAACACCACAATCGTGGCCTCCCGCCGACTTCTGCGGGGAGGGGGGTCAGGTTTTGGGCGTTTGCTCGCCAAATTTGTGCCAACCCCATAGTCCAGCTTTGTAGGCTTACTTGCCGCCATTTCCCCCTACTTCGAGGCAGGGATCGACCCCAAAATTTGCACAAAGAAGGAAAGGAGATCAAACTTTTAACAGGATCAGGCAGGGAATTAGGATTACGTGGCCATCTTGGATCGTTGCAGGCTCCGCCTCCAATTCCATGACTTTTTAATAAGGCCAAGAGTCTTTATTAAGGGACCTTGTCAAAGTCTTTCTGAAAATCCACATATACACACCTACTCTGCATCTTAGGCGTATGTTTAATAAACGGTGCTAACATTGCAGCTGCGATGTTATCGCGCGATACATGATGTTAGCATGCGATAATGGTGCTTTATCGTGGGAGAACATCACGTATCGCGCGATAATGTCTGCGGCAGCGTTATGATGTTCAGAGGGTGGAGTAAGGTTTCCCAGAGGGCAGAGTAAGGCTCCCCAGGGGCGGAGAGAAGGGGTCAATGGGCGGAGAGTGGGCAGGGAGTGGATCCATGCACACTAATGCCGTGAAATGAAGCTCTGAAAATTAGCTCCAGTGAAAACCTCGCGCTAGGCACATTTGCAGGACAGAGAAACCATTTCAGTCAGCAATGTACAGCAAAGGTAGGGAGACTCTGAAAAGTGATAGTAGTGATACATGTGCACCAACCAAAAAGGCACAAACCATAAATAATGACCAGTACCAAAATTGAAATCCAAAACACCGAGCTGGCCAATAGAACAAATAATGACAAGCAGTAATGAACATAACCTATAAAGAGGAAAAAGGATGAGCTCACATTTGGAAGGGTCAATTCACAGTCCCCCACAAGGTGAATGTGCCAACATAGAAATAGTGCTGATGAGGGTTTTCTGTGGTGTGCATGGGGTAGCTTGCCTTTGTGGCTTACACATGTGCAGCAACAGCAGAGTGGGCACGTGGGAAAGGGCACTATGGTGATGGTGTAACTGGGGTACAGGGGGCTGCAGGTGGCACATGCAGTGCCAGCTGGGGCACAGTGTGGACTAGGCAGATGCCTACCTGGCACAAAGGAATGCAGAAAATGAAAAGCAGCAAGACAGCAACTGACCAGAGTCCAATATGGCTACAAGTGTGCGTCCCACAGTGTCCCAGGAGATAGCACCTAGAAGTTACCTCCAAGGGCACAGAACATTGGCAGGTGGTGCTGGGGGGATGTACTGATGTCCATGTCAGCACCCCTACCCCAGACCCCACACCATAGGCACCTGCCTAGCAGCACACTACATAGCATGGGACTGTGCACCACCGGCATAAGGACATGTCAGCATGGTGGTGGAAGGGGTGCCGGTGCCGGAGGAGGCAGTGGCAGCTGCCCACAGCAGAGCAAGGCCAAGCCCTGTATAGGTGGGTGGCATGCAGTGCAACAGATAAGATCTGTCTGAGGAACAGTCATGGGATCCCCAGGGAACAACCTGTGGTAACAGTGTGGTGCAGTACACACAGCCAGTGTGCCCAAAGGCAGAAGGTCACAGGTTCATGCCCCAGCTGGGGCCCCTGCAGACCATGCCCCACTATTTTACCCTACAGTGTGCAGACACCATAAACATGTCCACTGCCTAGAGCAGAGGTTCCCAACCCCAGTCCTGGAGGTGCAAACACTATTCAAGTTGTCAGGATGTTCCAAAGAAATATCCCTGAGATGCATTTACATGCACTGCCCCCATTGTATGCAAATGTATCCATGCATATTCATTAGCGACATCCAGGAAACCGGAATCGTGTTTGGCCCACCAGGACCAGAGTCTGGACTCTTTGCACCAGAGCTGCGGCCAACAGATGCACAAACACCCACACCCATGGGCCCCACTATACAAAGCCTCATGGAGAGTCAGGCTGTTGGGCCGTGCGCAGAGCAGCAGCTACCAGCACCTGCACCTGTATACCTTAGCAATGCAGTCAGATCCATGGAAACACATTCCATATATGTATCAAAAGCTTGCTATGATTAATGTGAGATCACAAAACCTAACGTAAAACAATTTTGTAAAATAGATTCATCATACCAACCTTTCTGATATCTGTAGAGTGTGCTGCATATGTGTTTACAATACTGTCTACCAACATGGAGAGTGACCCTAATAGTATTGCATACCTTTGCACTGCCTGCACAGTGCCCAGGATTGGTGTGGTGGCCAGGGATGGCAGCCACCTCTACCGTTGCACAATTCAGAAATAGGTGTTGGAGTGTGTATTTGTCTATCCAGTGTTTTGCAGATGCCTACACCTTACTGAGACCACAATGCTTGCACAGTTTGCAGCTTTAGCCTTCCATTGTGCATAATGAGGGCCAAGGTATTATGGGTATGGGCCGGACAGGGCGGTCTGGGCAGGATGCATGTGTACAGAGCATAGGGCAATAGCTGGGATATTGTAGTGCGCATCCACCACCTGCAAGGACACAGTGGCCACAGCATGTGATGCTGGGAGGTAAGTCCCACTCTGACTGAGTAGTGACCATGGCATGTCCAGGTTCCCACATAATTCTGTGCACAGCTTCTGCAAGTGATATATTTGGGTTTCCATTTCTGGGGCCTAATCACTGACAAACCTGCTTGGTGTGTGTGCCAGATCCCATGCCTGCGTGCACAGTGTTCCTTTTGGAACATGTACTATGTATGTTCTAGCAGACTGTCTGCAGTTAGCATAAGTATGGATGCAACACCTTGCAGGATGCAGCAGGTACACACTGACCACCCTCTGCTGGTGCATGTCAGAATGTAGTGAGGGGCAGCTGAGCTGACCAGGCACACTGCCAGTGGTCCAGTTCCATGTGCAGATCTGCATTGGCTCTCTATTTGCCAGTTGGCCAGGAGTTGCTTGTCCCACAATCTGTCATCATTTACCTCTAGGTACCAATACCCATGGTGAGGGGTCAGTCAAGTAAGCTGTTGAGGTGACCTGGGATAGGTGTTTATCGCTGTGCGCTTCCTTGGGGTATATGGCCATGAACAGTGTGCATATGTCTGAGCTCCTCAACATGCTGACACTTGACAAGCCATGCTACAAGCGGGGGGAACGCACATGGCACAGACCCCCCCCCCATCATATGAAATGATCTGCTATGTTGACAACATATTGTGGTGCACATGCAATCTCATTGTGGATGTTACGTCAACCCCCATGGGGATTGTTGTGTATGCTGTTATCCACCTTCAGCATCGTGCCTTGCTGAGACAATGTGCGCCCGCAGCTTTGCCAGGATCATAGCCATGCTGGTGGGAGGGGTGGCTGATGTCCCTGGCTCCTGCACAGTGTTGTGACTCCCCTTCATCTCTGTACCCTCTACAGCCTGTGAGTTGCTGCTAGTGGCCCCCACTGTAGCATTGACATCCGGTGGCATGTCCTCTGCCTCGGGCGGCACATTGTTTCCTGTTGTGCCCTTGCCATTGTTGGCGGTGTCCCCGTACATTGCAGCCTCTGGCCCCTCAGCATCCTGCGGCCCTGCCACATCTTCCTCCTCATGTGCCTCTATGGTCCGGTAGTCACCTGGGAGGTGGAAAAGGGTACACAGCACAGATGAGTTTGCGCAGCGCACCTATGTACATCTGTGTAGTACATCCCCACCAGCATCAATGTGTTGTGCACCTGTGCCTGATGTTGGTGTGCCTACAATGGGGACAGCACATGTGTTTACAGTGTGCTGTGCCTGGCAGAGGGTGGGGGGGGGAAGCCTCATTCCCTGGTGTAGCTGTGCCACATGGAATGCGGTGTGTGGGGGATGGTGTGCTAAGTGCCGCGCTCCCTATCTGCAGCATCAGGTATGGACTGGCCACCTGATCTTGGATGTGGCCTCAGCAATACATGTGGCCGTGGTGCATGTGGGAGCCCTGAGTGGGATTGTGTGCCATCAGTGTGTGTGTGAGCGATGTGCTTGCATTGCCCTGAGTGGTATGCACGTTAGGTGTTACAGGATGTGTCCGTGTTAGCCAGACGTGTGTGGGGGCCCTCCGCTTTGCAAGACACTGTGTGGTGTGGGTGGACAGCTATCCCATACTCCGTGGGTGTGGTGGGGTGTCACGGGGAATGGGTGGAGCACTGCTGGGCATGGGGTTGCACCGTGTGTGGGGGTATGGGAATGTGTCTGTGGCACTGCAGGACGTGTATAAGGGCTGATCCCAGGTGGTGTGGGGATTGTGCTATGTGCAGTTGGTATGGGTGTGGCAATGTGCACACCAATGTCTGGTGAGGTGGGTGGGGGATCCCCACTGAATGTGGGCCCCGACAGAGTGTTAAGTGTGTGACATGTGTGCGATGTGTTTGCTGGCATTTGTTTGTGTCTACGTCATCATCCCTCTGTGTTGGTCCCTTCCCTGTCAGAGGTCTGGGATATGTCCCTGGATAGGTAAGAGCATACAGACGTCATATGTGTTTTGGTGGTGTGTGTGGGTACCCCAAGGCCGATGTGTTCTGGGCTAGTTGTATGTCCCTCTTGTATGTTTCCCCCTGTCACAATGTGCTGTGTGACTGGCTGCAGATGTATGATGAATTGTTGAGACCTATATGCCACGTACTATTTTAGCATGTAGACCTCAGGGGGACAGAGAAATCAAGCTGATAATAATGAACACACCCCAAAAAGAGTAGGCACAAATACACAAATCAATATAAACTCTAATAAGCCATATGTGGGGAAGGAATGCTAGATCAATTTGGGTAGGATAACTCCAGTAGTAGAGGAAACAGACCTCAATTAGTCTCCCAACCACAAATCCTTAGGAGGAGGAGTCCTTCGAAGGGCAGACAAGACCTGTAATCGCATGAACTCTGCATACATCAGTGGCCAAAATCACCAATATGAAAAGGCCAGAGGGTCCTGCATCAAAGCATCAATTCACAGCACTAGAGAACACCAATGTAATAGGGGCAACTCCTGCATTGCTGTCACCACTGTCCTTCTGGGAGTACTTGTTTTCCTACTCAGTTTATTCCCTGGTCTTCCACAGTTTGTGCTGAATAGTTCCTTTTGGCTTTTCTCTACTTCGGTAAGTCTGCCATTGTTCTCTATTACCCCGCTTCCAACTGCTGTACTCTGTGAACCCCTCCTCCAATGACTACTATTCCTGTGCTCTGGGGCAATCGCCCTCCCCTTCCTGCTCGACTACCTCGATTTCACGGCTCCTCCTACCATTCTCTTGTAAATCTCATCCCCTGCCTGCCCATCTCATTCTCTGCTCACTCCCACCTCTCGCCCCCTCCTCTCCCAGCCCCTCCTCTTTTCGTTTTGGTCTCCTGAACTGCTGCTCCCTTCGATCCAAAACCTTGTTGATATCTGACCTCATCTCCCAGGAGTCCCTAGATATCCTCCTGCTTACTGAAACTTGGTTAGAAGAAGGGGAAGATGCACTCTTAGCCCGTTGCCTACCCCCTGATTTTTCTGGTATTTCCATCCCCCGTGTCGGTCGTACTGGCGGTGGCGTGGCTGCCCTTATCCGTACTTCCATCTCCTTCACTCTCATCTCCTCTCCCCTACTACGTTATCCTGAAGCCTTGTTCCTTCATCTCCATTTTGCCTCCCCCATGCACCTACTTCTCATTTACTCCCCTCCAGCCTTACGCCCTGACCTCTGGGATTCCCTTCTCTCTTCCATCACTGATTTGTCACTGGCCTTCCCTCGCCTGCTCATTGCAGGTGATTTCAACCTGCATCTTGACCCCCCTGTCTCTACTAGAGACCATTCCTTTAATACTCTCCTCCATGACTTGTCTCTTCTTCAACTTGTTCCTTTCCCAATCACTCCGCCGGGTATACCCTTGACCTGCTTCTTTCCCCCTCAGTCCCCACTTATCTTTTACAGTCTCTTCATGCCCTCCCTTTACCCTGGACTGATCACTACTGCCTCACCTTTCATTGCCTCCCTTCCCCCTCTGCCTCTTCCCCCTCTCCTCGGCCCTCTCCCCCCGTCTCCACTCCTTACACTCGTCGACTAACCTCCCAGACCCTTCAACAATTTCCTCCTGCATCCAACCTTCTTCCTTCTAACTTTTCCCTCCTCTCTCCTTCCTCCCAAGCATCCACCTGGTTCTCCTCCCTCTCTACTGCCCTTAGTCACATAGCCCCTCTCCGCCCATGTTCCCTCTCCCGCCGTCCCCCACAACCATGGTTCCACTCTGGTCTCTATCTTCTTTGCGCACAGCTCCGCCGAGCTGAGCATTTATGGCGCAAAGCCCCCTGTCCTGTTACTCTCTCACGCTTCAAGTCTGAACTCTCTCGCTACCGAACTCACATCCACAAAGCTAAACAGAACTATTTTTCCACTGCCATCTCCTCTGCACCCAATCAGATGTGTCACCTCTACTCAGTCTTTCAGTCTCTTACCTCTCTTCAGTCCGGTACCACTCCTTCCCCCTCTTTTCCCTTACCCACTCCCTCTCAGTTGGCAACCTATTTCATTTTGAAGATACTTGATCTCAGGCAATCCCTGCCTCACTGTCCTCCTCCTATCTCTAGCCCCCCTCCCTGCTCCCCTCCTCTCACCTCTCAGCTGTCTCATGTCTGGCATTCATTCCACTCAATCATTTCTTCCGAGCTTATTGCAACACTCTCCTCCTCCAAGAAATCCTCTTGTCCACTAGACCCCATTCCTTCCTCTTGGTTATTCACCTCCTCCCTAGCTCTCATCCCACCAGTGCTTACTATAATCAACACCAGTCTCTCCTCAGGTGTTTTTCCCCAGCCCTAGAAACATGCTCTGGTTCGCCCTATTCTCAAAAAGCCATCACTTGATCCCATGATCCCTGCTCACTACCGCCCAGTCTCCAACCTCCCCTTCCTTTCCAAAATCCTTGAAAAGGTTGTATTCTCTCAATTGTCTTCTTATCTTGACTCTACACACTTTCTCCACCTCCGCCAGTCTGGTTTCCACCCCGGTCACAGTGTTGAAACAGTTCTATTGGGCTTCTTGAACGAACTCCACACAGCTCATGACCGCGGTGATCTTTCGGTGGCGGTCTCTCTCGATCTTTCTGCCGCCTTTGATCTCGTCGACCACACCCTTCTTTTTGCCCGACTATGGGAAGCGGGTCTTTGCAGCACTGTCCTTCACTGGTTCCATTCTTTCCTCTCTTCCAGAACTTACTCCGTCCTCCCCTCATCCACTTCCTCTTCCACCTCCGAGCCCTTTCCCCTTCCTTGCGGTGTCCCCCAAGGTTCAGTCCTGGCCCCCCTTCTCTTTAATATTTTTCTCACCCCTCTAGCTTTATTGGTTCAACAACATGGGATCTAAGCTTTTTACTATGCCAACGATCTGGTTCTTCTGCATCACACCTCCCCTCTTTCCCCTGATCTTTCCCCTCTAAACTCCTGCCTTACGGCCGTTGCTGACTGGCTTACCACCCACTTTCTTCATCTCAACCTTACAAAAACCCTTGCCATCTGGCTTTCTCACAGTAATACCTCTGCCCAGATCTCCCCCTCTTTTTCTGGCTCACCTGTCCCTCTAGTCTCTTCTTTTCGCTACCTGGGCATCTTCTTTGACGCCAACCTATCTTTCCGAGATCACCTTGCTCACGTTTCTAAAACTTCATTTTTCTTCCTCCATCAGATTCGCGCCATCAGGCCCTTCCTTACTGCACAGGCACTTACTACCCTTCTCCTATCCCTGGTCTTGTCCCGTGTTGACTTTTGTAACTCGGTTCTAGCTGGTCTCCCTACCACGCAACTTCACCGCCTCCAGCGCATCCAAAACACTGCCGCCCGACTCATTTTTCACTCCTCTTCACGTGATCACATTACACCTCTATTCATCCATCTTCACTGGCTTCCCATTAAATTCCGCATCCACTTTAAAATCCTGACACTTCTCCATCGTGTCCTTTACACCCACTCTCCTCAGTACCTGGCTGATCTCGTTCACTTCCATACCCCAGCCCGCTCCTTACGGTCTCTCCATCTCAACTGCCTACGTCTCCCTTCACCTGCTGGTGCTCGCCTCCAGTCCACTCGCTCCTCTGCTTTCTTCTTTATCGGCCCTGCCCTATGGAACTCCCTACCCTCCTCCATCGGGCTTGAGCAGGGACACACCACCTTCAGAAATAGTCTCAAAACCCATCTCTTTGCCCTTACCTTTGATCTCCCTGATCCCCCCTGTGTAACCTTACCCTCTCTCTCCCCTTCTCTCTTTCTCCTCCTTAATGTCTTGTTGCATGAGTCTACTAGGTTTGCTTTCCTATCAAATATTGTAATTTCCTTTCCTCTCCTCTACCTTATGGTTTTCTATTTGAGCTATGTAAATCGCTTTGATGTCTATTCGTTTAGCGGTATATAAAGTTAATAAACATAAACATAATACATGGAGGTTATCTGACTAGTGGCAAATGATATCCCAATGGGGCTCTTTACTGTTACATTGCTGCTCATGTATGCTGTGATCCTCTTTGATTACGGTGGGATATCATTAGCCACTCCTCAGATAGGTCTTTTAGATTACTATTACATTGCTGATCTGTAGTGCTGTGAATTGTTGCTGTGCAGCTTAACCCTCGGCTTTGCATGGAGGCTTTCTGGACCATTGATGTATGCAGTGTTCAATCAAATATGGGCCTTGTCCACCATGCCCCCTCCTTCTCCACAGCTTTGCCGTCCTCGACTACGTTCAGGACTGTGTCTATGATGCATGCAGGCCCAGGTACCTGTCATACACACCCTGTACCTACCCTGCCACGTGCTGCTGTTTCATCACCCATAGTTGCCTGTGGTAGGGCACGCATGCTCTCAGGACATGGGCCCCCACCAATCCCCTCCATGGGCCGCATGTGCTTGGGCGTGCCCTCTACATGTGCTGCATATCTACTACTACTACTACTACTACTACTAAGCATTTATAAAGCGCTACCAGGCACACGCAGCGCTGTAAATGTGAAAACACAAAAAAACAGTCTCTGCTCAAAGGAGCTTGCAATCTAAAAAGACAAAGCAAGAAAAGGTGTAGAAAAAAGTTAGGAACAAGGGCAAAAAGACAAGAGCAGGAGAGACAGGACAAAGGAAAGAGGTAGGAACAAGTGTGAGAGGAAGACAGAAAGGTGAAATAAAAAAGGGGAAGGAAGGAAAACATCAAACTCATGAGCCAAAGGCAGAGGCAAAAAGATGAACTGTTAACTTGAGTTTAAAGAGGGGCAAAGAAGATGCCTGATGTGTAGACAAAGGACGTTTTTTCCAAGCGTAAGGAGCAGCAGGGTGAAAAGTGCCGACCTACCTGCCTGTGGATGGGTGGTGTCCAGCGCTTATAGCAGTCCACAAAGGTAGATGGGGCCAAGACGGTCTGCGAACTCCTGCTCCAGGGGTGTGAGGGTTGGGGAAAAGGGGGCACCCCCACCGGTGCCCATGGCATGTTGCCTCTCCGCCACCATGTGTGCTCGGACACCACGCTTAATGTCATTAAATCTCTTTCTCAGGCTGTCCAGGTCCCTGGATGGTCCCCCTGCCTTGGCTACAGCCTCCTGCACCTCCTCCCGCACGTGTATACGTGTGGCCACAGTGGTGCTGTTGCTCAGCCGGCCATAGAGCACCTCATACCGCTCCAACACACTGGCCAGCAGGATGTGGTTTTCTTGCTGACTGAATCTCACAGCCCTCCTCTGTTCCTCAGCTGGCACCGGTATATGCCTCCGTTTGGCACTGGGTGGCCCCTGGGTGGGCTGCGACCCACCCGATGGGCCTGCAGCCACCACCACAGGCCCAACACTCCCTGATGGCTCTGGGTCCTGCTGAACAGGTGCCCCCCCCTCCTCCCCTCCTGCCTGTCCTATCGCTCCATCTCCCTGCCCTCTGTGCCCTCTCCCTCTCTATCACACATCCTTGCCCCTCGGCTCCTCTGCTCCACATCCCGCCTGCTCCTCGCCTCCACTCCTCTCTCTCTCACCTGCTTTGCAACACACCTCTCCACACCAAGCATGCCTCTGACACTCTACACCACCACTCACCAACCCAGCCACTCTCCACATGAAACCTGCCTCTGACACTCTCCTTGCTTCACCAACAACCAACAGTGCACGCCTTGTCTCCCTCGCCTACACAAACCCCTGAACATGTACCAGGTGTGCATGTGTATTTATGGGTTTTTTTATGCTGTGCACGTTGCGCATGCACAGTGGCGCGAGCACATCGACTGCGTGCTTTGTGCATGCGCCACAGAGATGTGGAAGCTGTGTGTGCGGGACACAATGTTTCACATGCACTGTGCGTGAGCATGAGACATGCACATGTGCTGCATGCCATTATGCACATGCGCCAAGCCTCATTCAGAGTGCATGTGTAACATGGTGTCCTGCACACTCACCTTACGTATCTCCACAGCACATGCGCAATGCGTGCTGCTGACGTGCTTGCACCACTGCACATGCGCAATGCACACAGCGTAAAAAAAACACATAAATACACATGCACAACTGGTACATGCTGAGGGAGTTGTGTAGACGAGGGAGACAAGGGGTGCGCTGTTGGTTGTTGGTGAAGCAAGGAGATTGTCAGAGGCAGATTTCGTGTGGAGAGTGGCAGGGTTGGTGAGTGGTGGTGGGGTTGTGTGGCTGGGTTGGTGTGTGGTGGGGGAGATGACTGGCAGGGTTGGTGAGGGGTGGAGGAGGGGTGGGGGAGGTATGTGGCTAGGTTGGTGAGGTGAGGGTCTGAGTTGGAGTGAGTTAGAGGAGTTGAGGGGGTTGGAGTTTATGGTGGGCTTTGTGGTTGCTGCATGTACAGTGAAAGGTGAGCAGGGGCTGCAGTTGCCTGACGGGGGAGATGGTGTCCATGGAGCTGAGGCACAGGGCATGGGTTTAGTCCCGCTGCAACACAGACCTGCAGCTGTGGGGGCAGGCCAGGCAGGGGCTGTGCCGGCATGGCGCAGGAGGCGTGCAGATTTGCAGGATCGCCAGCCTCGCCTCTACAGGCCCAGGGCCCAGCTCCAGGGCATGCGTGAGGACCAGGCCATCTCCCTCTACTGCCTGAGCATGGGGGCTATTAGGGAGCTCTATGAGGATCTACGACCTGACCTCGAGCCCCTGACTGGTCGGTCACATGCCATACCGGGTTTGGTCAAGCTCCTTGGTGCCCTACATTTCTTTACCTCTGGCTGTTTCCAGTCATCTGTGGCCACAGTGGGTGGCATGAGCTGCCCCACCTTCTCATGCTGTCTCCACCAGGTACTGCGTGCCCTGATCAGCCGAGTGGGGAATTACATTGCCATTCCCAACACTAGGCAACAGTGGGGGACCCTGAACCAGGCCTTTGAGGCTTTTGCTGGGATACCACACGTGATGGGAGCTATTGATTGCACACATGTTGCCCTGGTCCCGCCCAGAGACAGGGAGGTAGTGTTCCGCAACCACAAACACTATCATTTCCTGAATGTTCAGGTTGTATGTGATGCAAATATGCATATTCTGAATGTGGTCCCTAGGTTTGCAGGGTCCACACATGACTCCTATATCCTGCATCACTCGGCACTATTCAGACAATTTGAGGCAAGCCAGTATGAGGGCTGTATACTGCTGGGTGTGTATTTCTCATCTCTGACATGCACATGTTGATCCTCTGACTAACCGTATGTGCACATGTCTGTCTTTGAGGTGTATCCCTAGTTGTGTGTGTGTCTCATCTGTCTGTGTGTGATCTAATGTCGAGGGGAGGGGAGTGCCCTCCAGCTCTACCTTGCTGCAGTGCTGTGCGTTGATGGTAGAATGGATGCTAGCATTTGTGTCGTGGTTACAGATTATGTTGATTGTAATACGTACACCTACCCCTTGTTTTGTGTGTCATAACTTCACACGCTGATGCATAGCTGTGGTGTCCCATCATGTGCTGTCATTTGTTTCTGCCAGGATGTTTTGTGCATTTGGTTTTCACGTACATACTTGTGTCCATTTAGGTGGACATGAGCCCCTGTTTTAATGTTACACATTTCATTCTTCAGGTGATTCAGGATATGGGTGTCGCCCCTGATTGCTGCCCCCTGCGCGTCAACCATGGACACGTGCAGAGAGGAGTTACAGTGAGGCCCATGCCTCCAGCCGCTCCATCATAGAGTGCACCTTTGGCATTTTAAAGAGTCATGTCAGGTGTCTGGATAGGACAGGCGGGGCCTTACAATACAAAGCACAGACTGTGGCAGAGATCATTATAATCTGTTGCATCCTGCACAACATTGCTCTCAGGCACCATATCCCTGTCCAAATTAATGAGGATCTGGAGGATGATCCTACATGCCCTCCTGTACGTGGTCGTGGTGACACACGTGAGGGCACAGCAGTCAGGCGGCAGGTGATTGAGGAGGTCTTCTCATGTAAGTACTGCATATGTTGCCACATACATTTGTTTAGTTTTGTGTGTATTACTACTACTAGTGAACATTTTTATCCCAATAGCAGTAAGCTGCAACACTGCACTAACATATCACAGACACTGCCTGGCCATCTGAGCTTACAATTTAGTCATGACTGAAACACAGAAGATGTGAGCAGGGCACAACAGCGGGTGGAGGTGGATTATGTGTGTCAGGATTAGTAGGCTTGTGGGAGATGGTAAGCTGTCACACATGATTTGTGGATGACTGGGAACGGGGCTGCTATACAGCCACAGGTAGTTAGTTTGAGGCTTTGGGTGCAGCAAGGTGAAAGGCGTGTAGTCTGGGGTCAACAGTAGGAGAGCGGCCCATAGAAGGGACCAGTTGCCTAGACATGTGTGCTTCACATTTTGGGATATGAGTTGATTGATTAGTTTTTATGCTCTGATGAGCAGGGACTGTGTGTTACTTGTTTCTGTATAGCACTACATATGACAAGTAGCACTATATACATGCTCAGTAGTAGTTGTATTAGTGGTAGTTGAGATCAGTAAGGGAAGTTACTGCAACACCACAGTGTATGTATAGGTCAGCAGGAGAGCCTTGACATGGATGCGGAGATGGATAGGGAACCTGTGAGGTGTCCTGACAGGGTGAGAATTATTGCCCTTATGTGTGTGGATGTAGATTGGCCATGCAGTGCAGTGTTGCATATTTTGAGGCAGACAGAGATGATTCAAAGGCAGATCAGCAAGGTGTAGGTTACAGTAGGCAAGCCGGGAGCTGATTAGGGGGTGAATTAGGGTTTTAGTTGTGTATTCAGGGAGGACTGGGGAAATATAGCTGATGGCATCTAGAAAGAAACCACAAGCCTCAGCTACAAGCTGCGTATGTGTGTAGAGGAGGAGAGTGGAGTCCAAGACAACACCTACATTGAGGACCCTGGAGAAAGGAAGGTATGGCCACACACACACAGATGCTCTGATGGGATGGAGGGTTTAGGTGCACATATGGGATATCCATGCTTTGCCATTGTCAATTTCACACAGTGGGATGACATGCAGCCATCAATGTCAGGTGGCAAGCAGACATCGGGGTGTGTTTTGGCAGACATAGCTCAGGCGTGGAGAGATATATTTGCAACTCATCAGCACACAGCTGGTAATGTAAGTCAAGAGATGAGATAGCCATACCAAGGAAATGGATATTGACAGAGGATAAGGAAGAAGCCCCTGGATATTTCCCTGTGGTACAGGAACTGACAGCGGGGTAGCAGAGGACATTGAGACACCAGAACACACACTGAAGGGGCAGTGGGAGTGATATGGGGGAGCAGGATAGTACTGCGGCTTTAGAGCCGAGCAGGGACACGGTAGCGAGGAGATGGTTATGTTCAACAGTTTTGAAGGCAGCAGAGAGGTGAGGAAGGGGACGGACAGAGTATGGGCCCTTGTATTTTGCCACACCCACTTCAGTGATAACTTTAGCATGAAGCGAGTCTGTACAGTGTAATGGGGAACAGTCAGTCTGTAAAGGATCTTGGGGGGTCTGCGAGCTGAGGATGTGAAGGTGCAGTGTGTGTTGCACAGCTCCAACATGACATATGTATGTTTCTCTTGTGTTCCGCAATCCACAGGACATATTTGGTGACCCTCCTGGTGCTGTGGTGCAGTGGCAGCTGACTGTACATCATCCAACATGCAGTAGTCTGGGGTAGGTGGACCTACAGCTACTTTGTCTGTGACGACAATCAGGGGGAGCACATGTCTGCAGTGATCTGTCATATTGTATATATGTTGTTGTTCACCTCTTTGTCCTGCACCCCCATATCGCATATGTTGCTGTTGGCACACATATCCACATGTGTTCCTGGCCAGTTTGTCTTCTCCAACACTGTCTCTGGGACATGTCCAACAGAGCTGCATGTGTCTGCAGGTCCTAGGTGTTCGGGTGGTGGGCTGCACGTACATCCCTGACATAATAGCATCAGCCAACAGAAGTGTATCATTGTATTTGACAAAATTTCCACTAATCTCCAATTGTGCACATACAGGCCGTATGCTACTGCTGGCACGCTCACCTTAGCATACTGTGTGGGTATGTGTTTTTGGGTTGGCTGTGTGATGATACAGCATGCAGGCATTTTGCATTATCATGTGGTGGAGCGGTGGTGACTGTGCTATCTCTACCTTACTTCTATTTACCTTGTGAACATTGTGGCCATGTGTTGTGTGTTGTGAGTTGACCTATCTCCTGTGTGCTGACAGACCTCTGCGCAACAGGATTTATGTATCACAGATATCGCCATAATGTGGACATGCATCAACAGTGGCTGGACATGGGGACATGGTGATTCTACACATTTCAATGACATCTTCTCCCTTCACTGTGACATGTTGTGGCCTTTGAGAGCCTCAGGGGATCCCGAACAGACACTTACTGCAAATACATGGTTGGTTGCACCTTTGGTCTTTTGGGAATGACATCAGCCTTTACATGTTAATGATTTACTGTTTGTTTCATGGACCTTTCATGTTGAGTCTCTGCACACCAATGCTGATGCACATGGGGTGGAGCTGTGAAACACCTGTGTAACATGGGCATGGACATGACCATATCCATGTGACACCCTCATCTGCGGTTCCAATTCCAAATGTCCACAACATGCACTGTGTTCTGTGTTGTGATCATGTTATGTTTGCCTGTGTGATATTTCATTACGTACATATTGATGTTTAACTCTCTGCAATTTGGGCTGATGTTGCAAGCAGCATACCAATACATTGTTTATCCTCTTCTGACACAGGGCAGAGGACACACAAAGCACATCTACTACAGTACATCCGGCGTCACCATCACCCACCTGTTGGAGGACACAACAACACCATGGAACTATCCCTGGGAAATGGTGCCATAGGATGTTTGACCTCTGCGATTGGGACACATGCCTAGGATGGACATTACTGTTGGACTGCTACTTTGAGCATGACAGGCCTGTCCAACACACTTTTCAGCATTGCTAGGAAAGGGGAAGTGCTACTGATAGGAGATTTCAATATGCCAGATGTTGATTGGCACATTCCTGCTGCAGTATCATCTAGAAGTAAGGAGATCCTTGATTCTCTACAGGGAGAACTATTCAGGCAATTGGTAACACGTGAAGGGGCCATACTGGACTTGGTGCTTACCAATGGTGAAAGTGTTTCTGATGTTGTAGTGGGAGATCATTTTGCATCCAGTGATCACCAGATGGTGTGGTTCAGTATTAGGACTAGGGCTGTTAGAATCCATTCCAAGGTGAGGATCTTAGACTTTAGGAAGACTAACTTTGCGAAGATGGGCCATTACCTCAGGGAGTTGTTAGTTGGATGGGAACAGCTGAGGGATGTAGAAAAACAATGGGAAAAACTGAAAGGGGATATTTTAAGGGCAACCAACCTTTTTGCTAAAATGGTAAATAAAGGTAAAAGGAAAAGGAGACCACTATGGTTTTCGAAAGAAGTAGCTGAAAAAGTGAAGAAAAAGAGGGAGGCCTTCATGAAATACAAGAGATCACAGAGAGAGGAAGACAGGCATCTGTATTTGGAAAAAACTTAGAGAAGCTAGCCAAGTAGTCAAGAAGGCAAAGATTCAAAAGGAGGAGGAAATAGCCAATGCAATAAAATGGGGGGATAAGACATTTTTCAGATATATTAGCGAGAAGAGGAAGAGCAAGAGTGGTATTGTCAGACTCAAGGGTGCAGGGGAGGAATATGTAGAAGCTGATAAGGATAAAGCGGAATTGCTTAACAAATATTTTTGTTCTGTGTTCACAAATGAAGAAACAGGAGCAGGACCTCAGAAAACACCCACAAATAGGAACAGAAGCAAAGGACATCTTGAACAATTTTCAAAAGACTGTTCATGAGAAACTATCTCAACTTAAAGTAGACAATGCAATGGGACCAGATGGGATACACCTGAGAATACTGAAGGAACTTGGGGACGTTCTAGCAGCTCCACTGACTGACTTTTTCAATGCCTCGTTGGAGTCGGGAGTGGTGCCAAAGGACTGGAGAGAGGCTCATGTGGTGCCTTTACACAAAAGTGGAAGTAAGGATATGGTTAAAAACTACAGGCCGGTTAGTTTAACTTCGGTGGTGAGTAAATTTTTGGAAACTCTGCTGAAAGAGAAAATAGTGAGGTTTCTGGAGTCCAGCGGATTACAGGATCCGAGGCAGCATGGATTCACCAGAGGCAGGTCTTGTCAGATAAATCTGATTGATTTCTTTGACTGGGTGACCAGGGAGTTGGACCAAGGGAGAGCCCTAGATGTGGTGTATTTAGATTTCAGTAAAGCCTTTGACACTGTTCCTCACAGGCGACTTATAAACAAACTGAGCACCCTAGGGATGGACCCTAAAGTTACTGCTTGGGTTAGAAATTGGTTGGGTGAGAGGCGACAAAGAGTACAAGTAAATGGAGCTCACTCTGAGGAGAAGGATGTTATCAGTGATGTACCCCAGGGATCTGTCCTTGGTCCGATTCTTTTTAACATCTTTGTTAGTGATATAGCGGAAGGGCTTTCAGGTAAGGTTTGCCTCTTTGCGGATGATACCAAAATCTGCAATAGAGTAGACACCCAGGAAGGGGTAGATAACATGAGGAGGGATCTAGCTAAGCTTGAAGAATGGTCTAGAACTTTGCAGCTGGGATTTAATGTTAAAAAATGTAAGGTCATGCATTTGGGCTGCAGCAATCCAAGGGAGCAATATAGTATAGGGGGTGAAGTACTTTTGTCCACTAAAGAAGAGCGGGACCTAGGCGTGGTTGTGTCTGATGATCTTAAAGTAGCTAAACAGGTAGAAAAGGCGACGGCAAAAGCTAGAAGGATGCTTGGGTGCATAGGGAGAGGAATGGCTAGCAGAAAAAAGGAGGTGATAATGCCTCTGTATAAGTCTTTGGTGCGACCTCATTTGGAGTATAGTGTGCAATTCTGGAGACCGCACCTTCAAAAGGATGTGAACAGAATGGAGTCGGTTCAGAGGGTGGCTACTAAAATGATTAGTGGTCTTCATTATAAAGCATATGAGGACAGACTGAAGGATCTTAATATGTACACCTTAGAGGAAAGGCGGGATAGAGGTGATATGATTGAGATGTTTAAATACCTCTGTGGCATAAATGTTCAGGGAGAGAGCCTCTTTCAATTGAAAGCAAGTTCTTCTATGAGGGGACATGGGATGAGGGTGAAGGGAGATAGATTCAGGAGTGATATGCGGAAATATTTCTTTACGGAAAGAGTAGTGGATCCGTGAAATAGTCTCCCAGTGGAGGTGGTAGAGATGAGGACATTAACTGAATTCAAAAAAGCATGGGACAAACACAGAGGATCTCTAAAGGTAAAAAGAGGACTGTTGTAGTTGTTATGAAAGGACAGACTAGATAGGCCATGTGGTCTTTTTCTGTCATCATATTTCTATGTTTCTATGTTTGCTGCCATGCTCTGGCTGGGTGTTGTGTTCATCGCAGGAGACACACATGACCTTTCCAGTACTGTGGCATATTATGATGTCACACTTGACTATGCCTGCCCAGGGTTTTAAGGACAGTGTTAATGGGACTTGTTGGGTTGCAGACACCCTTTGCATTGTGGACACTGTGTACTGATCCCTTTGTGTGCAGCAGGGATTGACATTGTTGCTGTATGTTGTACATCCTTCTGACACTGTGTTGTTGTGTTTTGCCCATGTGTGTGACCTGGAACACAGGATACGCTCAAATGTTTAGTTCAACACGAGCATACAGCCATGCATGTGGCACAGGGGGAACATCGGAGAGGTTCTCTTGTCCATGCCCACCTACCCGCCACTTGGACATGACACAGTATTTGCCACCACACCACTTTACTACACACCAACATCTTGGATTGATGTTTGCCTTCACCAAGGGTGTTACAGTGCATGTGTGGCATCACTGTATCATGTTTCAACGTACACGGTGCATGTGCATGTGACTGACTATGTTGGTGCAACACAGCATGTGGCAATATGGCTTCTGTGTGGGTTACTGTAACATGTTTGACCTTTCTTTCCATCTCTATATACAGGTTATTGTGTTTGTTTACTGTACCGACGTGAGGCTCTGCATTGATTTACAAACCTAGCATTGCATGTCTGCACAGTCCTATTTATCCCTTGAGGTTCCGGCACTCACATTGCCCCGCTATATTTGGAGTGTGGCAGTGTGGCAGTGTCCATTTTCTTCCTTCATTTGTGCATTCCATGTACCGTGTTATATGTGTACAGACACTGTATCCACACCAACCAGTGCAGGGGACCTTCTGCATCGTGTTATCTCCTCATGTTTCTGTGGTTTGTTTCATTTGAATTCTCTGTGTTCATGTGCCTCTGCTACCTGTTAGCATATCCTCATTATGCATTTGACGATTGTTTTGGGTTACATTGGTGCTGCTTTGATTCCTATATCAGGCATTATGCGACAGCTGTAACATATATATTGATATCTGTGTTTACACTTTCTTACTTTTAGCAACATATGCTGTTTCATTTCTGTGCCTCCTGTGTTGGCAGACAGATATATTTTTATGAACAGATCATGAATGATGTGTGTTGGGCCCTCATCATGCACCGCCTACTGTCTACATGCACACATATGTAACTAATGCATTTGGGACATGCAGTAGCATGTGGGGATGGGAGGCTAATGCATACTGCACACCATGCACCTAATGCACATTATCTCTCCTGTCCATCATCTGTTGACGAGCCAGTGACTTTTCTGCAACATGTGGGTTGCAGACCTGCAAAATGTGTTTTCGATTTTTCCCCTGTTATCCAATCACCTTGATATTATGAAAAGCGGTATCTATGCTATCTCTGATAATTAACCAAAATAAAAATATGTGTTTGACGTAGATTTGTCTCTGCTGCTGCTTGACCACACTGACACACGTATTTAGTGATTTCCTGGTCATGTACAACGGCCCACCTGTGCTCGCATCCTTGTTCGATGCCAGCTGTCTATCTGCCAGCCGTCTGCCACATCACTGGGTGTTACAGGTTCCCATAAAGACATTCCCTTTGAGGTAATATTTTTGCATTGCGCTTGTTGTGGTTGTTTGGGATAGTGGTTACAGACATGTGTTGGAACATCATAAGTTGCGGGTTTGATTCCCATGTGGGGTTTTATTATTTTATTGTGTTGTGCAAACCTGACCATGGGCTGCCTGCAGGTTCATCACCTATGCACACACCCTTCTATCTCTTCACTGTACACCAAAGTGTGCCCTCTGTGCTGCCTATCCATCACATATTAGCTGTTACATATGTCTCTTTCTTTGCAGTGTTCAATTAGGCTGTCCACTTGGGGGATTGGCATTGCTGTGGTTCAGCTGGTCTATACCACACCTTTTTGCAGGTTCAGTTCTCACGTGCTTCTTTTCTATTCTGTTCCATATTTTGCCCTGCTCCACAGAGCATCCCCTGCCGCCCTTTGGGTTTAGGTTCTTTCCTCTTTTGCATGCTGTATCCACTGCATAGCATTTCATTGTGTGTGTGCATGTAGTTATATGTGGCTCTGGTCCCAATTACAGACTGTGATCTGAGCTGTACACACCAGATCTGCATGTGCATTCCATCATGGTTACTGTTGGAGGTTTGTCTATCCTGGCAGACAGCAGACTTCTTGTGTGATGTCCTGCAGTATTCTTGTATGCAGCCTTTGTTGGTGGTGTAGCCTACCAGTTTGTGCATTGACATTTGTGCTAATGGTCATAGGTTTGATTCCTCTCTGTTTTCTTTCATTTGTATGCCTGTCCTGCACTGCTACTTTTAATTCCTGTAACAGTCATATCTGTGCAGATCTGTGCTGTTGGCACATTGTACCCTTATCACAGTTGCCAACCATCCTTCTGTCCGTCTATGTGTGTCTGCCATCTATGTGCCGTCCTGCCCTGATGTGCAGGCTGCTACCCCATGTCCTGCACTGGTACACATTTCTGCATTGCAGCTCTTCCTGGTTGCCTCTCCTGTGTGTACTCTGCATGGCACTGCTACTCCTCTGTCCTCCTTTCATTGCACCTATCCTGCCACCTCTACCTCCTCTGCTGGACACATCTTCCCATCCTCTGCCACATACTGTCATTGTTGCATGGTACATTACCATCACTCTGTGCATCGCTACAGCTGCCCCTGATATGTTTGTCCATTTTTCCAGCTGCCACATGGGCTGGATGCAGATTTGTCTGATCCATCAGCTCTGATCTACTTCCTTTCATCACTTGTGCATTGTCTTTCCTTGGTGCTCTGTGCAGTGTTAGGGTTACATCTGTGTTTGACCCATACCTTTCTTGCTTTTCAACTTGAGGGACCTTACTGCCCTTGGGCAACATTTTTTGAGTCACCTATACATCCTTGGGGCATCTTTAGCCACAACTTAGATTCAGCCAGCTTATGGGGTGCCTAATATGGTGCCTTGGGGGTTGCCAACCTTTTGTCACACCCTCTGGGGCACATTATGACCAGCCTTGGCTGACATGGTGGTTTATGACGTGCCTTCTGGTGCACCCTTAAAGATGCATTAGGTTATGGCACTGGGGTGCAGGTATTTTTAGCAGGCAGCACAGATTGTTGGAATGTTTCTGTCTGTTACAAGTAGGAAAAGGAATTGCCTTGGCCACCTTTATTAATTAAGCCCACTGGGGGATTGAACTCATGACCCCTGTCTCAGCAGTCATTGTATTCACCAATGTGTTACACCACTGTTGCTGTGATTGCAAGTCAGCGCGAGAAGTTAAGGTTGATGCGCGGTAACGTGTATGGCTCCCTCTATCGCGTGATAATTGACATGGTGCACTTTATCACGCGATAACCCGCAATTGCTACCTTAAGACTGGAATGCCCACTACCTTATATGGCATTCCTCACAGTAACACTGTAACTAGCGCCAGTAACATTAAGACGGTTTAGTAAACATACCCCTTAGTTTTAATGATTTGTTTAGTTTTTTAAAGTTGTTCATTATTAAAAAAAAGTGGAGGATTAACCTAGTAGTTAGAGAACAGCCTAGTACCCAAAGGATCTGGGTTCAATTCCCAATGGCATTCCTTGTGACACTGGGCAAGTCACTTCACCTTCCATTGCTATGGAATAAAAGGCCTGGAAATCTACTTCTGGTCATACCTTGCCAAAAAAGCACAGGGGCTTCTGGGTCAGCATTGACTTGACAGCACTTAAAAGACAAATTCAAGATTATTTTTCTGGTTTCTCATTGACTCCAACATAGAGTAGAAATCTTCACAAGAACAATGGTAGATGGACTCACCAGCTGAGTAGACAAGCCTAAAAACTCCAGTGTCCAATCCAGCTGCACAGTATTTTAGTCTTGAAGGACTACCAAAAGGGACTGCTACAGCTGGAAAAAGATCTGACCTTTGTAAACACTTATCTTCTGGAATATACTTTAAATCTTTGGGAAAAATTGGAATTCTGTGGGCTAAAGCTGATAAATCTGTGTATTTATTTTTATTTATTTATTTAACAATCATTAGAATGCAATATTTTAGAATGCAGTGTTTTTGCTAAGTCAGTCGGGTTTAGTAGCACCACAGAGCTTTTCATTTAAATCAAATCAGAGTACAGCTTAACATTTATTTATTTATTTATTTTTATTTCTTATATACCGCGCTATTATAATCAGTGCGGTTTACATTTGAAACAGAACATACAAGAATGTAAGCAGTTACATCAAGTTTTACATTGAACAGGGAATGTAAACATGGAGTAAAAACGAAGGAGAGACTATGTACATATTATAAACAAATTATAATGCTCTTACAGATAAATAAAAATATAACCTTTGCCTAGAGGGTTGGCTAGATGGTCAAGGAGATCAGTGGGAGAGATAGAGGTTAGCCATTATCTACAGGAAGATGATCTGAGGGACGGGTTAGGCAGGGAGGTGAGGTGGGGGCATTGTAATTGTCGGGAATGCTGTCAGGGTAATATTGTAGAAACAGGTGATGTTTGAAGGCTTTACGGAATAGTGCCAAATTTGAGATGGCCCGGATTTCTGCTGGAGGGCGTTCCATGCCATAGTTGCAGCAATGAAGAAGGCTCTACATGCTGTTGATTTCTTACATTTTACCAACACTTTTGGGACTTCAAGTTTATTCAACGAAGTAGATCTCCTAATTCTATTGTCTGGTGTGCTGTTGAGGAGATCGCTGATGGGTGTGTGAGTAAGATTCTTACATGCCTTGAACGTCATGATAAGAGCCTTGAAGTGGACTCTGGCCCGTAGAATAAATAGTCTATGAGTAGAAAGAAATAAACTTGCTTCTAGTGACCTTTACAAAGAGGCCTTCCATTTAGGAGACAAAAGATCTGTGAAGTTATCTTTAATAGGTGTTAAAGACAAGTGACAGATCAAAGCGGCAATATGAAAGTCCCCCTCTATCAAACTAACGGCTATGTGAATCACACTGGAAATTGGTAAGGCTTTACTTTAGAAGCACAGGTCAGGGCACTGTGTTGCAAGTCAGCTTTTATTAAGTCTTCTTTCCTTCCCACCAATTCCAACTCCCACCTACCCCAGAGATAGTCTTAGCTTTATAGGCTCTTAAACCTGTTAAAGGGAAGAAGGTGCTCATATACTCTTTCAGGTGTGGCTGGTTATTCTCATCAGGAATTCATTAATTAAGGACTTAATTAATCTTGAGGTGAACAAAGTCCATTAAACTTATTCAGAGTCATTACGACCCGTGACTATCAGGAATGGGCATCCCAATAGAATGTCCATCCCCGCTATTCATTTGCCTTCCCGCCGGCATCTAACTTATCCACTGATTGCATGGGGAAGTTAGTTGGGGGCAGGGAAGGGGCGGATTGGGGGAGAGTTAGGGCGGGCAGTGGGCAGTTGTCGGCCCTGGATGTATAGGGCCAATTCTAATGTCAGCCCTGTACGTCCAGTGCTGGCGACCTGTAAGGGGAAGTTATTCCACCTCCAAGGTGGAATAACTTCCCTAGACATTGAGGATTGTGGCCTGAGGTGTGGGTGAGGCAGGGGGGTTGAGGACCTTCCCCGCAGCTCAACCCTGGAATTAGGAGGCCAGATTGGGAGTCAGGCTGTGGGGAAAGTGATGCCATTACTGGCGGCCGGGGATCGCGGCTCTTCAATGGAGCTGCAGTGCCATGGCAACCGGATGCCATGGTGCCGTGGCTCCTTTGAACTGCCCTGACTGAGTTAGTTGGATAGGGCATGTATATGCAGGCCCGCCTGAATCACAGTCCCAGCCTGCACATGCAGGCCTGATTGCAATTTTGATCCCGCGGGGCTAGACATGCCTCACAGGATCAGAATCATGATGCCTTCTTTACGTCCGGTTCAGACCGGGCGTACAGAGGGCATATACATCTGGGATGGAATCAGGCCTATTAGGTATAATTGTATTAGTATAGGTATCCCCAGAAAACCTAAGTAAGTAAACAACTTAAAAACCAAAAAAAATCTTAAAATTAAGATGCAGACAGCAGTCCAGCAGCCAGAGGGGTTTTTCCAGTCTTTTGCATCGAATGTGATATGAATGATTTTCTCCCACCTGGCGAGAAATCTTATGTGTGCAATAGGTGCAAGGAGCTCTTTACTTTCAGGGAACGAGTCTTATCTCTGGAGGCTGAAGTAGAAAACTTAGAGGACATAAGGAAGACAGAGAGGTATATAGACGAGACCTAGAGGGACATAGTACTGAAATCCCACCTCCACTCTGGCAGCCTCCCTGTTGACTTGGAGGAGAGAGATCATGTGACAGGAGAGTATCACCCTGGTGTGACAGGAAGCGATCCTGTAGCTAGAAGCTGTCCTCTAGGTGAGGTAAAACCCTCTAGCACCGAGGAGCTGTCTCCAGGGCCATGTGCCCATGATGGAAAGGCTAGGACAGCTGTTATAGTTGGCAATTCAATCATTAGGCATGTAGATAGCTGGGCATCTGGAGGACGTGAAGATCACCTGGTAACATGCCTGCCTGGTATGAAGGCAGCAGACATCACATGCCAGTAGACAAAGATTTAGATAGTGCTGGGGAGGAGTCTGCTGTCTTGGTGCATGTTGGTACCAATGGCATAGGAAAGTGTGGTAGGGAGGTTTTGGAGGCCAAATTTAGTCTTTTAGGTAGGAAGTTGAAATCCAGGACTTCTAGGATAGCATTCTCAGAAATGCTTCCCATTCCACACAGCAGGATTCAAAAGGCAGGCAAAGCTGCAGAGTCTCAATGCATGGATGAGATGATGGTGCAAAAAATAGGGTTTTGGATTTGTTAGGAGCTGGGCAGCATTCTGGGGAAGGGTGGGGCTTTTCCGAAGGGATGGACTCTACTTTAACCGGGATGGAAAAGGCTGCTGGAATTTATCTTTAAAAAGGAGATAGAGCAGCTTTTAAACTAGATAATAGGGGGAAGTTGACAGTCACACAAGAGAACATGGTTTGGAACAATGTATCCTTGAAGGATATTAGCAAAAGACTGAAGTTAGGGCATATTGACAGAGAGGTTCCAATAAAGACAAAAGTAACCCAAATGCCCTTAAGTTCAGAGCAGGCAGACCTTAAGATTCCAAATTACCCCTGCCTACCAATAACCAGATTAAGATGAATAAAATACAACCTCTAAAATGCTTGTATGCAAAAGCTAGAAGTCTAAAAATTAAGAATATATAACATTAAATGAGAGGTTAGATATGATTGGTACCTTAGAGACCTGTTGGAAAGAGGACAACAGTGGGACACTGTGATACCTGGGTACAAATTATATTGCAATGAAAGACTTGATCAAATTAGTGGAGGGGTTGTACTCTTATGTTAGAGAGATCATTGGGTCACACAGGATTAAAGTTTTGCAGGAAACAAAATACACTGTAGAATCTCTATGGATCGAAATGGATCTTAAAAGGGAAAGGCAAAGGCAGTGTGGGTGTACTACTGACCGCCCGGCCAGAATGGAGAAATGGATGATGAAATGCTCAAAGAAATCTGGGGAGCTATCAAAAGTTACAACACAGTAATAATAATGAAATGATTGCTTCTTGGAGCAATTGGTTCATGAAGTGACAAGAGGGGAAGCCATTTGGACTTAGTCCTTACTGGAACACAAGATCTGGTGCAAGAGATCACTTTGGGTCACTTGGCAATAGTGATCATACAAAGCATGATCACCTTTGATTTAATAAATGAAGGAAAGACAGCAAGGAAATACACAGTACTACCTTTTAACTTTCAAAAGGGAGATTATAATAAAATGAGGAAAATAGTTAAGAAAAAACTAAAAGGAGCAGTTGCAAAGGTTAAAGATTTATATCAAGCATGGGTGTTGTTTAAAAATACTATCTTGGAAGTCCAGGCCAGCTGTATTCCACACTTTAAGAAAAGTGGAAGGAAGTCCAAAAAACTGCCAGCATGATTTAAAAGTGAGGTCAGAGAGGCTGTTGTTGCCAAAAAAAGTTTCTTTCAGGAAATGGAAAAAGAAGCCAAATGACGAAAACTGGAAACAACATAAGCACTGGCAAGTTAGATGCAAGGCATTGATAAGGCAGGCAAAGACAGAATTTTAGAAGAAGTTTGCTTTGGAAGCAAAAATGCATAATAAAACCTTTTTCAAGTACATTCATAGCACAAAACCAATGAGAGACACAATTGGATCATTAGATGATAAAGGGGTAAAAGGGACAATAAGAGGGGACAAGGCCATAGCGGAGAGACTGAATGGATTCTAGGAATCATAAGGAAAGGAATGGAGAATAAAACAAAGGATATTATAATTCCTCTATATTGTTCCACGGTGCGTTAACACCTTGAATATTGTGTGCAATTCTGGTTGCCATATCTTAAACAGAATATATCAGAATTACAAAAGGTACAGAGAAGAACCACCAAAATGGTAAAGGGAATGGGAAGATACCTCTATGAGGAGAGACCTAAAAGGTTCGGGCTTTTCATCATGGAAAAGAGACGGATGAGGAGAGATATGATAGAGGTCTTTAAATTAATGAATGGAGTGGAACGGGTAAACATAGATCAATTGTTTATGCCATGAAAAAGTAGAAAGACTAGGGGACATGCAATGAAGTTACAGTGTAAGCCATTTAAGACTAATAAGGGAAAATATTTTTTTCACTCAATGCGTAATCAAACTCTGGAATTTGTTACCGGAGGATGTAGTAAAAGCTGTTAGTGTAGCTGGGTTTAAAAAAGGTATGGACAAGTTCCTAGAAGAAAGGTTGATAAATCATTATTAAAGAGGACATGGGAAATCCACTGCTTGCCCTGGGACAAGCATTGTGGATCCTGTGTGCCTTTTCGGGAACCTGCTAGGTACTTGTAATCTGGATTGGCCACTGTTGGAAACAGGATACTGGGCTTGATGGATGTTGGTCTGATCCAGAATGGCATATGGCATATCTTATAAAGTTGCTAGGGGGAATAGGGATACTTGAACCAACACGAATATACTTAATAAGTTTAAGGGACTTTGTTTAATGTTCACCTCAACATGAACTGCAATTTGAATTAATCTATACCTGGTTCAATAATTTTCTGATGATTAAACTTGAAAATGAAAAATGTCCTTCCTTTTTCCTTAGATCTCTTTAGAGCTTATGTTCTTGGGGTGGATGGGAGATAAGGGGGTGAATAAACACTAAGGCTTGCATTCTGCAACTCGAATTGCAGGGCTGGACATACAGGGTGGACGTCCAACTCACACACAGCTCAATGATTCTGCTCCCAGTGCTTGTGAAGGGAGTGTTTGATGGGGGTAGGGGGGCAGAAGGGAGGTGGAGCAGGGGAGTGGCAAGGTGCCTGGACGAACAGGACCTATTCAGCTCAGGGCACCGTACATCCACTGGCACATAGCTTCATGCCTGGCTTATTCCACCCCGAAGGTGGAATAAGTCCGTGGTGTCACCCAGAACTCACACCGCACTCCCCCGGAAGATGAGCATCTGGCCATGCTGTGTTCCTGCAGCCACGATCTGGGCCTCCGGTGCCTGCTGGATCACAGTCTGCAGGGACAGACAAGGGCCATGGCATTTTGAGCCATCAGATAGATGGTTCGTCACCATGGCGCCACTACATCATGACTCCCATGTCCCAGCCGTGGCGTTCTGGCATCAGGACGGGCAGCTGCCCATTCGGCAATCTCATTGGTACATGGGAAGTGCCCGGACGTGTCATCTGCAAAAAGTCAAACTTTTCCTTTTAACCCTTTGAGAATATCACTCACAAAAACATTGAACAGTACCGGTCCCAGAAAAGATCTCTGAGGCACCCTGCTACTCACCCTTCTTTCTTCAGAGTGAATTCTATTCACCACTACTCCTGTAGTGGGTCAGTTGAACAATTTCTGATCCAGTTTGTCACCTTGGGACACATTCCCACAGCTTCACTTCTTTGCTTTCAAAATAGCAGTTTGAGGCATCTACATGGTGTCTGATAGATGTACCCATTCTGAAATTCCATCTCTGTCTTCTGTATGTAGTCCAAGCCACCACTGTCCATATCTGAATTTTCAGAAATCCTTTGAAAGGTCCCTCATGAGAGACCTTTGGGGAAATTAAAAAGTCATGGGATAGGAGGCAGTATACTATTGTGGATTAGGAACTGGTTAAGAGATAGAAAATAGAAAGTAGGGCTAAATGGACAACTTTCTAAGGGGAGAAAGGCGAATAATGAAGTAAGAAACAGGAGAACCATCAATTCCAACACCCTCCACACTCCAACAGATATCAGATCAGTCAAAAAAATCACTAGTTACAGGGCTTTCTCATACACAGCACCGACACTATGGAACCAACTCTCACCCGACCTACGAGCCAGCACTGATCTAGCCGACTTTAGAAAGAAACTCAAAACCCACCTATTTCAAAGTCATTTCAACCTGTACTAAATTCGCATGAGGGGCAACTCCCCCACAGTTCCCCAGAAAAACTGTAATGTATAAATGTACATATGTAAATTATTATCCCCTTAGCTTAGAAGTAGATAATTTTCTGCGTGACATGCTAACCTTTCGAATCTTTATGTACAAATCAAAATTATTCTGTCTTGATTCGACAGCTTTATCCATGTAATCTTTCCCGCTTCTGATCGCTGGAAGGAGCGGTATACAAATGCTTGCTAAATAAATAAATAAAATAAAACGTACCCTAAGGATCTGTGCTAGGCCCATTGCTTTTGAACATATTCATAAATGACCTGGAAAATGGAATAACGAGTGAGGTATCAAATTTGCAGATGACACAAAGTTAAAAACACAAGAGTTTTGTGAAAAATTGCATGAAAACCTTGACAGTGTGGGAGACGGGACGTCCAAATGGCAGATAACATTTAATGTGGACAAGTGCAAAGTAATACAGTTGGGGAAAAACAACCCAAACTACAGTTAAAAGATGCAAGGTTCCACATTAGGAATCACCATCCAGGAAAAGGATCTGGTTGTTATTGTATATAATACGTTGAAGCTCTCTGCCCAGCATGCAGCAGTGGCCAAGAAAGCAAATAGAATGCTTAAAATCTTCAGGAATAACTGAAGACTACAATCAAGGATAGCATCATGTCTCTATGTCGTTCTATGGTACCTCGAATATTGTGTGCTGTACTGGTCACCAGATCTTATAAAGGATATAGGAGAATTAGAAAAGGTACAAAGAATAGTGACCAAAATGATAAAGGGGCTGGAAGGGTACCCTTATTAGGAAGAGCTCTTCAAATTGGAAAAGAGAGGTCTACAAAATAATGAATGGAGTGGAACTGGCAAACTTAGATCAGTGGCTTACTCCTTCAAAAAGTAGAAAGACTAGGGACATGCAATGAAGCTACAATGTAGCACATTTAAGATTAATCGGAGAAAATATTTTTTCACTCAGCGTGTAATCAAACTAAGGACTTCATTGCTGGAAGATGTTGTAAAAGCTGTTAGTATAGCTGGGTTTAAAGGAGGTTTAGACAAGTACCTGGAGGAAAAGTCCATAAACCATTATTAAGGTGGCCTGGGGAAATCCACTGCTTACCCCTGAGATAAGTGGCATGGAATCTCTCTACCTTTTGGCAATCTGACAGATACTTGTGACCTAGATTGGCCACTGTTGGAAACAGGTGACTGGGCTCAATGGATCTTTGGTCTGACCTAGTATGACATATCTTATGTTCCTATGTTCTTATGCTAAAATAAAAATAAATAAACCAAGGTCAGAACCACTCATATATCACAATATAAAGGTTAGATCTACAAAAGGAGCAATCATTCAAAATATTTTTAAAAAATGTTTTAAAATCTTGGGCCGTTTGTTAAGAGAGAAATTATCTCTCAAGAGACAAACTAAGTAAAGTGCACGTTAAAATCAATTTACTTACCTTCAATTGAAGTGTTCATCATTAAGAGCAAGCATGCATTGTCGACAAAGATATAAGCTGCCAAAAGCTTTTTTCTCTCTGCAATTGCTGACAAGAATGTGAGCCGTTAGAAGCTTTCCTTTTCTGTGGGACACAGCACCGTGTTTCAAGCTTCAATCCATATGAAGAGCTCTGCTTCAGACGTTATAAGAAGGCTTCATGCTCACTCAGCATTTGGAAATAACTTTCACATTGGCTAAAGTGCTGCTCTTGCTTATAACCATAATAGCGTGTGAAGTCGGTGTCAGCTGATGATAAAGAATGTCCATTTTTTCTGAATGACACAGTGACACCACAATAAATGTGTGGACGCTGACTTGTCAATCACAAAGAGACCACCAATCTTTTCCACAAAACTTAGAGGTTTGCCATTCATAATTTGAATGTCCCCAAAAGTTGTCAGAACTAAGACAATCATAAAAGACTTCACTAGTCAAGCTCTAATTTAAGACCAGTGGGAATTACTGTCTTTAATTTGAATATCCAAGGTTGTTCCAGCTTTTGTAAACGAGCCTCATGATTGCCCTTGGACATAGTCGATAGCTCACCAATGAAAATCCTGAAAACAGTGACCCATTTGATGACTGGGGGAAACAATAGGAGCTATTACAGTCTTAGAAGAAATTTGAGATGAGTGTTCCCCTAAATGAATCTTTAAAGGGCAAATTGTACAACTGACATACTTTAAGTCAAAGGGTAAATCAGAAGGTAAACTACTGGCATGTTTGTCTTTACATGAGATCTGACCATTGCATATACCAGAGGCCGCAACATCAGGGATATACCGTATTTTCCGGCGTATAAGACGACTGGGCGTATAAGACGACCCCCTACTTTTCCTGTTAAAATATAGGGTTTGGCCTATACTCGCCGTATAAGACTACCCCTCTTCCAGCGCACACCAAAAAAAATAAAAAACATCAGGAGATGGTGCAATGTAGTGAGGGAACAAGGGGAAGGGAGTGTGGGGAAGACTAGCCAGGGGGAATAGTGCATGAGGGTGAGAGAGTCAGGGAGTTTGTGCAGGCAAACAGGGAAAATGATAGGGAGATGGAAGCCTGTATGCCCAAAGCCATGCATGTATCCTCTGAATACCATACACACATAACCAAGATGCCATTATTTTCACCCCAAAATAACATATATCCTGAAAATGCATTTTATAAATATTAAAAGGACCTCAAATAGTCTGAGTGAATAGAACTTCTAGCTAGAGAGCCAAAAGGAACTTAAGGCCACGAAGCCAGATATGCTCAAATGTCATCATCAGCCCATAAAGCTAAACACAGCATTGTCTCCAAATGGGCAATAAAGTTATAATTCCCCCAAAATGTTTGAATATGATTTAAAAAAAGTTTCTTATATATACCACAAAGGTGACCCGCTGAGGGAAAGAATGTAGCACTTGAGCCGATGACGAGGACTGCTGCCCCGCTACATGGAAAGCCCTTCCCAGTATGCAAAAGCATGATTTTAAGCCAAAACAGGGACCCCACCCCCCTCTTTTTTTTTCTTTTCTTTTCAAAGTACCGAGTCATCAGCCACAGAAGACTCGCTCTGCCGATCTGCACCCCAGGAGCGTCTACCCAAGCTGCTTTGCTTTCGGAGCTCGCGGAAGCATTTTGCAGCACAAAAGGCCTGTGGTCACTGCCACGACAGACTGTACGCTCAAGCGGCTGCATTCTCTTTTCCTCAGCGGGCTGCCTTTGCATACACAGTGCTCACTGCGGAGGGACTTTATGATCGCACCGTATATCCTTAAACATGTACCGGCGTATAAGACGACCCCCGACTTTTGAGCATATTTTCATGGGTTAGAAAGTCGTCTTATACGCCGGAAAATACGGTAGCTGTGCATGCAGCTTGTGATAATGATTGTAGTGCCAACACCCATTCTGAATAGGGGAACTTTCAATGTTATGATTGTAGATATTGTGCCACAGTTTGGTTTGATTCAGCCACAGAAGAAGTATACCATGCCTGTTGGCATACTACCTGTATTTCAAAGTATATAGTTTACCTTCTGATTTGCCTTTGTGGCTTAAAGTATACTGTGGAATACCGCAGAGCTCTCAACATGTGAGGAACATGGGTGGCTACTGTGAATTGCCTCCCACATCCACCTAGATAGTTGTTTGACCACAGAGGTTCTTGAATCCAATATGCTTGAGCAGAGTTCTTATTCTGGACAACTTGATTTGCAGGAGGGGTTGATGGCAGAGATCAACAGCCATATTTCTCCTATTCTTGTATGGTCTCTGATAGGATCAGCAGATCTCCACCCCAGGCCATTGTCCCCACCTTAACCCATGTGAAGAGGGTCCGCTTTTTTCACAGGCAAAGGTATTGTGCCTGGTGGATGGGAGGGTGACAGGGAAGGGACTTAACCCCATCCACACCAGAGACCTGTAAACCTGTCTATTGCACCCTTGGTTGACAGGCATCCTAGGTAACTCAGTGTGAGTGGGTTTCATACTCCAGTGACCACATTCTGGGCAATGTTGACACCCTTCACCAGACTGGGGCCTAATTCTCATGTGGATGCAGCATTCTTGCTCTGATACCTGCAGATACTGGTGCAGCACAGTCTCTAGCCATGTGTTTATATTATTGATTTTCATGCCCTATTCCCTTGTACTTTGACCGATATATCTGAGCTGTGCACCAGGGTGCGCATCTCTTCAAATCAACCTTCTCTAACCTTCACTGGCCACTTGCACTGTAGTCTGTTGGTGTGATGTGACCATGCATTGTTGTCTGTTCTCTCTACTGAGGTGTAGTGGGCTGCTTCTACACATGTTGATAGGATGGCACTTCACTGTTTCTGAGCCCTGGACCACTCACAACCTTGCTACTACATACAACAATGACTCCCTACTGTGGTGGATCCCTCTACATTTAGTGCAGCCTCTCTATACTACTTGCAACACTTCAGCAAATATGCCCCATAATGCCTTTTGCAAAGACTCCATCCAATTCATTTGCAGGCTGTCTGTCTGTCCATATTCATCTGTTTGTGCATGTGCAAACAGATGCATATGGTATCACTTCCTTCCCACAAAGCAGAAGCTTGAAGAACTGGTGGGAGTCCTGGTCCCACCAGCATGAAGAGTTGGATTGCAGGCTGAAAACATTGATGGAGGTACCCAGGTCCTACTGGTATTTATTTTATTTATTTATTTTATTTAACAGTTCTTCTATACCGCTCTATTTTAGATCAGAGCGGTTTACATTCAACATCAACCATACAACACAGGAACCCTGAGTTGTATTTACAATAAACAGGAGATCAACTTGGAAGTAACTGGGGGGAACTATGTACATTGTATAACATATCTACATCTTATTTACACTGGGGGTCCTGATTCCATTTCAGTGGGTATCTTCTGAGCGATCAGTTGATTATCCTTTTTCATGCTGAGTCTGATTGTTTAATTGTAATGAGTGATTGTCTGAGGGGGCATATGTATGATTACTAGTGCTGGATTCAGGGTAGTATGTGGTGAATAGGTGCTGCTTTAATGCCTTCCTGAAGTCAATTAGGTAAGTGATGTTTCGAATAGAGGTGGGGAGAGCGTTCCATGCTCTGGGTGCGTAAATCGTAAAGGCCCTATTTGTCGTTGCTTTTGTGCATTTTGTTATTACTTTTGGGACCTCTAGTGTGTTTTGCATCATGGGTCTTCTGTTTCTGTTCTGTGGTACTTTATGTATCATCTTGCTGAGGGCTGTGGGGGTCAGAGTGTTTGCGGCTTTGAAAGTTAAGGTTAGAACTTTGTGGAGGGTTCTTGCTTGAACTGGTAGCCAATGGAGGTTCATCAGTACTGGCGTTATGTGCTCTCTCCGTGAAGCCCCTGTTAGTACTCTTGCCGCAGTGTTCATTGCAAGCTGGAGAGGAGCCAGCGTTGCTTGAGGGAGACCGTGTAGAATTACGTTGGCATAGTCGAAATGTGGTAATATTAATGCCTGATATATCGATCGGTAGTCGCTGAAGTCAAGCAGCGGTCGGAGATGTTTTAGGGTCCTTATTTTCATGTATACTGTTTTTACTGTGTTTCTTATGTGGGTTTTCAGATCCAGTTGTTGATCCAGTGTAACGCCAAGGTAGCGGATTGTGGGTTTGGTTTTCAGCTCTGTGTTGCCGACCTTTAAAGAGAGTGGAGGGGTGAAGTCCTGGTTCCTTGAGATGAAGAGGACATCTGTTTTACTGTAGTTGATTCTCATGTTTTGTGTGCTGAACCATTCTGCTGTTGCCTCAAAACATCTTGTTAGAGGGGAGAGGTCTGGTTGGTTGGTCCTGAATGGGATGTATAGGAGGATGTCATCTGCGTAGGCTAGACAGTTGACCTTGAATGAACGTGCTAGGGCACATATGGGCTGCATGTAGATGTTAAACATCAATGCAGATAGTGACGAGCCCTGTGGTACACCCTGGTTTTGTAAAAATGGTTCAGAGGTTGTGGAGCCTGACCTTACATGTTGCCATCTATTAGTCAGGTATGACTTGCACCACTTTAGGGCTGTTCCCTGAATTCCTTTCTCGCTGAGGCGTTGTATGAGGATCTCATGGTTCACCGAGTCGAAAGCCGCTGCAATGTCGAGGAATATGAGGGCGAATCCTTGATGCATTTTGTCGGTTCCAGAGACTAGATGGTCAAATAGGTTGGTGAGGAGGGTTTCAACCCCATGTGCTTCTCTGAACCCATGCTGGGAAGGATCCAGTGGGGCTTCAGTATCAATATGCTGTTGGATTTGGCGCTGTACTAACTTTTCGATTACTTTGGCAAGCATGGGGATACTTGAAATTGGTCTGTATGATTCCACTTTCGTTGGGTCCAGCTTGTTATTTTTGAGCAGTGGTCTGATTGATGTTTGTTTCAGACTTTGTGGAAACGATCCGGTTGTAAGAGATTGGTTTATTAATTCGCTCAGATATTGGCTTAAGTCACATCGTAACTCCTTTATCCATAAAGCAGGGCATGGGTCATTGGGTGCGGTAGTGGGGTTGATTGCAGCGATCGTGTCTTCAATCTCTCTGCGTGATATTTTTTCAAAGTCGGATAGTGGTGATGGTTGGGGCAAGTTGTGCTGAGAGCTGTTTTCCGCGGAGTTCGAGGTTGCACCAGCCTGGGTGACTTCAAGTTGTAGGTAGTTGGTTGCAGATGTAGTAGTCTGGATCATTTTTGACTGTAAGTAGTTGGAGTATGCCTGGGGGTGTGGCATCTGTGACTGGTCTGCGGGAGGTTCTCTTATGAGAGATTTCACTATATTGAAGAGGTCGTGTGGCTTGTTTAGTGACCGCTTCAAGATGTCGGAATGGTATTGTTTCCGCTTTTTTGTTAATTCATCGCGGTGTGATTTTAGGTGAGCGATGTAAGTACCTTGTGCTTCAGTAGAGTGAGATCGACGCCATCTTCTCTCGAGCCTGCGCAGGCACTTGAGTGAGTCTCGGAGTTCTCTGGTATACCATGGTGCATGCTCTCGTTTCTTTGTTGTTGTTTTATTTGTGGCTGGTAAACATGCGATGGTCTTGAGGCTCTCATCCCAGGTGGACACCAATGCATCTAGGTCGTGTGGTATGTTGTTGAGGAGTGGTATGAAAAGTAGGCTATGGGTTGAAAACACTAGTGGGAGTCCACAAGTCAATCCGGTTTGAAGAGTGGGGTTGCGGCCTGACTGCCTCAAAACAGGGAGGTGGCAGAGCATGAATAGAAAGGGTAGGTAAGGGGTGGACCATAGAAAAAAGGGGCAGGGTTACAGGATGAAGGCAGGCAAAGCATAAAGGAAGGGGTGGGGCTAGAGGGAAGGGAGAAAATAGGGCAGATTATTGGGAGCAGAGTTAGAGGAGGGACTGAGATGAGAGAAAGTTCAAGTGAGGGAGTGAAAGTTAGGGAAGGGAGAGAGCATGCAAAGTTGGTTAGGAAGGTAGGGAAAGAGTACATGGCTGAGTGAAGGGAAGGAGGGAGCATTCAGGATGGAGGGTATTGAAGGGTTCAGATGGTAAACTCCCTTGAAACACACACACATGCAGGTATCACCCATGACATACGCATAAACACATGCACGCACCCCAAATATCCCCATCACACACACACACACACACACACACACACACACACACACACACACACACACACATTCTCCATCTGCCTGTTGTTTACCCTCTGTTGTGATTGCTATTGCTGCTGCTGTTGTCCTACCATGCTGTTTTGTTTTCCCTGCTCTGCTCACAGAGACCGGGTTCTAACAGGTACCAAGACACATCCGTCCAGCTATTTAGGACAGCCCTCTGCAGCGTGACAGTCTTTCCTCTCCATCTGTCTGCTGCTTACCTTCCATTGTGATTACTATTGTTACTGCTATTGTCCTATCATGCTGTTTTGTTTTCCCTCTGCTCTCAGACTCCTCCCCCACAGTGAAAATGATGTGCATTCTACCAGGTACCGAGACGCATCAGCACAGCTATTTAGGACAGACCTCTGTGGCGGTCTGCGCCACGGGCACATGCCAAAGGTGCACACCCAAGGAGCAGGACGTGCTCCTTGGGCGAGCTCCTTGGGGCGACTCCTCAGACTCCCAAAATCTATACCACGCAACCCCTAGCAGCAGTGTGTCCCATGTGGTTAGCCTGTTCCTCAATAAGGCTTCTCACAGGTGGGTCCTTGCACTCTTATTCTCTATCCTGACTTTTTTGTGTGCACTAGTCATTCTCGGCTTATTTGTAAATATGTCTGCCATTCTTCCCCTCTGGAGGCAGTGTTCTCTCTCGTGTATGCTCCTGCCCCCTGGATACCTCTGTCGGTTTCCTTCTAATCTTGTAATATGCCAGCCCTTGTCAGTATATTACTCCCCTGCTCCCCTAGAACCTGCCAGTGGTCAGGTGCTTTGCACAGGCCTTATAAAGTGCAGATCTCTTTGGAGTAAGACAGTTCTGATTCAGGACCTCCTTCTTCAATCTCATCTAGACCTTCTCTTTCTAACAGAGAATGGCTGAGGGAGGGTGAGGACCCTCTTCTCACCCACTATCTTCCCCCTGGTTTCTCAGCCACAGCCATCCCCCTCAACCCCCCCCCCCCAGCCCCGTGTCTAGGACGTGCTAGGGTGGAGTGGCTGCCCTGTTCTGCTCTGTCTTACCTCTCACCCAGCTATCATCGCCCGTCCTTCATTACCCTGAATCCCTCGTTCTGAGTATACACGCATCCCCCCCATTTATTTTTTCCTCCTCTATGTGCCACCCTCCTTGCGTCCTCATTTAAGGGAAGCCCTCATTCTCGCTATTTCTGAGGCCTCTTTGCAGTTCCCACACCTGTTCCTTCTTGGTGACTTCAATATCCCCTACTGATCCCCTACTTCAGCTCGCGACCGCTCCTTTCTTACTCTCCTTCAGGATCTCAACCTTCGTCATCATGTCACTTCACCTACTCACATTGCCCAGCATACTCTCAACCTCCTTATTACCCTCTTAGACTCCCTGTATGCACCCACGGACTTTATTACTAAATCTATGCCCTGGATACTTCTGTATCATTTTTATAGCCCAGCTTCCCTCCTTTTGTGTGGTCCAAGTCTCTAGGTGCCATCTTTCATCCCTTACTGGTCCATCTCTCCAATCCCACCGCATCACTCTACACTTCAACACTTCCCCTCAGTTGATCAGCGCCTTCCCCTAGATTTTACCTCACTCCCTGATGACACACAGGCCTCCATCTGGAATTCTTGCCTCTCCTCTTCCCTTGATCATCCCGCACTCTTTCACCCTTACATATCTTCACCATCCTTGGTACTATTCTGACCTCCAACTGCAGCACTCACAACTCTGTCATGCAGAATGCTTTTGGAGGAAGGTTCCAACCCCTGAATCCCTCCAGTACTTCAACTTATGCCACCAACACTATTGTTCACTCATCCTAGAAACCAAATGCTCCTACTATTCCAATCTCATTTCCTCTGCCTCTAATTCCACTTATCAATTATACTCAACGCTCAAATTCCTATCCTCCCTACATCCTTCCCAAACATGCAGCATTCCAATCCTGGGCCCCTAGTCCCTCACAGTTGGTCACTCACTTCGCCGCAAAGGTTCAGCACCTTCACACCTTTTTTTTGGATATCCACACCTCATTCATGTCTCCTCCTCCTCTACTGTCACCCTCCTCCGTGTCTATGTCTATGCCTCATACCTGGTCTTCTTTTCAGCCCATTAGCTCCACTGAGCTCCTCAGGTCTGTTTCTACCACTCAGAAAACAGCCTGCTCCCTTGATCCTATTCCCTCACACTGGATTCTGGAACCATCCCTTGTCCTCCTTCCCTTCCTGCTTTCCATTTTTAATTCTTGCCTTTCTTCCGGTATTTTGCCAGCATCCTGGAAACATTCACTGGCTCGTCCCTTCCTCCTAAAGCCCTCCCTTGACCCTAGTATCCTCGCCCACTATTGCCCGGTTTCCAATCTCCCCTTCATTTCCAAGATCCTTGAAAAGGCCGTTTTTTCCCAGCTCTCATCCCACCCGGACTTCACCCACTTTCCTCATCCATGACAATCCGATTTCCACTCAGGTCACAGTACTGAAAAGATCCTTCTGTCCTTCCTTAATGAACTTCATACTGCTCACATCTCCTTGGATCTTTCAGCTGCCTTCGATCTCGTTGATCACACTGTTCTTCTTTCTCATCTTTGGGATGCAGGTCTCCAGGGTACTGTACTTCATTGGTTTCACTCCTTCCTCTTTTCTTGTTCTTTCTCTGTTGTCTTGGATTCCTGTGTTTCTGACCCTCTGCCTTTGCACTGTGGGGTACCTCAAGGCTCCATTCTTGCACCACTTCTCTTTAACATTTTTATGGCTCCCCTCACTCTCTTGGTGCAGCAGTCGGGCATCTCGGCTTACTACTATGCCGATGACATTATTTTGGTCCACCATACTTCCCCTGTCAGCCCAGAGTCTCATGTTGCTGACTGGCTGTATATGAACCTTTTCCATCTCAGCCCTTTTAAAACCTCAGCAATATGGTTTACCCTTGGCACTTCCCCTCCCCCCCCCCCCAACCCTACACTTTTCCTCACTCTTCTTGATGCTCCAATCCCACTTTTTCATCTTTTCACTATCTTGGTGTAACACTGGATCTGGACTTATCAATCCATGATCACATCTCTGCTCACAGCCATCGTTCTTCTACCTTCGGCAAATCCACACTGTTCATGCAGTGCTGTCCCTGTCCTCCCTCACAACTTTTCTGCTCTCTCTGGTGAACTCTCTGGTTGACTATTGTAATATCATTTTTGCAGGCCTCCCCCAATATCAGCTTTACCATCTTCAGTTGATTCAAAACACTGCCACAAGAATTCTCTCCCATACCACTTGCTACAGTTACATCACACCTCATCTATTAATTTACTCTGGTTATCTGTTTCCCACCATATTACCTATAAACCTCTAATCCTAACCCATAGGGCACTTCACCCCCCCCCCCACAGTATCTGGCTGATGCCTT
Organism: Ichthyophis bannanicus; assembly: GCA_033557465.1. NCBI lineage: Eukaryota > Metazoa > Chordata > Amphibia > Gymnophiona > Ichthyophiidae > Ichthyophis > Ichthyophis bannanicus. Next base: position 1,726,926,705 of record CM066031.1, on the reverse strand, counting down.
GCAGTTCCATTCTGTGCCTCGCAGTCTCCGTTCTATACATGTAATCCAATTACACTTTCCATCTCCAGCACGTGCACACCTGGAACAGACCTGTCACTCAGCCTTTTTCTTTCTAGGACCTTCCCTGTGGAACTCACTGCCCTCTGTCAAGAAAGTAATTTCCTGAATTCAAGGCTCTCCTCAAGATGCATCTCTTCTATCTAGCTTATGATCTTCCCTCCCCTAACCACTGAGGATACTATCTCCTGTCCCCTCCTTTGCCCTACCCCCTTCTTCTCTTCTTTTTCTCTCCTGGTGTGATTGTGTGCTTTCCTGTCAATAAATTGTAGTTCCTTTCTGTTTATGTCCATGGCCACTGGTCATTTTGCCATATTGTAAATTGCCCAGATGTCTCGAAGGTGCGGTCAATCAAATATGTCAATAAAGAAAAGATAAAGATGTACATTGTCATAAGGTAGCGCCATCAGAACCCATGGAAGTAGGGGATTGTGAGCAAAATGTAAGGGAAACTGTCAGCTCAGGTTCACACATGGGGGAAGGTTGCTATGAGCAACAGATGAAAACAAAGCCACGTGGTGTTAGGGAACGCCCGAAAAGAAAGGGAGCACAGAATTCATTAGAAAATGAAGAGCACCTGCATGGGGCGGAGCCCAGGCTAACACCAATTTGAACGTACTTAAAAATCACTTACCGGAAGGTAGAGGAGGAACTGAAGGAGAAAGTGGAATGGAGAGAGAAGTAGTAGGAACTACAAGGGCTGTAGTTGGAACTACGCAAGAACCGTTAGGAACTGCTGAGCTGGAGAGCAGTGTCCGTGGAGCTATGAGGACGGAGCCAAGGGGATTATCCAGAGTACATGAGGTTGGTGGTTCTCAGAGAAGCTGTTGGGAACAGCAGTGCACAGCCTCTCAATATCCCCAGGAGCGTTGCTGTGAGGCAAGCAGAGAAGGCAGTCCAATAGCCAAGGCTTTAAGATATAAATTACCTAACACCAGAAATGCAGAAGGGGAAAACTTTTACCCTGAAGCACATTTGAATGAGTCAGAGAAACGCCGTGGAAAAGGGGCTTCCAAGCAGAGCTGTGCTTATCCGAGAGAGCAGGAAACAGCAGTGCCTAAAGGTAGGCGTATTTACCCTAATAAGAGAGGTTTGCAATACCCTGACTTTCTATGCACGTACCAAGAGCTCTGTAGTTCTCAGGAATCCAACTACAGGAAATACAGTAGTTACCCACGGGCCACTGGTATAGTGGGGGAGGAGAGTGTTTTAACTCCCCGACAAGAACCTTATAACTTTAACGGCAATTGGGAGCCAGAGGTTTACTCTGATGAAGAGGAGATGCAGATTGAACCTCTTGAGGAATCTTTAGAGGAAAATGAAATGGACTGCACGTACACATTATCTGATTGTATAGCATCTCTATGTTAAAGGCAGCCAGAACTGTTTATGAGAAGAAACAGGTGCCAGAGTTCCGTGAGTAAAAGGAACTGTTTTCTGTTACTTTTTGTTCATGGTTTAATGCTGAAGAAAGCTAAGTTTTGTTGAAAGTATTTTTCTTTAATTGTGTTATCAGACGAAGGGTCTAACCTGCTTTAAGTTCCACTGTTATGAATCCACCCTGGACGGGGAATAAAGCCTGAGTTTAAACCTTACCCTCTGCTTCAACTACACTTCTTTGGCTAACGGTGAAAACTACAGGATCCAGGAGGCTTTGCTAAAAGCCTTCATAGGAGCTCTAGCCATAAAAAATACTGCCCCATCAAACGACCCAAGCCCTTTTTAGCCTCTGGGTACGTTAGTGGGTGACAACATGTACCCCATCACCCCCCATGACAGACACTCACACACACACATGCACCCCCAATACCCCCATGACATACATGCTCCACCCAGCACTTCCCATAACACATAAACACACACACGCACCATGCACTCCGCTCTCCCCACCTACAAACTCCCCAAGCCCCCACATTACACACACTTACCACACATCGCCTAACATCCCTCATGACACACACATGTACATAGACACATAAACACTCCATCAACACATCTATCATGACATCCCCCCCCACACAAACACACACAGCCCTGAGACACACCCATGAAAGACAGATAAACAGCTCCTGATACATACTGAACCTGATTCCATCCCCGATGTCAAGGCCTTCTATTTGCCCAGTTGGAACCAGGCGCACAGGAGTCGCAATTCTGATCCCGCGGGGCATGTCTAGCCCCATGGGATCAGAATCGCAAACAGGCCTGTATGTGCAGGCCAGGACCCTGATTCCGCCCGGCCTGCACATACAGGCCTTGCCTGACTAACTCACTCAGGGCTTTTTAATGGAGCCGCAGAACCATGGCATCCGGTTGCTCTGGTGCCGCGGCTCCATTGAAAAGCTGTGATCCCCAGCTGCCGGCTCCCAAAGTTCTTTCCCTGCAGTCTGACCCACGATTTGGCCTCCCAGGGCCAGAGTCGGGCTGTGGGGAATGCCCTCTGGCCCCTGTCACCCCTTCCAAGCCCCGGACCTGCCATTCCTCCCGCATCGGGAAACTTATTCCACCTCAGAGGAGGAATAAGTTTCCTCTCCAAGTCGTCGGCCCCAGACATACAGGGACGATATTTAAATTGGCCCTGTATGTCTGGGGCCGACAACTGCCCTCCGCCCGCCCTAACACCACCCCCAATCTGCCCCTTCCCTACCTCCCGTCTAACTTCCCGATACAACGATTGCAATGAAATGTTTACCACCTGAGGGAGGCCAATTGCTCCTTGAATGATACTGGAAACCTGCATAATTGATCCTTATACAGGACTGTTGCCTATATAATTGATTTTTATCCAGAAATGATGCTTGTGTAATGAATCTTTATGTTCACAGTAATAAATGGATGTCACTACCTGTTTAATAGTTGATTATATGAATTGATTTAACCATTAAAGTGCATACTGTTTTGTTTTTTTTATAAGAGTGAGTGATTGCTTATTGCCTTTGGAATCCAAGGTACACTTCAAACAGACCAACCTGAATGAAAGTTGAGGCCTGGGTTAAAGAATTTTTGGGCACAGTCTGGCCACATAACAGGTGAGAACTCCTCTTTTGCGTTGCTTTTATTTGGGCTAGTGGTTGTGCTATTTCTTCTGCCAGCTGCTACTCTCCCTTGACGGTAAATATTCTTTTTTACCAGATAGAGGGGTCCTGCACTATGTACACCCACTATTTTCCCTCTGACCTAAACAATTACCCAATAATACCTCCTTGTAATATGGATAAATGTATCTCCATGGATAGTTTTAGCATGCATTTGAGAAGAGCAATTTTCAGTCAGACCATTCTGCCAGGTAAATAACTATTAACCTAAGTAAACACTTTTTGAAAATATCCCACTCCATCACATTCAAAAAGAGAACTGGCATATTCTACAGCAGTGTTCCCCAGTCCTCTCCTGAGGCTGCCCTCGCTAGTTGTGTTTTCAGAAATGCCACAACTTGAAAAAGAGACTGCTGAGGGGAGATATGACAGAGGTCTATAAATTAATGAATGGAATGGAACGATTAAGCGTAGATTGGTTGTTTACAACATCAAAACGTAGAAAATCTAGGGGACCTGCAATGAAGCTACAATATAACCCATTTAAGAATAATATGTGAACATATTTTTTCACTCAATGTGTAATCAAACTCTGGAATTCAGTACCAGAGGATGTAGTAAAAGCTGTTAGTGTAGTTGGGTTTAAAAAAGGTTTGGACAAGTTCCTGGAGGAAAGGCCCATAAACTATTATTAAAGAGGACCCAGGAAATCCACTGCTTGCCATGGAATGAGCATTGTGGAACCTGTGTGTCTTTTTAGGAACCTGTCAGGTACTTGTGCCCTGGATTGGCCACTGTTGGAAACAGGATACTGGGCTTGATGGACCTTGGTCTGACCCAGTATGGTATCTCTTATGTTCTTATGTTTTTACGTATGCATAACATAGATTTGTAGATATTAGAGACCCAGTGAATGTAAATCTGTCTCATGCATATTTATTTTAGCCATCCTGAAAATTGGACTGGATAAATGTGCTTCCAGGAGAGGGCTGAGAAACTCTATTCTATAGTTAAATTCAAAAGCTCTGTTAATTCTATAATCTATTTGGTAATCATAAGGGGCCTGGTATTCAAAAAGGTTTATCCAGTTAGAAGACCTGCTAACTGGATGAACCCTGGTGAAGCCAATATTCAGAAGTACTAGCAGGAGAATGTCTCTGAATATTCCCTTTGATCGGATAGTGCTGGCTGGTCCCTGGGTGGAGAGGAGACAGCACCTATATGGATAGGAACAATTTTGTGCACCACTATCCGAATAAAAATCCACATAACTTAGGACATATAAAAAGTTGTCCTAAATCTATGCGGATTGGTTATCCAAATAGAGGCTGAATATTATGGTTGTCCGGATAGCCACTAGCACTGACTGCAAATCCTGGATATTCAGTGGCAGCCACTATCTGGAAACTGTTGCTGAGCATCTGTTATATTTTGGCATTTAAAGAAGCACTGACCACCGCGGGCTGAATACCAGTCTGAACATCTTTTAAGACTAATCATGTTCAAGGTTCTGCATGAAATTGGTTTTGACGTTCATTACATATATGCCATATGCCTTAGCAAGATGTACCAAAGATTCTGTAATGCACTAATGGAATACAAAATTTGGATGTATTTTTTCTTGTTACTGTAATTTTTGTTGATTTCTGAGATGCTCAAAGGAGTTACCATTTTTTTTGTTTCCAACAAAGAAAAATTTACTTTAAAACTACAAAAACAGAACCTTTAGCAATACCAAGAAGCCACAATGTTCATCGTTTCATGGATAATTTCCTTTTTTGATTTGTTTTATCTTCAGTCTGGGTCAACTTGGCATCTGCCATCTCACTCTTCTGTTCTTTTTATTGCAAGTGGAAAAGTACTCCTACAATACTGATATACCAACACAACAGGGAAGAATCACAAAGGAATTCATTGTATTTAACAGTTAAAATAAAGTTTAATTAACATATATTCACAGCTTGTAGCCCTCCAAGGTTTGCATAAAAAGTAATTTTCCAATTAAATAGCAGGAGACTAGGGAAGACTGCCAACGAATTTTAATTTTTGACATTCAGTTTACTCATGCATTTTGTTTCTCCCTATTTCCTTTTTTCTTTTTCTGTTTCCCTGTTATGTCCAACTGGAAGATGTAAACTTTGTTAACAGAGAAAGTGATTAAAGAAGAGCTCAGCACATTTGACAATTCTATTAAACAGATCATAAAACATGGTATAATCTATGTACTCGGTCTGTCTTTGGGAAAGGTTTTCTACCATGATGACCAAAGTTCAAGGATTTGATTCAGCCATATTATATTTGACTTCATGAGGGCCGAGAGGAAAAAAAAAGCCCCATCTGCAATAAAAGCAAGTATTTGTGAGATTGTTAAAAAAATGAATGTGTTTAGTATTATCTGATTAAAGCTGTACAGCAGGAAGAACCACTTTCACTGATATCCAGATCTGCCAGAGAAAATAAAAGGAGATCCTGATCCATGAGATCAAAGGCAGAGGAGAGATCCGAAAAGAGGATGGTAACATATCTATGTATATAGCAGCATTGACACATGAATGAGGAAAATCCTTTACACTTGAAAGCACAATAATAGTCCCAGGGATGGTGGATTTGCTAGTGAGATAGATGAGCCTATCTTCACCATCAAGACCCCCTCTAAGCCTCAGGTATAAAAAGAAATCTTTATGGAAGTTCTGCATGATTTTAAGAAGGTATAAGGACTGGTGCTAAAAGTATTGAGGTATATGTGTATCGCCATTATAAAATACAGAAGTGAAAACACATTTTAGATAATACGTGGAGATCGAAAATGAGGCATTTTCAGGACATACTCAATTCCGACAGTATTTTAGAACTGACTCTTCTGAATATGCAGCTGTTTCTAAAACACTATTCACATGCATTAGGAGCCATTTACAAAATTACACATAGGAAAAATTCATGGAGGAAACTTGCCAACTTACACGTCAGTGTTGACTCTTACACATGCAGTTAAACCATTCTGCAAAAATAAATGTGTTGCTGCTGCTATATAAATACAGAGGCTGCTATTTATATCTAAGCACAATTTTGTGGTGAGGAATAAATTAGGAGGGTCAAAATGGCTGGCAATATGAGCACTTTTTGAAAACCTGCACATGATGCAGACAGGTGTAAATTAACAAAATTGGGGAATAGGCATAGGAGATCATTCCAACACATGAATAAGGGCCTTCTATATGTTCAGGGATGTGTATGTGCCAAAAAAGTCCCCAACCATATTCTGAAAAACTGTTGTCGTGCATGCCCATAGTGCTAGCACAGGGATCTCAGAACACACACAGAAGGAGCAGAATGGGTGCGTGGCCAGCCACGGAGATGTGCATAGCATATTCCAGAAAGGTCCATGCATATTTTGCAATATCCACGTGGATATCCCCGTTATTCCTGCTGCTACATGGAATAAGGCCAGGACTTAGAAAATATTCTGCTGTGCTCTCCAATTTGTCCCATATTGAAGAATGGTTGTGCAATTTGTGCTGAACTGATGTGAAAGCAGTCTGGAAAAACACAAAATGCCGTTATAAAGAACAGAAAGCAGAGGTGAGGGAATGTTATAAGGTAAAGGAACATTAATAAATACCTTTACAGAAATATTAAGAAGAACAATAGTGTTTATTGTGGCTAAGCTGAAATGTGCTGTTTGTGCTAAAAGAGATAATCCAGAGGACCCTAATAAATCCTGTGTTTTGAAAACTGTGATTGCTGATGGAAGAACAGTATACGAGTGAGTCTGGAAACAAATCATGTTGGAGAGAGAATGGGAGACCATATGTGTTGTCCTGGGACGTCATGCCATTATGGTATAGCAGCTGTTAGTTTTAGGTTTGGTTTTGACTGCAAGTGAAAGCGTGTGTATTGGGCGTAGAACGGGAGGATCTGTGTGCTGATCTGTAAGTCAGGGAAGCCATGAATGGCTGGCCACTACCTGGATCATATGGATGGCCGCAGTGTCATCAGGTAACAGTTTGATAGGACAGCTATACATCAGCGGTGCCAGGCAGTGAGAGACATGACTGATGTTGTGCCAACATCTCCCAGATTGTGCCATGAGGCCTGCATCCTTATCCAGTCCAGGATCTATGCAAGCTGCGAGAGTGGTGATATATCTGGAGACTGGCTACCTGGGTATGATGGCACAAAGATCCCCCCTGCCATCCCTATACAGGCTTGACCAGGGGAGCGGTACCACAAATCAGACTGTAGAAAGGCAGATGGGGTTGTTCCACAGATAGCAGATGCATACAGACTGACTAGGAGCCATGCTGGGACAGGTGTAATTGTACCCATATATGTGGGAATCAGATGCCAAAGACAAAAAGGCCATACTGCTACTACTACTACTACTGATCATTTGTATAGCGCTACAAGGCATATGCAGCACTGCACAGACACATGTAAAAGATAGTCCCTGCTCAACAAAGCTTGCAATCTAGTCATGACAGACAACACAGCAGCTGTGGACAGGGTACATCTAAGGGGAATGGTAAGGAAACACATGGGAGATTAGGCGGATCAGATTCTAAAGCAGCAACGAAGAGTTGAACATTCAGCCTGGATTTGAGAAGGGCCAGAGAAGAATCCTGATATACAGACTCAAGTAGTTTGTTCCAGGCATAAGGAGCAAAGTCTGTAGTTGATAGTAGAAGAAAAGGGCACAGATAGAAGCAATCTGCCAGAAGAGCAGAGATCGTGAGGAGGGGTATAGGGAGAAATAAGAGAGGAAAGGTAGCATGGAGCAGCAAAATGATTGCACTTATAAGCCATAGGCACAAGAAGGGCATACATTTGTTGCTCAGCAACATTACGCATCCTTTGGGGAACTGCAATGTTAGTTTGGGGTTTTGTGCACTTAGTAAGGGTTCAACCTTAGCAGTGTAAAGCGTGTTTGTAGAGATGACCAAGACAGGAATTACTGAGGCCATTTTAAAATGCCAACTACCATTTGATGAATGGTATGTCATGATATACATGTTCATATTTACATTCTCTTATACCATATTAGAGTGCACTGGGATTACCTAGTACTTTTTTGGACATGAAGAGGGCTGGTATTGGTCTAGATTGCAGCAGCAGTCATGTATTATTAGTATTTATGTGAAGTTTGCATCAGCAATCTATTGTCAGTGTGAAGAGCATCTTAGGGGATGCACGTTTTTACCAAGGAGATGTATACAGCGCTGCACAGACACATGTAAAAGACAATCCCTGCTCATCAGAGCTTGCAATCTAGTCAAGACAGACAACACAGTAGCTATAGACATGGGATACAGCTAGGGGGAATGGTAAGGAAACACAAAGAAAATCAGGTGAATCAAGATCCAAAAGCAGCAATGAAGAAGTGAGTTTTTAGCCTGGATTTCAAAAGGGTCAGAGAAGGCATCTGACATACAGACTAAGGTAGTTTGTTCCAGGCATAAGGAGTAGCAAGGTGAAAGGCGCAAAGTCTGGAGTTAGCAATAGAAGAGAAGGGCACAGAAGTATATCGTGGAGATGGGCAGGGATCTGAAACGTGAAACATTTCAGAATACAGTGGACGTGTCCCATAATATTGACAGGGAACATGTTTCTCCATTATATTGCATGGTTCATGCCTGCACTTGTGTGCGTGCCATGTGCCGGATGCGTGCACAGGTCGGCTGAATAGCACATTGCCCGTGTTGCGCTGAACACATCTATCACCCGACTCTGGACCTGTAGGCCCATCTAGACCCGTGGATGTGGAATTGGGTACAAATGGGGACTGTTTTCAATTTAGACATGTCTGCAGGCCGGACGTGCATGTTATGGGATCTGCCGCAAAGTAAAGATGCTGCCTTCAGTGGATGCTGAAGGTGTCTGGCACTAGCCTGACCTTGGGTGATCATTTGAAGCAGAAGAGATGGCCTTTGGCATTATTTTCATGGGAAAGAAGTTCATGGTTGCATCACTCCAGCTATTAGAACAAGCCAACAGCTATTTGAGGATTCAGGGACCACTTGTAGATCTCACTGGTGACTGAGGGTTCCTGGAAGGTAAGATGTTTGCTGAAGACATTGCACCAAAAAGGAAAACTTCCGAAATGTGCAAGCCTCAATGCAAAGCTTGAAGGCTGCCATACCTCCTGCTTATTAATGTTAAAACATGGTGATTTGATGCTCTGTTTGCACTAGGAGGACATTGTTCATGATCTAGGAACTGAATGCTCCCAGATTTTAGCCAAGACATTGATATGACATTTTTCTATGGAGAACTGTATACCTATGTCCACAGATGTAGGAAATGAACTCCCCAAACATGTTTGGAGTCAATTGTTATTAAAGTCAACTTAGGCTGTAGTTCCTGGAATAGTCTGCCATGAAAGAGTTTAGGTTGATCATTCCACCTTTGCATAGACTTGTGCACCAAATGGCCACTAGTGTTTTGTAAGACAAAGGCTGCATGTACTGATTCCACTGCAGTCTGAGGGGCCACTACAGGTACCTCATGTGATGTCTGTATATAGCTGCTTCTGAGTGGCACAAAAAAGAGAAAGATTTTCACTTTAATCCACTCCAATGAGAATATGGATGTCTTTTAATAAAGTGTACTAGCTATCAACATGCGTCTGAAGCCACTTTTGGATCCTGACTTGCTTAATCTCTTATTTACAGTAAATATATCCTTATTCACAGCTGCTGTGTTGTCTTGTCTTGACTAGATTGTAAGCTCTGATGAGCAGGGGCCATTTTTTACATGTGTCTGTACAGTGCTATGTATTTATTTAACATTTTTTATATACTGCCTTTCATAATATCAAGGTGGTTTACATCAAACACAAGCTGAAACTACATTGAACAGGGCATTATAACTTGGAGATAACTATTTTACAGAGAACATGGACAATGGAGGGTTATGTAGCTTGCTCAAGGCCACAAGGAGCACCTGTAGGACTAGAAACCCCAGTCCTTTCTGCCCAAGGTTGCTGTCCTCTAGTGGGATTTTAACCCCTGATCTTCCAGCCTGAGGTACCTTGCCTACCCACTAGGCCATTCCTCCTTGCAGTAGTAAGAGTATAAGAACATATGAGCATAAGATATGCCATACAGGGTCAGACCAAAGTCCATGAAGCCCAGTATCCTGTTTCCAACAGTGGCCAATCTAGGTCACAAGTATCTAGCAGTTTCCCCAAAAGACACAGGTTCCACAATGCTTATATTGGGACAAGCAGTGGATATTCTGAGTCCACTTTAATAATGGTTTATGGACGTTTCTTCCAGGAACTTGTATAAACCTTTTTTTAAACCCGGCTACACTAACAGCATTTACTACATCCTCCGGTAGCAAATTCCAAAGTTTGATTACCTGTTGATTGAAAAAATATTTTCTCTTATTAGTCTTAAATAGATTACCCTGTAGCTTCATTGCATGCCCCCTAGTATTTCTATATTTTGATGGCGTAAACAATCGATCTACGTTTATCCATTCCACTCCATTCATTAATTTATAGACCTCTATCATATCTCCCCTCAACTGTCTCTTTTCCAGGTTAAAAATTCCTAAACATTTCAGCCTCTCTTCATAGGGGTATCATTCTATCCCCTTTACCATTTTGGTGGCTCTTCTCTGTTCATTTTCTAATAATGCTATATCCTTTTTATGATACAGTGACCAGAATTGCACACAATATTCAAGGTGCGATCGCACCATGGATCGATACAGAGGCATTATAATATATTTTGTTTTATTCTCCATTCCTTTCCTTATAATACCCAGGGTTCTATTTGCTCTCTTGGCCGCCACTGTACACTGGACGGAGTTTTTAAACATGTTATCCATGATGACGCCTAAATCTTTTTCCTGGGTGGTGGTTGCTAATGTGTAACATTGCATCGTGTAACCATAGTTTGGGGTTTTCTTTCCTAGATGCATAACTTTGCACTTGTCCACATTAAATTTCATATGCCATGTGGATGCCCAGTCTTCAAATTTATCAAGATCCTCTTGCAAAATCCACAATCCTCATAGGTTTTAACATAGAAACATAGAAATATGACGACAGAAAAAGACCACATGGCCTATCTAGTCTGTCCTTCCATAACAACTACAACAGTCCCATTTTTACCTTTAGAGATCCTCTGTGTTTGTCCCATGCTTTTTTGAATTCAGTTACTGTCCTCATCTCTACCACCTCCACTGGGAGACTATTCCACAGATCCACTACTCTTTCCGTAAAGAAATATTTCTTTATATCACTCCTGAATCTATCTCCCTTCACCCTCATCCCATGTCCCCTCGTAGCAGAACTTGCTTTCAATTGAAAGAGGCTCTCTCCCTGAACATTTATGCCACAGAGGTATTTAAACATCTCAATCATATCACCTCTAAACCGCCTTTCCTCTAAGGTGTACATATTAAGATCCTTCAGTCTGTCCTCATATGCTTTATAATGAAGACCACTAATCATTTTAGTAGCCATCCTCTGCACCGACTCCATCCCGTTCACATCCTTTTGAAGGTGCGGTCTCCAGAATTGCACACTATACTCCAAATGAGGTCATACCAAAGACTTATACAGAGGCATTATCACCTCCTTTTTTCTGCTAGCCATTCCTCTCCGTATGCACCCAAGCATCCTTCTAGCTTTTGCCGTCACCTTTTCTACCTGTTTAGCTACTTTAAGATCATCAGACACAACCACGCCTAGGTCCCGCTCTTCTTTAGTGGACAAAAGTACTTCACCCCCTATACTATATTACTCCCTTGGATTGCTGCAGCCCAAATGCATGACCTTACATTTTTTAAGATTAAATCCCAGCTGCCAAATTCTAGAACATTCTTCAAGCTTAGCTAGATCCCTCCTCATCTATCCCTTCCTGGGTGTTTACTCTATTGCAGATTTTGGTATCATCCACAAAGAGGCAAACCTTACCTGAAAGCCCTTCCGCTATATCACTAACAAAGATGTTGAAAAGAATCGGACCAAGGACAGAACCCTGGGGCACACCACTGATAACATCCTTCTCCTCAGAGTGATCTCCATTTAGATGTACTATTTGTCGCCTCCCACCCAACCAATTTCTAACCCAAGCAGTAACTTTAGGGTCCATCCCTAGGGTGCTCAGTTTGTTTATAAGTCGCCTGTGAGGAACAGTGTCAAAGGCTTTACTGAAATGTAAATAAACCACATCTAGGGCTCTCCCTCGGTCCAACTCCCTGGTCACCCAGTCAAAGAAATCAATCAGATTTGTCTGACAAGACCTATCTCTGGTGAATCTATGCTGCCTCGGATCCTGTAATCCGCTGGAGTCCAGAAACCTCACTATTTTCTCTTTCAGTGCGTTTCCAATAATATACTCACCACCGAAGTTAAACTAACCGGCCTGTAGTTTTCAACCACATCCTTACTTCCGCTTTCGTGTAAAGGCACCACATGAGCCTCTCTCCAGTCCTTTGGCACCACTCCCGACTCTAACGAGGCAGTTCCCTCAGTATTCTCGGGTGTATCCCATCCGGACCCATTGCTTTTTTTTTTTTTTTTAAACTTTTATTTTCATTTTGCAACAAACAAAAGAAACAACACACCAAAGGAGACAAAACAAGTATACAATAAGGAAAAACAAACCCTATGACCCCCCACCCCCCTGCTTCTTCTCTAAGTCGACAGTATCAGCATGTGAGTGCTTCCAAACAACAGTGGTTGTACATCAAAACAAAAATAAATAGCATCTGCGATACAGAATGATCATGTGACAGAGATTTATACAAATTTAAACAGTCAGATGAGAGCATTTAGCGGTGTGAACATAGTCATTGAGCATCTTCCATTTAGACAGATGATGGGGGGTCTGAACGGAAGAAGCAAACATACGAGGTATTTGTTCATATTTACTGTAGAGACAGACATGATTCCACCATTCATTGGGGCTCAGATGGGAGCTATTTTTCCAGTACTTCGTAATTAGGGAAATAGCAATGCCCAGCATGAAGTCTAAAAGGAAGTAAGCCGATTTTGGAAGAGAGGGGATCCCCGCAGCTGAGCGGAGTCCCACTATCCTCCAAGACAGGGGCTCTTGAAAGTGCAAAATAGATTGGATACGACCCCAGACCCGACGCCAGTAATACTGTAGTGCGGGACATTCATACATAACATGAGTTAGTGAACCGATGGCCGCATGGCATGTCCAGCATTTATTGCCCTGGGAGGTGTTCCATTTGGCTAATCTGTCAGGAGTATAGAAACACCGGTGGGCTAGAAAGAAAAGTGTCTGAGTGAGTGAGGCGGATCTGGAGACCCGTGTCACTCTACTCCAGACAAGGCTCCATTGCTCCGGGGTCAAAGTTACATGCAGTTCCCGCTCCCATGCTTTCTGTGCTATAGGGGTACCTCTATTTACAGCAGTACTTAAGGTTTTGTAAAAGTTAGATGCAACACCCGGTGAGCTCCCGATAGATCGGATAGTCTCCGACAAGTCCTGGGTAGGGGGTTACGATGGCGGGAGCACCTTAGCACTCCGAAGACAATGCTGTAGTTGCACCAACTGAAAGTAGTGTTTCGCTGGGAGACCAAATTCAGTTTGCAATTCACTAAAAGTTTTCCAGCGACCATCATGGAACAACTGGGTAGGGGTCCAAATGCCCCTAGTGTACCAGGGGCTCCACGCCATCGGTTTATTTTGTATTTGAAATCGAGTATTGTACCAGAGCGGGAGTCTGTCTAACGGACAGAATCGGGAGTCTAAAGATTGAATAAGAGTATTAAAGGCACCTAAAGTGTCTAAAAGCATTGGTGGATAGTGGGAGTCTGATGGGAGAGTCATACCAGGGAGAAAAGTAAGAGGAAACGGTTTGCAAAGGTTCTCCTCTATATCTAGCCACACAGGTCTACTCGGTGCTAGGTCTTCCAGCCAACGAGCGCCTTGTTTGAGAAGAAAAGAGTGGTGATATTTCAGGAAATCAGGGAATCGGACACCCCCATTTTCCTTATCCGCTTGCAACTTATGCTTCGCTATCCTAGGTGTCTTGTTTTGCCATAAGTATCTAGTCAGAAGGCCCTCTAAATCTTTATATGTACGTCGAGGTAGGAGACAGGGCAACATTTCTAAAATGTAATTCACTTTAGGAACAATCATCATTTTTATGGTTTCTAGACGACCCCACCAGGTAAGTGTTAAAGGAGTCCAACGGTGAGTAAGCGCCCGGACTTTAGAAGTTAAGTCTTTGGCATTAAAGGAGATAGCATCTTCCAAAGGAGAGCAATAGTGGACCCCAAGGTATTTGACCATGCGAGGTTGCCATAAAAAGGGAAAGGATTGCATATCTGCTTGATGAATCAGAGAGTTTAATGGGAAGGCTACCGATTTGGTCCAATTTATCTTATACCCCGAGAGTTGTGAATATTTACCGATTTGCTCTAGGACAGCCGGCACCGAGTCTAAAGAGACAAAGAGCATAAGGTCATCAGCATATGCTGAAATTTTAATTTCTCTATGAGAGAAGGGGACTCCATGAATCTCCTCCGATTGCCGGATTAGTAAAGCTAAGGGTTCGAGTGCAAGATCGAAAAGAAGTGGAGACAGTGGGCATCCCTGACGAGTACCGCATTGAAGGGGAAATGACTGAGACTTTAAAGCATTAGCACAGATACTGGCTGTAGGCTGTGCGTACATGGCGTGGAGACAACGGAGAAAACCTTCTCCGAATCCGTACCAGCGGAGAGTTGCAAACAGAAAAGGCCATTCTAAGCGATCAAAGGCCTTCTCAGCATCAAGTGAGAGGCCGACAAATGGTCGATCAAGATTAACTGCGGTAGTCAGTACATGACATAGAGTCCGAGCATTATCAGCGGTTGATCTACCGGGAATGAAACCGCATTGATCTGGGTGTATCAAAGTAGACATCCTATCAGAGAGCCAGGTGGAAAGAATGGTGGCAAATATTTTATAGTCCGCGTTTAGGAGGGAAATTGGACGATAATTGGCTGTTAGTTGCGGATCTCTCCCCTCTTTCTCAAAAACTACTACATTTGCCATAGAAAAGGACCCAGAAGAAGATCCCTCCTCGGCCAGAGCAGAAAAATAAAGTTTCAAAACTGGAGCGAAGTCAGCGTTAAAGGTTTTGTAGAATTCAGCAGGGAGACCGTCCAGGCCGGCAGCTCGACCTGTGGCACATCTCTTGAGAGCAGAATGAATTTCTGATAAAGTGAATGGTTTGTCCATGGCCTCTCTATCTTCGTCAGATAGGGTCGGTCGTTGTACCCCTGAGAGCAATCGTTCAAATACTTCTGGCTCAAAATCACATTCAGATTGATAAAGCCGAGTATAAAAATCACGAAAGAGTTCTAAAATTTCTGTATCTTTAGTGACCAGGCCCCCCCCCGACGGATTACGGAGAGCGGTAACACGCTTGGCTTCTTTTTGACCTTTCAGGGCATTCGCTAATAATTTGCCAGCACGGTTATTTTCCCGGTAATACAACCCTTGTTGTGATTCAATATTTTTAGCAGCAGCAGTATATAGAAGCTGATTATATTGAAAGCGGAGGCGTTGTAAACGGAGTAAAATACATGGGTCAGTACGGGACGTAAGGATACGCTCCCCAGCTTGTATCTGTTGCTCTAAAATCAGTAAGTGTTGCTTTCTCTGTTTCCCCTGTCGAATTTGATAGCTGGTTATAGTAGCACGGATAGATGCCTTAAAACCCTCCCACCAAGCCCAGCTCGCTGTGTCATGGGGTGAGTTAAAATGAAAATAATCTTGGATAGCGGCCTTTATGTCAACCTGAAAATCTTTTTGATCCAGTAGGGATCTATCAAAAAACCAAGCACGGGGATGATCATCTCGCGTAGTGACATGCAATGAAAGAGATATGGCAGCATGGTCAGAAATATGGAGAGGGTGAGTCCTAGCCGTGTCCACTTGAGAAATCAGTGCTTTGGAGATGAGAAAAAAATCTATTCTAGATTGTGAGTGATGGGGGGCAGAAAAAAAGGTGTACTCTAAGTCGGAGGGGTGAAGCAGCCTCCATATATCTACTAGCGCAAGGTCTTGCATCAGAGCTGTAAGGGTAGCAAGACTCTTGGGTGGATTACTCGTTCTAGGCGGTTGTCTATCTATCAAAGGGTCTAACACTTGGTTGAAATCGCCACCAAGTATTAATGGAGTATTGGCAGAGGCCTGTGCCAACTGCGCAATACTTGCATAGTAAGCAGGGTTATCCACATTCGGGGCATAAATACAAATACACGTGAATTCACTATCTCCAACCTTAAGATGTGCACGGGTCCATCTACCCTCCTTATCAGAGCTAGTATCTATTACAGTAGCTTGCAAAGACTTCTTAACCAGAATGGCCACCCCACACCGTTTGGAAACGGCGGGAGAATAGGCAGCCACCAGATAAGGTTTAGCATTGAGTTTCAGTGTTTCAGCGGAATTTAGATGCGTTTCCTGAAGAAACACTAAATCAGCATGCTCATGATTAAGATAGCTAAGAATTTTCTTTCTTTTGATTGGACTATTGATGCCTTTTACGTTAAGTGATAAGATCTTACATAAGGCCATTGAGCAAGGTTAAAAATTCTGAAAGAGAACATGATAGCGCACCTAGGTTCACAATGTCCCTCATAGTAACTGTATCTGGCTGTACACATGACATGATAGAAAATAAGCTAATGTAATACAATGAAGCGCCCCACATTAAAAAATAAGAACCGCAGCGCGGTAGAGAAGAAGCAGAACCCCAAAAATTACTGGCGACCATGTGTCTGCGGGGAGAAACCCCAGAGAAGGCCGAAATTGAAAACATATAACCTGTATAACTGTGCGTGCTCCGAATCCAACCGAGGCACACATCATGGAGGGATAGAAGACCAAATAAGTCATATAAAGACAGAAAGAAAAGTCCAGGCAGTCTCTGTGCTTGGCGATGACCACCACGTCGGGCCCTTCAAAATGGCGGTCAGAGCCGGCAGATAATAAGTCCAAGTTGTTGGGTTAACGCATCTGCTCTGCTTCTTTGGAGTCTAAAAATGTTGATAGTAGATCAGGATCTTCGAATGTCCTAGTTTGGTTGTGGAGAGTCACTCGGAGCTTCGCTGGATACAACAGGCCAAAGCGAGCCTGTAGCTGTTGAAGTCGAGGGCGAAAAGCAAGGAGTCTCTTCCGACGGTCAACTGTGGGCTTTGCCAAATCAGGGAAGAAGGAGACTTTATGACTTTCAAACTCCAGATGATGATTCGCCCGGGCAGCATTTAGAATTTGTTCCACTTGTTGATATCGTAGTAATCGAAAGATAATAGGCCGGGGGGTCGTTCGGTTGAGCGCCATATGGGTAGGAACACGATGTGCTCGATCAATTTCCAGGTCTCTATGAAATGTGATCTTCAACAAGGAGGGAAGAGTTTTGAGCAGGAATTCTCTGATATCTCCTGCTTCCGCCCCCTCCGGTATTCCAAGGAGCCTCACGTTGTTGCGACGGGCTCGATTATTGCTATCTTCTAACTCTTTTTGAAGATTTTGTATCTGGCGCTCAGCCTTGTCCAGTTTGACCAAGCGCACCGCGTGCGAGTCGAGGACCCCCGCCATGTTGTCCTGCCATAATGAAAGGCTTTCAAGTCTGTCCTGGAGCACACCGAAGTCTTCTCGCATGGCTCGAAGCGCTTCTCCGTTGGACTGCACCAATTCCTTAACTCCGCGTATTTCCTCTAAGATCTCCTGATGCATTTCGGGGTTTTCCCGAAGTGGAACCATCTTTTGTGGGGAAGACACCTCTGTTTTGGAGCATTTTCCGTGTGAAGAAGAAGGAGACCCGAAGTCCAAGCGCGCTGGTTTATGGGCCGCCATCCCCCCCGAGGTACCCCGGTAAGTTCGGAGCAAAAAATGAAGTTTATGTAGGTATTAAGTCAGGATTCTGTGTAGGCCTCTCGGGAGCTTCAGCGCGAAGCGTCTAACCCGCTGGACATCAGGCTCCTCCCCCCCCGGACCCATTGCTTTGTCTACTTTAAGTTGAGATAGTTTTTCACGAACACAGTCTTTTGAAAATTGTTCAAGATGTCCTTTGCTTCTGTTCCTATTTGTGGGTGTTTTCTGAGGTCCTGCTCCTGGTGCTTCATCTGTGAACACAGAACAAAAATATTTGTTAAGCAATTCCGCTTTATCCTTATCAACTTCTACATATTCCTCCCCTGCACCCTTGAGTCTGACAATACCACTCTTGCCCTTCCTCTTCTCACAAATATATCTGAAAAATGTCTTATCCCCCCATTTTATTGCATTAGCTATTTCCTCCTCCTTTTGAATCTTTGCCTTCTTGATTACTTTGCTAGCTTCTCTAAGTTTTTCCAAATACATATGCCTGTCTTCCTCTCTCTGTGATCTGTTGTACTTCATGAAGGCCTCCCTCTTTTTCTTTACTTTTTCAGCTACTTGTTTCGAAAACCATAGCGGTCTCCTTTTCCTTTTACCTTTATTTACCATTTTAACAAAAAGATTGGTTGCCCTTAAAATATCCCCTTTCAGTTTTTCCCACTGTTTTTCTACATCCCTCAGCTGTTCCCATCCAACTAACGACTCCCTGAGGTATTGGCCCATCTTCGCAAAGTTAGTCTTCCTAAAGTCTAAGATCCTCGCCTTTGAATTGATTCTAACAGCCCTAGTCCTAATACTGAACCACACCATCTGGTGATCACTGGATGCAAAATGATCTCCCACTACAACATCAGAAACACTTTCACCATTGGTAAGCACCAAGTCCAGTATGGCCCCTTCACGTGTGGGGTCTGTTACCAATTGCCCGAATAGTTCTCCCTGTAGAGAATCCAGGATCTCCTTACTTCTAGATGATACTGCAGCAGGAATGTGCCAATCAACATCTGGCATATTGAAATCTCCTATCAGTAGCACTTCTCCTTTCCTAGCAATGCTGCGCATGTCTTCAATTAACTCTCTGTCCACCTCTTCCTCTTGTGAGGGAGGTCTGTATATCACACCAATGTAAATAGATTTCTCTTTCCCTCTTTCTAGTTTAACCCACAATGCCTCCCCTCTCCCTTTTAAGCTCTGTAATTCCAAAGCTTTAATAGTAGTTTTTACATATAGTGCCACTCCTCCTCCCCTACTTCCTACCCTGTCCTTTCTGAATAAAGTATAGCCAGGTATAGTTACATCCCAATCATGGTTTTCTGTGAACCATGTTTTCTGTAACTGCCACTAAATCCAAGTCAGCCACTCCCACCAAAGCTTCAACATCAGGGATCTTATTTCCCATGCTACAGGCATTTATACACACTGCTTTCCATATGTTACCCCTGTTACCCATTTCCATTTAATGTATCACCTACCTGGGGGCTTTCACTTACTTGGGGGCTTTCTTCACCCATCCCCAATGAATCTAGTTTAAAGCCCTCTTCAGTAGATTAGCCAGTCTACTACTGAAGACGTGTTGACCTTTCTTGGACAGATGGATGCCATCTCTGCTCTGCAACCCTTGGAACAGCATCCCATGGTCTAGGAAACCAAAATGCTTTCAATGACACCATCCACTCAGCCATGCATCATCTCCAGGATGCGAGCCTCTCTGCCTTGGCCTTTACCCTCAACAGGGAGGATTGAAGAGAACACCACCTGTGCACCTAACTGCTTCACCCTCTGTCCCAGAGCCATGAAGTCACTTTTGATACGTTCCGAGGTATACCTGGCAGTATCATTTGTTCCAACATGGATTAGCAACATTGGGTAATAGTCAGTGGGCTTGATGAGTCTCGGCAAACTCTCCGTAACATCTTGGATTTTTATTTAACAACTAGTTAACAACTTTAAATAGTTTTGTGTCATTGGCAAATTTGATAACTTCACTCTTAATTCCCATTTCCAGGTCATTTATGAATATGTTAAAAAGCAGCAGACCCAGCACAGATCCCTGCGGTACTCCACTATTCACCTTTCTCCATTTGAAAAATTGGCCATTTAGCCCTACACTCTGCTTTCTATCTTTTAACCAGTTCCTGATCCACAATAGTACACTGCCTCCTATCTCATAACTTTTTAATTGTGCCACCTTTGTCTACCTGTTTGTTCACACCTTCAAAAAAGTATAACAGATTAGTAAGACAAGACCTTCTTTGGCTAAAGCCACGTTGGCTTTCTCCCATTAAGCCACGACTACCTACATGTTCAGTAATTTTGTTCTTTATGATGGTTTCCACCATTTTCCAGGTACTGATGTCAGGCTCACCGGTATGTAGTTTCCCAGATCACCCCTGGAACCAATTTTAAAAATTGGCGTTACATTGGTCATCCTCCAATCTTCAGGTATTTCAAAATATTTTAATGATAGTTCACAGATTAATATTAGTAGGTCTGCAATCTCATATTTCAGTTCTTTCAACGCCCTTATATGTATACCATCCAGTCCAGGTGAGTTGCTACTCTTCAGTTTATCAAATAGTTGTAATACATCTTCCTGATGTATCAATATTTCTTTCAATTCTTCCACATCATCTCCTTTAAATACCATTTCAGTCATGGGTAACATTCCTGCATCTTCCTCAGAAAAGACCGAAGTAAAGAATTTATTCAGTCTCTCCACTATGGCCTTGTCCCCTCTTAGTGACCCTTTTACCCCTCTATCATCTAATGGTCCAGCTGACTCTCTCACAGTTTTTTTGCTATGAATATAGTTGAAAAAGTATTTATTATCCATTTTTGCTTTCACAGCAAGCTTCTTCTCAAATTCTCTCTTTGTCTCCCTTATCAATGCCTTGCATCTAACTTGCCAGTGCTTGTGTTGTTTCCAGTTTTCATCATTTGGCTCCTTTTTCCATTTCCTGAAAGATGCTTTTTTTGGCAACAACAGCTACTCTGATCTCAACTTTAAACCATGCTGGCAGTTTTTTTGGATTTCCTTCTACTTTTCTTAAAGCATCAAATACAGCTGGTCTGGGCTTCCAAGATAGTATTTTTAAAAATCATCCAAGCTTGATGTACATATTTAACCTTTGCACCTGCTCCTTTTAGTTTTTTCTTAACTATTTTCCTCATTTTATCATAGTCTCCCTTATGAAAGTTAAAAGGTAGTAATGTGGATTTCCTTACTGTCCTTCTTTCATTTATTAAATCAAACACGATCATGCTATGATCACTATTGCCATGTGGCCCCAACACCATTATCTCTTGCACCAGATCTTGTATTCCACTAAGGACTTGGACCAAAATGGCTTCCCCTCTGGTTGGTTCATGACCAACTGCTCCAAGAAGCATCTAGTTTCATCTAGAAACTTTATCTCCCTGATCCAGTTGATACTGGGGTAATTGAAATCACCCATTATTATTACTGTGTTATAACTTTTGTTAGCTTCCCTGATTTCTTTGAGCGTTTCATCATCCATTTGTTCATTCTGGCGAGGTGGTCGATAGTACACCAACGCTGCCATCGCCTTCCCCTTCCCCTTTTTACATGGAATTTCAATCCATAGAGATTCTACATTGAATTTTGTTTTCTGCAAAACTGTAATCCTTTCTGACTCAATACCCTCTCTAACAGAGTGTGCAACCCCTCAACCAATTTGATCTGCTCTATCATTATGATATAGTTTCTATCCAGTTATCAAAGTGTCCCACTGGTTTTCCTTCTTCCACCATGTCTCTGAGATACCAATCATATCTAAACGCTCATTTAGTGCTATATATTCTAACTCTCCCATCTTATTTTTTAGACTGCTAGCATTTTCATAGAATAATTTTAGAGGCTATATTTTATTCATATTAATCTGGCTATCGGTAGACAGGGGTAATTTGGAATCTTTAAGCTCTGTCTGCTCTGTGCTCAAGGGCATTTGGTCTACTTTTGTCTTTAATGGAACCTCTCTACTGATATGCCCTAACTTCAATCTTTTGCTACTATTCTTCAATGATACATTGTTTCAAACCATGCACTCTTGGGTGACTGTCAGCTGTCCCCTATTATCAGGTTTAAAAGCTGCTCTATCTCCTTTTTAAAGGTTAATGCCAGCAGTCTGGTTCCATTCTGGTTAAGGTGGAGCCCATCATAGAAACATAGAAACATAGAAACATGATGACAGAAAAAGACCACAAGGCCCATCTAGTCTGTCCTTCCATAACAACAACTACAACAGTCCACTTTTTACCTTTAGAGATCCTCTGTGTTGGTCCCATGCTTTTTTGAATTTATTTATTTTTATTTATTTAACAGTTTCTTATATACCGCCCCTTCCAGAGGTCAGGGGCGGTTCACATCGAACAAAAATCAATATACTTCTGTATATTTTACATGGAACTTGTGTTAACTATGTACACGTTTAGTTACATTGAACATGTTTTGAACATTAACTAGAATAACACTATTCAAACTATGTACAGGTCATCACAACATAATTGAGTTACCGGTATTATTTACAATAGAGATATAGCCATTTGTTTGTGTAAATCTTTGTCTGTAGGGTAAGGCAGAGTAGAGTAAGTGTCTTTCTTATGTTTAATCATTTGTTCTGTCTTGAGAACTGTGAATGTGTTTCTGTGATTGTATCGGAGAGGTTTTTTGTTGGTAGGGGATCTCAAAGTGTTTTGTGAAAAGGTGTTTTTAGTTCTTTTTTGAATTGGTGAAGGTCTTTTATTTTGCGGAGGGTTAAAGGGATTTCGTTCCAGAGGGTAGGGGCAGCAAAGGAGAAGGCTCTATCACTTGTCGTTGCTCTGGTCCTTCTGAAATTAGTTTTTATGTTGAGGGAGTGGGTTGCGTTCTGTCTTCGTGTTCTAGTTTCTGATGGGGTTTGTAATAGGGTAGATAGTTGGGAGGGAGAGATGTTATTGAGGAGTTTAAAGGTAGTAAGGAGGATTTTATATTTTATTCGGCTGCTTATGGGGAGCCAATGAAGATCTAGTAGTATTGGGGTCACGTGGTCTGTTAGCTTAGCTTTTGTGACCATCTTGGCACATATGTTTTGTGCTCTTTGGAGGAGGTATATGCTTTTTAGTGGTAGGCCATTTAGAATGCTATTGCAGTAGTCAAAGTGGGGGGTGATGAGGGAGTTGACCACTGATCTAAAGTCATGTGTGTTGAGTAGGGTCTCAGTGTTGTATTGTCTTGAGTTATAGAATATCGTTTTTACTGTATGTTTATGTGTGGGATCATGGTGAGTGAATGGTCCAGAATTATTCCAAGGTATTTTACCTCCTTTTTAATAGGTATTGGTGTGTTATTTATTGTGATTGTGGTAGGGTAGTTGTGGTCCATGTCAGGTTTTCTCGTTATGAACATTGCTTCAGTCTTTTTGAGATTGATGCTTAGGTGGTTGTTTTCAGCCATATGGTGGTCTCATTCATGCATTGGAGTAGTCTATCGTATTTGGGGTTGTTGGTGTTTATGGGGATGGCGAGCATGATATCGTCCGCGTATATGAAATGGTTAATTTCATACTTCTTGAATATGTCTGTAATTGGTTGGAGGTATAAATTGAAGAGGAGGCAGAGAGTGCCGATCCCTGAGGGATACCCTGGCCTTGAGGGAAGGTTTCTGATGTTTCTTTGCCTAATTGTATCTGTATGAGTCTGTTTGAAATGTATGATTTGAACCATTCAAGGACGGTTCCTCCTATTTTTAGGTTTTCAAGTCTGTTGATGAGTGTTTTGTGATTAATGCTGTCAAATGCAGCAGATAGGTCTATGAAGAGGAGGAGGAAACCTTTGCTATTTTCATTAGTACCACGGATGAGGAGGTCTGTCAAGGCGATTAGGAGGGTTTCCACTCCATGGAAGGGGCGGAATCCGAATTGATGCGCATCAAGAAGTTTTTGCTCATCTATGTATTCCTGTAGTTGGAGTTGTATAGTTTTCTATTATTTTAGCGATTAGCGGTATGCTGGCAATTGGTCTGTAGGAGTTGGGGTCCTTTGGGTCAAGTTTATTGTTTTTTATTATGGGACGGATCGAGGAGAGCTTTAGGGTGTTGGGCATGGTTCCTTGTGTGAGGGATTGGTTTATTTATTTATTTATTTATTTATTTATTCAGTTACTGTCCTCATCTCTACCACCTCCACTGGGAGACTATTCCACGGATCCACTACTCTTTCCGTAAAGAAATATTTCCGCATATCACTCCTGAATCTATCTCCCTTCACCCTCATCCCATGTCCCCTCGTCGCAGAACTTGCTTTCAATTGAAAGAGGCTCTCTCCCTGAGCATTTATGCCACAGAGGTATTTAAACATCTCAATCATATCACCTCTATCCTGCCTTTCCTCTAAGGTGTACATATTAAGATCCTTAAGTCTGTCCTCATATGCTTTATAATGAAGACTACTAATCATCTTAGTAGCAACCCTCTGCACCAACTCCATCCTGTTCACATCCTTTTGAAGGTGCGGTCTCCAGAATTGCACACCATACTCCAAATGAGGTCGCACCAAAGACTTATGCAGAGGCATTATCACCTCCTTTTTTCTGCTAGCCATTCCTCTCTGTATGCACCCAAGCATCCTTCTAGCTTTTGCCATCGCCTTTTCTACCTGTTTAGCTACTTTAAGATCATCGGACACAACTACGCCTAGGTCCCGCTCTTCTTTAGTGGACAAAAGTACTTCACCTCCTATGCTGTATTGCTCCCTTGGATTGCTGCAGCCCAAATGCATGACCTTACATTTTTTAACATTAAATCCCAGCTGCCAAATTCTAGACCATTCTTCAAGCTTAGCTAGATCCCTCCTCATGTTATCTACACCTTCCTGGGTGTCTACTTTATTGCAGATTTTGGTATCATCCGCAAAGAGGCAAACCTTACCCGACAGCCCTTCCGCTATATCACTAACAAAGATGTTAAAAAGAATCGGACCAAGGACAGATCCCTGGGGCACACCACTGGTAACATCCTTCTCCTCAGAGTGAACTCCATTTACTTGTACTCTTTGTCGCCTCCCACCCAACCAATTTCTAACCCAAGCAGTAACTTTAGGGTCCATCCCTAGGGTGCTCAGTTTGTTTATAAGTCGCCTGTGAGGAACAGTGTCAAAGGCTTTACTGAAATCTAAATACACCACATCTAGAGCTCTCCCTCGGTCCAACTCCCTGGTCACCCAGTCAAAGAAATCAATCAGATTTGTCTGACAAGACCTGCCTCTGGTGAATCCATGCTGCCTCGGATCCTGTAATCCGCTGGACTCCAGAAACCTCACTATTTTCTCTTTCAACAGCATTTCCATTAACTTACTCAACACTGAAGTTAAACTAACCGGCCTGTAGTTTTCAACCACATCCTTACTTCTGCTTTTGTGTAAAGGCACCACATGAGCCTCTCTCCAGTCCTTTGGCACCACTCCCGACTCCAACGAGGCATTGAAAAGGTCAGTCAGTGGAGTTGCTAGAACGTCCCCAAGTTCCCTCAGTATTCTAGGGTGTATCCCATCCAGTCCCATCGCTTTGTCTACTTTAAGTTGAGCTAGTTTCTCACGAACACAGTCTTCTGAAAATTGTTCAAGATGTCCCTCGCTTCTGTTCTTATTTGTGGGTGTTTTCTGAGGTCCTGCTCCTGGTTCTTCATCTGTGAACACAGAACAAAAATATTTGTTAAGCAATTCCGCTTTATCCTTATCAGCTTCTACATATTCCCCCCCATACCCTTGAGTCTGACAATACCACTTTTGCCCTTCCTCTTCTCACTAATATATCTGAAAAACGTCTTATCCCCCCATTTTATTGCATTGGCTATTTCCTCCTCCTTTTGAATCTTTGCCTTCTTGACTACTTTGCTAGCTTCTCTAAGTTTTTCCAAATACAGATGCCTGTCTTCCTCTCTCTGTGATCTCTTGTATTTCATGAAGGCCTCCCTCTTTTTCTTCACTTTTTCAGCTACATCCCTTCGAAACAGCCCTTCCTTTCCCCCAGAATGTTCCTCAGTTCCTAACAAACCCAAATCCCTCATCTTTGCACCATTGTCTCATCCACACATTGAGACACCAGAGCTCTGCCTACCTCTTTGATCCTGCGCGTGGAACAGGAAGCATTTCGGATAATGCTACACTGGAAGTTCTGGATTTCAACTTCCTACCTAAAAGCCTACATTTAGCCTCCAGAACCTCCCTACCACACTTTTCTATGTCATTGGTACCGACATGTATCAAGATAGCAGACTCCTCCCCAGCACTAAGACCTTTCTAGGTGGCGCATGAGGTCCGCTACCTTTGCACCATGCAGGCATGTTACCAGGCGATCCTCGCATCCACCAACCACCCAGCTATCTACCCTAATGATCGAATAAGCAACTATAATGGCTGTTCTAACCCTTCTCTCATGGGCACATGGCTCTGGAGAAACCTCCTCGGTGTGAGAGGGTTTTAAATCACCTGGAGGACAGGTCCTAGCTACAGGATCACTTCCTACCACACCAGGGTGATGCTCTCCTGACACATGGCCTCTCTCTTCCATGGCAACAGGGTAGTAGTAGTAGTAATAGTAGTAGTATTAACAGCTAACATGGTGCCATGACAGGTAGCATTCTTGAATTTTGGCTCTAAATGTCCATGGCACATTAGAGTTGCAAGTGGGAAGGTTAGGGTTAGACAGTGGGTTGGGCAAGTGCTGCACTAGCAGCATGTCCATGCTACCTATATGATGAGATAGTAGTGCAAGTGCACTCACTACCACCTCCATAGGCGACATTGAGTGCTCCTGCCATGATCTTAGGGTACTGCCCCCCTAAATAGAGTCTAGAGTGCAGCACCTCGTGATGCTTGCCTTTTTATTTGGGCCATTAGACAGGGCAGGAGTGTATAGGATTGCTCCTGCCTCATTCTTCCACTACACTAGCAAGGATTTTGAGATATGTGTGCTGAGGCCCAGGGGGGTAGGGGTTCCAGGGCCCCCTCTTGATAGCTGGTTAGCCAGGAAGTATTTTTTGTGCTGGGAGAGGGAGAGGGTCCATGGGGCTCCCCACGTCTTCAAGTGGCTAGTCAGCACATTTTTTACGAGGGGTACACTGATCATGACAGGGCGGCTCCAATGGGGATCAGGAGCTGTCCAGGGGAGATCAATGCTGAACGGGGAAACACAGATTTAATTTTTATATTGTCAGTGCTGCAGATCACTGCAGCACTGGCAATATTGGGAGGAGCACAAACATGGCAGTTAGGGGGGCATGGTAGTAATTGTGGTATAGAGATGCTGACAACTCTGTGCACCTAATTATTACCATCCCTCCCCATGGATTTACAGCGAAGATCTCTAAGGTAAATCCAAACCTCCATGGTCTCTGCATTACCTCCCCTGGGAATGCCCCCTGCAGATACTGAAAAGATTTTCTGCATATTGCGCAGTTCAGGCCGTTAATGCACTGCTTAGCAGCCAGATCTTACACAGTTTAGTAGACATACCTTAACTGTAGGGGGATGGATGCACACACACATGAAATTACCATGGATCTCCCACACTGGCAATTTGACTCACACTCATATTATTAGCGAGGGCTTTAGTAAACATGCCCCTTAACATCTTGGATATTGAATTGGGGAGGCTATGTGCCACTGCAGAGCATAGCCCTGCTTGCCAACCCTTAACCCCAGATATTCAATGCCATGGTGATGGCATTGAATATCCGGGGTCGATGCACATTCCCCGGAGCCGCCAAAGCTAACTGTTTAGCGATGATATTGCACTGCTACCCAGTTAGCTTCCGTGGGTAAAACTAGGCCAGCTTTTGCTACACTGATCGCTAACTGGATAGTGGTGCAATATCGCCACTACCTGGTTAGCGACAGTCTCTGCCTTCCCTCCACCCTGGAATGCTGCCAATATTCCCCGATGCTAACTGCATAGCATTGGGGTGTGTAGCGGGGTTAGAAGTGCATATTCAACCATGTAAGTTGCATTGAATATCCCAATTTAAGGCATTTACATGGTTTACTGGGCTGTAAACTGTTTAAATGTCTTTTGAATATTGGGCTCTTAGAGATTATTACTAGGCAACAATGATAAGTGATGTTCAAATGTGGGTCAAACTTGTAAAAAAGTGCTGGTTAAATAGAAAAATATTTCCTAGGAAGGGATTAGCTGTGAAATGCTTTAATGTATTGTATCTTATTCCTTAGAACTTGTGGCATTAGATTTCGTAGTATTAGAACAGAACTCAAAAGGGAAGGAGAATGTTATTTTTATAACATATTTACTAGAATTACTTTCACAATACCGGATACAAACCACACTGCCTGTACCATAGTGCAGACATTAGCATAAAAGATAAGGGACAGAATTTCATATCTATAGCCATCAGATACCTCTGTAGAATCTTCAAAATGTAGGACAGATCCATGCCATCTCCAGGAAAATTCATGCTGTGAGTAATTTAGCGATTTAATAGAATCATGCATGATAGGTTTAAAACATTCCAAGCAGAAAAGAAATAGAGATGGGTAGAACATCTCAGTTAAGTTTTGCTTTTAATAGTCATGTACAGGCCTCCACAGGTTATTGGCCTTTCTTCTTGCTGTTTGGAAGAAATTTTAGACTAATTTGGGACCTGCAAACTAAAACTGTAGCAGAAGAGGTGAAAGAAATACTTGATGAATGAGTCTAAATAACTAAATAATCCGCAGGCTTCCCCGACATCTTTAGGTCAGGTTGGTGAGTCAAGCACTGAAGCTGTGTTTGGTTTGCTGACTCGAGGGGGAGTCAACTATGCCGATACGGGAACTGTTTCATTGGACCATCACACGGGCTGCAGGAGTTTCGGAGGAGTTTTCAGAGCAGAACTTGGTTCTCACAGGTGCAGCAACAGAGGTTGTTTGCTATATTTTTTCTATGGAAGAGCAGGACTCCGAACCTCCATCGGGTCAGCAACCAAGTACCTTTCACAGCTGAGTTTCTCCTTGAGGCATCCTGTTGTTTTTTTCTTTAGAGACAATATGGCAAGCTATTTCTGATTTGGACTTTGCCCTGACACCAACCATTGATTGGATCAGCGAGTAACAAAGGTTGAGAAAAAAGTTCAGGGACTGAAGTCTTCTGTTCCTTGTTTTGAAGAACACTGGGTAATTGCAAGTTCAGAGACACTTTTGGTAAAGGATAATATCCTTTTATGTAGTAAGATGGAGGCTTTGGAAAATGTTGCCAGGCAGTTTAAAATTAGGATAGTTAACTTTCACAGGGTGCCTCTCATCTTTCCATGGAAAACAATACTAGGTGGAAATCTTGAAGGCTCCCCCTGACTCTATTCCTCCTATTTCCAAAATATATTAATTGCCTGCTGGGAAACTCCGTCAGGAGAAGACACAGGTTCGTGCTGTTGCTATGGATGTTCTTGATATCTCCACAGTTTTGGAGTTCTCAGACTCCAATATTGCAAGATCTGCTACCCTGTTAGTGACTTTTAATCTCTCATCGCACCGGGATTGGCTCATGCAATTATTTTTTTGTCATAAAGATGAATTATTTCTTGCCCATAAAATTCATATATACCCAGATATCTCAAGAAAAGCACAGAAGTGGAGAAGAAGATTCCTGCTGCTGAGGCCTTATGTTTTGTAACTCGGGCTCTGTTCTTCTGGAAGTTCCGATGTAAATGTATTGTTAAGTATAAATCAGCTAGATATGTATTTCAATTAACTTCCTTTGTTTCAGCCCAGCAGGCCTTGTCTAGCTCCGTTTAGGTTAGGACAGCTAATGATCCATATTATATGAGTTTGCTGCCCACAGCCTTCATTCACTTTTTCAGGTTGATTCTATATGAATATTTCCTTTGTTTATAGTAACTCTGGTAACCCGGAGGCCCTCCTCGCCTCCATCACCAGTCTTAGCATCCCACAATAATATTCCCCCACAAATTCACAAACAACTGTAGTTTGGTACAAACATTTGGTCGCAGCTTTATGTACACCTGTAACACCCGGCCCACCCCGGGCCTGAATATACAACCATCCCACCTCCCCCCGCCCCCACCCCCCCTTGCCGGAGGATGCCCCCCCACCCGCCATCTTAGTAGCAAGGCGGAGCATCCTCCGCCCCCCCACCCCCCCCCCCCTGCCTCGCCCTACTAGGAGCAAAGGCCGGCTCCCCCCCCCCCGCTACCGGGCCGAGCCCCCCCACCGGGCTGTCTCGCCCCCCCCCGAGGAGCACTGCGCCCCCACTGCTCGTAAACCAGTTCAAGCCCGCGCCGCTCCTGCGAGCGCTGGCTCTGTACCCCGCCCCCGCCAGCTGCAACATTTCGAAACCACCTCCATAATGGGTGGGAGGGCGGGAACGCGTCCGTTTCCCGAGGAGCCGCGGCCAGAAGGAGACGGCCACGCGGCTCCTCGCAGACACTGCACCGCCCCCCCTCTTCAGCCCGCGGCCAATGAAATCGCTCCGCCATCATGACGGAGCGATTTCGGATGCCGCGAGCATGGCCTCCTCTCACTCACCCCCCCCCCCCCCCGCTCCCCGTCACATGCTGGAGGCCGAGGCCGGGCCCGGGCCCAGGTTACTGACGGCCGCGGGACCCGGCCCGCGGCCTCGAGCATTGATTTGGATTGGCCCCTTATATTGTGGGCTTTTCTTCATATTGGCATATAATTTCTCCATATATTATTTATTTTCCATTTTTTCTTTTTTTCTCTCTGCATGTTGGACTTTTTCTATACAAGTATTACTGCTTGAGAAGTTCTAAAATTCATTAAAAATTTAAAAAAAAGAAAAAAAAAGGAGACTAGTGTGTCAGATGGGATTAATGAAGACAACATACGCCTTCAGTCAGATCTAACAGGGAAATGTTTCAAACTGCTTGACGGAAAACTATGCATTTTATTTTGGAGTTGGTTACTTTATATCTCTGGAGAAAGATAAGGTGGCATATAATAAGTACTTGTAAAACTACTTTTGATAGATAATTGGTCATTATTGTACTATATACTTTTCTCATTTATGGATAACTCTATTCTAGACTGATGTACTATAATTTCCTTTTAATGTTTTCTTTGAGAATAATTTTTGTGAGACATTCCAGGAAAGCCAGTTGTAGAATAATCCAGCTGGCTGATTTTATTAGAGCTTGATATAGAATAAAGCTATCAGAAAGCATGGAAATAATCAGAATGCAGGAGAGACTGATTGCTTGCTTTGGGAATAATATTAGTATAAAGCTGAGGGGGAATGTGAATGGGTAAAAAAAATGAATAAACATTTCCGTATTAGTGCCACTGTACAGGTCATTGGTGAGGCTTCCCTTGGAGTACTGTGTTTAGTTTTAGAGACCCTATCTTGCAAAGGATGTAGAAAGACTTGAAACTGTTCAGAGGAGGACAACCAAAATGATATGAAGGCCTAAATATGTATACCCTAGAGAAGAGGAGGGACGGGGATATGTGATACAGATGTTAAATACTCAAAGGGTATTAATGAATATGTTTTTTTCAAAGACATGAAAGTTGGAAAACTAGAGCACATGAAATGAAGCCACAGGGAGATAAACTTAAAAGCAATATCAGGAAATACTTTTTCATGGAAAGGGTGATGGATGCCTGGAATGTTCTCCCAAAGGCGGTGGTAGGAGCAAAAACGGTAATGGAATTAAAAAAGGAATGGGGCAGGCACAAATATTACTATACAGCAAGAGGATGGAATCAAAGCAATGTAAGTAACTTCATAAATAGAGAGGGGTAACCTGCCTGGAGCAGCAGGTACAACTTTAATCAAAGGCATAGAGGGGTAGCAACCTGCATGTGTAGCAGCAAAGCGCAGACAAACCAATAATACCAGGAGTCTGTTCAGAAGGTCCAAATCATTTATTTCTGCACAAGTCTCGAACCAGTCAATTTCAAAATGGCTGAGCAAAGTTTTCAAGCATTACAACAACTTTTATAGACTTCTGTTCCATTCTAGGTATAGAAAAACATTTCATTGGTCCCGGTAACCTCCCGTACCTCCTGTACCCCTTCCATTGGTCCCGGTACTGATAAGTTTATCCAATTATGTCCCTTCTGTGGGCATGACACCTGCATACCCCCCTTCTAGTCCCAATTACAATGGCCAGTTCATCAACTTGTTACTTTCACACTCTCAAGGCCATAGAACCAATTTGTGCATGCAGAGGAGCAGGGCTCTGCAACTCATCTGTCAGCACTCCCAATTATTTCTTTGCAGATGTACTTTTTCTTATCAGTAACTTTTAAACATGTCTTTCTGTATTTTTCCATTTTTCAGCTCTGCAGTTCTGCCTACCTAAGCTAATTCAATACTTCTACTGAGTTCTATCTTACAATAGCAGCATATTGGGGGATGTGCAATCCTATATGCCTCTCCACAGGCCTCATTTACAGGTCAAGCTAGCCATGCTGGCCTGCTTATGTCAGACACCGTGGGTCACAGGCCTTCACCTGCCACATTCCCCCCTTTGATTAATCTCACCCTATTACTCAATAAGGTGTGAGAATTAAATCACCTTTAGAAGAATCACATCATGATTGAAGGATTTCGACTAGGACTAGCTTTGTATAAAGCCATTATTTTAGTGGCGGTCTTCCGCTCTACTGTACTATCAATAGTGTTATGAATGGAACGCATACAACATGGGATTAAACATGGTAATAAAAAGATAACAGCAACAAGGATTAGTACTAAAACAATGAAAGTCTTAAATCCTCCCACCCATGAAAAGAGGTTAGCAAACCAGTTAGGAAATTTCAATGAGTGCCAAGTCTGTACTGGCACATAAGCATGTCTTTGCATATCTTTAGCAATTTCTTCAACTACTTGACCCTTATCATCTATTTTCAAACAGCAATTAGTTAAATTCAGTTTACCACATACTCCTCCTTCAGCTGCTAACAAATAATCAAGTGCTAAGCGGTTCTGGCATATAGCAGTGCGCATCTGAGTACTTTGTCTAGCTAAGAGCGTAAGAGCATGACTAGTTTCATTAGTTATTATTTCAACTACTGCTTGTAAGCGAATAATACGATTAATCATATAGATTGGGGTACGATAACCATACATACCATCATCATTCCAAGTGGCAGGTCCATAATACTCAATGATTCTTTCTGGTGGCCAATCATCACCTTGCCACTTCTTCCACTTGCCTATCTGTAAGGCTTCTCTTTTCTGTCTTAATGCTCTCTTGTGTCGGTGGGTAGTGTATACAGGGTATCCTAATTGTTCTCCATGTTCAGTGTTTAAAAGAAAGAAAGAAGGTCTGATGGTTCCTAAGACACATGCTCCTCCCCAGTGTGGCGGAAGTTGTGCATATGCTCGGTTTCCACAGATCCAATATAGGCCAGGTGGGGATTGCCAGGCTTGGACTTTGGCAAGGTTAGCCCATAGACCAGCAAGTTCAGGAAATCTGGCTAATGGGTTAGGAGGTTCAGGATGTCTGATTCCTGACCACCATGCTGTCTTTTTGGTCGTGGCATTATAGTACTTCTGGCTAAGACAGACCAGCTGTCCTACCTTCTGGGTGAACTGGGGTCCAGTTCTGGCATAGCAAAGACGTCCAACGATTGAGTGCGCTAACACCCATTCACTGGTAGCCTTGTGTAATTCAGTCTGATTGTAAACCATAGAATAATTCAATTCTTGGGCTTCCCATGGCCATTGGTCTCCCATTTGGGTTCCGCCACAAAAATAGCAATCTGAGATCTTAAGACTAGATACTACTGCTCCGGCTAATTCTAGAAATAAATTCTGTGAGGGGTGAGGGATCTCAAACTTATTTACATGCATAGCTTCATAAAAGGTATTATGAATATGATATTTAGATGACTTGTGGGCTTGGGTATTCAATCTGATATACACAATGGTCCCTGGATCTATTGCTCCTCCAGCAATACGTAAACCAAACTTGTATCCTTGTTTCCATGCATGGGGATTGTGTATACGTAAGTGTAAGGGGTTGCAAGCATCTTTCTGACATTTATCATTTGTGGTTGGCTTGGTTAAAGTAGCCATTCGTTTATCTATTTTCTCATCAGTTATACCAGTGTTCCAGGTAGCATAAAAAACACATCCCCAATACGGGCAATAGTAGTCTGCCGCTGTTGCAGTACTATAGCCTGATCCCGTTTTACCTGTACACTTCCACCAATTTGTGGCACCTTCTGGACACATATACTTATGGTCATTTCGATACGCTTTTTCCCATGTACCACAGGTGGAATGACTATCTCTATTAATGGCATTACATGCATCAAAATTCAAAACAGCAGGTTTAGTAATGTCTTTAAGTGGTGGCGTAGCAGCTAGTATAGGTCCATCTGCATCCTTCCATCGTATTTCCAACGTGTAATAGGATGGATTCTGATGTGGATTATAGCATGCTTTAATTTTGCCATGAGTGCAAACATTCAGTTCAGTGGTGTTATAGACACACCTAGTCACTGTTCCCTTGCAGGTATAGTAAGAATGATAAAGCAAAGTCTGAGTCACTTTCAGTCCAGTTCTAGTAGAAGTAATGCAAGCAGTGCATGGAGGCAAAGCATAAGTCTGTTCAAAACCTCCAAAGAAGGCAACCAAAGCAAAGCAAAAACAAAGATACATGTTGATGTTGATTGGAGTTCTTCTGAATCCTCAGCTTGCTGATCTTGATCACGACGGTCTTTTATTCTTCGTCCCGTTTGCTAATGAAGCAATTTAACGGGTGCTGAGTGTTGATTGAAGATCCTCAAGATGTCCATCACACCTCAACCAACTTAGCAATTCAGTTGGTTTTTGAAGTATGGTTCAATATAGTATCAAAGTAGTGCGCAAAATCGCACGCAGATTGGGTTCGTTGAAACAAAGCTGTTGCTGCATGGAAAACAGCAATCCTCTTCGAAAGACTTGGCTACTGCAAAGCACTTGTGATGAAGTGTCTAAGCTGCTGGTTGCCGTCTCAGAGTAACTCGCAAGGGTGCATCAAGATGCTATTCTGCTGTCCACTGCTCTGGTTCAGGATCGGCGGCGGGCTTGACTCTGCTGTGGTGGATCCAGGCATCGATCTCGGCTACCTTTACTGCAGTTGGGGTAGACAGGATGACGGTGTACGGTCCCTTCCAATGGGGTTCCAACGGTGTCTTCTTCCAATCTTTGATCCACACCGAAGTACCAGGCTGATAGGGATGCAAGGGTTCCGTCAAGTTGATAGGCAACTGGTCTTGGATCCACGTATGGAGAGTCTGCAGAACAAAACTAAGAGCTAGGAGTTCTTGTCTGGTTACTTCTGAACCAATCTGGGCTAGACTTCCTTTGACTCCCTGCACTATTGGTGGGGGTTTACCATACAGAACTTCAAAAGGGGAAAATCCTGTTGACTTTACAGGGGCTGAGCGTATTCTGAGTAAAGCTATGGGGAGCACTTGGGGCCACTTCAAGTGTGTCTCCTGACAAAGCTTGGACATTTGGGCTTTTAGGGTATGATTCATTCGCTCATCTTTCCCTGAACTCTGGGGTCTGTATGCAGTGTGGAGTTTCCATTGTATCTGCAAGGCTTTAGCTAACTGTTGAGTAACTTGGGAGACAAATTAGGGTCCATTGTCTGACCCTATTACTGCTGGAATTCCGAATCTAGGGACAATCTCTCTCATTAAGACTTTGGTAACTTCTCGGGCTTTCTCAGTTCTGGTTGGGAAGGCTTCTACCCACCCAGAGAAAGTACAAACTAATACTAATAGGTAATGGTATCCATTGGCTTTTGGCATTTCAGTAAAATCAACTTGGAGGTTGTGCATGGGGGTAACACCTCCTGACTGAACTCGGGGTGCCGTTATAAGGCCTTGCTTGGCATTATTTTTGGCACAGGTTAGGCATTGACGTGCTACTGAGGCTGATATGGTTGTCATCAAAGGGATGTAAAAATGTGGTCTGAGTGCTTTCTCCATAGCACTCTTCCCATAGTGGGTGGCTTCGTGGAAAGCTTTGACAAAGGATGGTCCTAACAGTTCAGGAATTACTATTCGTCCAGGAGGTTGACTGCCCTCTTCTGGTGGCAGCTCAATCCATCCATCTTTCAGTATTCCATCTTCTCTGTTACAGTAGTAATCCAATTCTTTGGTGGTATATCGTGGGGTCCATAGATTCAAAGGTACTGGAAACAATGCTGCTTGCATTGGCATAGCTTGTGGGGCAATCTGTCCTGTCATAGCTGCTTGTCGTGCTGAGGCATCTGCAAATCTATTTCCTCGGGCAACTTCTCCTTTTCCTGCTTGATGTCCTCTACCATGCATGACAGCTACACGTGTTGGGGCCCAAACTGCATCAAGTAACATCAATATCTCGGGACCATACTTGACTGATTTTCCTCCGGATGTGATGAGTCCTCTTTCTTTATAGAGAGCTCCATGGGCATGCAAGGTAGTGAAGGCATATTTGGAATCTGTATATACATTCAGCACAAGTTTTTCTCCTAACAACAATGCTCTGGTAAGTGCTATCAATTCGGCTTTCTGGGCTGATGTGCCTGAGGCTAGAGCTGATGATTCATCTACTTCGTGTTGAGTGACGACTGCATATCCGGCACAGCGTCGTCCATCAAGGATGAGACTGCTCCCATCAACATAATAGATTTGGTCAGGGTTGTCTATGGGCACATCTGTCAAGTCAGGTCGACTGGAGAACACAGTTTCCATGACTTCGATACAGTCATGTTCTGGGAGTTCTTCACTGATAGGTATCAAGGTGGCTGGATTCAGGGCATGGCTCACTTCAAGTTGTATCTGTGGGTTTTCACATAACATGCTCTGGTACTTCAACATTCGGGAATTGGTGAGCCAATAATTTGCTTTCTGTTCCATAAGGGCAAGGACTGCATGTGGCACAGTGACTCGTATGTTCTGTCCTAGTGTGAGTTTGTCTGCTTCACTCACTAGTAGCGCTGTAGCTGCAACTGCTCTCAAGCAAGGTGGCCATCCTTTGGCCACTGGGTCCAATTGTTTCGATAGGTATGCTACAGGTCACTCCCAATTTCCCAATTTCTGAGTCAACATGCCCAGGGCATTTCCCTGTACTTCATGTACAAACAAGTGGAAAGGCTTGTGGACATCTGGTAGTCCAAGTGCTGGTGATGACATCAATTCTTCCTTTAACGTCTTGAAGGCTGAATCCTGCTCAAGTCCCCACTCCAGTGGCGACTTTTCTTCTCCTTTTGTGGCTTCATACAGTGGTTTGGCAATTTGGGCAAAGTTAGGTATCCAGATTCGGCAATATCCTGCCGCTCCCAGAAAGGCTCTGACTTGCTTTCTGGTTGTTGGAGTTGGAATTCTGCATACTGCTTCCTTTCTTTCTCTGCCTAATCTTCTGCTTCCTTGGGCAATACGAAAACCCAAGTATTTCACTTCTTTTTGGCATAGCTGTGCTTTGGCTCTGGAAACTTTGTATCCAGCTTCATCTAGTAACTGCAAGAGGTCTTTGGTGGCTAGTATACATTCACTTTCTGATATGGCAGCTATCAACAGATCATCCACGTATTGGAGAAGCACTCTCTTCCCCGGGGCTACTGGATAGCTTGAAAGGTCTTGATTCAGTGCAGCACTAAAGATGGTAGGCGAATTCTTGAATCCTTGGGGTAATCTTGTCCAGGTGAGCTGGCCCCCTCTTCCAGAGATGGGGTCCTGCCATTCGAATGCAAACAATATTTGGCTTACAGGGGCTAATCTTATGCAAAAGAATGCATCTTTCAAATCCAGTACAGTGAAATGGGTAGCTTCAGCGGGTATCAGTCCTAGAAGAGTGTAAGGATTAGGTACAACTGGATGTATGGGTTCAACTGCATCATTTACTCTTCTCAAATCTTGTACTGGGCGATAATCATCTGTCCCAGGTTTCTTTACTGGCAAAAGTGGAGTGTTCCATGGGGATTGACATACTTTTAGTAGGCCATACTCGAGCAATCTTTGTAGGTGGCGATGAATGCCTTCAATTGCAGTTCTTGGGAGAGGGTACTGTTTGACGTGCACTGGTGTAGCACTAGGCTTGAGGGTTACAATCACTGGAGCTATATGCTTGGCTAGGCCTGGGGGACTGCCTTCTGCCCATACTCCAGGTGGTGCATCGATGTTCTTTAAAGTTTGTTCAAAATAGGTATCTTGGATGGAGTCATCAACGTAATACCTCCATTCTTCTTCTCGGGGCACTGTCAGCAGCATTACTCCTGCTGGTTTGGCTTGGGAATTTACTGTCATTTGCATTTCTCCTTGTTCAGAGAAAGATATCTGTGCTTGAAGCTTGGCTAGCATATCTCGTCCCAGTAGTGGCACTGGACATTCGGGCATGTAAAGGAATTGATGAGTTACTTGCTGTCCTCCTAGACTGCATATTCGATTCTGAAGAAAAGACTTTGTGGCTTTGGCACCAGTTGCTCCTATAATGGTGACTGCTTTTGTAGTAAATGGGGCTATCTTTTTGTCTATTACTGAATGTTGTGCTCCAGTATCAACCATAAAGTCCATAATTTGGTCTCCTATTTGTATTCCGACCATAGGCTCCTGGAGACCTAAAGCAAACTTGGAGCCCGGTCTGTCCTAATCCACGTCATTCTCATCATGGGCTGGTGTGGCCAATGCTTGAATGGCTCCTCCTCCTCTCTCTCGCTGGAATTGTTCTCGATTGGCTCCTCCTCGGCTTCGGGGATAGCCTCGTCTTTCTTCTCGCCACTGATGATCGTTGTCGTCATCTTGCTGGGCGTCTGCAAGTTGCGGGCACGTATCTCTCCAATGTCCTTCTTCTCTGCAATAGGCGCATTGGTTCACGCCTAGTCTCTGGGTCCGGCCTCCGCCTTGACCCTGCCCTCTTCCTCTGCTCCTTCGACTAGGGACACCTCCCCTTTTCTGTTCAACTATGGCCGCAGCCAAAAAATCAGCTTTCTTCTTCATCTTTCTATCACATTCTCTCTGTCTTTCATTATCACGATTCACATACACTTTATGAGCGACTTCCAATAACTGTGTTGCATTCATGCCCGCAAACCCTTCTAATTTCTGTAATTTACGTCTAATGTCTGGTTGAGACTGGTTTACAAAAGCAGAATTCACCATACATAAACTTCCTGGTGCCTCGGGATCATAGGGAGTATACATTCTGTATGCTTCAGTTAATCTTTCATGAAAATCTGCTGGGCTCTCATCTATACCTTGGATAACTCCTGCAACTTTGGAAAGGTTCATAGCTTTTTGGCCACCCCTTTTCAGGCCTTGTAAAAAGCCTTGGCGAAAACGGGCTAGGGCTGTGGATCCTTCATCTGTATTTGGATCCCAATGGGGGTCTTCATTCGTGAATTCTCTCTGAGCTGCTTCCCGACAGTCTATTATATTCTGCCCCTGTCTCGGAGCTACAGGGTTATCTGCCATCCACTCAATAGCTGCTTTTCTAATTCTTGCTCGTTCTTCTGTCGTGAATAGGGTGGTCAGGAGCTGGCGGCAATCTGGCCAAGTGGGTTGGTGAGTTTCCATAATAGTAGTTACTAATTCTGTCAGCTCCTGGGGCTTACTAGTGTAGGAGGCATAATGCGACCTCCAATTTAATAAATCAGTTGTAGAGAAAGGGATATACACATAAGTTAGGGGTCCCGCTACCACTTCATCATTATCATTCTTTACGGGCACTCCCGGGACTTGCCGTAAGGGAAACATTTTGGCTGCCGTAGGTGTCTTTTGGGATCTAAGGGTTATTGTCGTAATTGCTTTTGAAGGGGTCACTTTCTTTTTCTCAACAGGTTTCGCTTTGGGTTTATCTTTTGCTGGTTTACTAGTAGTAGCAATTACTTGTACACTGTCTTCCTCGTCTGGGGGATTCTCTTTTTCTCCTTCTTCTACCTCTGCTTCTGGCTCACTTTTTATGTCCTCCTCTTCTCTTTCAGCTAATTCCTCCTCTTCCTCCTCTCCGGGAGGTGGATCAGGGGTAGGGTCCCGCTCCGGCTCCGGCCGTCTCTGGGGTTCTGGGGCAGGACGCCGGGCTACTCTTATTGGACCTGGGGTTCGGGGCTGCCTGAGAATTATTTCTGGGGAATCAGGATCTACCAGGATGGGCTTCTTTCTGGCTTTCTTATCCTGCTCTTTCATTTTGGGCTGTTCCGCTTTCTGTCTAGAATCTGTTTTCGCTAACATTATTCTGCACTGTTCCTCATAACAGCGCTGTGCCCAGGGGGGCGGATCTTCACAAATACTTAACCAGGAATCTATATAGGGGTACTGATCGGGGTGCGCTATCCGCACTCTACGATGTATTGACTGAATAATCTCTACATTGAACGTTCCCTCTCGGGGCCAGATGGGGTCTAGATCGGGCCACTCCCTAGTACACAAAATCTGCAAACGGGCTGCTGTCATTTTAATACCATAATCTCCTGAATATCCCTCTTTAAAATGTGCGATCATACATTCTAATGGAGTGTTTCTAGTAGACCCCGCCCCTCCCATTTCGATGTGTGCGCGCAACAACAGACAGAAGGGAAAAGGAGGGCGGACCGTGGGTAAGGGGTCCTCACGGTCCTGGAAACGTATAAGGAATACAAATAACAAGACAAGACGACAATCGCTTCCCCCTTTTCGCGACCTGAACGCGGTCGCCCGGTCAGGAAATGCGCTACTCAGGGGTCCGCCTTCACTTGGTCCGTGCTGCCAGACCTCTCATTCACACTTCGTTCACACAATCATGCTAGCAACGTATCCCAGAATGCATTCGTTTCTATCTATTCTGACTAGTCTTTTCCCAATTACAAAAAGGATGGGGGTTTCACCCGGCGAATTCCCATGCGGGGTTACTCGGCCCTTCCTTGAGAGGTGATCATGCTCTCTTACCAATTCCCAATATCTCGAGATTACAAATTCCAAATTCCAAGTTCCAATGGCAGTACTGCGCTTTCTATTTCTGTCTAGACCCAAATCAAAACTATACTCACCGGATCCGGTCCTCAAACTTCCCAAGCAGGCGCATGAGTTGGACCTCGGACTCCCCTCACTCGGGTTCGAGGCATTGACTCCAGCCGGGCTCGTCACCCGCCGAGGTCCGACCAGCTCCCTCCGATACAAGGGACCGGTGGCGCCAGGGAGCAGCCCTCGTCGGAAGGGCGTGATCCCGGCAGGACCAAGCCTATAGAGGCGGAAAGTCGTGGTATATTGCCCTATATACACTTTGATTCCACAACTTCCCGGCCAACGCACCAAGAATATGTAGCAGCAAAGCGCAGACAAACCAATAATACCAGGAGTCTGTTCAGAAGGTCCAAATCATTTATTTGTGCACAAGTCTCGAACCAGTCAATTTCAAAATGGCTGAGCAAAGTTTTCAAGCATTACAACAACTTTTATAGACTTCTGTTCCATTCTAGGTATAGAAAAACATTTCATTGGTCCCAGTAACCTTCCGTACCTCCCGTACCCCTTCCATTGGTCCCGGTACTGATAAGTTTATCCAATTATGTCCCTTCTGTGGGCATGACACCTGCATACCCCCCTTCTAGTCCCAATTACAATGGCCAGTTCATCAACTTGTTACTTTCACACTCTCAAGGCCATAGAACCAATTTGTGCATGCAGAGGAGCAGGGCTCTGCAACTCATCTGTCAGCACTCCCAATTATTTCTTTGCAGATGTACTTTTTCTTATCAGTAACTTTTAAACATGTCTTTCTGTATTTTTCCATCTTTCAGCTCTGCAGTTCTGCCTACCTAAGCTAATTCAATACTTCTACTGAGTTCTATCTTACAATAGCAGCATATTGGGGGATGTGCAATCCTATATGCCTCTCCACAGGCCTCATTTACAGGTCAAGCTAGCCATGCTGGCCTGCTTATGTCAGACACCGTGGGTCACAGGCCTTCACCTGCCACACATGGAGTGGCAAGTGTCACTCTACTACTCTGGCCGCCTTAGTGGGTAGACTAGATGGACCATGCTGGTCTTTATCTGCTGTCATTTACTTTGTTACTGTGGTGACTACCAGAGGGGCTTCACTCTTTAATAGAGAACTTTGTCCAGAAGGCAGTCCTGTCCTGTTGCTGTTGGAGTTGGAAAAAAGAGCAGCAAGAGGTTATCTAACATAGTCCTGCAGTAAGAGGGTGGAGATGAGAGGCTGGACATGAGTGCAGTTGAGATAGGTTGTGTACTCTGAAGTAATCAGGCTACTACTGTATTGGGGAGCTAGATCCACAGAAGCCTGAGGAGAGAAGGAAGAAGACAGGTTCTCACCAGCACTAATGGAGCATACACCCATAAGTTAACCATGGAGTGATACAAGGAACCTGAGGGTAAACAGGCATCTCTGGTTCCCCATATACATAACATCTTTCAAACTCCAGAGGGAGGCTCTCCTTGGAATGATGCAAGAACTACACCAAGCATTAGCAGTAAATTTGAGAGACCAAGATCATACTCTATATACCCTGGCATAGAAGTGAGGGTCACGGCTGTTATAGTATATGCAAAACTCACCCATTTGGAGAAACTGCCCTGAGAAAAAAGTTCCGCCACTCAACATGAAATAACTAAGAAGGAGATTCATGCTGAGAGTGGAACATTCTTGTGGATAACAGACCATTCTATTTTTGTTACTGCAGGAGTGGTAGCTTCATTAAGGGACATCTGTGACAGGATGCATGGTATAAAGTAAAAGGGGTTTTAGAAATAGCCCTGACCCAAAAGAGCTAAAATATGGTCATTGATTGGCACAAGAAGTTGTCTCCAATGCTGAAGGAAAATCTAGGTTTAAGTAGGAGAAGTGGAGTTTTATGGTTGGAGTGATACTAATAAGAATTGAGCTGATGTATGAAAAGAAATGCAAATGTTAACTGTCCTTAGTTTGAATGTGAATTAAGTATGACAGAAAATAAAATCAGTGGGATTGATAGAAAAAGCTGAGCAGCTGAGAGTAGATAATATATAGGAGGACTGATACCAAATCCACTTGCAAATTGTAAGAGTCTTGCTTAAATAACCAGCAAATACCTTGCTTAAGCAGCATTTATGGAGTGGGACCCAAGACGGCTGCTGAATATGCTTGCTGAACAGTCTTTGTTTGCTGATGCCGAAACATAAGGGGAAGCTTCGGGGGATTACCCCCCAACAATCACAGTTCCCTTCACTTTTTCCCTCAGTTGGTCTAATGGATTCCTTTTTGCAGCCACGCTCGGAACACTTGAAGGAAACTGGGGGAAAATGCCTGGCTGTGTCAGCGCTGGGACTGGGTAGTTCGGCATCGTCCTCAAGCTGTGATCTTACCCCGGATCTACAGCTCCCACTTGCTATTCCTGCTGATTTTCTGTGCTTGAACTTGCCTGAGGTATTAGGTCCTCATGCTGGAAGTGCTTTCAGTGGAGGTGGGCCCTGGGAGACCTTTTATGGCCATTGCCATGGAAGAAAGGGCAGGACTTCGAGACTCCCAAAGAAGCAAGTCGGCGGAGCAGGAGCCAGGTGCTCTGGTGAGACCTGTTGTGACTAAGATTGAACAAACTGCTATGGCTCCCTTCTCTTTGGTAAAACCACATAATATTACTTTGGACTCAATTTGGATAACACTTACAAAACTCGGTGAGTGTTTAGTTGCTCAAACAAACAACACTTTACAGCTTATTCGTGTCAATGCAGGGATGGTGCAGAACTGTATGGATTCTATGGCTGGGACGCATACTCAGATTGACTATTGCTAGGTAGTTACAGGTAGCAGTGAGTTGTGCATGTAATAGGCTGAGACATTTAGCTATAATGTTATAGTTTATTTGTTAGGAGAGCAATATGACTGGAGTTTGGGTCTTGTTCAGTAGATGGAAAAGTTGTGTGTATGGCTGGTATGACTTACAGTTGATGGAGGACGATGTCAAGCTCCTGCTGAGGTGGCTATTGATGTTCTGTTGGTCCTGGTGTTCCTCCTTCAGCACACTGATCTTTATGGGGAAGCCCTTGTGGGCGGAGTCAGAGCAGCCTCGTGTAGCAGAGGGAGGAGAAAGCAGAGATCTGACCTCTTGTGCTGTTGCAGAGCAGGAGTTTTGGAGCTGGATCTGCAGAGAGTGTTCTTTTTCCCTCAGGGGACCTCTAATATTGAATGCAGCCCTGGATCATGCAGAGAGGGTTTCTCCATCAGCACGCTGATGTTTACAGGGAAGCCCTTGTGGACGGAGCCAGAGCAGCCTCGTGTAGCAGAGGGAGGAGTACCCTTGTGCTATACTTTTTTGTGATATTGTGTTTTTGAAAGAAACAATATTGTACCACTGTTGAATAGAAGCATTTAAGATTTGTTCACAGAAAATACTTGACTGCATTTATAAATATTGTTATTGACTATTTATAAAAATTAAATTTACACTATTTTGCAAGTTAAACTTGCTCAAGTGGCTCATGTGGGAGAGTTCTCATCCCTTGGTAAGTCCTGATTTGAAATTTGAGGTTCCTGAAATACTGAAGTGCATTGAGAAAAAAATAAAAAATATTTTCTCTTTAAGCTGGGAGTTTCTATTGGCGGCTTACCTGAGGTAGCACAGCCACCCGTAACACTCATAATATCAAGGTAAAGTAGGGTAATGCCCCTGTGGAGCCCCCAGTTTATAATAATAAACAATTATTTTCAATCAAACCTGCTTGAAACTTGATGGCA
Source organism: Ichthyophis bannanicus (assembly GCA_033557465.1). Lineage (NCBI taxonomy): Eukaryota > Metazoa > Chordata > Amphibia > Gymnophiona > Ichthyophiidae > Ichthyophis > Ichthyophis bannanicus. Next base: position 1,726,882,100 of record CM066031.1, on the reverse strand, counting down.
GGCATCTGTAACAGCACTACAAGCTGTCAAGAGTGTCACAAACTCTTAGGGGAATTAGAAAAGGGGAAAAGAGTATGGACAGTTGCCTGGAAGGCCCTAAAACTGCAGAGGAGAGCCAACACAATAGCAGAATAGGTGTCCCGAGCCCAGGACAAGGGAGTGGGGTGAGTTCATCTAATCTGTATACCCACAAATTAGAATCCTGACATTGAGGACTTTGATCCCAGCCTAGGAACCTTAAGTACAAATCAAGATCCCACAATGGTGGAGAAAGCATTCATGGAGCACTTAGACAACATATTGAGTAATATAAAGAAGAATCTGAGAATGTACCATGATGAATCCCCAAAAGCAGTGGGAGTGGAGCTGTGGCACTGGCAACAGCAGGCTAGAAGAGCTGAGGAAGACCAATTTAGCATCAGGATAGGCCGGAAACCCCTATAATAAAGGGTTAATAGTTGTGACAGAAGAATGAGAGTTGAAAAGTACAGTAATAGAGGATGGTGGATGTGATTCACTCTGTCACCCTATGAAAGCTAAGATTGATTCGGCTATCAGACTGGCTAGGCAGGTGTCCCCTTCCTCCATCTGCACTCCATGGTCATTCCTCCTGATATAAATACCATGCTTTGCTTGATGGTATAACAGTAGCTGTACTCCCCTGCTAAAACCTCCAAACAAGTATAGTAATAGACCCACACCCACTCCAACTAGTACAGAACACTGCAGCAGGCATAATCACCGGAACAGTGAAACATTATCATATTACTCCCATCCTTCACCAACTACACTGGCTTCCAGTGTCCACACATTCCAAATACAAAACACTATTGGTAATCTTTAAAATCCTACACAATTTATCATCAGCTGTCCTCCAACCGATGATCTCCAGGATTCCTGAGAACAGAACAAGAAGAACATTGAAAAGTAACACATTGGCCACCCCTATAAGCAAGACAAAAGCCAAGCAGGCTACATGTAAGAGAACATTCTCCTTTTATACTCTGCAAATATGGAACTAACTTCCCGATGCAAAAGAGCAATTACAGACTTCTCAGACTTCAGGAAACCAATAAAAATGTTCCTATTCAAGGAGCTCTATGGACTCACTGCATGAACAGACAGTGTTGGCTTCCCATGAGCCACCTAAAGACCATGTCACAAATTCCCTTCCCTGTAACAAAAATCTGTATTCCCTCCCTACTACTACGATACTACCCCTGCCCCATGCACCTGTGATATACTCATGCTCCAGCCACTTCCTCTCGTCCTAGGAATATCAAATACCCAGCATGTCTATTTGAATGTATATATTCTTGTCTGTGTTGATTTACTCTATTTTGAATCCTTGTAGTTGTAACCCCCTATAGAATCTTCCAAGTTTAATTGCCCTGTTCAACATACATTTTCTGGTTCATGTTGTAATGTGAACCATTTTGAATCTATGATAAAGGGGTCTAAAAAAAACATGTTAAATAAATAAATTAGAAAATAACTTTGAAGAGCGAAGTCAAGGCTTGTTGATAGTATCCCCTAATGTGCTGAGTTCAATTTCACCTGGACTTAGCACATTAGGGGATATTGACTCAGCTTGTTAGGAACTGAATGTCAATGCAGATGGTAGCCAATGGCATCTAGAAAGATGCAAAGCAGGAGGATGAGGAGGAGTAGCCCAGAGAAAGCCAAAGCAGAGCCACACAGCATGGAATTTAAGGAAGGTGAACATCATATAATAACCAGTCCAAGCCACACAGCTAGAAGGGTAACATGAAGCACCCAAATAAGCAGGGGAGAGGTGAGAGCAGTGACAACAGAGTGATGTAGGCAGCAGAAGCAGAGAGAGGAAAAGGAAAAATGATTTTTTAAAAATGTTTTTAGGAGGAGGGGACGGATTTTCATTTATTTTCCTTTGATTTTGTTTGTTTTTCATCTTGCCATGTGGGCCTAAACGGACTCACTGTAAATGATGTCAGATCAAAGAGTGGCTCTGCAGGCAGGAGCTGGATTTACAACTGATGCAATTTAGCTGTGGTTTGGACTGAGTGGCAGTAAAGGGGCAGGCCATAGCAGAAATAACAGGACAATGAGTGTGGCACCAGAAGCAGAGGAAGACTTTTTTCAGTTGTTTTTGGTTGTATTTCCTTTCTGGTTGTTTTGGTTTTCCCTTGTTTTTTTGTCTTTTAAGTTTTGGCATGGGGGGGGGGGGGCTGAAAAGTAGCTGTTAAAAATGGGCAAATGGGCACCATACCGAAGACACTGTAGTGCAAACTGTCAAAAGCACAGCTAGTAGACACACTGAAGGCAGAGTGTGGATAATTGTCCCTCAGTGTAGTCTAAACTCATTCCTACTCCTAGTCACAGGAAACCATGCAAGGGAGGGTTTGTCTTCAGAAACACTAGCGTTTCCACCAACGCCACTACTAGCCGTGAATGATGGAGAACCACGATACCTCTGCCATGGAGAATGTACATTCACTAAACGCAATGGATGAAGGGCAGGATAGGAAACGCTATGAACCTTCAGCCAGGTCTATCTTGGCTGCCAACTTGTGTGCTCAGTATGCCACGAGATCTGTGTGCATGACCTCCATTGGAATACAAAGTAGCATATCACTAAAACCCATTTCATAGCCTGACTTATGGCAGCCTAATCTCTGCAGCTCTGCATTGTAACTAGGGCTTTAGTAATCAAATATAATCCCTGGTGGTGGCTCATGGGTCAAGGGCATATAAAACTGGGGGAGGAAATGATAGGTTATAAGGTGGTATTCATGTGAGCACTACTGCTTGCTGGTGTGCCTGCTATATCCCCTATGGCATCACCCCTGCCACTGCCCCCTCTCTCTGGTGCTGCCTTTTTTCCACCTCAGTAATCAACATTTCTTTCCTGTAATCGGTGATCTGCACTGCAGAGCGATTGCCCCTTTCATCCACGGGTCACAGCACAAGCTATCATATAAGCATCATTCTTCAGAAGGTGTTCCAACCTTTTTTCCACTTGACCATGCAAGAAACCCACCAGCCCCTAAACCTCTGCTATGATTTGCTATTGCTGACAGAAACCTTATAACTTGGCCTATAAAATATTCACTACTAGAATGAGAAGGCTCAGGGTAGCCCTTGTGGATCTCAGTTCCTCTGTGGCATTATTAAAAGTGACCCGTGATCAGGGCCGGCCCGTCCATTGTGCGATAATGTTGTTCGCACAGGGCCCCACGCTTCAGGTGGCCCGGCGCAAACTTCATTATTGCCCAATGTGGACGACTGCAGAGAGAACCGGGGAAGCCCGTGCGAGGCCCCGGCTCCCTCTGCACAGCCATCCGCGTGAGGAGTCTTTTCCCTCACGTGTGCAGCTGTATCTGTGAAGCCGTGAATGCTGGGAAAGTATCACAGCCCATCCAGTCCTGGTCCCCCCCCCAGAGCCCATTTCCAGCCCCAGTTCCCCCTCTCTATATCACAGCTCATCCAGTCCTAGCCCTGCTCCCCCCCCCCCGAACAGCCCCGCGGCCATCTAAGAGACTGCAGAGGAAGCCGGGGAAGCCTGCGCGAGGCCACGGCTCCCTCTGCACAGCCGTCCGCTGTTCCGTCCGCTGTGTCACCCGCGTGAGGGAAAAGACTCCTCATGCGGGCGGCTGTGCAGAGGGAGTTGGGGCCTTGTGCGGGCTTCCCTGGCTTCCTCTGCAGTCTCTTAGATGGTCGTGGGTCTGTTCGGGGGGGAGGGGGGCTAGGACTGGATGAGCTGTGATATAGAGAGGGGGAACTGGGGCTGGAAATGAGCTCTGGGGGGGGGACTAGGACTGGATGGGCTGTGATGGTGAGCTAGGAGTCAGACTGCAAATGGGCTGTGATGGGGGGCAAGGACTGGATGGGCTGTGATGGGGGCTAGGACTGCAAATGGGCTGTGATGGGGGGCTAGGACTGGATGGGCTGTGATGGGGGAATTGAATTGGAAATGGACTGTGATGTAGAGGGGCTAGGACTGCAAATTGGCTGTAATGGTGGGGGGGGCTAGAACTGGAAATGGGCTGACGAGGGGGCTGGAAATTGGCTGATGGGGGAGCTTGGAGTGGAAATGGGAAAATGGGTTGATGGAGGGCTGGAATGGAACTGGAAAAGAGCATATGGGGGGCTAGGACTTGGAATGGACTGATGGGGGCTGGAATAGGACTGGAAATGGACTGATGGGGGCTGGAAATGGGCTGACGAGGGGGGCTAGGATTGGAAATGGGCTGATGGGGGAGCTTGGAGTGGAAATGGGCTGATGGGGGGGAGCTGGAATGGAACTGAAAAAGAGCATATGGGGGGCTAGGACTGGAAATGGGCTGATGGGGGCTGGAATAAGACTAGAAAAGGGCTGATGAGGGGGCTAGAATTGGAACTGGAAAGAGCATATGGGGGGCTAGGACTGGAAATGGGCTGATGGGGGGGGAGCTTGGACTGCAAATGGGTGTTGGGCTGGAATAGGACTGGAAATGGCTAATGGGGGAATAGGAATGGAAATGGGCTGATGGGGACTGGAATAGGACTGGAAGCGAGCTGAGGGGAGTTGGAATAGGGCTGGAAATGGGCTGACAAGGGGGCTAGGATTGGAAATTGGCTGATGGGGGAGCTTGGTGTGGAAATGAGCTAATGGGGAGCTGGAATGGAACTGGAAAAAAAACATATGGGGGCTAGGACTGGAAATGGACTGATGGGGGGGGGCTTGGGAGATTGGGACTAGAAGGAAGCGGATGTTGGGTGGGTCTAAAACTATAAGGGAGCTGATTTGGGGGGAGGACTAGAAAGGGTTGGGGATGGGGAATGAGAATGAGAATGCAGAGGGGAAAAGATATTTTGTGTGGGAGGGAAGAAAAGTCTACAATGGGCTGGGTATTGGGAGAGTAAGTGGGGATTGATAATGGAAGGGTGAAATTTGAGTGGATGATAAAGGAATAAGGAAAGAAAAGGGGGAAAGAGCAAAAGGGGAAAGACCAGTTTGTTAAAGCAAATATAGATAGAGAATGGAAAAAATCTAAAAGAGAAGAAAGGACAAATGGATAGCCCGCAGAAGACACGAAGAAACCAGAAGGAAGTGACTGGAGCAATTGTAGCTTAAAAATAAAATCCCAAACAGAAAACTACTTTATATTTGAATTTTTTAACTGATATATGTCAGGTCTGGGAAGTGTGTATTGCTAACATCTTCGCGTTTTTGCTTAGTGCAAGCGGAAATTAATTTATAGCTTTATTTCTCCAGTGTTGTACATTTCATGTTTGGCTTTTGGGGTTCGCAGTTTAATTATCATCTTCCTATTTCTAAATTGTGATCCCTTGTTCTTTGTGTGGTGATGGTCTATGTTCTGTGTAACCGAGCTGAGGTATTCTGTTCATATTGTTTCTATTTGACAGTCCCACTTGTTCTCTTTCCCCCTTTGAGATGTATTGGTATTCTCTGAGATGTACTGGTTTTAATATCTGCAGTGTTGCCTTTTGATAGGTAGGGTTTGGTGCTTTGTGAGTCCTGATAGTGTTATTATGATACGGTGGATTTGCTATGGGTTCTAAATGATCAGTGTTTGTAGTACTTCCTAATGGGCCTGGTGGTTGTCACTGCAATATAGTAATGTAGAAATCTGTTAGTCTTTCTTTATTCTCATTAAGAGACACTCATTAAGAGACATGTTTACTAAAAGCGCATGCTAACATTATGCAAATATTTATGCAAATGAGGGTCATTATGCAAATGAGGCCCCACAATTAATCTCCGCACAAGGCCCCGCACCCCCCTTGGGCCACCCCTGCCTGTGATATCCACTGCTTGCCCCATTACAAGCATTGTGGAACATGTGTCTTTTAGGGAAACTGCTAGGTACTTGTGTCTAGATTGGCCACTGTTGTAAACAGGATACTAGGTTTGATAGACCTTGGTCTGACCCAGTATGGCATATCTTATGTTCTTATCCTTAAAGGACTTTAGGACATTTTCTCAATGCCACATCTTGTGATCTTGAGCAAGTTGTTTAACTCTCCATTGCCTCAGGTTATAAATGCAAGGGCCCATTTACTAAAGTGCATTAGGTTTTTGCACTTAATGCACCTTTAACCATAAAACTAACATGTATTAAGAGCAAAGCCTCTCGGTAACTGTTGGGGGTGTGGTTAGCATGTTTCTAGCAGTTACCAAGGGATGCATACACTAACATGTGGAGCGGTTACAGTTGATACACTTAATGCCATCCATTGAGGTAGCATTATGTGAACCTGTATTAATTTGAACTTTGCCAGCTAGAGCGCGATATGTTCCTAAGCACTAATTGCAATGTGCTCTCCACACCCACTCCACCACTATCCTTCTCATTCCCTGCCCCAATGTGTGAGATTTATGGTTAGCGAGTGATTCGGTGCATAGTGATTGTCACGCCCCCTTGCTAAGATACCACTCATCTGAGAGAGTGCTTACAGAACACCAAAATGCACATTAACTGCTTATCGCATTATAGTGAAAAGACTCCTTAGATTCTAAGCCCTTTGGGGTAAGAAAATACCTGCTGTACCTGAATATAACTCACCTTGAACTCTGAGTTAGAGGTGAGCTAAATCCAAATTATTTCCTTTTCCCCTTTCTAAAACCAGCTCTAGTTAACAGGAATGCATCAGTGTCTTGGATTATCTGAAAACTGTAAGGTCTTCTACCCCCATATTAAAAACTTGAGATGAAAAGTTATGTTATTACACATTAGCAAGATTTCATAATACACACATTAACTTCTGGGAGGTTTAACATAGCATTATTAACTCACAAACATAATGATATCTTCATTGGTATTCAAGAAACGCTATTTTTCAGACGCATTCACAACATAAATTTGAAATCATGCTCATATTTGGGTATAATTGCTCCTTTCTGATTGTATATTGCTAATTTATGTAAACTATATACTTTCTATGGTCAGTCTTGGTTTTATTTTAGTCTACATATTATACATTTTAATTATGTATATATTGCTGTTGCCTGCCAAAACTTGTAGGTAGGCAGGCTATAAATTTTATAAATAAATACCTAAATAAAAGTGTGGTTAACTGTTTTGAATAAGAGGCAAGCAGATAACCACAAATCCACAACACACAGAAGTCCACAGAGGAAACTGAGCTAATTCTATTCAGAATGTTTGTGGTGGAACTATAGTGCTTGCTCTGACACAGAAGACTTGCAGGCAAACAGCACACGTGGCAGGAATAAAGAGATAGACCCACAAATTTGTGGAAGAGATAAAGAAGTACTTATAGACAGGCACACAGCCATTGGCATCAACACATTTTCCATGCTCCTACTACACTCTTTCACCTCCTGGAGGAGAAAGTGTTCAAAATCTTTTACAAAAGTACACCTTGTACCACTATACAAATAATAATAAGTAGCAGTTGAAGTAGTAGTAGTAGAAATGGCATCTCTCCCTCAAACAAATTATGCACGATTTCAAATGGAAATACATGCTGAAACTTTATTGAAGTAGAAATTTGATAAAGATTTAACAATGAACCATTGTTGGACTTTGAATTTAAGAAGAATTTAAAAAGCTAATAAATCAATTTATTCAGATTAACATAGGATTGGAAAGAACAAAAGTTGTGTCATAAGGGGTCAGACCAGTTGTCTACTGAACTTTTTTTTAGAGTGACCAATCCAGGGCTCTAGATAGAACCGGCAGATTCAAATGGGGAGATTAATTTCTTGTTGCAATCCCAGTATCTACAGAGGTAATTTGATAAGAAATGGATGTGGCTTGGATGTGGATGTGTGAACGGCTGCGATATGCAAAGTGTGACTACAGAACTCTTCAGATCTGAATGTTCCCAAGGACAGAATGTCCAAGTCCAGGGTTCCCAATATAGCTGTGTTTGGGAGCCTTCCGGGGCATGGACACTGCAGGGCAAAGAAGCAGATGTCCAAGTCAAATTTCATGTAGTGGCCTGGATGTGCCAGGCGTGGCAGAGACACATCCCAGCCTAGACCTGCTATAATGCACAAACAGGCAGGGGACTTTGCTGAACATGAATGCGTTTGTGCTAGGAGGAGTTTGAAGTCAAGAGAGAAAGAGAGAGAAGATTCTGCATGTTGTCCTTTGTCTGTTTTGTGTGATATCCTGCATCCAAAACATGCTCCCTGTGCATCCATCACAGCTGCCCCGTCTCCACTAAGCACCACCACCAATGGCCATTTCCATACCCGTCTCTGCTTCCCTAGCCCCACCCCCACCTCCTCCCCCTCCCAGCACTGCTTCCCCTAGATCCCCATTCCCTGTGTGCCCCCACACACATCCTTGTTTGTAGTTCAGCTGTGGAAGCGGGAGTATATTTAAACTGTTGTTTTTGGCATACAAAGTCCTGCTTGGTTTTGGGCCTTGGTATCTGTGGGAGATGGCTCATTAGTATATACCAGGCTGTGCTTTGAGTTCTGCTGAGGACCATCTGTTAGCCATTCCGGGACTCTCCTATGCTCATTTACAGCGATGGCGGGGACGCATTTTCTTGGTGGTTGTTCCTACTTTGTGAAACTCTCTGTCTATAGCATTGCAGATGTTGTCCTTCGACAAAGCCTTAAAAACTACTACTGCTTTTCCAAGTTTGAGTGGCAGCTGAGGGCTGGTCAGTAGCGACTGGCTTTGCTGCAGCTGCTATTTACAGCTTGTAAAGCAGCTGGGATAGATTTATGGTTTATGGTTTGTTAGTGGTCAGTAATGGGTCTCGTGGGTGGAACCCTTTTTATATTGCTTTTATACTGTTTTTATGCATTGTTGTACACTGCTTTGAATGCTTTGGCAAAAGTCAGTTTATAAATGTTTTAAATAATAATGATAATAATACCACTCGGATCTTACCTCTCTGGCCATCCATTTTCTTGATGGACATGCAGTGTCCCTCCACCGTTCAGCTCCTGGCTGTTGCTGCACACCTTGTATATGAATCGCTGTCCTGCTTGCTCTCTGTTCTGTGCAAGCATGCTATTATTCACCTGTCTCATCCTTGATGATATTTATGTCTCAAGATCAGCTCTCTCAAAGACAATCTCTGCTCTGTTTGTGACTATGTTATCACCATGAGAAAGATCTTTATTCACCCAAAGACACAGTTAAAATACTTTCTTTAGTGCTTTACAAACTGCTCCTCGGAAAATGTCATCTACATGATCAAGTTTTTCATTCTTAAACAAGTATATCCTCATTGGCATGGAGTTGATATTAATTGAACTCTTCTTCAGTTGGAACAACAATTCATTTTTCAGATGAATAACCTTTTGACTCCTTTAGTCCTAGATAACCTTTATGTGAGTTTCTTGTCTAGCTTTCATGTCGTCTCTATAGCCACATGCCATCTGTTTTTATTTTACCTGCGTTTTTATTTTACCCATGGTTTTACTGTTTTTTATTCCCATATATTTATTATTTTTAATCCCCTTTTTATTAACCTGCTGCACATTATTTTGCCATTTTAATTTTTTATGGTATGGCCATATCCTTTTAGCCTTCCAGGCGTTTTTAATTTCATATGTTTATCACTAATTGTATCATGTTGTTTATTGCTTACTCTCAGGGCCAATTATTCCTTTTAAATGTGCAGTTGTTCAATTATTGAGCTTTGGGTTTACATTTGCTTTTTCATGTGTGTTGGTTTGTTAATTGCAGGTTGCATTGTGTCCCTATCGCTGTTTGTGAGCATCTATTTTTGTGGGTTAATGTTCATCTCTTTGCTCTCTGTTTTCTATTTTTATATGCCACTTGACCTGTGAGGCTTTTGATTTGGCATGAGCAGATCATATTGGTTTGGAAGTTTATCTTTGCCATTTAGCTTTTATAGTTCTTTTTGTCATCATTTTTTGGTTCTTTTATCCACCTCTCAAATGAGTTTGTTGCTAGAGAACCCCTTCAGTATCTATAACCATGCAAGTGCCATTGAATATCCCCAGTTAAGGCAGTTACATGGTTTACCAGGCTGTAAACTGTGTAAATGTATTTTGAATATCAGGCCCAAGACTTTTAACATATCTCAATCAGAGTGTTACACAAGGCTAGCAACCAAAGTGGACAGCAAATGCAAGATAAATATCTGCTTTCTGACAAGGTAATAGGGAACGTAGGGGCATATCTACTAAAGTGTGACTGGTAGTGTGGGACAAACACACATTTGGTTTATGTTTTTACTGTGGTGGGGATTAGTGGCCATGGCAGATACAGGGGGGCGTGGCAGTGGTAGATATGTGTTGCCACACTAAGGCAATGGGGCTAAGTACATAAGGGTGAGGCATGCAAATCAGAAAATCAAACATATGCAGACAGTCCATGCCGTATTCCTAACTGTGGGAGATAGGGCGAAAACATCACATATGAAGGTGCATGGAGCCTTGTATGGGATTAGGCAGGGTGTCCACAGTGACCACTATGTAAAACGGGTATATGAATCCCCCTCACAATGAGGCACTCAGAGTACCTGTTCACCAAGACTACAGTGAACACTGCAAAGCTTCTGTTTTGAGGGGAGAGGGGGAGGGGAATGGAAATGGGGATGGGGATGGGGATGGGGATGGAGCATGGGCATGGACTTGGGCTCAGGCTCCCCTTTCAGTCACTCTATTAAATGGCTTGGCTTGGCCTGCACCCTAGCGAATGTGGTGTGCCTCCATCTGGGGGAAGAGAGGTATTGGAGGCCAAGCAAAATGGGGGTCATTTTAAAAGTCATAGTCATGATTTGGACATCCAAAGATGTTCACATGGACATTTTAAAAGTCATAGTCATGATTTGGACATCCAAAGATGTTCACATGGACATTGAAATCACAGAGTCGTCTCTGGAGCCATTTCAAGTGGCCTTAAAACATCCAAAGGGTGTAGGCAAGGTGGAGAATGAAGTGACTAGTTGAAGATCACAAGGAGTGGCACTGGGATTTGAACGCTGATCACCTGGCTCTTAACCCACTACTCTAACTATTGGATATTAGATGCCTCCATTCTGAAATGCTATTCTGGGGATGTCTATGTAGACATCCATATTGGACACGTCCACGTTTGTAAAATCATGCCTGAATTTGCACATGCCTGCATGTTTTTTTCAGACATTCTGGCTTAGATGTCCCAGATTGCATTAAGATGTCCTTTGCAAAAAGGTAGTTGGCCAAAACCAAGCAGTCCCCAGGCTGAGCACCCCAGCTGGCAGGAAACCAAAGGCTACAGGACCTTCAAATCCCACAAGAGCTCCCCAGGTCCATGAAATACCTCATCTCCTTGGCTTGGGAGTTGGGGGATGGGACACTGATCAGTGAGCTCCAACAAAGCAAGTTGATGTTCAGTGTTGGAAATGTTAAGTATCTGCTCAGCTGATAGGTTTAAGCCATGTGCTCCAATAGTCAGGAACATGGCCCATGGCAGTCAGGCCAGTGCAAGGACTGGAGGCTTCATAGGCAAACCCTCCATCCTGCTGCCCCCCACTGCCCCTTCCTCCCGCACTCATTGCCACAGGTGGTGCAACTCTCTGGGACTGACAGAGGCAACAATTACCCTTGAAACTGTGACACAGCAATTACCTTCTGTCTCTGGGGCTGTGTCACGGATTCATTCTATTCAATCTGACACTTTGTACAAACTGGAAGGCTTGTCCACATTTAGGATTATGTCTACTAAGTCAGACTAACAATTAATCCAGACTATCTGCTACTAAGACTCCATGTTATTCAATGGGACCTAGTTGCAGATAACCTGGATTAACCTTTAGCCCCGCTTAGCAGACACACCCCTAAATTTCCTCTGCCATTTGGACGTGCAATCCTCCAATTTATCAAGGTCCTTTTGCAATTTTTCACAATCCTCTTGTGTTTTAACAACTTTGAATAATTTTGTGTCACCTGCAAATTTGATCACCTCAGTTGTTATTCCCATTTCCAGGTCATTTATGAATATGTTAAAAAGCGGCAGGCCCAGCACAGATCCCTGGGGTACTCCACTATTCACCTTTCTCCATTGAGAATATTGGCCATTTAGCCCTACTCTCTGCTTTCTATCTTTTAACCAGTTCCTGATCCATAGTAGTACACTGCCTCCTATCCTATGACTTTAATTTCCTTAAGAGTCTCTCATGAGGGAGCTTGTCAAAGGCTTTCTGAAAATCCAAATACATTATATCAACCGGCTCAGCTTTATCTACCTGTTTATTCACACCTTCAAAAAAATATAGCAGATTAGTAAGACAAGAACTTCCTTGGCTAAATCCACATTGGCTTTCTCCCATTAAACCATGAGCCATGTTCAGTTATTTTATTTTTTATTATGTTTTTTACCATTTTGCCCAGCACTGACATCAGGCTCACTGTTCTGTAGTTTATCGGATCACCCCTGCAACACTTTTTTAAAAATTGGCCTTACACAGGCTATTCTCCAATCTTCAGGTACTAAAGATTATTTTAATGGTAGTTCACAAATTACTAATAGTAGGTCTGCAATCTCATATTTTACTTCTTTCATCACCCTTGAATGCATATCATCAAGTCCAGGTGATTTGCTACTCTTTATTTTATCAAATAGTTATAATACATCTTCCCAGTTAATGTAAATTTGTTTCAGTTCTCCTGATACATTACTTTTAAATATCATTTCAGGAATGGGTAACTTCCCTACATCCTCTTCAGTAAAGACCAAATCAAATAATTTATTCTCTGCTATGGCCTTGTCTTCCTTAGCTCCCCTTTTACCCCTCTATCATCAAATAGTCCAACTGACTCTCACAGGTTTTTTGTTATAACTGTACTTGAAAAAGTTGTTTTGCTTCCATGTCAGGCTTTTTTTCAAATTCTCTCTTTGCCTTTCTTATTAATGCCTTGCATTTAACTTGCCATTGCTTATTTTGTTTCTCATTTTCATCATTTGGCTCCTTTTTCCTCTTTCCTGAAAGATTCTTTTTGGGCTACAACAGTCTCTCTGACCTCATTGTTAAACCTTGCTTCCTTCCTTCTACCTTTTCTAAGGCATGGAATACATGTGGTCTAGGCTTCCAAGATAGTATTTCTAAACAATGCTCATGCTCAAAGTAAATCTTTAGCCTTTGCAGCTGCTCCATTTAGTTTTTTCTTAACCATTTTTCTTATTTTATCATAGTCTTCCCTTTGAAAGTTAAAATGTAGTACTGTGGATGTCCTTGCCATCCTCCTTCTGTTTATTAATTGAGATCATGCTATTATCACTATTGCCAAGTGGCCCCAACACCATTATCTCTAGAGCCAGATCCTATATTCCACTAAGCATTAAGCCGAAAATAGCTTCCCCTCTTGTCAATTCATGAACCAATTGCTCGAAGAAGCAGTCATTTATTTCATCTAGAAACTTTCTCTCTCTAGCATGTCCTGCTGTGATAGTGACCCAGTAGATACTGGGGTAATTGAAATCACTCATTATTACTGAGTTGTAACTTTGGCTAGCTCCTCTGATTTCTTTTAGCATTTTCATCGCCACAGCACATAGCACCATCAGCTCTCTACATCCACCCAGTGCATCTGCAGATATGGATAGCAGCCAGTCAAGACAACCTTTGATGTTTCTGTAAATGTTTGTGCACTGTCCCAGCAGGGTTATTATGACCTGCAGAATCTTGTTTTGTGTTTCTCAGACTGTGATGATCCGCTGCCACGGCAGCTGCTTTATGCAGCCCCTTCGAATAGGTGGCCTAGGAGTGTGTAGGTATTCAGCTAACATAGCCTATTAGCCCTTTTTTCCTTCTATGTGTTTCTTCTCTTCATTTCTAGCACTCACATACGAACCTCTCGTTCTTGACGCACTAGCAAGGTGGGTGTAACTATCGCCCGGTCAGAGCCAGACAGTTGTTGTTATGCACTAGCAGAATCTTTGTGCCTCTAGAGTGCCACTAGCATTGTCACGCTAGCGGCGCACTACAGTTGCCACCCACTTTCTACCCCAACTCCTCCCTAATACCTCTCTCTGTGCACTGCTCTGGTAGGATGGCGATGATTTTCGTCCCTGTGCTCTTGGCTAACTTTGGCCAAAAATGCCAGTTAGCCCTGTGCTAAATCCCATGTTCCCAGTTACCTCGCTTTAGTAAATATGCCCTTTAGGAAAGTTCATGACTCAGCTCTAACGATACCTTTTTTCTACTTGTCCTCAGTATTTTGATTCAGATCATGTCAAATATTCCTCTGTTTGCTGAATATCTCCAATGCTTTATGTTGCTCTTTTGGCTTTTCCACTGTTTACCTCCAGATGCCTAATGAAATATGGGTGCCCAATGAAAACAATGCACTGAAATCTTTAGGCATTAAAAAGCTATAAAAATCCTAAAACAACATGGATTAAAAAGCATATACTTTAATTTTCTCAGAGGAAAACTCAGGATGACAACTATTTTTTTTTTTTTGCATTAGCACAAGCTATGTTTTCCAACGCAATGCAATGTGTGTCTCTGAGTCAGTGTTGACTACTGGCATTCCAGAAGCTCCTGGGTTTCTTTGGCAGTGTGATAGGAAGTAGACTGCCAGGTCTTTCTTCCAAGGCAATGGAGGGTTAAGTTACTTGTTCAAGGCCACAAGGAGTGCTAGTGGGAACTGAACGCTGATCTCTTGGTTACCAAACAGGGCATTTAATTTAGAAATTCACTGCACATGCAAGCCAATGTAATGCAACATTGTCATTTAATGTAAAGGGAGATACTAATTCAGTTTTATAATGTGAAAATGGACTTTAGCATTATAAAAAAATACAGTTTCCTTTATTTTTAACTGATAGATATTGCATTTATTTACTTGATGCTACTAACCTTTGCTTCAGACAAGAACACATTATAGTCTAAGCAATATCAAACTGGGTCTATTTTCTTTGAGCCTACACACCATTCATCTTTTGTGATGACATGAATTATTTAGAAGCATTGACAATGAGATAAGAGGAAAAGAGAGCAAGTATATTACATTTATCAAAGATTTTCTATCTAAATGTCTCTTTGGCTGACTCCAAAAAATAATGCAGCATTCAAGAAATGAAAAGAAAGCTAGAAAAAAAGCAAGGAAAAAAGTAGAATAATGAATAATTGGTCTAGAAACACATTGCTACATAGAAAGTGTTATGTATTTATTTAAGGAAACTCTGACATTCTTTAGAACTGATGATTACAATCAAGTGTTCTTTTACAGAGTCAGCTCAATGATATAGTAACAATACTGCATGCTACTCTGAAGATAATCTGCATTTGATTTCCAAGCTCAGCTTCTGCCACTTCAATTGGCTTGTGCTGTGATACTGCAGAGGCAATGTTTACAGTCTTTGCGGAAGTATCAGTGATTGCAAAATGCTGATATTTGCTGGCCAGATGCAAAACCTACATGTACAGAGTTATGGAAGGAAATGTAGGCTGTTGTCATTGACCGAGCATTACTGCGGTGTTGGTTGCACTAGAAAAGAAGGACATTTAAATAATGGTCATTATAAATGAATATGGTTTCACTCTGGAGAAATTTCTCCAAATGGGTTAGTTTTGCACCTAATAAATAAACAAGCTTAGCAAGGTGCAAACTGACAAAAAAGGGCACCGACCCTTATTTTTTTCTTAATGCATAATTTTAAAAAATCAATTCATTGGTGACCTTTTTTGAAAAATTAATGGATCTAGAAATGGACCCTAGGGACTAACTGAGGTCTTTTCCCCTATTAGGGAGCTTATAAAAGCTTTGCATTAATAAAATAATTGTTTTATTGATGAAAATGAAAGATATTTATGAGGGAGTTTTTTTATGACGGGTGTCGGTGGTGAGATATTGCTAGTTTTGCACCTACCATGACAGCAGCGAACCTCCTTCGTAAGCCAGGGTATGTGAGTATGATCTCAGGCTCTCAAATTTACTGCTAACGCTTGGCATAGTACTTGCATTGTGCCAAAGAGAGCCTCCTGCTGGTGTTCATAAGCTGTAACATGTAGACGCAATTTATCAAGGTCCATAAAAGGCTTGTTGTGATTGAGGTTGATCACATAAAGAAAGAAGAAGAAACTGCTAGGCAAAAAACAATATTTTATAATAAATAAGCATTATAATTTCTACATATTTTATGGCATCATGTGATCCATATACATCAGCTAGCTATGGAAAACAGTGCAGAAGAATTTGATATAATAAATAAAAACAACCAAAATTACCTTCCTTGATTGCTAGAGGAACATTGACTAAAATGACACCTGGAAAGCAAAAGCAGTAAATATTTATCACTAAGGAACATGTTCACTAAAATGTGCTACATGGTAATGCTGAATTTAGTACATGGTTTAGGCACTGCATGCCAAAACCCCCACACTAACTTGGTTGCACATGTTGGGGTGGTGACTGGGCGGGATGGAGCCAGTCCCACAGTAGCACAACTAGTGAAGGCATTTGTGGCCAGCACTACCTCCACTCAGTGCTGGTAGTGTGGATGCACAATTACTGTAAGGGGATGGATGCACCTGCTCCCTTGCAATTAGCTCACAGCCCCACACTGGTAATGCATCCCGGACACACGTTACCCAGTGCGGAGTTTAGTAAACATGCCCCTAAGTGTCAGGTGCACCCTTGTAGCCTTGGGCAAGTCACTTAACCTTACATTGCCTCAGAAAACTACAAGTTATCAATCCCCCCCCCCCCCGCTTAACATGCATTATTATTATTATTCATTTATTAAGCTCTACAAGGTATAAGCAGTGCTGTACAAACACAAAGAAAGACAGTCCCTGCTCAAAGAGCTCACAATCTAAAAGACAAACAGACGTGACAATACAAGAAGCATGAGGTTAAAGGGAAGAGGAGACACAAGGAAAACAAAGATCACGTTCCGAAAGCGATCTCAAAGAAGTATGTTTCAGCAAGGATTTGAAAAGGGAGAGAGAAAAGACTTGATGTAGAGCTAGGGGAAGCTTATTCCAGGCATAAGGAGCAGTAATGTGAACGCATCGAAGTCTGGAGTTAGCATTAGAAGAGAAGGGAATAGGGAGAAGAAAACCAGAGGAGGAGCGGAGTTCACGAGGGAGGGGGGAGTAGGGAAAGTGGAGGGAGGAAAGATAAAAGGGGACCATAGAGTGAATGCATTTAAAGGTTAGGAGAAGTTGTTTGAAATGAATATGGAAAAAAGGGAAGCCAGTGAAGCAATTTCAAAAGAGGGGTCACATGAGAATAACGTGGCTGGCAGAAAATCAGTCGTGCCACAGAATTCTGAATAGATTGAAGAGGAAACAGTGGGACTGAGGAAGATCAGCTAGAAGGAGGTTTCAATAATCAAGACAGGAGGTAATTAAGGAGTGAATAAGGGTCCTAGTAATGTCTTCAGAGAGAAAAGAATGAATTTTGCTAATGTTGAACAAAAAGAAATGACAGGCTTTAGCAATCTATTGAATGTGAGAGGAGAAGGAGAGTGAGGAGTCGAAAATGAAGAGACAGGTTAGAGTATAGTATTATCGACAATGATAAAGAAAGGAGGAAGGGGGGAGGAGGGCTTAGGAGGAAATATAAGAAACTCAGTTTTATCCGTGTTCAATTTCAGACGGCGGAGAGACATACAGGCAGCGACATCAGACAAACAAGTGGAGATATGGGATTGGAGTTCAGGAGAAATATCAGGTGAGGAAATATAGATTTGAGAATCATCAGCATAAAAATGATGGTGAAAACCATGGGAAGAGATGAGGGTACCGAGGGAGTGGATATAGAGAGAGAAAAGGAGATGTCCTAGAACAGACCCTTGATGTACACTAACTAAGAGGGGAATGGCAGAAGAGGAGGAACCATGTGAACAAACACTAAAATAGCGATTCAAAAGATAAGAAGCAAACCAAGACAGTACAGAGTCTTTAAAACCCACAGAAGATAATGTGCCAAGAAGGAGAGAGTGATCAACAGTATTAAAAGCTGCGTCAAGAAGAATAAGTCCAGGATAGAGGCCTTTGGACTTTGCTAAAATAAATCACTAGAGACTTTGGTAAGAGCTGTTTTGGTGGAATGAAAATTACGAAAGCCAGACTGGAGTGGATCCAGGAGTGCATGAGAGGTGAGGAATTCAAGGCAACGACAAAGGACAGCTCACTCAAGAAGTTAAAAATGAAAGGAAGAAGTGAAATAAGATGATAACTGGAAGGAGTTGAAGGGTCAAGAGAAGGTTTTTTTGAGGATAGGAATTATCACAGCATGTTTGAAGGCTGCAAGGAAGGTTGCTGTAGAGAATGAAAAATTAATGATATATGAGATGGAAGGGGTAACAGAGGAAGATACGGAATTGAGGAGATGGGTAGAGATAGGATCAGAAGAACAAGTGGTGGGTTTGGAGGTTGAAAGAAGAAAGAAAGTTTCTCCTTTGGAGATTATGGAAAAAGAAGAAAGGGTGTAGGGGAAGATGAAGGGAAAAGCTGATTATGGAGAGGAGGAAGGGGAGGTGAGGAAGAAATAGTAGGAAATAGAGTAATCTTAGAGACTTTGCCATGGAAAAAGTTAGCTAGGGTTTGAGCTGAAATGATAAAGTGGTATAAAAAAATCCTGCTAAATAAATAAATATTTAATAATTAACCTTTTTATATTTGAAAAGAACAGGAGGGGGAGACTGGTGCTCTGCAGACTGCTATGCTTACCTGAACGATTGCTGTGTGCTTGGAGACAGACAGTGAGTCGAATCCCTGTCTAACTTACTGTCCAGACTATCCACACAGCGAGCCTCCATGTCATCTAGGGGGCCTTTAAAGTATGGCTCTGCACTGCAAGATGCAGCCATGGGTGCATCCGAAGGTGTGTGTCCAAAGGGGTGTATCCAAAGTAATACTGAGGAGTTTGAGGAGACGCAGTTCCTGGAATGGGTAAACGTAAAACAAAGGCAACTAAATGTGAGTAGACTTAATCCATCCAAAGCTGTGAAAACAATTGGTCCTATTGAAAAGCATGTTGTGAAACCTGATGTGGGCCTGGAAGATTTTCCATTACCCTTAACCAGAAGCCCAGCTTCCTCTCTTGGCTCTTCATTGGTAGCTGGGGAAGTTATCCCAACCCCCAATTCTGGCAATGGGGCTTTGGGTCCAGTGACTTCCTCACCAAGTGTGGAAGGGTTTCCACATTCCAGTTTGCTTTCTCCTATGGAGGGATCACCTGGTAGTTTGTGCAAGCACAGTGGTTCTGTTGCCTTGAGTTGTGCACATATTGGCGATTTCCAAATCTATGGGGTATGTTTACTAAACTGCGGTAATGTTACAGACCACGCGATAGGTAACGTTAACACGCGGTAGGTAACGTTAATGTGCATTAATGTTACATAATGATTGTTAGCGTCTGGCCGCGGTATACACCGCGGAGGGTGGAGAGAGGGCAGACAGAAGGGGGTCAATGAGCGGGGAGTGGGCGGGGAGAGGCTCCCTCCACACTAACGCACTGAACTGAAGGGCTGAATCCTAACACGAATGAAAACCTGCCGTTAGATGAACATTTGCAGGAGAGACAAACCATTTAAGTGTCAGCAATGTATAGCATAGCCAGTGAGCCCAAGAAACGTGATAGTAGTTTTCCATTCCCAGCAACAGCATAGTGCCCAAGTATGAAAGGCCACTATGGTGATGGTGCAAATGGGGTATAGGAGTGGAGGAGGGGTATGTGGAGTGGAGGAGTAGCCTAGTGGTTGGGGCAAGGTACTTCAGGCCAGAAGATCGGTGGTTCAAATCCCACTAGAGGACAGCAACCTTGGGCTGGAAGGACTGGGGTCCCTAGTCCCACAGGTGCTCCTTGTGGTCTTGGGCAAGCCACTTAACCCTCCATAGCCCATGTTCCCTGTAAAATAGTTATCTCCAAGTTATAATACCCTGTTCAATGTAATTTCAGTTTGTTCAATGTAAACCGCACTGATGCAAAATAGCGCGGTATATAAGAGAATGTAAATAAATAAATAAATAAAAATAAATAGGGGTCTGCAGGCGGGACATGTAGCAGGGGCAGCTAGGGCACAGGGTGAACAAGGCGGGCGCCGAGGTGGCACATAGGAACATAGAAACTGGAAGTGTGAAAGACAGCATCTGACAAAAGACAAGCACAAGATACAAATAACTTGTCCACATTAGGCAATAGTTGCCAGGGCAGAGACAGGATGCCCCCGCATCCATCCCACCACCATGTTGATGGTACAGAATGTTGTTAGGCGCTGATGGGGGGTGGGGGTGGGAATGTCCATGTATGCCTCCCCACCCTAGATGCCGCACCATAGGCACCTGCCTACCTGAACAGTGGATGTTCTAAGACGGCACACAAGAAGCACCAGCAGCATATGGTTATGTTAGCACAGCATGGGGGGGGGTGTCCGTGCCGGAGGGGGCAGTGGCACCTGTCTGCAGTCACTGTTCCCTCTAAGCTGTGCGTGTGTGCGCGCACACACACATTGCCAAGCGAGCGCACATACTTTACAACAGAGTGCACAAAAATTACAGTTCTGATTCTGATAGAAAACAACACAGACGTCTTAAAATTTAAAAGTTGTGATTGTAATTACTAGAAATTTTCTGCTTCAATTAGCAGTCTATTTTCATTTAATTTGATTAAAATCAAAGTGTTGTACATACTGTATTCTGACGTGTAGTCAAATTTTAAAGTATATAACTCCGAGTGTCATTATGTGGCGCACAAAAATTTAACCTTCTTTCAAAAGCTGCACAGCTGATATTTTATGTGCACACAGCCTACAGAAAATTAGAGGAAACATTGTCTGCAGTGGACCCAGGCCATGCCCTGTACCAGTACGTGATGTGCAGTGCAACATAAAAAGCCTTTCAAAGGAGATGTCAAGGTATGGCCCAGGGAGGACTGTGCAGCTGTGGCCCCACTGTGGTGCAGTACACATACCCAGTGTGATTCAGAACAGAGGGTCATAGGTTCAGGTCCCAGCTACAGACCCTGCAGAACACATCACAAACTTTTGCCATGCTACGTAGATATAACAGACAAGCAGGATAAAAAAAAGGAAATGTCTGGCTGAGGAGACGTAAAGGTATGGCCCAGGGAGAGCTGTGCAGCTGTAGCCCCACTGTGATGCAGTACACACAGCCAGTGTGATTCAGCACAGAGGGTCACAGGTTCAGGCCCCAGCTGCTGGAACCTGCAGAACACATCACAACATTTTACACTACAAAGCATATACAACATCAAACTGTGCAATCCCCATAGCAGCGACCAACAGGGGCAGAAACACCCACTCACACAGGCTCCACCATGCAAATCATGCTGTACAGGCAGCCTGCTGGCTCCAGAATGGATTTGCAGGTAACATCACAGCACCTCTGCTATCTCCTGCTCAGTTCAGAAATGTTGGCAGTGTGGCAGCTGTGGTTGCCAAACACCCCTACCATTGCTCAGTGCTGCATTAGGAGTGTGTGTGTGTGTGTATGTCTATCCATAGTTTTGTGGCTGCAAACCTCCCCTCCCCGGCCCATGTTGTCCAACTGTTACCAGCATCAGCCAACGAATGTGCATAATGAGGAGCAAGGTAGTGTGGGTATGGGCCAGATAGGGTGAATTGGGCAGGCTGCATCTGCACAGCGAGTATTTCAATGTCTGGTACACATTAGTTTTCAAACCCCACCTGCATGGACAGGGTGGCTAAATCATGTCGTGATGGGAGGGCACTCTTGCCCCGATGTAACAGTGACCATGGAATGTCCAGGTTCCCACATAGTCATCTATACTATTTGTCTCTAGTGATATCTGTGTGAACCCCCAGTTCAGGAGCCCAATCACTGACATACCTGCTTGGTGTGTGCGCATTGGCCAGCCTATGTCTGGATGCACATGTTTTCTCACTAACCATCTACCACAGACTGGCCTGTGGCATGTCCTCACTTAGTCTGTGCATGGTGAAAACACTGTGTATGCTGGTGCAGTCAGACAGTGTTGTCTGATGATGCAGGCAGACTGTGGTATGTTGAGCCAAATGTTGTTTAATTACTCCAATTATAACATGAGAATGTCCTAAAGACAATTTCTAACTTCCCACATCAAACGTTAAAGTGTTTAGCACTAGGTCTCAGACTCATGTGAGCTATGGTATTCAGTTCATAACCAAATGCTCAAATTTGCATCAATGATCCTTTCTCTGTATTGTCGTGCTCTTTTTCTCTATAACATTTAAAATGAAAACAAAAGCTAAGCCTGACTTATTTATCTTTGAACAATTTTCATTTTAAATGTTATAGAGAAAAAGAGCACGACATGTCAGTGCGCACAGCGGCACATGGCTATGCAGTCTGTGCATATGTTGGACAAGGGCTGGAGGCAGGCCAATGGGTCCCGCAGACATGCTGACATAGCGGTGCATATGTACGGGATGTGGCATATGGCCGCCCGCCCCCCCTGGCACACTGTGCATGTATGCCAACACCATGCAGCCCCCCATGCATGGCTCCTGTGACCAACAGTATGGCAAGGGCACATATGGTCAGTGTCGTAGGCCCAAACATGGATAGGCCACCCATGCGTCAATGGGTGCCAGGAGGTCTGCACACAGGGCATGTAGGGGCCAACCTGGACATGCGCAGCTGCAACGCACACATGTGTGTGGCAGGGGCAACAGCTAGGGGCCATTACGTAGCACACAATAGGGGCAGCCACCTGCTGCATGCAGGTATCTATGTGGTGCAGCCCCGGCTGGCAATGGATGTCTGTCCTCTAATGTCCCCACACGTTGCCTCCCCTACAGGTTGAGGACCTGTGCAAGAAGGCCTATGAGCTGCGGGCCAGGTACCCCCGCTTCATGGCACAGGTGCAGCGGGAACGGCTGGCCCACCGAGATGGTGAGTGATGTGGCACGGCCCTGTGAGGCAATGGCCTGCGAGGCCACAGGACGCATGTGAATGCTGTGCCTGATGTGTGACCATGGCAGTAATCTACATACCTCTCTCCCACAGTGGACGCATGTGCAGATGAGGGCCCAACAGGGCTGGAGGCAGTGCTGGCCGAAGACGTCCATGGTGGCAGCCAATGGTGGGGGGGTCTGAGGAGGAGGGTGGCATTGGATGCAGAGAGGGGGAGGGGGAGGAGGAGGAGGAGGGGAAAGGGGAGGGGCAGGGCGGGGGAGGTGCAGGGGCAGAGGGGGAGGAGGGGGGTGAGGTGGGGGAGGTGTGGGGGTTGAGGGGGAGGTATGGGGGGTGGGGGGAGGAGGGAGCAAGGGGGGGAGGTGTGGGGGCAGGGGGAGGAGGGGGCAGGGTGGGGGGAGGAGGGGAGTGAGGGGGGAGTTGTGGGGGCAGAAGGGAAGGAGGGAAGCGAGGGTGGGACCAGTCCGGAGTGGCACAGGCCACCACAGGGCTCTGGAGGCCCCAGCTACCTGCCCCATGGTGCCAGAAATGTCCCCCATCTGGGCACGTGCATGCCCCACATAGCCACAGACAGGCACATCATACATACAGGCACACAGGCAAGGGGGGATGTGTGTCTGTGCGGCTGCATGTGCGGCCTATGCCTGGCTGTGGCTGTGCATGCCCAGGCACACGCCCAGCGGCAGCATGTCTGCATCCTGGGGCGGTTGCTGGAGACCATGGTCATGGTGGCTGACTGGCTAAGCAGGCTGGAGAACATACGCCCAGCAGGAGCACCTGGCTAGTCACCTGGCAATGGGGGACCCTAGGGGGTGTAAGTGTGGGCACTCTGCATGTCACACCTGCCCTGTGCCAACCCGTGTCATGGGTCTTGCACCACCACCGGGGCCTGGGGTGGTAGGGACCCTCCTTCACAGGGTCCCACAGCTGTGTCCCCACCCAAATAAACAATGTAAATATGTTTGACATACTCACGATGGTCAGCTGTCCATTATTGCTACATGTCAATGGTGTGTGAATGACAGGTGTGAGCATCTACATGTGTGTCTCTGCGCATGAGAACGGACCCATACATGGTACCGTACCCATGGCAAGGGCAGAGGGTGACCATGGGCAGTGCACGAGGTAGCACCACAGATGGACACAAGCATACACAGACAGGGACAGCACAGAGCAGTTGTGGTGGGACATGCACGAGTATGGTCAGCAGTGGTGATGGGTATGAAACAGGGCAGACGCCGCAATGCACATAGACGTAGGGATGGCAGGCACAGGGGCGAGTGGGGCACCTGGCCGGGGATGGCCCCAGAGACCGGGACCATGGATGCAGGGTGACAAGGGATGGGTGGTGCACATGGGGCCTGGGGGGTGGGGCCTAACCTGAAACAGTGTGGCTGGACATGCACATATGGGGAGGGGGCAAAGATGTACCTGGGCCCTGTGGTGGGTCATGTTGCAGGGGCGGCATGCCATGTGATTAACCATGGGGGATCCATAGTGCACCCATCGAATGCCTGTGAACTGTTGCAGGCCCTATGGGATGGGGGCAATGTGGCCAGGCAGCGCAGCATGCATCTGCCTACATACAGCAGTATTGTCCATGCGTCCCAGGGGATACTCCCGCAAGGGGGGCACCTCAATGGCATGCGTCACACTGAACAGGACAGGGCAGGCTATGGGACACCATCAATGTGCTACCAGTGTGCTACCAGAGATGGACGTGTGAGCAGGACAGACTGCGTGGACATGTCAATGGACATACAAGGTACGATGTCCAACTGGTGAGATGTGGACAGCACTTCACTGAGACGTATACGGCGCCACACCAACAGGCTCTAAGCAGGTACTGGTGGGGACAGGTGGCAGGGAGGGGACAGAGGGACAGGGGGGTGGGGGGAGGCTACAGACCCTGGCAGGGTGGGAGGTGGAAGGGCTGATGTGGGCCAGTGTCTGGGTGGGGTGACATGGCAGCTGGCATGACCCATGGTAACTCCAGCTAGGGGAGGGGGAGACACAGGCTGGCCACAGTGGTGGCATGGGTTGATCCCCAGGGTGGCCACGGGTGGGGCAGGGTGTACATTGGGCTCCCACAATAGACACACAACATGTGAATTCCAGCAATGCCGCATGTGCAGGCATTTATCTTTCACATGCATGGTCACGCCTTGCGTGGCCCCTCCCACCTATGGTGCAGGTGCCACAGCTGGTGCTGCTGCTACTGCTGGTTGTGGGCATTTTTGTCCCAAGAGGGTTCCCTGGCCAGCTGCCAATAACTCAGTGCTGGCAGCTATGGGCCGCTCTGATGTGGCCAGGCCCCGCATCTCTCCGAGGATCCCCTCCACAGCATGGCGCATGCGGCGTGCCTCGTACCGCTGCCATCGCTGCTTACAGAGAACCGCACGAAGCACATGCTGTACACCTGTGGGGGAGACAAGTGGTGAGACATGAGACATGGTTACACCTGCCACCTGCACACAGGCAACATCATATGACCACTGTTGGACACTTGCCCTCTGCATCACCATGTGCCACCTCGGAGTGTGCCCACATCTCCCCTATGACCTCCGCCAGGGCAGACTGCACATCCCATGTGGCCTGCTGAGGGGCAGCAGGCATGGCCTCCCCGGTCACTGTGGTGGCAGATGGCATGCAGTCTTTGGCCAGCCCCTGGCTTGGCCCACTGTCGCCATCCAGGGGTGTTGCTGGACCCCCCACCCCCATGTGTCCCACATTTCTGTCTCCAGGCAGCACTGCCTCCAGCCCAGCATCATCATGGGGCCACGGCCCAGGGTCCGTGTGCTCCACCCCCTCCTCTGCCCCTCAATGGCACATATGTCACCTGTGGGGGAACAGGTTGCACAGCTCAGGTGGGGCATGGCTGCCTGCCTGCCCCATCACACCCTTTATCTACGTGCCATGTAAGGCGCAGGGCACCCTGGTTAGTATGCGGGTACCCTGGCTGCATGCGTGTGCCCATGGATGTCACCTGTGCAGGGATGTTATGTGGTACCGTCCCATGTCCATGCCCCAGGTGACTGTGGCAGGCCAACAGTGACCGCATGTGCATGTGACTGGGGACACCCTACATGACCAGGCATGGCTGGTGGAGTGGGGCCTGGGTGCTGTGCCATGCAGCTGGGGACAGGTGTGCCCTGTGGTGGTGGGGATATGTGTGCATGGGTGCATGGGTCGGGGTGGGGTGGCCCTGTGGCGGTGCGACTGGCGGCGGTCTGTGGGTAGCTGCACATAACTGGTGCATGAGTGGGCCACACAGATCTGTGTTGGGGCCCGTATGCCCCCCACTGACACCACCCCTTGTACAGTGGTGTACCTTGTATTCTGCGTCTGATGTAGGGGGGCCATATTCCCCCCCATGTACACACAGCCACCCACCCCGTGCCACCCCATTGCCACCTGTGTCCCTGCACCCAGCGTCTATGGCACGCACAGATGCATTGTGCCTCTGTCTCCCCTGCATAGCCACCCGTGTGACCCTGCTGATCTTGCCAGTCCTGCACTGTGTCCCTACAACACATTGTTGCCCAATGTTGCTACCACAGGCCTGACCCCCCTGCCTCTGCACCCTTCCACTGTGCTGTGCTGACCCCCTGCTCCACATCACCACATCTACCCCCATACTGGCCCCTGTACCTACAGCTGCACCTGTGCCACCCCACCCACTGCCCCTGTGTCTGTGCCCTCCCCTCAATCTATGGCAGCTGTGCCCTGCTTCTGCAGCTCAGACCCCTCTCTGGCTGCCACCCCGCCACCCATGACCCTCTCTCAGTGGGGGCTGTTGTCCCCGGGACTTGCCCACCATGGGCCGCTGTCACCACCTGGGGGGATCAGCATGCAATGCGCCTGTTGCGGTTCCATGGCTCCCACCCGCCCCATGACCCATGCGCTTTCCGGTACCATGTGTTGTGCATGCCCTGCTCCTCCTGTCCCAGATCCCAGACATGATCCCCACATCTCTGCTAGCCAGACCCAGCATGCACTGCCTGACACCCGCCAGCCCCTTGACGGGTCCACACATGGTTCTGTGCTATGTCCTCAGGTCCCTGCATTCACCTGTACCCCCCATTAACCTAACCAGGATGCTGGTGTCAGGCTCAGCACCCCCCCCCCACATGCCAGGCCGCCCCCCCCCTTTCAGCCTTGTACCAGCTGTTTTACCAGGGTTAGGGGTGCTTGACACTGGAACCTTTTCTTTTGGACAACTGACTAAGGACGCTGATATTGACGATTTCATAGAGTCCTTTGAAAGAGTAGCACTTTTGGCTAGATGGCCAAAGGACCAATGGGCAGTTAGAATTGCCACTTCTCTTACAGGGGAAGCCATGGCTGCCTATAGGGCTAATCCCGCAGCGCTAGTTAACAACTATGAAGAAGTGAAGCGAGCCCTAAGGGATCGTATGGGTTTAAATCCAGCCGTCTATAGACGTCATTTTAGAGCGTCTAGGCTAAAACAGGGTGAAACACCCAAAGCTTTATGCCATCACTTAAAGAGTCTGGCATATAGATGGCTCACTCCAGAGACTAAGAGTATGGAGGAAATGTTAGATTGCATTGTTCTTGAGAAATTTATGGATGCTGTGCCTTCAGAGTTGCAAACCTTCCTGGTCCTTCAGAATTGCTGTAATACTAGGGACGCCATTTCGCTGGCAGAGCATTTTCTAGCCGCCAAATTGGTAGGCCATTCGAAACCGGCGCTGGTGGACGCACCAGAAAGGAAGGCAAGGCCAGCAGAGGTTGAAAAACAAAAATATTTGTCTGTGGATAAATGTCATTATGCCCAGGAAAGAAAATGTTTTGCATGTGGGGGAATGGGGCTTTTCAAAAAGAATTGTAAGGCCAAGATAGCCCTAGTAACCACAGAGCCCGGTAGGATAGGAGAGGAATTCCTTTTGGAGGTGGAGGTGGAAGGGGTTCCCACAGAGGCATTACTGGATTCTGGGGCAAACCAGTCAATGATTGCCCAAAGACTATGGAAGAGGATTGTATCCCAAAGTGATCATAATCTAGAGTCTCCTGGAAGTCAGGTGAGGATCAGATGTGTTCATGGGACAACTACATCCCATCCGATACATAATGTATGGGTGAAGGCTCTAGGCCTAAGAAAAAGGATAGTGGTAGCAGTGGTGTCCAGACTCCCAAATACCTTAGTCCTATGGAGGGACTGGTCCCAACTTTGGCATGGGTTAGAAAAGGGGTTAAAGGACAAAGCAGGAAAGACCTCCATCCTAGGCAGTATAGATGAAGCCTTACCCAGGGTAAGAAGAGTTGCGAACTCTGACAATCATAAGGATAGAGCAGGCATGGTCTCTACTCGTGCCAGTTTTAAGGCAGTTAGTGGGGAGCTAGATACTCCAGAGGATCACATAGCGGGTATGGCCTCACATGATGATTTAATAGGTCCCTCTACAAGTGGCCTGAGGAAGGGAAAGGCTGAAAAGCGGAGGGAGAGACAGAATAGATCAAGAAATAGGGCTGAGCTAATGACTGGACAGGAATTGCCCTGGGTGCCAGCCCAACTAATGGAGAAATTTCCCTCATTCCCAAGGGAACAGCAGGCAGATCCTACGCTAGCACGAGCTTTCGACTATGCGCAGGAAGGATCTGAGACCCTGTCATGATTTTTCTTGGAGGACACTTTGCTCTATAGGGAGAGTATAGACCCAAGGACGGGGGAGAGGAGGAAGCAGTTGGTTATACCCACCTCTTTCGGGAATATCGTGCTAAAGTTAGCACACGATCACCCAGTGGGAGGACACAAGGGTATACAGGGCACACTGGATCAAATCCTGAACCGGTTTTACTGGCCTGGAGTGTTCAGGGAAACATCTAGGTTTTGTGCATCCTGCCCTGCCTGCCAACGGGTTCCCACAAGGCATCCGCCTGAGGTACCCATGGTATCAGCACCCGTCATATCAGAACCAGTGCATAGACTGGCAGTTGATATAGTGGGGCCTCTCCTTAAGACGCCAAGGGGTTACCAATACATATTGGTGATAATTGATCAGGCTACGAAGTTTCCTTGGGCTGTTCCTCTGCGGAATACGTCCGCATGTACCATAGCCCAAGAGATGGTTAAAATATTTTGTGAAGTGGGTTTCCCCCGAGAAATCCTGACCGATAGGGGAAGCAACTTCATGTCCAAGTACCTTGCCCAGGTCTGGGAGGCCTTTGATATTCGTCACGTCCGGACGGCCACATATCATCCCCAGACAAATGGCCTGGTAGAGAGATTTAACCAGACACTGAAAAATATGTTAAGGAGGAGTCTGGAAGGTAACATGGCAGAGTGGGACATGATGCTCCCATTTGTATTATATGCCTCTAGGGAGCATAAGCAAACCTCTACGGGTACATCCCCGTTTGAGCTTATGTATGGGCGCACTCCCCGGGGTGTCCTTGATATTTTGAGGGAGCAATGGGTAGCACCAACCATACGGGAACAAGAGGTACCCCAATTTTTAAAGGATTTAAAAGGGAGGTTACAGCGACTGTCCCAAGTATCAGAAGGGAATTCGGTAGCGAGTCAGGCCCGCCAGAGAGCCTATTATGATCGACGGGCTAAGCCACGCCATCTAGAGGTTGGCAAAAAAGTACTTGACATGGTTACAAGGGCCACTTCCAAATTTGAAAGCACCTGGAAAGGGCCTTATAAAATAGTAAAACAGGTAGGACCTGTCACATATTCAGTAGTGAATAACAGAGGGAGGCAACAAGTCTACCACGTTAATGTCTTGCGGCCTTGGCAAGAGCGAACACTGAGTGCGCAAATAGCTGTAAGGGATTATAGTGACCAGATCGCCCTTTCAAGAATTACTGACTGTGCACGGCTTAGCGCGCCAGCCAGTAATAGCTTAGGGGGGGGGGGGGGGATATGTGGTGATGAGCTTACTGACAAGCAGAGAAAAAGGGCTGCTTTTAAAACTTTTTCTTCTGAGTTAGAGCAGGGCTCAGATAGGCATTCATTTAAATCAGCACCTAGAGAGAAAAGTCACAGGTTTGAGTGTGCTGAGTACAAGCCACACCCTGCCTCCATGGCAACACAGAGTGCAAAGGAGAAACACCTGGGGAGGAGGGGCAAGGAAACGAGCTTCACATTCAAGCATTTAACCTCTCAGAATCAAAGGCAGAGAGGAGCTGGATCAGGAACACGATCAGGATCAGGATTAGAGTTGGAGTTGGGCTTGGAACAGAAGCAGAAGTCAGAGTGTGAGCAGGAGAAGGAGAAAGAAAGAGAAAGCCTGAGGAGTCTGACCAGAGGCTTTGGAACACGGCAGAGAAAGGCTGACCTTCAACACAGAAGGGGTTCTAACAGCAGCTCTCCGAGCAGAGACAGCTATACAGAGTTTGCAAGCCTTGGTAAAGGTAGGAAACCAAACTCTGGGAGAATTGTGGAATATAGTTCAGATAGCAGTGAAGCTACTGAGGATTCACAAGGGGAGGTTTATCCCTCTAGAAAGCCTGAAAGGAAATCTGTTCCTAGAAGCCAGGGAAGACAGCTGAAGCATGTGAGTGTCTTGCCCAGAGAGATAAAGCCGTGCAGCTCACATAGAAAACCTGAAGGGAGAAAAGGTAATCCCTGGGAAAAACTGTTTAAGCTAATGCAGCAGTTAAAACCTGATTATGCACATAAAGACCCAGAGCTGTTTCAGAGTGAAGGTGAAGATATGGAAACAGACTTAACTGGATTGGAGGAGGATACAGAGTCTCCAATGGACTGCTCAACAGCCTATGTTTCCTAGGAGAAAGGCTGACTTGCTAGCTGAAAAGAATATTTCAGGACTGTGATAAATGCTCTGAGGTTTCTGAACCCTGAAAGCTAAAGGGAAAGGATTACAAATGTGTTTTGTTTGAAACATTAGTTCCTGTATGCTGAAGAAAGCTATATGAGTTTACTATTATTTCTGTTACTTCTTGTTCATATTCTGAAGAAGATTTGCTTTGATAAAGTTTGATGATAAAAGAGAAAATTAATAAATTTCCTGTGTATTGTCTAAAACCACTCGGACTGCTTACTGACCACAACTACAAAAGTCCCAGCAGCATTTTCTCTGGTGTTAAGCAAGAACAGTTGGCACGCGGCCCTTTCTAGGTGACCGCCTAGACAGGGTGCAGTGCCACAGTACCTGTCTCTGCACCCACACTGCTATGCCATCCCCAGGGGGTTTGGCCCCATGGCTCTGTTCGTGGCCTGCTCATCCCACCCTATTAGTACGGTCCCTTGGTGAACTACAGATGCCCATGTGTGCAGTGGCAGTCTATGCACCTCATAGGTCTATTCATGGCACAGAGCAACGCATGGCAGGTGGTGGTGCACTGTCCATGCCCCTTTCGGCAATTACAAGGGCTGCCAGCTCATGGATGGGTGTGTGGTGTCCCTGGACCTGGCCGTATGCCATTGCAGGGCCCTTCTGGGACTGGCAGGTGCCCAGGGGTGGCAGTGCATGTTGGCCAGTGGTGTGCCGGGCCACATGGTGTGGTGCAGGGGATATGGCAGGTGGGTGGGATGGTGACCCCCATTGGGCCAGGTTCCAGCCCCTGCATGTGTGGGGTCTGCATGCGGTGGCAGTGCATGCTGGCAGTGCATGGCTGACAGGGGGCTGTGGTCCAGGGGCAGTGTGGGGAAGGTGCACCTGGTGTGGGCCATGCCATATTTTGCATGGGACTGGCTGGTGTCATGCATTTTTGTATGCCACTGGCATGGCCACCCACCCTGCACCCCGCACCCCTGCATCCGTCCTTGCACTCGCTTGTTTATGGTCTGTCCCTGGTACACCCCTCTCCATCTTACCTGCACGAGGGTGTGCTGTATCCAGCACAGGGGGTAGGCCATGTATATATATGGGCCCGAGTCTGTCCACTAGGTGCTGCTCCAGGCTGCTCAGGGTGGCCCCCTTTGCTGGGCCCCCACCAGTGCTCTGTGCACTCTGCCTCTCCTGAGTGAGTTGGGCATGTATGTTGCATTTGATGTCACAATATCGTTTGCGTAGACTTTCAATGTCATGATGTGGGCCCCCTGCTGCTGTCACCTTGGCCTGTACCTCGGGCCATGCTCTTGTATGGGTGGCAATGGTGGTGGTTGCACTCATCCTTCCAAACAGCACCTCAAACCTCTCGAGGATGCTGGCCAGGAGGAGTTCATTCTCCTCCTGGGTGAAGCAGACTGCCCTCCTCCTGGCATCCTTGGCCACCAGCATCCTGTGATGCTTCTGCCCTGTAACACCCCCAGGATGGTCTGGGGGCTGGTGTATGGCCCCAGATGGGCCTGTCCCCTCACTCTCCAGGTCTGCATCTGTGGTGACCACTGGTGGTTGTTGGCTGCACTCCCCTACTGCCTCATGGCTGCCTCCTGCCTTGTCCTCCATGCTGTGGCAATTTGCGTTTACCATAATCCTTGCCATTCTGGGCATGCTGTGTCCAGTTATGTACCTTGGGTGTGGCCCTATGCAGTTTCCGTATGGGTGTTACGCACATGCGCAGTAGTGCGCGTAACCTTTTGTTCCACACGCACGTACACGCCTTACATATGACATATCCTCATGCGCACTAGGTGCGCGATGCAGTATCCCTACACTCTACATCCTCAGATGTGTCCCTGTGTCTGCTGTTGGTGAGCACTGCTCCATACACGCACCATTTATCCTATGGCATTGTTCATGCTGCATGCACGCACACTCTGCTGGGTCTCATTGCTTTCAGTGTTCAGGTGTGTTCCGATGTGCCTAGGTAGGTCATGATACATGTCCGCACGCACTACTCTGCGTCGGACGTATGTGTACCCATGACGCCACCACGTGTTGGAACGCGCCTTCTGTTCTGCTGTCATCTACGTGTCTGGGTGGGGCACGTAATTCAGGGCATCAGGGAACGCGCATTTCTGCATGCATTACACTTCTGTATGTGCAGGGTGCAGGGTATGTCCCAGCATCAACAGGTGTGTAGGGTTTGCTCTGATTACTTGCCGCACCCCACACCCTATTTAACATCTACCTGTGCTCCATCCCATGTGTATCATGGCTCAGATAGTGAATGTGGGTTGTGTGGTGGTGGCGCTGGTGGAACTGGCAGAGCTGCGATTGCCTGAGGAGGGAGATGGTGTCTCTGGGGCTGTGGCACTGGGCATGGATGCAGTCCTGCTGCAACTCAGACCTGCAGCTGTGGAGCATCCACAAGCAGAGGTGAGACCAGCACGGCGCCATAGGTGTGCTGAGACACGGCCCCATCTGCCACACCTCTACAGTCCCAGGTCCATGCTCCAGGACATACGTGAGGGCCAGGTTATCTCCCTCTACCGTCTGGACACAGGGGCTATTAGGGGGCTCTATGAGTATCTACGACCTGACCTCGAGCCCCAGACTGCCTGGTCACATGCCATACTTGGATTGGCCAAGCTCCTGGCTGCCCTACATTTCTTTGCCTCTGGCTGTTTCAAATCCTCAGTGGCCGCAGTGAGCGGGATGAGCAGGCCAATGTTCTCACGCTGTCTCCACCAGGTACTGTGGGCCATGGTCAGCCGGGTTGGGGATTACATTACGATTCCTAACAGTAGGCAACATTGAGGGGCCCTTGGCCAGGCATTCCAGTGGATTGCAGGGATACCACATGTGATGGGAGCTATTGATTGCACACATGTTGCCCTGGTCCCGCCACGCGACAGGGAGGTTGTTTTCCGCAACCGCAAACACTTCCATTCCCTGAATGTGAAGATTGTTTGTGAAGCAAATATGCGTATTCTGAATGTGGTTCCATGGTTCCCTGGGTCAGCCCATGACTCCTACATCCTGCAGCACTCAGCACTGTTCGGCCAATTTGAGGCTGGACAATATGGGGACTGTGTCCTGCTGGGTGGGTATTCACCATATCTAACATGCGCGTACAGTGTATTATATCTGGGGTCCCATTGTCACCTGTGTCCTCTGCATGCCTTTCCTTGCATTGTGGTTGTGGGCCTTTCCTTGCATTGTGGTTGTGGGGCGCTGCCTTGTTAAGAGCCTTTGTACAACGTCACACCCTGTCACCGGGGACGTGGTCACGTACCTCTGTGTGCTGCTAAACGTCTCTATGTATACCATGTGTTTTTATTGCTCATCTGTGTGTCTCGGCACACATGTGGTTGTGACTGGTATCTGTTACTGCTGTTCGGTTGCACAGGTGTTATGTACAGGGACACTCTGAGCACATATGGGGTATCCCTTATGTGGCTGGGTGCGACACCTATGATAGGACCATGGCTCCCACACATGGCCTCAGACAGACAGCACACGCAGATGTACATGTGTATGCCTTTGTGGTGTGTCCCTCGTGGACCCCATATCCAACGTGTTTGAGTGTGTGCCGTCCAGGAGGGGGGGTTTGGTTATAAGCACAGACCCATCCTCATGCTGTACGGTGTGTATGGGGCCTTTTCTCCATTGTACATGTGTGCGACAACACGTGGGTGGAGCTGTGGTCACACTTGGTATCACACATGTATGCTGTATGTCTGCCCATGTTATCTTGTCTCTACTGCCATTCTGACCTGGACCCTGGGGTATGTGTTCTGGTGACTTCTGCTTTGTGTGCACTGTGTCATGGGTGTCACATAATTGCACACATGTGCATCTCTGCCCTCTCCAGTATGCTTTGCCACTGTCATCCAGATGCCTTCACACCTGCCACTGCTGCTGTTTTGGCACCGGTTTTTGGCAGTGTTTTTTTGCCTAGAAACAGTTGATGTGTGTTGCCCTAATTAGCCTTCCCCGGGGTTCTGGGTCTCCCAGCTTCGGACACTGGTGCAGTGCCATTGTGTGTCATTCTATGACATCATATGTTTGTGTCCCTGTTTATCTGCTGTCCGGTTTAACGTTGCTACTTCTGTGCATTTGTGTGTCCATCATCTCCTGATTGACTGTACCACATTTCTTTCTGCAGGTGATGCGGGATATGAATGTCGTGCCTGGTTTCTGACCCCTGTGCGTCTCCCATGGCCAGGTGCAGAGATGAGGTACAATGAGGCCCATGCCTCCAGCCGCTCTGTCATTTAGCACACCTTTGGCATTTTTAAGAGTCGCTTCAGGTGTCTGGATAGGACTGGCAGTGCCTTACAGTACAGACCCATGACTGTGGCACATATCATTCTGGCCTGGTGCATCCTGCACAACATTGCTCTCAGGCACAATGTCCCAGTCAAAATTAATGAGGATCTTGAGGAGGATCCTGTGTGCCCTCCTGCATGTGGCCATGGTGACACATGTGAGGTGATGGCAGCCAGGCAACATCTGATCGATGAGCTGTTCTCCTGTAAGTTCTGCATATGTGTCTCCATGTTTGTGGTGACCTGTGTGTTTCATGGCTCTACCATGGCATATATATATGTCACTTGTGCTTTTCACTCCCCAGGATAGGCTGCCGATCCTGCCTGGTGCTGTGGTGCATGTGGGAACTGTGTGTACATCATTACAACCTGCAGGTGACTGGGGTGTGTGGACATACAGGTAAGTGTATTATGGTGGCAGTACAGCATTACACATATCTGTGTTTCCCTCTCCACTGCATATCTGTTGTAGTACACGTGTTTGGCCTGCGGCTCCATCCACCATATGTTCCGATTGACATGCATGTGGCCATTGGCCTGTGCACATTTTGGGTGTTTACACACTGTACCTAGGGCACGTGTTACCGGGCTGTGTGTGTCTCCAGGCACAGGGTGTGGGGTAAGTGGATAGCACATACAGCCTTCCCTGCCATTGTGGCATTACACAGCATCAGTGTATCCTTGCATGCACTGTGATGCTTGTCTCCACTGGTCCCTGATTGTGCACGGACCTGCCGTATGCAACTTGCGGCATGCTCACCTTGTCTCACGGTGTATGTCTCTGTCTCTTTTGGGCATGTCTAGGTGATGGTACCTTCTTCTTCCCCCTGCCATTGTCTGGTGCAGGGATGTGTCTAGCCACCTGTGTGGTGATGTTTACCCATCTCTCTGTGACCTTCTGCTTTTTCCCTTCTGTACATTGTGTGTGTGTCATGTATTGTTCCCTGACACATCTCATGTTTGCTGATAGGACACTACACATCAAAGTTTGGGTTACACGCAACTCACCATTCCTTGGACCTGCACCACTGATGGCTGACCATGAAGATGTGGTGATGGACACAGTTCAGCGACATCCACAGCCTCTACTGTGGCCCCTTGTGCCCTTTGCCTGGCTCTGACAGTCCCTATCAGACACCTGCTGTACAATTAAGGTAGGTTGCACCTAAGCTCTTATGTGACTAACATCCACGTGTAGATGTTTCATTTGGGCTGTTTGTATCATCATGCCTTTCTGTGGGATCTCTGTGCACCACCACTGCTGGACATGCTGTGGACCTCTGGTATGCCTGTGTGACATGGGCATTGACATGACCATGTTGAGATGGTAACCTGGTTTGCAGTGCCATCTCCTGCTGTGGTCAACATGCACTGTGCTGTGTGTTGTGGCAGTGTCATGTTTTAATATCTGGGCATTCATTATGCACATAATGTGCTGTCACTGTCTGCATTGTGACATGATGGTGGTGATACATTTTCGCTACACCTTTAAACACAGGGTGCAGCCAACACACATGGCACATATACTACACTGCATCTGGAGTTCCCATCACCCAGATGTTGTTGGACAGGACATCTCCATGCAATGATCCCTGGGTGATGGTGCCAGTGGGAGATGGTCCTATGTGAGTTGGACACATGCCTATGTTGGACATCATTGTCGGCCTACTACTTTGGACATCGCCGGGGGGAATGACACACCATCGCTGCCATGCTCTGTCTGGGTTTTGCATGGATTGCAGCAGAGAAACATCACCTTTGCATTGTTGTGGAACATTGAGACGTCACTTATGACTTTGCATGGCCATATAATCTGGCATGGTCATAGGCAGACTTGTAGGGTCACAGGTGGCATTTGCACTGTGGACACTTGTCCGTACATCTACAGAAGGAACTCACATGTGCACTGTATGTTGTATATCCATCTGACATTGTGTAGCTGTTTGTGGGCAATGTGTGGGGCTCGCATCACAAACATTGCACCAATATTTGGGTACATAGGTACATGCAGCCACGTATGTGGCACAGGAGGTACATTCTGTAGGTCCTGCTTATTTGTGTGGCTAACATCCACTTGTAATTGACACACTATTTTCCTACAGAACACTGTGGTACATACCACCATCTCTGATTGCTGTTTGACTATCGCAGGGGGTGTTACAGTGGATATGGGGCAGCACTCTGTGGTGTTTAAACATACACAGTGCATGCACATGTGCCGTGCTCATCTCTTACACTGGTGCATGTGACGGGGTGGAGTTTGTGTGGGTATGTGCACCATTGTGGGTGTCTCTTTGTAGCTCTACATACATGTTATTGTGTGTGTTTACTGGACAGATGTGGCAATGTACATTGATTTGCTGGCTAATGTTTGCATGTGTGCGCAGTCCTCTTTCTGACATGACATTGCTCCACTCACATTGCGCCAGTACCTTTGCACTGTGGCGGCGGGTGTGTCCATTTCCAGGCTCCATTTGTGCAGTCCCTGTACATTGCCATATTGTGACGACTCATGTTTCCACGGCACCCATTGCGGTGTGACTTCCACATAGTGCTACCTCTGTATGCTAGTGGGAGCCCATCTTCTTTGCTGTTTGCCCACATGTGACTCTCATCCTGATACCATGTCCTCATGTTGCATTTGTCACTGTTGTTGATGCCATGTGTGCATTAAAGGT
The DNA here is from genome assembly GCA_033557465.1 of Ichthyophis bannanicus. Lineage (NCBI taxonomy): Eukaryota > Metazoa > Chordata > Amphibia > Gymnophiona > Ichthyophiidae > Ichthyophis > Ichthyophis bannanicus. The sequence continues at coordinate 1,726,844,519 of CM066031.1, read as the reverse complement.
ATTTTTTTACATGACTACCTGATGTCTGGCCTTTCTCAGCACATCACATGCTGTTCTAGGGATATTTACACTGCTGTATGACCCACTGACACCCACACATCAGGTATACACATCTGATGGGTGTTGCTGGGCCTTTGGGACATGACATCATTGGCATGTTTGTGCATTTACCTGTGCACTGTGTATGCACTTCACTGTGTGGCTGCATCACATTACATCTCTGTATCTTCCCTTCAGACCTTCTTGCCTTGTGTGTGTGTTGTCAGCCTGGTGTGCCTGTATGATAAATGCCACCTGTCAGCTGTGTGTTCTGGTCCTGTGGCCGTGATGGTGCAGACATGTACTTCTACCACTACGGAGCATTTTCATAGTGCTACATGGCGAATGTGGCGCAGTGCCGACAGGTGAGTGACATGTTCTGTGCATCAGTCATTACTATCTAGTCAGCATGAACACAGATGGGGTGGGAGGGATACTGCTAGGGACAATGGGGGTGTGTCTGGGGGATCATGCTTCTATGGCTGCAGCAAGGACATGTGGTTTCATCCTGGATCTGTGGGGGGTTGGAGACGGTGCCTGCTGTATGGACAGCGGAGGTTTGCTCACGGCATATGTGGCATCATGGAGGAAGGGGCAGAGTGTGGGGCTGCCAGTAGGGGTGTACTGCACAGGTGGTGGGTGTCTGCTTGGGCCAAATGTTTTCAGGGGTTTTTGTATGGAAAGATGGGAGACTGGGGTGGTAGGTAGCCAGAGTCTCTGCATCTTTGCCTCAGCGGGGGGGGGGGGGGGGGGCGGGGTTGACATGGGTATGGTAAAGGTTAGGTAGGCTTTGAAGTGACCGGACATGGGGGGTGGTGTGGCCATGACTGTCCTGGCACACAGTTGGATGCAGAGGGCAGACTACTGAGATACTGATGGGATGTGTTTTGGCAGTGCATGGCCATATTGGAGGTGTGTTCAGGGTGGATGGGGTGGGTATCACTGCTGTTGTGGGGGAAGGGGGGAAGATGTTAGCTATCAGATGGCTGTGTGTCATGGACAGGGGTGAAGGGTCAGGGATGGGCCCAGATTGCGGCCTGGGGACACTAGGTGAGGTATAGAGTTATCCACAGACACTGACAACAATGGGGGGGCATGGAGGTGTTACAATGATGGATGGGAGGTACGGTCGTGGCCATGTTCACTTTAAGGCCAAGGTGAGACATCCAGGCAGCGATGTCATCATGACAGGTGTGGATCAGGGTTTGGTTAGTCGGGGAGGGTTCAGGTGTTCGTAGGTGGCTCTGTGACCCATCAGTATGTAGCTGATACAGCCAGCTATGGGTGCTGATGGCCACACTGGGGGACTGTGTATGGAGGGGGTAGGGGGTATCCATGCCAGATCCTTGGGATACACCATACAGGTGTTGGGTTGTGGGGGAGGGGGTCGGTGTACATATATTGTTACTGTGTACCATGTATGGGTGTAGTTACAGCACAAGGTTTTATTTCACTACTTTCATTACTACCACACCTACTGCACCTGCACAGTCGGAAAGATGGCCTGTTGGTTAGGACACGGTACCTCAGACCGTGGGTTCACATCCCACCTGGGGACAGCAACGTTGGGACTGAGGTTTCTAGTCTTTTTGCCATTCCTTGTGGCCTTGCGTACGCCACGTGGCCCTCCATTGGCCACTGCTTCATTTGATGGGTAGGCGGGATAGACAACTGGTTACTTACAGAGATAACTCAGTACTTATGTCTGTCACTGCCCCTTGTACACAGCGCTGCACAGACATGTCGAGCAGACACCCAACTCATCACAGCTTACATTCTAGTTGTGTTAAGTGAAGGAATGTGGGAGCAGGGGTAGGGGAGGCAATGGTGGAGGGGGTCAGGATAGTTAGAGTCCACAGGCAGCAGCGGGTAGGTGGGCCCTCAGCATGGATTGGGTGTGTGTTTGCGGGGGTGCCTGGTACACAGACCCCGTGGGTTTATCCGAGGCAGACGGTGCATCAGGGTGAGGGACATGATGTCTGCTGTACTCCAGTGTGTGCCGTTTGTGGTAACTTGTTTGCATTGTGCTTGTGGGGGTTCTTTGGGATAGTGGTCACAGACACCCATTGGCAGTCCAAAGGTTGCTGGTTTGATTCCCACATGTTCTTTTCCTTTCCCTTTCCTCTGTTCTGCTAACCTGCCCATGCGATGGCTGCAGCCTGTCACCTCTCCACACACCCCTCCATCTCTGCGATGTGCGCCACAGTGTGCCCTCTCTGCAGCCTATCTGTTGCATATTGTGTGTTACATATGACTATTTCTTTGTAGTGTCCATGTGACCAGTCTGCTTAGTGGATTGGTACTGCTGTTGGTACTGCTGTTGTTGGCTGTTCTGTGCCACATCACTGTGCAGGTTGGATTCACACATGCTCTTTTTTGATTACATTGCGCTGGTCCATGGGCCGTCCATTTAGCTGTCCCTTCAGCTGGCCCCTGACACCCTTTGTCTATCGCTCCCATGCTCTTTTGCATGCTGTGTACACTGCATTAACTCTCATGGTGTGTGTGCATGTGTTTCTATGTGGCTCCTGTCCCACTTACAGACTGTGATATGAGCTGTGGACGCCTTTTGTACATGTGAGTTGCATCATGGTGACTGTCTGGGTTGGCACCTTACTAGGCAACTTACTAGGCACCTTACAGGGCACCTTATAAGGCACCATACAAGGCACCATACAAGGCACTTTACTAGGCACCTTATAAAGCACCTTATAAGGCATTTTACTGGGCACCTTATTAGGCACCTTATAAGGCACCACACAGGGTGCCTTACTAGGCACCTTATAAGGCACCATACAAGGCACTTTACTAGGCACCTTATAGGGCACCTTACACGGCACCTTACTAGGCACCTTACATGGCACCTTATAAGGCACCATACAAGGCACTTTACTAGGCACCTTATAAAGCACCTTATAAGGCATTTTACTGGGCACCTTACAAGGCACCTTACTAGCCACCATACAAGACGCCTTACTAGGCACCTTATAAGGTGCCTTACAAGGCACTTTATTAGGCACCTTATAGAGCACCTCATAAGGCATTTTTCTGGGCATCTTATAAGGCACTTTCATAATAAGTTAGAGCCTAGCAGCAGTAAAGAGCTATAATTTAAATCAAATAAGAACATAGCTTACCTCAGCAGCACAGGACAGGGTACTGTGTAGCAGCCCTCCTTTTTAATAAGTGTTACAATTATTAGATAAACTGAAGAGTAGCAGATCACCTGGGCCGGATGGTATACATCCAAGGGTGTTGAAAGAACTGAAATATGAGATTGCAGACCTGCTATTAGTAATCTGTGAGCTATCATTAAAATCATCTCTAATACCTGAAGATTGGAGGATCGCCAATGTAACACCAATTTTTAAAAAGGGTTCCAGGGGTGATCCGGGAAACTACAGACCGGTGAACCTCACGTCAGTACTAGGAAAAATGGTAGAAACCATCATAAAGAATAAAATTACTCAGCATGTAGATAGTCATGGCCTAATGGGAGACAGCCAACATGGCTATAGACAAGGAAGATCTTGTCTTACTAATCTGTTATGTTTTTTTGAAAGTTGAATAAACAGGTGGACAAAGGTGAGTCGGTTGATATAGTGTATCTGGATTTTCAGAAAGCCTTTGACAAGGTCCCTCATCAGAGACTCTTGGCAAAACTAAAGAGTCATGGGATAGGAGGCAGTGTACGACTGTGGATCAAGAACTGGTTAAAAGATAGAAAGCAGAGGGTTGGGCTAAATGGCCAATTTTCCCAATGGAGAAAGGTGAATAGTGGTGTACCCCAGGAATCTGTGCTGGGTCCGCTGCTTTATTGACATATTCATAAATGACCTGGAAAGTGGAATAACGAGTGAGGTTATCAAATTTGCAGATGACACAAAACTATTTAAAGTTTAAAAAGGGTTTGGACAAGTTCCTGGAGGAAAGGTCCATAAACCATTATTAAGAAGGGACCCAGGATATCAATGCTTGACCCAGTACAAGCATTGCGGAACCTGTGTCTTTTGGGGAAACTGCTAGGTACTTATGACCTAGATTGGCCACTGTTGGAAACAGGGTACTGGGCTTGATGGACCTTGGTCTGACCCAGTATGGCATATCTTATGTTCTTATGTAAGGCACCTTATAAGGCACCTTACTGGGCACCTTACTAGGCACCTTACTGGGCACCTTATAAGGCACCTCATAAGGCATTTTACTGGGCACCTTATAAGGCACCTTACAGGACACCTTACTAGGCAACTTACTGGGCACCTTATAAGGCACCTTACTAGGCACCTTATAAGACATTTTACTGGGCACCTTATAAGGCACCTTATTAGGCACCTTACTGGGCACCTTACAAGGCACTTTACTAGGCACCTTATAAGGCATTTTACTGGGCACCTTATAAGGCACCTTACAAGGTACCTTACTGGGCACCTTATAAGGCACCTTACTAGGCACCATACAAGGCACCTTACTAGGCACCTTATAAGGTGCCTTACAAGGCACTGTACTAAGACCCTTATAAGGCACCTTATAAGGAATTTTACTGGGCACCTTATAAGGCATCTTATAAGGCACCTTACAGGGCACCTTACTGGGAACCTTATAGGGCACATTACGAGGCACTGTACAAGGCGCCTTGCTAGGCACCTTATAAGGCGCCTTACAAGGCGCCTGGTAACGCTCGTTAGACTAAGGCGCCTTGTAATGTTCGTTAGTTGCTACAGCTTGCTGTAACAATGCAACACCCACACCTTTATATGGGCATCTCTACCTCTACCACAGAACCTAACGTGAATGACATTACCGCAGTTTAGTAAACATATCCCTTTGAGTGCTATACCTTGTTTGTTGGCTTCTGGTGACCAGAAGGTGTATACGTCTTTGACTGTCATTTGGCAAGTTCTTTCACAGATGGAAACGTCCTTGAGTGGAAGTCTTTCTGAATTTGCCAAATTTAACCAGAAAGCAGTAGCAATGTTTGCCCAGCATGACTTATATTTTGCTTCTCTTGTTTCTCATCTTCAAAAAATTGAAGGTCAGGTGTCTATGGTGCAAGGGGTTGACTCTTCTACTATTACAGTCTCCTTCTCCACAAGCAATAAGAAGTTAGAAAATGCCTCTTGTGCCAAGGCCTCAAATTCCCCATTACCTATTATCTTTCCCCTTTGGTTCTCTTTTAAGAATATTTGAAGGAAGTTTTAGGGTATCGGGATGTGGCTTTTTAAATAATGTATATCATTTTCCGAGGGCAGTGAAACTTACTAATGCGGAAAAAGAGGGGCAGGATATTTTATCATCTGTAGATACTCTAAATATTTCTGAGTTTATTGAATCATCAATGGATGAGATTTCAACTCGGGTGACATAAGAAAATAACATAAGAACATAAGATATGCCATACTGAGTCAGACCAAGGTCCATCAAGCCCAATATCCTGTTTCCAACAGTGGCCAATCTAGGTCATACGTACCTAGCAATTTCCCCAAAAGACACAGGTTCCACAATGCTTGTACTGGTTCAAGCATTGATATCCTGGGTCCCTTCTTAATAATGGTTTATGGACCTTTCCTCCAGGAACTTGTCCAAACATTTTTTAAACCCACCTACACTAACAACCTTTACTACATCCTCCGGTAACAAATATCAGAGTTTGATTACACGCTGAGTGAAAAAATATTTTTTTTATTAGTCTTAAATAGTTTATCCTGTAGCTTCATTGCATGTCCCCTAGCCTTTCTATATTCTGATAACGTTAACAATTGATCTACGTTTACCCATTCCACTCCATTCATTAATTTATAGACTTCTATCATATCTCCCCTCAGCCATCTCTTTTCCAGGTTAAAGAGCCCTAACCTTTTTAGCCTTTCTTCATAGTAGTATCCTTCCATCCCCTTTACCATTTTGGTGGCTTTTCTCTGAACTTTTTCTAATAACGCTATATTTATTTAATTTATTTATTTATTTAATGGTATTTCTATCCTTTTTAAGATATGGCAACCAGAATTGCACACAATATTCAAGGTGCGGTCTCACCATGGAACGATATAGAGGCATTATAATATCTTTTGTTTTATTTTCCATGCCTTTCCTTATGATACCTAGCATGCTATTTGCTCTCTTGGCCGCCGCTGCACACTGGGCCGAGGGTTTTAACATGTTATCCACAACGACTCCTAAATCTTTTTCCTGGGTGGTGGTTCCTAATGTGGAACCTTGCATCTTGTAACCATAGTTTGGGTTGTTTTTCCCTAGGTGCATAACTTTGCACTATCCACATTAAATTTCATTTGCCATTTTGATGCCCGGTCTTCCAATTTATCAAGATTCTCTTGCAATTTTCCATAATCCTCTTGGGTTTTAACAACTTTAAATAGTTTTGTGTCATCTGCAAATTTGATAACCTCACTCGTTATTCCCTTTTCCAGGTCATTTATGAATATGTCTAAAAACAGCGGACCCTGCACAGATCCCTGGGGTACACCACTATTCTCCTTTCTCCATTGGGAAAATTGGCCATTTAGCCCTACCCTCTGCTTTCTATCTTTTAACCAGTTCCTGATCCACAATAGTACACTGCCTCCTATCCCATGACTCTTTAGTTTTGCCAAAAGTCTCTGATGAGGGTCCTTGTCAAAGGATTTCTGCTCGTATCCTTTAATTCTGAGATGGACAAGAATATGATATTAAAATTATACTTTCAAAAGAAAAACAAGCTTTTCTGTGTGCATAAAAGGGGTCATTCTGAACCAGGAAAGAGCTGGTTAAATGTGTGGGATAGACGTGTTTCCTGTGAATACTTCTATAACCGTATTCCGAGAACACACGTATCTGCATGTACATGGCACTAGCATGGGGATCTCTGGATGTGGTGGGAGGTGGTGGCATGGGAGTGTGGCCAGCCCCTGAGACTATAACCCATATTTTGAAGAGGCCCTTGTTCATCTTCAGCATTATTTATGGACGTCCAAGTTATACCTGCAGAAATGTGGAATAAGGTCAGGACTTAGAAATATTCTGCAGTGATCCCCAATGCTTCCCATTGAGATGAATGGCTGTGACACAGCGGTACTGTACTGGCATGTCTGATGTCTGGGAGTGCACAGGATGCAGTTGTAGAGAATGGAATGCACAGGTGAGGGACAGGGTCACATCCTGGAGATGAATGCATGGCTGCATGGATGGTGTCATCGAGAGCGTTTTGGTTTTCTGGACCATGGGATGCTATTTCAAGGATTGCAGAGCAGAGATGGTGTCCATCTGTCCAAGAAAGGTTGACGCATCTTCAGTAGTAGACTGTCTAATCTACTGAAGAGGGCTTTAAACTAGATTTGTTGGGGATGGGTGAAGACAGCCCCCAGGTGAGTGATAGCCCCCAGGCAAGTGAAACATTAAATACCTTTATGGAAAAGGGTAAAAAGGGTAACATATTGAAAGCACTGTGTATAAATGTCCATAACATGGGAAATAAGATCCCTGATGTTTAAGCTTTGGTGGGAGTGGCTGACTTGGATTTAGTGGCAGTTACAGAAACATGGTTCACAGAAAACCACAACTTGGATGTAACTATACCAGGCTATACTTTATTCAGAAAGGACAGGGTAGGAAGAAGGGGAGGAGGAATGGTACTATATGTAAAACATAATATTAAAGCCTTTGCATTATAGAGCTTAAAAGGGAGAGAAGAGGCACTGTGGGTTAAACTAGAAAGAGGGAAAAATAAATCTGTTTGCATTGGCGTGATATACAGACCTCCTTCACAAGAGGAAGAGGTGGACAGAGAGTTAATTGAAGACATATGCAGTATTGCTAGGAAAGGGGAAGTGATTCTAATAAGGGATTTCAATATGCCAGATGTTGATTGGCACATTCCTGATGCAGTATCATCTAGAAGTAAGGATATCCTGGATCCTCTACAGGGAGAACTATTCAGGAAATTAGTAACAGACCCCACATGTGAAGGAGCCATACTGGACTTGGTGCTTACCAATGGTGAAAGTGTTTTTGATGTTATAGTGGGAGATCATTTTGCATCCAGTGATCACCAGACGGTGTGGTCCAGTATTAGGACTAGGGCTATTAGAATCCATTCAAAAGTGAGGGTCTTAGACTTTAGGAAAACTAATTTTGCCAAGATGGGCTGATACCTCAGGGAGTCGTTAGCAGGATGGGAACAGCTGGGGGATGTAGAAAAACAGTGGGCATAACTGAAAGGGGATATTTTAAGGGCAACCAATCTTTTTTGTTTTTAAATGGTAAATAAAGGTAAAAGGAAAAGGAGACCATTATGGCTTTTGAAAGAAGTAGCTGAAAATGTGAAGAAAAAGAGGAAGGCCTTCATGAAATACAAGAGATCATAGAGAGAGGAAAACAGGCATCTATATTTGGAAAAACTTAGAGAAGCTAGCAAAGTAGTCAGGAAGGCAAAGATTCAAAAAGAGGAAGAAATGGCCAATGCAATAAAATGATGGGATAAGACATTTTTCAGATATGTTAGTGAGAAGAGGAAGGGCAAAAGTGGTATTGTCAGACTCAAGGGGAGGACTATTTATTTACATTCTCTTATATACCATGCTATTCTGCATCAGTATGGTTTACATCAAACAAATTACATTGAACAGGGCATTATAACTTGGAGATAACTACTTTACAGGGAACATGGAGGGTTAAGTGGCTTGCCCAAGACCACAAGGAGCACCTGTGGGACTAGAAACCCCAGTCCTTATGGCCCAAGGTTGCTGTCCTCTAGTGGGATTTGAACCCCCAACTTTCCAGCCTGAAGTACCTTGCCCCAACCACTAGGCCACTCCTCCACTCCAACATGTAGAAGCTGATGAGGATAAAGCTGGTGAATATGTAGAAGCTGATGAGGATTAAGCGGAATTGCTTAACAAATATTTCTGTTCTGTGTTCAGTTGAAGAAACAGGAGCAGGACCTCAGAAAACACCCACAAGCAAGAATAGAAGCTTTGACCCGGTGAAAAGCGGGATATAAATACAGCTAAAATAATAAATAATAATAATAAAATAAGAAGCGAGGGGCATCTTGAAGAATTTTCAGAAGATTGTTTGTGAGAAACTAGCTGAACTTAAAGTAGACAAAGCGATGGGACCAGATGGGATACACCCTAAAATATTGAGGGAACTTGGGGACGTTCTAGCAGCTCCACTGACTGACCTTTTCAATGCCTCGTTGGAGTCAGGAGTGGTGCCAAAGGACTGGAGAGAGGCTCATGTGGTGCCTTTATACAAAAGTGGAAGTAATGAAGTGGTTGAAAACTACAGGCTGGTTAGTTTAACTTCGGTGATGAGTAAATTATTGGAAACGCTGCTGAAAGAGAAAATAGTGAAGTTTCTGGAGTCCAGCGGATTACAGGATCCGAAGCAGCATGGATTCACCAGAGGCAGGTTTTGTCAGACAAATCTGATTGATTGCTTTGACTGGGTGACCAGAGAGTTGGACCGAGGGAGAGCCCTTGATGTGGTGTATTTAGATTTCAGTAAAGCCTTTGACACCGTTCCTCGCAGACGACTTATAAACAAACTGAGCACCCTAGGGATGGACCCTAAAGTTACTGCTTGGGTTAGAAATTGGTTGAGTGGGAGGCAACAAAGGGTACAGGTAAATGGAGCTCACTTTGAGGAGATGGAATTTACCAGTGGTGTGCCCCAGGGATCTGTTCTTGGTCCGATTCTGTTTAACATCTTTGTTAGTGATATAGCGGAAGGGCTGTCGGGAAAGGTTTGCCTCTTTGTGGATAATACCAAAATCTGCAATAGAGTAGATACCCAGGAAGGTGTAGATAACATGAGGAGGTATCTAGCTCAGCTTGAAGAATGGTCTAGAATTTGGCAGCTGGGATTTAATGTTAAAAAATGCAACGTCATGCATTTGGGCTGCAGCAATCGAAGAGAGCAATATAGTATAGGGGGTGAAATACTTTTGTCCTCTAAAGAAGAGTGGGACCTAGATGTGGTTGTGTCAGATGATCTTAAAGTAGCTAAACAGGTAGAAAAGGTGACAGCAAAAGCTAGAAGGATGCTTGGGTGCATATGCAGAGGAATAGCTAGCAGAAAAAAGGAGGTGATAGTGCCTCTGTATAAGTCTTTGGTGCAACCTCATTTGGAGTATTGTGTGCAATTCTGGAGACTGCACCTTCAAAAGGATATAAACAGGATGGAGTCTGTACATAGGGTGACTACCAAAATGGTTAGTGGTCTTCATTATAAAGCATATGAGGATAGACTTAAGGATCCTAATTTGTTCACCTTAGAGGAAAGGCGGGATAGAGATGATATGATTGAGATGTTTAAATACCTCCATGGCATAAATGCACAGGGGGAGAGCCTCTTTCGATTGAAAGCAAGTTCTGCTATGAGGGAACATGGGATGAAGGTGAAAGGGCATAGATTCAGGAGTGATATGCGAAAATATTTCTTTACGGAAAGATTGGTGGATCCGTGGAATATTCTCCCAATGGAGGTGGTAGAGATGAGGACAGTATCTAATTTCAAAAAAGCATGGGACAAACACAGAGGATCTCTAATGAAAAAAAGGGGACTGTTGTAGTTGTTGATATGGAAGGACAGACTAGATAGGCCATGTGGTCGTTTTCTGTCTTTATTTTTCTATGTTTCTATGTTAAGGAACAGTAACATGCACTCCTACAGAATTATGAAGCACTTGAATATTCTGGCTATGCTGGCATATGCTGCTTGTGTCAAAGGGGCTATTCACAGCTTTCCTGACAATCCCAGTGTCTGTAATAATGTGACTGTAGATGTAGGGAAGGTATGTGTGTTTGTAGGAAGCTAAACCGTGCTTGCCTGAGAAATGCAGGTCAGATATGGTGACCTGAGGCGCCACATCAACAGTGATTCACTGCATTTGTGTATGGATGCAGGGCATGGGCTTGGCAGAGGATGTTGGCTGAGACTGCAAGTGTGTGTATTCATGTGTGTGTATTGTCTGAGGATCTGTTGTGCCCATCTGCTATTCTGGGGGGACATGGATGCCTGGATGGTACCTGGACTGTAGGGATGACCGCTGTGCACCAGATGCCAGTGTGATTGGTGGGATTGAGCAGAGGTGGTGCTCTATATCATAACACCATAACATGTCCCTGTCATCAATAAGGGCCCCTCAGAATGAGGGCAGTCAACAGTGCAAATAGCACTATGACATGCCCAGGGGTACCACGATAGGTCTCTAGGACTGTGCACAACTGTAGAGAGCAATGATGGTGTTTTTGATCATCTATTAGCTGGTGTATAGACCTGATCTGAGGTCCTCTCATCAATGACAGAACGTCTTGTAACGTATCACTATGGACACCCTCTTCTGCTGTTTTCTGGGCCATACAGAGCATTGCACGGACTATTTGTAATGATGTCCAGTGCAGGCATAACCAAGGATGTTTCCTACTGCCATGACTGTTGTGATATGAAGTATGTCATGTCTACCATATCACCTTCTACCTCCCTTTAAACAATCGTAGAGTGCACGGAGCTATCATTGCAGTTTTCTGGGCATGCAACAGTCTGGTATAGATAGTCTAGTCTGCATCACCTTCTCTGTAGCATCTGTTTCCATGTATGGTTTGCATCAGCTTAGGAGATAAATGTTTTACAGGAGCAGCCTCAGGGCTGCACATTTTACACAGGGGGGCATGTCTATTTGCAGGTCTATGGCAGAGACCTGCAGGGTTGTATACACCCGGCCTTTCAGAATATAGTAACCGTGGGTATTGCAAAGCCATGTGCTGTGCATAGGCATGTCTGATTTTCTATAGTGATTTGTTCGTGCAGCACCACAAACCGCGAGAGCATCTACTGCGGAATCACATTTGCATTGAACCCATTTAGGATTTGCACATGCCTGCAGCCAAAATGTGCATTTAATGGAATCAGCCACAAAGTCAATATCTTTCCTGTTGTCTCCAGGCAATGCAGAAGGCTTTTCTTGCACTGCAGTCCCACATTTTGGATTTAGGTGCCACTTGCTTTCTTAAATTCCCTTGCAAGTGCCTGGTGATATTGGGGACAGATACATTTGCCTTTTTTGAGGTTACACAATTGGAGGATTTCTTGAAGTCTCATTTAATAATTTAAAGTCTTATTCAAAATTTGAAATGTTCTGGTCATATATGAACGTTTTAATATATTTAACAGCATTTTTATACCACATTATCATTTAGTCAAAGCAATTTACATTGTAACTTAAACTTTGTAGTGCACATTAAACAGGGAATTGATACCTTGGATTATACATTAAAATTTTGCTGAGGCAATGGAGGATTAAGTGACTTGCCCAAGGCCACAAAAAGTGCCAGTAGGACTTGAACTCTGGTATCTTGGTAAGTAAGCCAATTCTACTGACCTTTAGGCTACTCCTTCACTAGACTGCATTGTTTAATATGGGATTTAGTATATTTTTCAGGTAACCAAAGGACATTTGATGCTTTCTTGGATTGTTGAGATATTAATTTTGATATGTGATTTCCTACTGTGTTTTATTTTTCCTCTCTTTACTGGATTGTTTGAAGTTGTAAATAATATGAAATGCATATTTAAAAAAAAAGAACAGAGAGGAATATATGGAAGCTGATGAGGATAAATCAGAATTATTTAACTAATATTTCTCTTCTGTGTTTACAGATGAAGGGTCAGGAATGGGACCACAGAAAACAAATACTAATATGGGAATAGCTGTGGGATGTAGAAAAAATTGGGCAAAACTGAAAGGAGATATGTTAAGGGTAACAAACCTTAAAGGTAAATAAATGTAAAAGAAAAGGGAAGCTGTTATAGTTCTCATAAGAAGTCGCTGAAAAGGCAAAGAAAAAGAGGGAGACCTTCAGGAAATACAAGAGATCACAGAGAGAAGAAGACAGGCATCTATATTTGGAAAAATTTAGAGAAGCTATCAAAGTAGTCAAGAAATCAAAGATGCAAAAAGAAGAAGAAATAGCCAATGCAATAAAATGGGAGGACACAATATTTTTCAGATATGTTAGTGAGAGGAGGAAGGGCAAAAGTGGTACTGTCAGACTCAAGGGTGAAGGGGAGGAATATGTAGAAACTGTTGCGGATAAAGAGGAATTGCTTAACAAATATTTCTGTTCACAGATGAAGGACCAGAAGCAGGACCTCATAAAACACCCACAAATAGGAACAAAAGTGATGGGGAGCTCGATTAATTTTCAGAAGACTGTGTTCATGAGGAACTAGCTAAACTAAAAGTAGATAAAGTGATGGGAGCAGATGGGATACATCTGAGAATATTGAAGGAACTTTGGGACATTCTAGCGGCTCCATTGACTGACCTTTTCAATGCTTCTTTGGAGTCGGGAGTGGTTCCAGAGGACTGGAAAAAGGCACATGTGGCCCCTTTACACAAAAACAGAAGTAAGGATGAGGTTGAAAACTACAGGTCGGTTAGTCTAACCTCTGTGGTAAGTAAATTATTGCAAATGCTGATAAAAGAGAGAATAGTGAGTTTTCTAGAGTCCAATGGATTGCAGGATTCAAGGTAGGATGGGTTTACCAGAGGCAGGTCTTGTCAGACAAATCTGATTACTTTGACTGCGTGACCAGGAGTTGGACCAAGGGAGAGCCGTGGTGTCTTTAGATTTCAGTAAAGCCTTTGATACCATTCCTCACAGGCAACTTATAATCAAACTGAGCATCCTAGGAATGGATCATAAAGATACTGATTGAGTTAGAAATTGGTTGAGTGGGAGGCGCAAAGGGTACAGGTAAATGGAGCTCACTCTGAGGAGAACGAGGTTACCAGTGGTCTGCTGCAGGGATCTGTCCTTGGTCTGATTCTTTTTAACATCTTTGAAAGTGATATTCCAGAAGGGCTGTCAGGTAAGATTTGTCTGTTTATGGATGATACCAAAACCTACAAGTGAGTAGACACCCAGGAAGGAGTAGATAACATGAGGAGGGATCAAGCTAAGCTTGAAGAATGATCTAGAATTTGGCAGCTAGATTTAATGCTAAAAAATGCAGGGTCATTCATTTGGCTGCAAAAATCCAAGGGGATGAAGTAGTTTTGTCCACAAAAGAAGAGCGGGACCTGGGTGTCATTGTGTCTGGCGATGTTAAAGTAGCTAAACAGGTAGAAAAGGTGATAGCAAAAGCTAGAAGGATGCTTGGGTGCATAGGGAGAGGAATAGCCAGCAGAAAAAAAGAAGGTGATGGTGCCTCTGTATAAGTCTCTGGTGTGACCTCATTTGGAGTATTGTGTGCAATTCTGGAGACCACACCTTCAAAAGGACATAAACAGGTTGGAGTTGGTGCAGAAAGTGGCTACTAAAATGGTTAGTGGTCTTCATTATGAAGCACATGAGGATAAACTTAAAGTTCTTGAAGAACTTGCATCTTGAAGGACTACCAAAAGGGACTGTTACAAGGAAATCGATCTACACCTGTGAGTATTAATCTTCTGAAATAAACTCTAAATTTTGAGGGGGGAAAATGAATTCTTGGGTTACAACTAATAGATCTGTGTATTTAAGGATTCAATATTTTTGCTAAGTAAGTCAGGTCTTAGTACCACCAGAAAGCTTTGTATTTAAATCAAAGCAGAGTATAGCTTAGCAGAGAAAGTAAATTAAGAGTAAATAAACTCTGAAATTTGTTTCTAGAGAACTTTTCATTTCAATCAAATCAGAGTATAGCTTAAACATAGAAAGTTAAGTAGAGTAAATAGTTACTGAAATAAAGTTGTTTCCAGAGAGCTTTTTATCTAAATCAAATCAGAGCATAGCTTAGCATACAGGTAGAATAGTCCTGAGTAGGAAGAAATAAACTTGCTTCTAGTTATCCTTACAAAGATACCTTCCAGTTAGGAGGGAAAAGATCTGTGAAGTTGTCTTCAATATGTCTTAAAGGCAAGAGACATTTCAAAGAGGCAATTTAAAAGGTCCCTTCTATCAAACCAAGGGCTGCGTGAATCACCCAGGAAATTGATAAGCCTTTACTTAGAAGCAAGCCAACTTTTAATATATCTTCATTACCTACCTCCCTCTCCATGTCTATCCACCCCTGGGATAATCATAGCTTTATAGGCTCTTAAACCTCTTAAAGAGAAGGAATTGCAAATATTCACTCACAGATGTAGCTTTTTATCCTCATCAAGCATACATTAAGAACCTGAGATTAATTAATCTTGAGGTGAATAAGTACATTAAACACATTTGATATAGTTTTATTAGTATAAGTATCTCCAGCAAAGCTACATAAGTAAACAACTTAAATGCATAAACACAACTTTCAAACAGAGATGCAGACAGTCATCCAGCAGTGAGAGGGGGGCTTTACAGTCTTTTGAATTAAGTGCCACATATATGATTTTCTCCCAGTTGGTGAGGGGTCTTAAGTGTGCACTAGGTTAAAAGAGCTCTTTGCTCTCAGGGAATGAGTTAGATTTCTGGAGGCTAAAGTAGCAGACTTGGAGAACATAAGGAAGACAGAGAAGTACATAAATGAGACTACAGGGACATAGTACTGAAATCCCACCTTCAGTCTGGCAGTATCCCTGTTGCCATGGAAGAGAGAGGTCACGTGATAGGAGAGCATCACCCTGATGTGGCAGGAAGTGATCCTGTAGCTAGGACCTGTCCTCCAGGTGATGAAAAACCCTCTCACACTGAGGAGGTTTCTCCAAGGCCATGTGCCCATGAGGGAAGGGTTAGGACAACCATTATAGTTGTTCATTCGATCATTAGGCATGGAGATAGCTGGGTGGCTGGTGGATGTGAGTATCATCTGGTAACATGCCTGCCTGGGGCGAGGGTAGTGGACTCATGTGCCACCTAGACAAGGTCTTAGATAGTGCTGGGGAGGAGTCTGCTATCTTGGTACATGTTGGTACCAATGACATAGGAAAGTGTGGTAGGGAGGTCATGGAGGCCACATTTAGGCTTTTAGGTAGAAAGTTGAAATCCGGAACTTCTATGGTGGCATTCTCTGAAATGCTTCCCGTTCCATTCACAGGAACCAAAAGGCAGGCAGAGCTCTGGAGTCTCAATGTGCGGGTGAGACAATGGTGCAAGTATGAGGGTGTTGGATTTGTTAGGAACTAGGCAACATTCAAGGGAAAGGAGGGGCTTTTCTGAAGGAATGGGCTCCACCTTAAACCAGATAGAACCAGGCTGCTGGCATTAACCTTTAAAAAGGAGATAGAGCAGCTTTTAAACTAAGGGAAAAGCCAACAATCATCCAAGAGCACATGATTCAGAAGGATCTATCACACGCCACAGCACCCTCACAATGTTCTCTTTAATCTTCACTGGGTCCACTGCCAGCATTCCTGACAGTGGGGGGAGGAGCAGAGCGTCGATCGCTCTGCACCTCCCCCCGCCGGCAGGAATGTTGGCGGAGGACCCAGTGCAGGTTAGTGGTAATATTGGTTGGGGCCACTTGGCAATAGTGATTATAGCATGATCGCATTTGATTTAATAAATGGAGGAAGTATGGCAAGGAAAACCACAGTACTACCTTTTAACTTTCAAAAGGGAGACTATGATAAAATGAGGAAAACAGTTAAGAAAAAACTGGAAGTAGCAGTTGCAAAGTTAAGGATTTACAACAAGCATGGGTGTTATTTAAAAATACTATATTGGACGCCCACACCAGCTGTATTCCACACTTTAAGAAAAGTGGAAGAAAGTCCAAAAACTGCCAGCCTGGTTTAAAGGTGAGGTCAGAGAGGCTGTTATATCCAAAAAAGCATCTTTCAGGAAATGGAAAAAGAGCCAAATGACGAAAACTGGAAACAACATAAGCACTGGCAAGTTAGATGCAAGGCATTGATAAGGCAGGCCAAGAGAAAATTTGAATAAAAAGCTTGCTGTGGAAGCAAAAACACATAATAAAAACTTTTTCAAGTACATTTGTAGCAGAAATCCTGTGAGAGAGTCAATTGGACCTTTGGATGATAGAGGTGTAAAAGGAGCACTAAGAGGGGACAAGGCCATAGTGGAGAAACTGAATGATTTCTTTGTTTCAGTCTTTACTGTAGAAGATGTAGGGAAGTTACCCATGCTTGAAATGGTATTTAAAACTGATGCAGCAGAAGAATTGAAAGAAATATTGATAAACCGGGAAGATGTATTACAACTATTTGATAGACTAAAGAGTAGCAAATCACCTGGACCGGATGACGTACATACAAGGGTGTTGAAAGAACTGAAATATGAGATTGTAGACCTACTGTTATTATTAATCTGTGAACTATCCTTAAAATCATCTCTAGTACCTGAAGACTGGCGAATTGCCAGTGTAAAGCCAATTTTTAAAAAGGGTTCCAGGAGTGATTCAGGAAACTACAGACCAGTGAGCCTGACATCAATACTGGGAAAAATGGTAGAAACCATTATTAAGTACAACATTTCTGAACATATAGATAGTCATGGTTTAATGGGAGACAGCCAACATTGCTTTAGCCAGGGAAGATCTTGTCTTACTAATCTGTTGGTTTTTTTTAAGGTGTAAATAAACAAGTAGAAGAAGTTGGGGGTCGGTTGATGAAGTGTATCTGGATTTTCAGAAAATGTTTGACAAGGTCCCTCATAGATATTCTTGGTGAAATTAAAAAGTCATTGGATGGGAGGCAGTGTACTATCGTGAATCAGAAACTGGTTAAATGATAGAAAGCAGAGGGCAGGGCTAAATGGCCAATTTTCTCAATGGAGAAAGGTGAATAGTGGAGTACCCGAGGGATCTGGTTGAGTCCGCTGCTTTTTAACATATCCGTAAATGACTTGGAAATGGGAATGATGAGTGAGGTAATCAAATTTGCAGATGACACAAAATTATTCAAAGTTGTTAAAATCCAAGAGGATTGTGAAAAATTGCAAAAGGACCTTAATAAATTGGAAGACTGTATGTTCAAATGGCAGATGAAATTTAATGTGAACAAGTGCAAAGTTATGCACCTAGGAAAGAACAACCCCAACTATGGTTACACGATGCAAGGTTCCACATTAGAACCACCACCCATGAAAAAGATTTAGGCATCATCGTGGATAAGACATTGAAACCCTCTGCCTAGTGTATAGTGGTGGACAATAAAGCAAATAGAATGCTAGGAATCATAAGGAAAGGAATGGTGAACAAAGTTAAGGACATTATAATGCCTCTGTATTATTCCATGATGCGACCACACCTCAAATATTGTGTGCAATTCTGGTTGCCAGATGTGAAAAAGATATAGCACAATTAGAAAAGGTACAGAGAAGAGCCACCAAAATGGTAAAGGCGATGGAAGGATACCCCTATGAAGAGAGGCTAAAAAGGTTAGGACTCTTCAACATAGGAAAGAGACGGCTGAGGGGAGATATGATAGAGGTCTATAAATTAATGAATGGAGTGGAACGGGTAAATGTAGATTGATTGTTTAAGCCATCAAAATGTAGAAAGACTAGAAGACATGCAATGAAGCTACAGGGTAACCCATATAAAACTAATAAGAGACATTTCTTTTTCAAATAACACACAATCAAACTCTGGAATTTGTTACCGGAGGATGTAGTAAAAACTGTTAGTGTAGCTGGGTTTAAAAAAGGCTTGGTCAAGTTTCTGGAGAAAAGGCCCATAAACTATTATTAAAAGACTTGAAGACCTAAATATGTACACTCTGGAGGAGAGGAGGGACAGGGGTGATATGATTCAGACCTTTAAATACTTAAAGAGTATTAATGGACAAACAAACCTCTTCCAAAGATGGGGAAGCTGTAAAACTAGAGGGCATAACATGAAGCTGCAAGGGTGTAAACTGAAAGGCAATGTCAGGAAGTACTTTATCACTGAAAGGCTGGTGGTTGCTTGGAATGCCCTCCCGATGGAAGTGGTGGGGGCAAACATTGTGACAGAATTCAAAATGGCATGGGACAGACATAGTGGATCCCTTTATAGCAACAGGATAAAATCAAAATAAACATAACTATCTCTTATATCTGAACACATAGGGGTGACCTACATGGAGCGGTGGGTACACCCCTTAACAAAGGCATGGAGAAAGGTGACCTGTACGGAATGGCAAGTGCACCTACTCTTGCCGCCTTGCTTGGCAGACTAGATGGACCATACTGGTCGTTATTTGCCATCATATACTATGTTACTATAAACAGGACCCGGAAAATCCACTGCTTATCCCAATACAATCATTGAGGAATCTGTGTCTTCAGGAGAAACTGCTAGGAACTTGTGAACTAGATTGGCCACTGTTAGGAACAGGATACTGGGTTTGATGGACTTTGGTCTGACCCAATATAGCATATCTTATGTTCTTACATTCTTAATATGTATACTTTAGAGGAAAGAGGGGATAGAGTAGATATGATAGAGATGTGTAAATATCTCCATGGCATAAATGCATAGGAGAAGAGTCTCAATTGAAAGCAAGTTCTGCTACAAGGAGACATAGGATGAGAGTGAAAGGGGATAGATTCAGGAGTAATATGCGGAAATATTTTTTTACGGAAAGTGGTAGATGCATGGATTAGTCTCGCAGTGGAGGTGGTAGACAAGGACAGTAATGAATTCAAAAAGGCATGGGATAAACACAGGATCTCTCAAGGTAAAAAGGAGACTGCTGTAGTTGATATGGAAGGACAGACTAGATAGGCCTTGTGGTCTTTTTCTGCCATCATAATTCTATGTTTGTAATTAAGGGGCATGTTTACTAAACTCCGAAATTGTGCGGGGCCCCGTTAGTGTGCCTGTGCCATATAAGGAGTGGGCAGTTCAGACAGAAAAAAGAAAAAAAAACGGGAGAAAGCGACCGTACTTGTGCAAGTTGCGCAACTGTGCGGGGTCCGTATTAGCGCATGGGAAGGCTAAGCGTCGCGCTGCTGGGCACACAAACGAACAGAGCTGTAGTACAATGGTGAAGACACTGAGCAATGGTGCAGGGGCCACGGGTTCGAACCCCCACTGGGAGCAAAGAACAAGGCTGGCTCAGGCAGTACCTATTATGGGGAGGATTGTTTTAGGAGGGAGCCTAATTTTTGTGCGGCAGAAGGCGGCGTGCCAATGTGCAAGTACAAGAACAGAGCCACAGCACAATGGTTACAACACTGACCAATGGTGCAGGGGCCATGGGTTCAATCCCCCAAGGTGCTCAATGAAGAAGGCTCACAGAGGCATTATGTATTATGGGGATGAGTGCTGTAGGGGGCAGGTTACATTTTTTTATCTCTGTTAACACTACTAGCAAACGCACTCACAAAGCGTGTTAACATAAGGCGGCCCATAAGGCACATGTTAACGTTCACTGTCCGGCAAGGCACCCTAGAATGTCCCCTATAGGGCCCCATATATGTTGCGGTACAGGGTAATGTATAGTGCACTTTATATGGACGGCAACCATAAGGTGCCCTATAAAGCACCCTCAGAGGCACCTTATGGGTACAGTACGCTGAGGGTGTTTTTGCTGGCAACAACATATGTACATGACAGTTAAAAAAACATTGGACAACCCTGTAAAAGAACCCCACTGTGGGTTCGAACCCATGACCTCAAGCTTCACAGGCAGTGATGTAACCATTGGGCTACAGCTCTATAGCTGCCAGCAAGCCCCTGGCTGGCTGCAGAGAGCCGTCACGTCACCACACAGACAGTCTTCTGTGGGAACCAGGATAGGGTTAGGCCACCCGTACCCATGATGCACTGCACATGCAAAGCAGCTGACCACAGATGAACACAAGATGGGGAATCCACCCCAGCAGCTCCCTGACCTGGTAGGGGAAAGTGTCCGTGTGCACCCACACAGCACCTCGGCCTGGTAGGGGGGTACTGACCGGGTGTGTTACTGGCACAGAGTAGCTACACACCGTCACATCGTGCGGGTACAGTGCTCACCCTGAGGGTGCGGTGATGCGCCCAGGACCAGGTCCACAACACTTGCCATGGCTGACAGAGGCCATGCCGGAGCTCCAAAGCAGTAGTAATCTGAGGGATAGGTAGTTCCTGCAGAAACACCCTGGATTACTCTGTCTGCGTCAGTCAGTGGAACCCCTTATGGACCCCTAGGTGGGCTATGTTCCACCATTCCCCCCCACCCCCCTAGGCTGCGGGTGAAAAAGAGGGTCCCCTATCAACAGATCCACATTCTACCACTCTGCAATGGTGGCAGGAGAGTGGACCATCAACCCCTGTCCTGCTGGTGAACAGACACCCTACAGGGCATCCAAAGCAGCCCTCTACACATCCACAACACAATATCAGACAGACATTAGGCCAGGATATGCTAAGCTGCACCCCACCACTATCTGATAGTCTCCTGCAGCAGGCCTTCAGCCACTGCACCCTGCAAGGCACTCCATCAAGACACATACCAGCTGAGAACAGTCTGCTAGTTAGTCCTGGTGGAAATGCATGCACCCAGAACTGGGATGGCAGCATACACAAGCAGAAAAATCAGTGACTGGGCCCCACAAGGAAACCCATACATATCACATGAGAGAAATACCATATAGCACTATGGGGGTGCCTAGCCATGCTGGCGTCACTGCACAGTCAGGGTGGAGTGTACACCCAGCAGCACATACAGAGGTCACCCTGTCTGTGTAGGTGGTGTCCGACCACTACAATGTCCCTGCCAGTGCCCTATGCCTTGTGCAGATGGATCCTGGCCAGCACACCCTGTCTGAGCTATACCCATGGTACTTTGCTGCTCATTATGCACATTGTCAGGCCAATACTGGCAACAGTAATGGCAGTGTGGGCTGTGGAAGGTGTTTGCAGCCAACACAGACTATATAGACAGACACACACTCCCACACGTATGCCAGCATTGTGCCACTATAGAGGGGTTTATCAGCCTTGCCCACCACACCAGTCCTGGGCACAGTACAGGCATGGATATGCTACGCAGTACTGTTGGGGGTCACTCCCCAGGGTGGTAAACACTGTCAGAGACCAGACCTGAAGCACGCACCGCAGACATCGGACACATTTTTATGTTGGAGATCAAAGAGCCAAATGTGCTTTAAGTAGGACAGTCTACCTGCCAGTACACATAGCAAACGTTTGAGAGCTGTCCACTGCATACCCAGGTGTAGGGTGGCATTGCTAAGGTATGCAGGTGCTAGTATTGGGAGATGCACGCAGGGCCCAATGTCCTGCCTCTCCAGGAGGCATTGGCCAATGGGGCCTGGGGGTGTGGGTATGTTCGCCTCTGTTGGATGTTGCTTTACGGCAGAGTTTCCCAACTCCAGTCCTGGTGTGCCTACCACTGTTCGGGTTTCCCTGCTGTCCCTCATGAGTATGCATGAGCTACATCTACATGCCATGGGGGTGGTGCATAGATATGCAGCACAGGCATTTGTATTAGCGGCAGCAAGGAGCCTGAATGGTGTGTGGTCCTCCAGGACTGCATTTGGGAGACTCTGCTCTAGGTAATGCCCCTGTTCATGGTGTCTGTGATTGGTGTGCAAAAAGATAGGCGTAATACCAATGTGTATGTCCCCAGCAAACCTGGTTTGTCTGTACTATCATGGTTTAGTTGTGTTAGAAATATGTAGACAGGATTGGCAGTAGCCCCAGCTGGGCTTTGAACGTGTGACCTTCTGTTGTTGCACACACTGTCTGTGTGCACTGCACCACCATGTTGCCACAGATTGACTGGTTTCTGTGGGAAGCCCATGACTGTACATCTGACAGGGCCTGTCTGTTGCAGTGGACAGTGCCAGACTGCACATGGATAGGCCACTGTCTTCGGTGGCTAGCAGCCACTGCCCCCCCACCACCTGTCCCCTTACGCCAACATGCTGGCATGTCCTTATCTTGGTAAAAGCATATGGCCTGATTGAGTTGTGGCACTCCCGGACTGCATTTGGGGGACTTGACTGTAGGTAATGACCATTGTCATGGTGTGTGAGCGGTGTAGGGTAAAATATGGGTGTTTGCACCATGCTTCTGTACTCTGCAATATAGGGGTGTCGTTACTATCTCTGTTTAGTGGTGGGTAAAATGTTGGGACTGGGCTGGTAGGTGCCACAGCTGGGATTTGAACCTGTGACTCTCTGGTCCTATAGGTACTGGCTCTGTCTGCTGCACCACACTGTGGCCACAGAGACAGTGCAGTCCCTGGAGATAGGAAACCTGACCAAAAGAGTAGGGAGCCCTGCTCTGCACATTTTTACTGTGGGCTCATTCACTGTGTCTGGCGACAAAAGTGCAAATAAAACCCGCAAATGACCGCGGAAAACATGGGAAAAATATAACCAAGCTGGCCAACAGTGATATTAATGGGCACACATAAAAAGACACACCCAGGAAAGCTCCACAGAAAGGAAAGGATTTTTGGAAGGGTCTCCGCTCCGTAGACCCTTCCAAAATTCATTTCTTTTTTTTGTAGCTTTCCTGGGTGTGTTTTTTATTTTTGCCCATTGCTAGCAGTATTGCCCAGCTGAATTATAATTTTTAGACATTTTCGTGGTGGTCATTTTGGGTTTTATTTGCACTTTTGTTCTGTGCACATGTATCACACTGCTCACGTTTTGTAGATTTCCCCGGTTTTGCTGTACATTGCTGACGTAAATGGTTTCTCTTCCCTTTAAATGCCCTCTACCGCGAGTGTTTCACTTGCGGTATTTTTGCTTTGAAATTCGGCCCCGATAATGTGCGGGGAGCCTCTCCCCTCCCCTTCCCCGCCCATTAACCCCGTCTCTCCGCCCCTCGGGAGCCTTCCTCCACCCTCCGTTAGCCTTTCCACGCCTCTAACGGACATTTGCGGGCCCGTACTTGTGCGGGGCCCGTTAGTGTGCCGCGCACCTTCGCGGGGGTTCATCGCACGTGTGCGGGGCGCTTAAGAGCACTTAAGTGCTGCTTTTAGTGCGCTATTGTGCGGCACGCAATTGTGCGATTTTTAGTAAACATGCCCCTAAGATGAATAAGGCCATATCCAGTATAAAGGGACCATTTATTGAGATCACTAAAATAAATTGAATACAATATTGTGCAGCTAAAATTATTACTGCAAAAATATTACCAACTAAAGTGCGGGACCAGAAGAAAAAGAGAATAATAACAGTTCCTCTTTGGAAAAAGCACATTGAAGGAAAAATACAATCATTGCATGTAGATGTATCCCTGATAGATGGGTATCCAAAAGGATTACAATGATCATGAAGATTATTGAGGAAGATCGAAGACATCAAACTGATATGATACCTAGCATTCTATTGGCGGCCAAGAGAGCAAATAGAATGCTAGGTATCATAAGGAAAGGAATGGAAAATAAAACAAAAGATATTATAATGCCTCTGTATCGTTCCATGATGAGACCGCACCTTGAATATTGTGTGCAATTCTGGTCGCCGTATCTTAAAAAGGATATAGCGATTTTAGAAAAGGTTCAGAGAAGAGCCACCAAAATGGTAAAGGTGATGGAAGGATACTTCTATGAAGAAAGGCTAAAAAGGTTAGGGCTCTTTAACCTGGAAAAGAGACGGCTGAGGGGAGATATGATAGAAGTCTATAAATTAATGAACGGAGTGGAACGGGTAAACGTAGATCAATTGTTTACATTATCAGAATATAGAAAGACTAGGGGACATGCAATGAAGCTACAGGGTAAACTATTTAAGACTAATAAAAGAAAATATTTTTTCACTCAACGTGTAATCAAACTCTGGAATTTGTTACCGGAGGATGTAGTAAAGGCTGTTAGTGTAGCTGGGTTTAAAAAAGGTTTGGACAAGTTCCTGGAGGAAAGGTCCATAAACCATTATTAAGAAGTGACCCAGGATATCAATGCTTGACCCAGTACAAGCATTGCGGAACCTATGTCTTTTGGGGAAACTGCTAGGTACATATGACCTAGATTGGCCACTGTTGGAAACAGAATACTGGGCTTGATGGACCTTGGTCTGACCCAGTATGGCATATCTTATGTTCTTATGTTCTTAAGTATGCTGCATTGACAGAAGAAGACCTGAAATTTATATGTTACTACAATAAATTGAAAGTAGCAGCAGAAGCGCAAAGACTGCGAAAATATGAAGAAAATAGTAAAGAAAGATATCAAAATAAGCTATTTCTAGAGAACCCAAAATAATTCTACAGGGAAATGGGAAAGAGCATTAATATGGTAAAATTACCACCAACCAAAACTGAAACAGAAACGTTCTGGAGAAATCCATATGAGGACCCTTTAGAGCACAATGAAGAAGCAGAATGGTTACTCTGCATACAGGAGTATTTAGAAAAAGCAAACATCAAACCTATAGAATGGCCTGCAGTAATAGTTAAAGAGCTGGAAAGCAGGTTAAAACGAGCCCCAAACTGGAAGAGCCCTGGCCCAGCTGGAGTAACCAACTTTTGGCTCAAACAGTTCACATCAATCCACCCAGACCTGGCAAACTGCAAAAGTGAATTGTTCAAGCAGACAGACTTTACAGCACAATGGCTTACTACAGGAAGAACATTTCTCCTTCTGAAGGGGGACCTGAGTAACATTCCTAATAATTGCAGACCAATAACTTGTCTACCTACAATTTATAAGTTGTTCACTGTAATAGATGCAGACAGAATAAATGATCATACTGAATCCGATAACATCATGGCAACAGAGCAAAAGGGCAATAAGAGGGAGGCATATGAAACCAAGGACCAGCTAATGTTCAATAAGGCCATCAAAGCCAGTGCTAAAAAAAGCAGAGGTCTTAGTATAGCATGGATTGATTGTAAAAAAGCTTTTGGCGGCATCCTACATTCTTGGATAATAAATTACCTTGAAATGTATAAAATAAATCCTGGTTTGATAGAGTACATTATGTTCACCATGACAATGTGGCAAACTACACTCTTTTTGAGATACAAAGATGGTCAATACATCATTCCTAACAATAAGATCCAGCGAGGAATATTTCAGGGAGATTCCCTGTTGCCCCATTTGTGTGGTGCTTAATCCAATGAGTACTCTCATCAACTCTTTGGGATAGGGATTTAGCCTGAATCCTAAACTTACCCCATCCAACTTCTCAGCCTACGCCTGCCACAGGGATAACCGCAGGGGAGGAGGAACCCTAGCTCTCACAAAAACCGAGCTACAATTCCAACTGACCACTGCCACTAGTACCACACATCTGGACTACATAACTATTTCAAATAGGCACAACACCATCAATTTAATATACCGATCTCCATCAGCCTCCCCAGATGACTTATCAACGATAATAGATCTTGCCTGCAGCACCAAGAACCCACGTATATCTAACTGGATCATGGGCGATTTCAACCTCCCGTCACTACCCAAAGAGCATGCCTCCTCCATCCAGGATGCCCTCAGTCAGCTGGGCTATGTACAAGTGATCGAAGAGCCCACACACACAAAGGGAAGCAAACTGGACCTTATATTTGCTCCGCAACCCGCCGTAAGTCTAGACCATACACTCGCTACCTCACTCCTGGCAGTCCCATGGTCCGACCATAAGCTAATACTGTTCCAACTACCCAACCAACAGGAGCAAACAAAAATCTAACCTGCAACCAACATCTATCCAAAAACAAACTTCAGACACTTCAACAAGGAAGAGATACTTTCCAAAACCCTACCGAGGTTCGACCTCCCTGAAGCCAACCTTGAAGAAATGCTTTCTGTATGGAACAACAGTCTCAATACTATTGCGAACCAACCAATCAGAGAAACAACACCAAGAAAAAGGAAGCCCACCCCATGGTACTCCCAGGAGCTACTGACTTCACTTCGCCATCTAAGAAAACTCGAAAGAAAATGGCAACGCTCACGATCCACTGAAGACCTGGACATCTTCAACACAAACCTGGAGAAACACCATTACGAAGTAAATGCAACAAGGAGAAGCTACCATGCAACATTACTGCAATGCTCTCTAAACAAACCAAAGGACCTATTTAACATTGTAAGGACCCTCACAAAGGAAACCTCCCATGCCCAACAAAACATGCCAGAACCACAGGAATATGCGGACTACCTACAGTCAAAAACAATTCAGACTGTGAAGACATCACCACCCACCACTGTGAACAGACCACAGCACCCCACACCACTTACCGCCTTCTCATCATCCTCAGTGAAGCACGTTGAAGACACAATCAAGGTGATCAACACCACCACAGCACCAAAAGACCCCTGCCCAGCATTCTGGATAAGGACACTGTGTAAGGAATTTAGCCCTTTCCTAACCAAAATCATTAATCTCTCCTTCAGCACGGGAACATTCCCACAGACACTGAAACAAACTTCCATCAGACCACTAATAAAAAACTGCAAGTTGGACACCCGGAAAGTTGAGTCATACAGGCCGATCTCAAGTATCCCTTTAATGGCCAAGATAATTGAAAAAATTGCTCAACAACAAATCCAGGATCACATCGAGACCAACACACCCCTAGACCCATGTCAACATGGATTCAGAGAAGCACATGGGGTCGAGACACTACTAACCATCCTCTTCAACACACTAACCACCGACCTGAACAAATCTAGAAGAGGATATGCCCTTATCTTCCTTGACATCGACGCAGCGTTAGATTCCGTGGACCACACACTACTCATTGAGCGGCTGGCAGAGAAAGGAATCCAGGACACAGCCTTGAGATGGTGTGAATCCTACCTTTCAGACAGATGGCAGCATGTGAGGACAGGATCCACAATGTCTAAAGCTTTCCAGCAAACACAAGGTGTCCCACAGGGATCATCCCTCTCAGCGCTATTCTTTAACATATACATGCAGCCCATCTGCACACTTGCGCCAGCCTTCGGCATCTCATGCCTTACATATGCTGACGATGTATTACTCTACATGCCGTTCACCACAGACCAACCAGATTTCTCAATACTAACCTCCTGTTTCAGCGCCATAGCAGACTGGCTTTACACCCAAAACCTAAGGATAAATTTAAAGAAAACTGAAGCGCTATTCATCTCCAGGGATCAATCCTTTACTCCACCGCCTGTACTAAAAGTAGGAGACACTGAACTTCAAAGCAAGCCAACCATCCGCTACCTAGGGATAACAATCGATCAGCAACTGAACATGAAAGCCCATATAAATAACACCGTCAAGGCAGTATACCTTAAGATTCGCACAATCCGCCACCTACGACCTCTGCTAGACCTGGATGACTTTAGGACAGTCTACCAGGCACTAATCATGCCCCATTTCGATTATGGAGAAGCTGAACTCCAAACGAAGTCAACAATTCGATACTTAGGAGTCACACTAGATGAACACTTGGACATGAAGCTACACATATCCTACATTGTCAGAGCCGTATATTTCAAGATCCGGACACTCAAACACCTCAGATCCTTATTGGACCCAAGTGACTTCCGGACTGTATACCAAGCTCTTATCCTACCCCACTTTGATTTTGCCAATGCCATTCTCCAAGGCCTCCCACAGTCTACTTTGAATCCCCTACAACTAGCCATGAACGTCGCTGCTAGAGTTCTATCTGGAACATCGAGATTTGACCACATCACGCCCATCTTAATTCAGCTCCACTGGCTACCAGTTCATTGTAGGATCACCTTCAAGACCCTGCTGATGATATTCAAAGCCATCAATAGAATCACTTCTGCCTCTATCACAGACCTCATCATCCCCACTCCCACAAATAGAGCCAGAAGATCATTCACAGTAAACACCCTGAATATCCCCAGTGAGATCACAAAATGCTCACAGTCCACAAAAAAGAGAGCTTTTGAGTACTACGCTCCATCGTGCTGGAATACACTCCCACCTAGCATCCGGTCCATTACAGACCTCACCACATTCAGAAAGGCCCTGAAACATCACCATGCAACACTATGGCTCCTCTCAACGACCAGTCATCTCCAATCAACTAAACAGCCACCCCATGCCACCCATTATTCAGGACTCTAGCACAACATGTTAGCTCTACCAGAACCTGAGCATGACCCTGTATATAGTATCTAAGAATGTATATAATATCTTAGAATGTAAATACCCAGCTTATCCCTGTATATAGTTTACCCAGTTAAACCCAAGTTTACCACCCCTGTTTTCTGTAAGTCCAGTACGGGCCTCCACGCCTGGACAAAGTTAATGTTTCTTGTAAACCGAGCTGAATTTGAAAAAGCGTGGTATAGAAAAGACTTTAAATAAATAAATAAAATAAATAAAGCAAGTAACAACCCAGAAAAAATATCTCATTTATTACTTGTAGATGATCTGAAGCTCTAAAGTTCCAGCGACCAACAATTAGCAGAGCAGCTCCGTGTGGTGAACTGGTTTTACAATGACTTCAGAATGACCTTTGGCCTTGACAAATGTGTTAAGGCCAATGTGTTTTTTAGAGGAAAATTAAACAAAATGGAAAACATCTCCCTGGTTGAGAGCTGTGACATCAAGGATCTTGAACAGGAAGGCATACATATATAAGTATCTTGGAGTAGAGGAAGGAGCAACACTTAAGCAGAAATTACTGAGAGAAAAGATCAGTAAAGAATACTACAAGAGATTAAAATCATTATTGAAAAATGCTTTAATATCACGGAATAAGATAAGGTCATTAATCAGCTGGCAATCCCTGTACTCTCATACAGCTTTGAGATTGTGGACTGCCTCTCAAAGATCTTGACAATTGGATGTGTGAACAAGAAAACTCCTCCATGCCCATGAATTAATTTACAAGAATCAGTGTATGCCAAGACTGGAGGGCTAGGCCTCAGAGATTGATCACACATACAGAGCTACTATCATAGGCCTCCAGGCATACCTAACAGCATCATTGGATCCAAATGTGCAAAAAGTGCTGAAATATGAAAGTAAATGTCCAGAATGTCTCAGTCATCAAACTTGGGCAAGCGTTCCAATAACTAGAAGGAATTAGTGAGAATCTACAGGCATACACAGGGAAGGAAGTAACAGACTATGCAAAACAAGAGAAAAAAAACTCTTCAAAGAATTAGATCAACAGACAAGGCAAAACAAGTGGCAAATGCACAAATATAGTGAAAAATACAGAGTATTACTCCAGGAACCTTTTGTTTATCAAGAACGGACACATGAATGGTTAAGGAGAGGTAATAGAAATG
Source organism: Ichthyophis bannanicus (assembly GCA_033557465.1). Lineage (NCBI taxonomy): Eukaryota > Metazoa > Chordata > Amphibia > Gymnophiona > Ichthyophiidae > Ichthyophis > Ichthyophis bannanicus. The sequence continues at coordinate 1,726,814,419 of CM066031.1, read as the reverse complement.
AAAATGGCTGATTCTAGTACTGTTTTTGGTTACGAACTCGGATATGTACTTAGAAATTCTCCATCACGTAACATTTTTGAGTGACATGTAGTTTAAATTTAGACTTGTTGCTCATATTTGCATTAGATGTATTATGCTACATTTGCAGTGAGGTTACTGTTAAGAAGCAGAGAAGATGTTTTACTCCGCTTGTTAAGACATGTTATAAGCTGTACTTTGGATGTCAAGTCGGTGTCCAGGACAAAAATTGGGCGCCTCAAGTCTGCTGTATTACCTTTGCCAGACTCCTAACAGGTTGGGTAAAGGGTATTCGACACATGAATTTTGCTGTTCCAATGATCTGGAGGGAACCAAGAGATCACTTGACAGATTGTTACTTTTGCCTTACAAACATTGCAGGCATTACTTCAAAATCAAAACACACTGTAAATTATCCAAATTTACCATCTGCCATGAGGCCTGAGCCTCACTGTCAAGAATTGCTGGTGCCAAAACCTCCAGAAAATCTTACAGTGAATGAGGATGAAGAAGAAGAAGAACCAATGAATGCTGATGATGTTGACGATGACGGCGATGCTGTAATGCAGGATCTGAGCTTTGAGGCATCTGGTTCCTCTTCTGAACCACATTTACTGGACCAAGGCGATTTGAATGATCTCATCAGAGATTTGAATCTTTCAAAGCAACAAGCAGAACTGTAAGGGTCATGATTGAAAGGCTGGAATCTTCCTCAGAAAGAAAACAACGTGTGCACTTTTAGAAATAGGCATACCGAGTTTGTGGATTACTTTGCCTTTGAAGATGGAATTGCTTTTTGTTGTGAAGTTAAATCCCTGATGGAAACACTTTGTCCGGATTATAGAACAGAGGATTGGTGACTATTTATTGATTCTTCTAAATATAGCCTAAAAGCTGTGCTTATCCATAACGGAAATATTTTCCCATCAGTTCCAGTAGCTCATGCCGCCATTATGAAAGAAACTTACAGCAAACAAATATCAAGTATGAAGAACACAAGTGGAATATTTGTGGTGATTTAAAAGTAATTGCCCTCTTGCTTGGACAACAGCTTGGTTGGACAAAGTATTGTTGCTTTCTGTTTGAGTGGGACAGCAGGGACAGGAAAAATCATTACATCCGGAAACAGTGGCCAAAGAGAACATCACTAGTCCCAGGCCAGAAAAATGTTGCACATGACACACTTTTGGAACTGAATAAAGTATATCTACCTCCGCTCCATATAAAGTTGGGTCTTATGAAGAACTTTGTAAAAGCCATGAATAGAAGTGGACTTGGATTTGCATATCTAAGAAAGACATTTCCACGAATCAGTGAGGCGAAGATCAAAGAAGGGATCTTTGTAGGACCTGATATTAGAAAACTGATGAAAGATGAAAACTTTAACGGTCAGTTGAATGAAACTGAAAGAGCTGCATGGGAGTCTTTTAAGACTGTTTTCCACGACTTCTTGGGAAATAACAAGGCAGACAACTATGCAGAATCAGTGGATACTGTACTGGGATACTGTACTGAGTTTGCTTTTCTCTGATCAGAGAAGGGCTGAACTTTTACAGAGCTCTGCTAGTGAGTGGATATTTGCCTCCTGGGACATCTTACTGTGAGTTCTAGCTGTTTATTTAATTATTTACTGTTTGTCTAACTGTTTGTTTGTTTAATTATTTATTGTTTGTCTTAGTGGTGTGCTAGTTCAGCCTTCTCAGCTGTACTTACCTTGCCTCTCTCAACTAACTGGGCTTTGTGTGGTAGCCATTTTGAATTAAATCTCTCTCCCCAGAACCTGCTGTTTGTTAAGCTTTTTTCCTGTCCTTGCCTGCCTGAGTGAATCCTCCCCCTCCCCCTCCCCCTGAGGTATTGTGTAGCCTTCTTCCTGTTTTCTCCACGTGTGCATAGGCTGTTTTAGTTTGCTTTTCTCTGATCAGAGAAGGGCTGAACTTTTACAGAGCTCTGCTAGTGAGTGGATATTTGCCTCCTGGGACATCTTACTGTGAGTTCTAGCTGTTTATTTAATTATTTACTGTTTGTCTAACTGTTTGTTTGTTTAATTATTTATTGTTTGTCTTAGTGGTGTGCTAGTTCAGCCTTCTCAGCTGTACTTACCTTGCCTCTCTCAACTAACTGGGCTTTGTGTGGTAGCCATTTTGAATTAAATCTCTCTCCCCAGAACCTGCTGTTTGTTAAGCTTTTTTCCTGTCCTTGCCTGCCTGAGTGAATCCTCCCCCTCCCCCCCTCCCCCTGAGGCATTGTGTAGCCTTCTTCCTGTTTTCTCCACGTGTGCATAGGCTGTTTTAGTTTGCTTTTCTCTGATCAGAGAAGGGCTGAACTTTTACAGAGCTCTGCTAGTGAGTGGATATTTGCCTCCTGGGACATCTTACTGTGAGTTCTAGCTGTTTATTTAATTATTTACTGTTTGTCTAACTGTTTGTTTGTTTAATTATTTATTGTTTGTCTTAGTGGTGTGCTAGTTCAGCCTTCTCAGCTGTACTTACCTTGCCTCTCTCAACTAACTGGGCTTTGTGTGGTAGCCATTTTGAATTAAATCTCTCTCCCCAGAACCTGCTGTTTGTTAAGCTTTTTTCCTGTCCTTGCCTGCCTGAGTGAATCCTCCCCCTCCCCCCTCCCCCTGAGGTATTGTGTAGCCTTCTTCCTGTTTTCTCCACGTGTGCATAGGCTGTTTTAGTTTGCTTTTCTCTGATCAGAGAAGGGCTGAACTTTTACAGAGCTCTGCTAGTAAGTGGATATTTGCCTCCTGGGACATCTTACTGTGAGTTCTAGCTGTTTATTTAATTATTTACTGTTTGTCTAACTGTTTGTTTGTTTAATTATTTATTGTTTGTCTTAGTGGTGTGCTAGTTCAGCCTTCTCAGCTGTACTTACCTTGCCTCTCTCAACTAACTGGGCTTTGTGTGGTAGCCATTTTGAATTAAATCTCTCTCCCCAGAACCTGCTGTTTGTTAAGCTTTTTTCCTGTCCTTGCCTGCCTGAGTGAATCCTCCCCCTCCCCCCTCCCCCTGAGGCATTGTGTAGCCTTCTTCCTGTTTTCTCCACGTGTGCATAGGCTGTTTTAGTTTGCTTTTCTCTGATCAGAGAAGGGCTGAACCTTTACAGAGCTCTGCTAGTGAGTGGATATTTGCCTCCTGGGACATCTTACTGTGAGTTCTAGCTGTTTATTTAATTATTTACTGTTTGTCTAACTGTTTGTTTGTTTAATTATTTATTGTTTGTCTTAGTGGTGTGCTAGTTCAGCCTTCTCAGCTGTACTTACCTTGCCTCTCTCAACTAACTGGGCTTTGTGTGGTAGCCATTTTGAATTAAATCTCTCTCCCCAGAACCTGCTGTTTGTTAAGCTTTTTTCCTGTCCTTGCTTGCCTGAGTGAATCCTCCCCCTCCCCCCTCCCCCTGAGGTATTGTGTAGCCTTCTTCCTGTTTTCTCCTCGTGTGCATAGGCTGTTTTAGTTTGCTTTTCTCTGATCAGAGAAGGGCTGAACTTTTACAGAGCTCTGCTAGTGAGTGGATATTTGCCTCCTGGGACATCTTACTGTGAGTTCTAGCTGTTTATTTAATTATTTACTGTTTGTCTAACTGTTTGTTTGTTTAATTATTTATTGTTTGTCTTAGTGGTGTGCTAGTTCAGCCTTCTCAGCTGTACTTACCTTGCCTCTCTCAACTAACTGGGCTTTGTGTGGTAGCCATTTTGAATTAAATCTCTCTCCCCAGAACCTGCTGTTTGTTAAGCTTTTTTCCTGTCCTTGCCTGCCTGAGTGAATCCTCCCCCTCCCCCTGAGGTATTGTGTAGCCTTCTTCCTGTTTTCTCCTCGTGTGCATAGGCTGTTTTAGTTTGCTTTTCTCTGATCAGAGAAGGGCTGAACTTTTACAGAGCTCTGCTAGTGAGTGGATATTTGCCTCCTGGGACATCTTACTGTGAGTTCTAGCTGTTTATTTAATTATTTACTGTTTGTCTAACTGTTTGTTTGTTTAATTATTTATTGTTTGTCTTAGTGGTGTGCTAGTTCAGCCTTCTCAGCTGTACTTACCTTGCCTCTCTCAACTAACTGGGCTTTGTGTGGTACCCCCATCCCCCTGCTGAGGGTTCAGGACAGGGTACCTTGTAACTGCCCTCTTTAATAGGACTTATCTCCCTCCCTCCCTCCCCAGCACCCACCCACCCCTGGGGTAATTGTAGTTTTATAGGTACTTGCACATCTTAGAGGAAAGGGGCTGCTCTCAGGTGCAGCTCTTAATCCAAATCAGTCATACACAGAGGACCTGAGATTAATTAAGCTTCAGGTACACAGGGTGTATTAGGGGTATTAGATACACTTTTATTAGTATAAACATCTACACCAATCCTTATTATATACCGAATTTAAAAGACCTAAACACAAGCTTTAAACTAAGATGCAGACAGAGGTCCAGCAACGAGATGGGGGTTCTCCAGTCTTTTTCATTGAGTGTCACATGTATGATTTTCTCCCAGTTGGTGAGAGGTCCTACATATGCACTAAGTGCAGGGAGCTCTTTGCTCTCAGGGAACGAGTCCGTTCTCTAGAGGCTAGAGTATCAGACCTGGAAGACATAAGAAAGACAGAGAAGTACATGGACGAGACCTACAGGGATATAGTCCTGAAGTCCCACCTCCAGTCTGGCAGCATCCCTGTTGCCATGGAGGAGAGAGGTCACGTGACAGGAGAGCATCACCCTGGTGTGGCAGGAAGTGATCCTGTAACTAGGACCTGTCCTCCAGGTGATGTAAAACCCTCTCGCACCGAGGACGTTTCTCCAGGGCCATGTCCCCATGAGGGGAGGGTCAGGACAGCTGTTATAGTTGGTGATTCAATCATTAGGAATGTAGATAGCTGGGTGGCTGGTGGACGTGAGGATCGCCTGGTAACATGCCTGCCTGGTGCGAAGGTAGCAGATCTCACGCACCGCCTAGATAGGATCATAGATAGTGCTGGGGGGGAGTCTGCTGTCTTGGTACATGTTGGTACCAATGACGTAGGAAAATGTGATAGGGAAGTTCTGGAGGCTAAATTTAAGCTTTTAGGTAGGAAGTTGAAATCCAGAACTTCCAGGATAGCGTTCTCCGAAATGCTTCCTGTTCCACGTGCAGGACCCAAAAGACAGGCAGAGCTCCGGAGTCTCAATGCGTGGATGAGACAATGGTGCAAGGATGAGGGTTTTGGATTTGTTAGGAACTGGGGAACATTCTGGGGAAAGGGGGAGCTCTTCCGAAGGGAAGGGCTTCACCTTAATCAGGATGGGACCAGACTGCTGGCATTAACCTTTAAAAAAGAGATAGAGAAGCTTTTAAACTAGAAAATAGGGGAAAGCCGACAGTCACCCAGGAGCGCATGGTTCGGACAAAGGTATCCTTGAAGGATACTACCAAAAGCAGTGAGGTTCCAAAAGGGAGTATAGTAGCCCAAATGCCCTTGAGTAAGGAGCAGACAGAGCATAAGGATTCCCAATTACCCATGCCTACCAATAGCCAGATTAATATTAATAAAATACAGTCTCTAAAATGCTTGTATGCCAATGCTAGAAGTCTAAACAATAAGATGGGAGAATTAGAATATATAGCACTAAATGAGAGGTTAGATATGATTGCACTCTCAGAGACATGGTGGAAGGAGGATAACCAGTGGGACACTGTGATACCTGGATACAAACTATATCGTAATGATAGAGCTGGACAAATTGGTGGAGGGGTTGCGCTCTATGTCAGAGAGGGCATTGAGTCAGAAAGGATTAAAGTTTTGCAGGGAACAAAATTTGCTGTAGAATCTCTATGGATTGAAATTCCATTTATGAAGGGGAAGGTGATGGCAGTGGGAGTATACTATCGACCACCTGGCCAGAATGAACAAATGGATGATGAAATGCTCAAAGAAATCAAGGAAGCTAACAAAAGCCACAACAGAGTAGTAATAATGGGTGATTTCAATTACCCCGGTATCGACTGGGACCGTGTCACAGCAGGACAAGCTAAAGAGATAAAGTTTCTAGATGAAATAAATGACTGCTTCTTGGAGCAGCTGATTCATGAACCGACCAGAGGGGAAGCCATACTGGACCTAGTCCTTAGTGGAACGCCAGATCTGGTGCAAGAAATAAGGGTGTTGGGACCACTTGGCAATAGTGATCATAGTATGATCATGTTTGATTTAATCAGTGGAGGACAGATAGTAAAGGAATCCACAGTACTACCTTTTAACTTTCAAAAGGGAGACTATGATAGAATTTTATTTATTTATTTATTTATTTTTTTTATTTAGTATACATTTGTATACCGCTACTTCCAGCGATCAGCAGCGGTTTGATTACAGATTGGAAATTGTCAAATCATGACAGGAAATTTTTGAGGTATAAACACATTGATTAGACAGGAAAGCACAGCACACAGAACTATTTTACAGGGAACATGAGGAATATAGTTCGGAAAAAACTAAAAGGAGCGGTTCCAAAGGTTAAAGACTTACAGCAAGCTTGGGTGTTATTTAAAAATACTATCCTCGAAGCCCAGACCAGCTGTATTCCACGCATTAAGAAAAGTGGAAGAAAGTCCAAAAAACTGCCAGCATGGTTTAAAGGTGAGGTCAGAGAGGCTGTTGCTGCCAAAAGAGCAACCTTCAGGAAATGGAAAAAAGAGCCAAATGATGAAAACTGGAAACAGCACAAGCACTGGCAAGTTAAATGCAAAGCATTGATAAGGCAGGCAAAGCGGGAATTTGAGAAGAAACTTGCTACGGAAGCAAAAACACGAAATAAAGACTTTTTCAAGTACATTCGTAGCAAAAGGCCTGTGAGAGAGTCAATTGGACCATTAGATGATAGAGGGGTAAAAGGGGCAGTAAGAGGAGACAAGGCTATAGCAGAGAGACTGAATGAATTCTTTGCTTCGGTCTTTACTGAGGAAGATGTAGGGATGTTACCCAAGACTGAAGTGGTATTTAAAGGTGATACTGCAGAGGAATTGAGAGAAATATCGCTACACCGGGAAGATATATTACAACTATTTGATAAGCTGAATAGTAGCAAATCACCTGGACCGGATGGTATACATCCCAGAGTGTTGAAAGAACTGAAATATGAGATTGAAGACCTGTTATTGGTAATCTGTGAACTTTCATTAAAATCATCTGTAATACCTGAAGATTGGAGGGTCGCCAACGTAACACCAATTTTTAAAAAGGGTTCCAGGGGTGACCCGGGAAATTACAGACCGGTGAGCCTGACGTCAGTACCAGGGAAAATGGTAGAAACCATCATAAAGAACAAAATTACACAGCATGTAGATAGTCATGGCCTAATGGGAGACAGCCAACATGGCATTAGACAAGGAAGATCTTGTCTTACTAATCTGATCTGTTTTTTTGAAGGTGTGCATAAACAGGTAGACAAAGGTGAGTCGGTTGATATAGTGTATCTGGACTTTCAGAAAGCTTTTGACAAGGTCCCCCATCAGAGACTTTTGGCGAAGCTAAAAAGTCATGGGATAGGAGGCAGTGTACTATTGTGGATCGGGAACTGGTTAAAAGATAGAAAGCAGAGGGTAGGGCTAAATGGCCAATATTCCCAATGGAAAAAGGTGAATAGCGGAGTACCCCAGGGATCTGTACTGGGTCCGCTACTTTTTGACATATTCATAAATGACCTGGAAAAGGGAATAACTAGTGAGGTTATCAAATTTGCAGATGACACAAAACTGTTTAAAGTTGTTAAAACCCAAGAGGATTGTGGAAAACTGCAGGAGGATCTGGATAAATTGGAAGACTGGGCATCCAAATGGCAGATGAAATTTAATGTGGACAAGTGCAAAGTTATGCACCTAGGAAAGAACAACCCACACTATAGTTACACGATGCAAGGCTCCACATTAGAAACCACCACCCAGGAAAAAGATTTAGGAGTCATCGTGGATAACATGTTAAAACCCTCCGCCCAGTGTGCAGCGGCGGCCAAGAAAGCAAATAGAATGCTAGGTATCATAAGGAAAGGGATGGAGAATAAAACAAAGGATATTATAATGCCTCTGTATCGCTCCATGGTACGACCGCACCTTGAATATTGTGTGCAATTCTGGTCACCGTATCTTAAAAAGGACATAGAGTTATTAGAAAAAGTACAGAGAAGAGCCACCAAATTGGTGAAGGGGATGGAAGGCTACTCCTATGAAGAGAGGCTAAAAAGGTTAGGGCTCTTTAACCTAGAAAAGAGACGGCTGAGGGGAGATATGATAGAGGTGTATAAATTAATGAATGGAGTGGAACGGATAAACGTGGGTCAATTGTTTACGCTATCAGAATATAGAAGGACTAGGGGACATGTAATGAAGCTACAGGGTAAACTATTTAAGACAAATAGGAGAAAATATTTCTTCACTCAACGTGTAATCAAACTCTGGAATCTGTTACCGGAGGATGTAGTAAGGGCTGTTAGTATAGCTGGGTTTAAAAAAGGTTTGGACAAGTTCCTGGAGGAAAGGTCCATAAACCACTATTAAAAAGGGACCCAGGATATCAATGCTTGGCCTAGTACAAGCACTGCAGAACCTGTGTCTTTTGGGGAAACTGCTAGGTACGTATGACCTAGATTGGCCACTGTTGGAAACAGGATACTGGGCTTGATGGACCTCGGTCTGACCCAGTATGGCATTTCTTATGTTCTTATGTTCTTATGGAATCTTACCAGAAAGTGGGATGTAACATATCTTTGAAAATGCACTTCTTGTATTCACACCTGGATTGTTTTCCTGCAAATCTAGGAGCAGTCAGCGATGAACATGGGGAAAGGTTTCATCAGGACATTTTGGTAATGGAAAATAGGTACCAGGGCAAGTGGAGCTCCAGTATTCTAGCAGACTATTGTTAGACCCTTAAGAGGGATGTTCTTGAGGCGCAATACAGCAGAAAATAGGAGACATTACGTTACAATATACATCTATATGAATCCGGACGATTAACACACTTTCGAGGCATTGTTAAACAACTACAAGTGATAACCGTAATATTTATTAACCAACTGCTGTTTATGAAATAGATTAATGCAAACTCACATCCATTCAGATTCTGTTTTTTTCAAACAATACAAACCACAATCGCTGACGGCGACAGAAAGCATACCAATACATGACTCAGCGTTTTCTGCTTGTATCAGCCGGACCAGTAGGGCAAGGGGCCCGGTTAATTAATTATATTATAACTACATGACTCAGCATTTTTGGTTGTGGCTGACAACATACAATAATAATTATGATGAAATTTTTCGTATTCAACCTTTGTTTACTGAAACAAAACTGTAATGGCTAATTTACAGTAATGTACACACTTTACTAGATGATATCTCCTGAAGTATGGGTGATAGAAAGATTCTGATACCATATTTGTAAACAATGGGAAAAATTAGATATGAAACAGGTCAGAGCAGGTCTGTGACAAAAATTGTGTTGACCAGTGTTTAATTGCATCCCAGGACAGCGGATTACGGATGAGATGGTTTACAGCAAGTATTGAAAAAAATGGCAATACAGACATATGTTGATTCTGTAAGAAAGACCTGGAAAGAGTGACTCACCTCATACTGTAGCTGGCTGTGAAGTTCTGATGGCAGAAAATTTCTATACAGAAAGACATAATAAAATAGCACGCCTCATCCATTGGAAACTCTATAAGCACTATAACATCACTGTGCCTGAAAAGCACTGGGGTCATGACCCTAAGAGATTTCAGAGAATGAAGATGTTTTGATCACCTGAGAAACTCCCATTCCAACCGATAAAAAGCTTGATGCGAGGAAGCCGCATATAGTGGTTAAGGAGAAAAACAAAAGAACAGCATTGATTGTAGAGGTGTCATTTCCAAGCAACTACTCTGTGAATTGCATGGAAAGGCAGAAGCTCCTGAAATATAAAGAAATGCAGTTAGCGACCAAGAAGATGTGGAATAAAGATACAGACATATTTTCCATCGTGTTGGGTGCCACATTCTTGACAAAGAAGAATTTCCAAGCACATCTTGACAAACTACCTAAACATGTTACATCTTACAAACTGCAGAAGGAAACTCTGTTTGGCATGATGCAAGTACTACACCGAGCATTAGCAGTAAATTTGAGAGACTGAGATCATACTCACATACCCTGGCTTGGAAGTTAGGCTCATGACTGTCATAGTATGCACAAAATTAACCCATTTGGAGAAACTGCCCTAGGTCAAACTGTATGACCAGGACTTGATGGCCTTTGTCTAGGAGAAGTGGAAGGTTGTGAACAAGTCTGGCTAAGAGTATTTCAGTACTGTGGGAAGAACAAAAACCCTTTGTAGGATTCACCAAGAGAGCTAGTCTCAAGTTACCCACTTTCATTTTGAAATAGGTGGTCAAATCATTTGTTGTTAACTTGGCGGGGTGTTTTGGATGGGCAAGTGAGTTGGCAGTGATTGTAGCCAAACTGAAAAGAAAATGAAGTTTGTTCTGGTCTTTTTCTAAAATATTAAAATAATAGATCCTTTTAGCATCCCTATGGAGCTAAGCCATGTTAATTTTGAATCCTTGGTTTTAGTTTGGTATATGCTGAGGTTTTGTGTATTCCCACAGTAATGTAAAATCAAGAAGAAAGTGGTCTGACCAAGGTTGATGGGTAGAGACACAATTATAGACAATAGAAGAGCCTGAAATGATGAAATCTAACTGGAGGCCTTTGCTGTTGGTCTTGCCCAGCACGTGGAAGTTTAAATTTAGGTGTTGGGTAAAAGATAAGAAAGATTTGATTTAGTTCACTCAGCATGAGGATATTGTGAATGAGTGTGTAGTATAGAAAGAAAGTGGATTATTATTCTTGCACCTCAGAGACATCCTGTGGTCTTCTGTAGATTAACAGGATGCTAACCTAAGGACATAAAAACATAAGATAGTCATTATTGGGTCAGACCAAAAGTCCATCAAGCCCAGTATCCTTTTTACAACAGTGGCCAATCCAGGCCACAAGTACCTGTCAGATTTCCAAAGGTACATGGATTCCATGCTGCTTATCCCAGAGGTAAGCAGTGAATTTACCCAATCCACTTTAATAATGATTTATGGAATTTTCCTCCAGGAACCTCTCCAAACCTCTGAAATCAAGCGCACCTGTAGAGATTTGCATGGGGTTGTTACTAGAGTCTTGTTAACCTTTCCAGTACCACCGGGGGTAGACCTGGAACACCTGATGCCACAACCACCTAGGTCTAGCATTCACACACAGCAAGGACAATCAGACTGCACCTGCTGCCCACCACTGGGTTTTCCAGCTTTTAGCTTATTGGGGTCAAAAAAACAAAAAGCTGGATGGACTTTCTATGAGCTTTTGTCCGCTCCAAGTAGAAAGTCAAGGCTCACTTGCAATCCAACATGTGCAATGCAGTTTCCTCTGTGTGCTTCAGCACACATGGCCTGCCACTTCTGAAGTGGCAGCCCATGTGTGCCATGCCAGCCCTGAGTTGGACTTAATTCCAGACTAGGAGAGGTAGAAGATGTTCAAACAGATTTTGTGTGGAACAGGCAAAGGGATATAGGGCATGGCCCTTACACCAAGCAGCAAATCTCCTCCATTTGCAAGAAAAAGATTTTCTCTCTGAGGTCCTACTGGAGACCAAAAGGAAATCAGCCACACTGGCCAGAAGTTAGATCTCGGATAACATTAGCCTCTCAACATCCATGCCATGAGGGTCAAGGACTTGATGTTGGTGGGCAACATAATTCAATTCTGCGAAATATGGTCCAGTGCCTGGCCCAGCCAGAGTGGTTTCTGACTGGAGAGCTGTAGCAGGAGAGGAAACCAAGGCTGTTGGGGCCAGTAAGGTGTGATGAGAATTATCATGCCTCTGTCTGTTCTGAGCCTCAGGAGGGTCTTTGCAATGAGAGGTATTGAAGGATATGCCTACAGAAGACCCTTCCCCCAATGTAGGAAGAAAGCATCCAAGGCTAGTCTGCTGTATGATTTTACCCTGGAATGGAAATGATCCACATGGGCATTTTGAGAAGTCACAAACAGATCTGTCGAGGGGGTGCCCCAATCCTGGAAGATGTGAGCTGCAATCTCCCTGTCCAGTGTCCATTCATGTGATGGGAGAACTCAACTCAATCTGTCCGCCAGAGTGTTCTGCTTGCCTGGTAGGTATGTGGCTCTTAAGTCCATCTCATGGTTGATGGAAAACATCCACAACCTGACTGCTTCCCAATAAGAAGGTATGAGCCCATTCCTCCCTGCTTGTTGCAGTAGAACATTATTACTTGATTGTCAGTTTGAAAGAAAACAATTTGATTGGCCAGTCAATCTCTGAAAGCCTTTAGAGCATTTGCTACAGTTCTTAACTTGAAGAAATTGATCTGGTGGAGACCTTCTTGGAAGGATCAATTGCCCTGAGTGTGAAATCCATTGAGATGAGCTCCTCAACCCAGTTTGGATGTGTCTGTCATCAGTTTTTTTTTTTTTTGTATACATCAAACATTTAAGGTGGAGCAATTTGGAAGGAAGATCTTTAAGCAAATTCTGATGGATTGTCCACTATTCCAAAGACTGAACGAATGGACTGATGATATACATATGATCGTTGAGTCATTCTGTGGCTTGGGACCACTGAGTCCTCAGCATCCACTGAGCTTGTCTCATATTTATTTATTTATTTACAGTCTCTTATATACCGCACTATTCATATAGAGATGCACCAAGGATGTTACATGTACTGTAGAGGCCATATGACCTAGTACAGTTAACATCTTGCGAGCTGTCACCTTCTGACTCAATTGAGTCTCCCACACTATCACTACCAGTCTGTGTAGTCTGCTATGCAGGAGGAAGGTTCTCATCTGAGTCATGACGAGCAGGGTTCCAATGAACTCCAATTGTTGGGTAGGCTGCAGAAGGGGTATCAGATAACACAGGTCTGCGACTAAAAATCTGTTTGATTATTTTCATCTAATTTCCATGTATTCTGGTGTGCTGAAAACAAATAAAATATTGAAAAAACTCCTAGATGTCATGATTTGCCACAACATGCAAAATTGTCTTCAAATTTATCAAATGTTTTCAAATTATTATTAATTAATTCAAATTACTATTAATTAATTCACATAAGTGCATTTAAGATATAAAATGCCAAAAAAACCTTAAAGGGGTTGTCCAAGTTATGTAAAAAAAAATATAGCACTGTAAATCTGATGGTCAGCAATATATACATAAGCTAAGCAAGATTTAAGTCCGTGCTTCTAATGGTAGAAGGGGTTAATCTTTCCTGAAGAATGCAGTGGGGGGGAGACACAGGGCAGATAGCAGCAGCTCCGGTCAGTGCAGGGGGGCGTGGCCAGCACTGTGACGTCTCGTGTACAGACACAGAGCTGCTCTCTCCTGCATGCCACACTTGTGCACGAATCATCATCAGGTTCTTGGTTCTAGGCTGTTCACACTTTTTCATCGCAATTCATGTTAGCTCGTCATTCTTCAACCGTTATGATTCAGAGCAATGGCGTCTTTTTATAGATTCTTCAAAAAGAAGTCTCAAAGCAGTTTTACTCCACAACAGTTTTTACGCCTCCATACCTGTAGGTCATTCCGTACACTTGAAGGATACCTATGAGAACTTGGAATTGGTTCTTCGTAAACTTAAATATGAAGACCATGGTTGCCAAGTGTGTGGGGACTTGAAGGTCTTGTGCATGCTGCTTGGGCAACAAGCAGGGTATACCAAATATCCTTGTTTTCTGTGTCTATGGGACAGTCGAGACCGACAAAATCACTGGACCAAGAAGAGTTGGCAGCCGAGGGTGCTAACAGTCGGTGAAAAAAATGTCCTCCGAGAAACTTTGGTACCTTTCCATAAAGTTCTTCTACCACCTCTCCACATAAAATTGGGATTGATGACACAATTTGCAAAATCACTTCCAAGAGATGGAGAATGCTTCAAATACTTGGTCACCAAGTTTCCAGGCCCGTTGGAGGCAAAATTGAAGGAAGGTGTGTTCGTCGGACCAGACATTAGAAGGCTTATAGTTGATCAAGAGTTTGTCAATACCATGACGGATTGCATTTAAAGAAGTCGTACAGAAATTTTTAGGCAATAACAAAGATCCTCACTACAAAAAGATCGTCGGACGAATGCTGAAAGCATTTCAAGCTTTAGGTTGCCTGATGAGTTTGAAAGTGCATTTCCTCCAGTCCCACCTTAACTACTTTCCTGAAAATTTGGGAGCTGTGAGTGAGGAACAAGGTGAACGATTCCACCAAGACATTAAAGAGATTGAAAGGAGATACCAGGGGAAATGGAGCATTACAATGATGGCAGACTACTGTTGTATGCTTCAGAGAGACATTCCAGATGCTGCTCACAAGTGTAAATGCACCAAGAGAAGCCTCACAAGGAAGAAGAATCGAGTTTAGTGTGTGTAGGTGAGCTCATTTCAGTTCAAAAAAGGATTTTCATGAAAATATTGTAATAAAACTTTAATTTTATAAGTCTATTTCCATTTATTTTGAGGTATTGCCTTATTTAACATAGTTACCTAAATTGTCAGGAAACGTGATGTCCTATGACAAAATGGAGGTCATTTTCAGATTCAGTGCACCAAAAAATATAAAGATTACATTGAATAACCAAAACAGCTCTCGAAAAAAAAAAAATGCAGACCTGTGTAATTTATGATGAACCCTAGTATTTCGAGCACCTGAATGGTCAACTGTGTTGATTATTGAACTTCTTCTGGAGTGGTACTCTTAATCAGCTAATCATCCAAGTAGGGGACGACAAACACTCCCAGTGTCCGGAATTAAGCTGCTACTACTGTGAGGCATTTTGTGAAGATGCATGGTGCTGAGGCTAGGCCAAAGTGCAACACCCAGTACTAGAAGTGTTCTCACCCGGGGACGAATCTGAGATACATCCCTCTCACAGGAAGCATCTGCATGTGAGAGGGATACAAAGAGCATAGCCAGTGGATTTAAGTCCAACTCAGAGCTGGCATGGCACACATGGCCTGCCGCTTCTGACCCCTTCCAACAGTTGTATTGGAAGGGGGTCAGAAGTGGCAGGCCATGTGTGCTGAAGCACACAGAGGTCCTTTAGATCCAAGGAGCATAGCCAATCTTCTTTTTGTAGATAAGGGAACAGGGTGTTCAGAGAAATCATTCTAAACGTTTTTCTGACAAGGTATCTGTTCATATCTGAGGTCTAGGATGGGATCAAAAAATACCTGGAATAAAATCCTCGCTGTCTTTGGTCTGGTGACATGAGCTTGATCACAAGATCACACAAGAGATTTATCTCTGAAGCACTTCCTGATGCAGAGGTTTGATGTGATGCACCCTTTGGGGCAATTTGGAAATAGGTTGAATAGTTGTAATTTGTAACCACTTTGGAGATGTGCAGAACTCAATTGTCTGAGGTTATGAGGGGCCACCATTGGGCAAAAAGAATGAGCCTTCCCCTGACAGGAGAGTTTTCCATTGTGGTTACTGGTAGAATGGCTATGCTATGAAGGAACCATTCAGAACTCCACCCAAAGCTTTGGCTGATGAGCAGGCTGGGGATTCTGAGGCTTCTCCCATGGTAGTTGTGGTCAAGAAGCCTGTTAGGAGGTTTAGGACCCAGGAATGTACCTATGCTACAAGAGTAATAGGTCCTTTTCTGGCCTCCCCCTTGTTACCTCCTATGGTAGCAGGCCGACTCGGATGTGCATCTTGAGAGATTCTGAAGGGTGACATGCTGTTTTTCAATGAAGCCAGCTTTCTCTTCAACCTGTTCTCTGAAGAGATTCTCTACATGGCATGGCACGTCAGCAAGCTTGTCCTGCACTGATTGTTCCAAGTCTGAGGACCAGAGTGAGGTGAGTTTCTATGGCAGAAGCTCTTGATGTTGTTTTGAAGCTATCATAGGGTACCAGGACCATGAACTTTGAGCAGTCCTTGCTGTGAGCCACTAGGGAATGATACTGCTTCAATTTCTCTGTAGGGAGATACTGGGACAGATCAGCAAAAACATCCCCATGAAGAGCTGGTAAGAGGTCATGTGGGATATGAGCATGTAACTCTGAAAAAACCTCCTAAAAGAGTCCAATGTCCAGGCCGCCTTCTCTGGGGTGCCAAGTGTGTCTTGGAATTTTTGAATCTCTTAAGGGTAGATTCGACCACCAAGGAATGGTGCAGAAGCTGGGGCTTCTTGAATCCGGGAGCCTTCTGAACTCTATACATGGAGTCAAGCCTTCTTTTGACTGGAGGTACAGTAAGGGGGTTCTCTCACATTCTCATCTGCACTCTCTAAAGGATGCAGTGCATAGGCACTGTTCCCACTTCCTTAGGAGCCAAAGAGTACTGAAGAATCTCCATTTCTTCTGCCCTGGATTCATCCTGAGTCTCTAAAGAAAATGGTATGGCCTTGGACATATATCTGACAAAGTCTTGGAAGGCCATATCCTCAAGAGGAGGCATGCATTGCTCATGGGGAGGAGAAGGGTCTGATGGCAGTTCTGGGGACTTGTCCTCTGACAAGTCTTCTGGCTCAACATTGGTGACCCAGTCTTGACAGTCAGCTCAGAGAAGAAGTCAAAATACTTCTGAGTCTCTGCCTGGATCTCTCTCTCCTTGACTTCGGGGATTCGAAGCGATGATGCACTGATGCTCATCTAGATTTCAAGGGTGCGTTGGACCCTAAAACACTAAAGAGTGATATTGGACAGGCAGGCACTGGCGTTGGGGCTCTTCAATGCCCTGATATCAATGCCTCTCCCACAGGCAAGCTGTGTATCTCGAGGATCAGTTGGATGGTTGCCAGTATCGATGCAGCTGACATTGAGGCACTGAACTGCCACATGGCTAAGAGTGCACTATCCATTCTTCAAGAGCCTGCAGAAGGCCTTTCTCCATGGCAGTTGACTCTGAAGGCTGCAAGGCCTCAGAAACCTTGACCAATGTACCCGGAATCTGTAAGGGGTTTATTGGCGATTTGCTCTCGGCTATCAGTAGGCCATCTCTACCCCTCCGATGTCTGGTAGGATGAGCTCGCCTCTCTTTGGTGCAGCTTGGAGGGATGCTTTCATGGGCCCACATCACTCTTGACACCATGCCTTGCGAGGCTTCGACTCCAGTGCCAAGAAATCTTCACTCGGTGCTTGGCATGATCACTCTGCGGTGTGACTGATGATGAAGCCAAATCTTTCCTCATCCTTGGGTGGCTGATGCTCTGGGGCACCGCCAGCATCCAATGCAGTCTTCAAAGCCATTGAGACCGATGTTGTCAATGTCAATGTTGATATGTCCCAAAACTGGCCAGCAGGTTTAAGAAGTGTTCCTGGTGCTCAAGGACTATATCTGCAGCTTTTAAACTAGATAATTAAGGAAAGCCAACAGTCACCCAAGTGTATATGGTTCAGAATAATGTATCATTGAAGGATACTAACAAGAGGGAAGTTAGGGCATCCTGATAGAGAGGTCCCAATAAACATAAAAGTTACCCTGATGCCCTTAAGTACAGAGCAGACACAGCTTAAAGATTTCAAATTACCATTATCAATCAGATTAATATGAATAAGATACAGTCTCTAAAATGCAAATGATACAAATCTAAAAAATAAGATAGGAGAGTTAGAATATATAGCACTAAATGAAAGGTTAGTTATAATAGGCATCTCAGAGATCTAGTGGAAGGAAGACAGCCAATGGGACACTGTGATATCTGGATACAAACTATATCAAAATGGTAGGTTAGGTCAAATTGGTGGATTAAAGTTTTGCAGGAAACAAAATAGAGTGTAGAATCTCTATGGATAGAAATTCAATATAAAAAAGGTAAGCCAATGGCAATGGGGGTGTACTATTGACTACCTGGACAGAATGAACAGATGGATGATGAAATGCTAAAAGAAAGCAGGGAAGGTAACAAAATTTACAACACAGTAATAATGTGTGATTTAAATTACCTAGTATCGACTGGATCAATGTCACAGCAGGACATGCTAGGGAGATAAAGTTCTAGATAAAATAAAAGACTTCTTCGTGGAGTAACTGGTTCATGAGGAGAAACTATTAAGGGCCGGTGGATCACAGCATCTGGTGCAAGAGATAACAGTATTAGGGCCACTTGTTAATAGTGATCAGAGCATGATAACATTTGATTTAGTAAATGGAGGGAGGATGGAAAGGAAATCCACAGTTTTACCTTTTAATTTTCAAAAGGTAGACTATGATTAAATGAGGAAATAGTTCAGAAAAAAATTAAAAGGAGCAGTTGCAAAGGCTAAAGATTTATATCAAGCAAGGACATTGTTTAAAAATGCAATCTTGGAAGTCCAGACCAGATGTATTCCACACTTTCAGAAAAGTTAAAGGAAAGCCAAAAAACTGCCAGCATGTTTTAAAGGTGAAGTCAGAGAAGCTGTTGCAGTCAAAAAAGTATCTTTCAGGAAATGGAAAAAGGACCCAAATGACAAAAACAGGAAACAACATAAGCAATGGCAAATTAGATGCAAGACATTATTGATAAAGTAGGCAAAGAGAAAATTTGAAAAAAGTTTGCAATCGAAGCAAAACTGCATCATAAAAACTTTTTCTAGATAGAAGGCTACCTCTAAGTTAATGAATAGAGTGTAACAGGTAAATGTAGATTGGTTGTTTACTGCTTCAAAAAATAGAAAGACTAGGGGACACTCAATGAAGCTACAATGTAGCCCTTTTAGGACTAATAAGAGAAAATATTTTTTTCACTCAGTGACCAATCAAACCCTGGAATTTGTTTCAAGTCTTGGATGAGCTTTAGCGTTTTTGAACATTAATCTTAAGTGTAGATAGTTTTATCTTTCGTGTATGTGATCAAAGTCCCCTGAAGAAGGCCTTTTGGCTGAAACACATGTAGGGCAGATCTACAACAATAAATTACCTATTCATTTCAGTGGACTTCCATCTTCCTGCCGCTTTTTGGGAACCTGACAGGTACTTGTGACCTGGATTGGCCACTGTTGGAAACAGGATACTGGACTTGATGGACCTTGGTCAGACCTAGTATGGCATTTCTTATGTTCATATGGAATACTATTCTAGGGATATCTATGTAGACGCTCCTGCAGACATCCATATCGGGCACACTATGATTGTGAAATCATGTCTGCACCTGGACATGCTTGCTTTATTTTTTCAGACATTCTGTCTTAGACATCCCAGACTGTACTTGGACATCCTTTCTAAAATCCTCCTCTAATGCTAGAAATGAAAGGCAAGGGCAAAAGGTGTTGCATTTATAATTAAGAAGAAACTTGCAAGAACTGTTTGAAATACAATGTAATCAATGTATCCTTAATTTCTATTCATCTAAGAGGAATGTTCATCAACCCCCAACAACATCTGCAGAAGAGGAGGAAGTTGATCAATTCTATGAACAACTACAAGAGGATGCAAACAAGATGTCCTGATAGTAATAGATGACTGCAATGCAAAGGTTGGCAATAAAGAAGAAGGCAAGGTAGTTGGAAATATGGACTTGGCAACAGAAATGAAAATGGAGAAAGACTGATAGAATTCTGCAATACTGACAACCTATTTATCAAAATTTCTTCTTCCAGCAAGACAAACAGCGACTGTACACATGGACTTCACTTAGTGGATTGAACAAAAATTGAATGGACTACATCTCTGGAAGTCAGTGATGGAAAAGCTCAATGAACGTTCTACCACCTTTACATGGTCAGATGCTCCTTGTGGTCTTGGGCAAGCCACTTAACCCTCCATTGCCCATGTTCCCTGTAAGTATTAGTGTATGTGTCTCATATCCCCACGTGTTAAATGTATCCCCCAATTGTGTTGTGACCGCTTTGATTGAAGGATAAGGCGGTATACAAAAAACTGTCTAAATAAAAAAAATAAATGGTCCTTATCTTTCATAGAGCTAACCAAACTATTGTGCAGTTGCCCTAGTTTTTTAGATTTATTAATTCTTTTGATGAGATCAATGACTAAATTAATACTTTCATTACAAAGCATCAATATTTTCATTTTATAACCTACAATCATAGCCACGTTTACAACATATTCCAGATATAGCCTGGCACAAGTTTGCCTAAGTTTCTACTCCCATCTTATACAATCTTTGGCCTGGTTCCCTCATTACACAGGCCACAAAATGTCCTTCCATTGCCCCATTCCAGCACTTCCTTATAATGCAGTACGCGTTTGCCCGCATAACCAATTTAAATGTGCTCTTTCAGAAAAGACCATGTATTGGTGGCGTTCTAAGCAGTCTTATGCCAGTCCACCAGGCCTTGATTTTCTGTTGTCCTTTTGGTTACCTTCAGCTCCTGCTGGTTCCTATTGACAGGGACAGAAAAAGCACAAGCAGGATAGACTGATACGCAGTTGGTAGAGATTCCATGTCCTTAGATTCTTCTGTAAGTGAAGATCCATCATTTCCCTACAAATGAATTGAAGTGAAATGAATTACCTCTTCTATAATCCCTTTAAAATATTTAACCATTCCTCCCCTCCCCACCATAAAGCCTCTGTGATAAAAAGAAGCCTCTTTCTTATCTCTTCCTATCCTGTTTTCTAGAAAATAAGTTGTTTCAGCCTCTGCTGCAACCTGGCACATTTCAATATCTGTAAGATCCAGTGTGTCATCATTGGGTAGGTCAAAAGCTGCATCTTCAATTTCTGTGCTTGAATTGGTAAATTCTTGAGAATCTAACAATTTTTGTGCATCTGTGAGTTCAATCTCAAGGTCTGTTAATTAACATCTCTTTTCTTTTCTAGTATCTGTCAGACTTTCCGTTGATTCAAACAGATTTTCTTTAGAAGTGTAAACTTTCATCTCTGCATCACAATCTTTAAGGAAGTAACTGATCTTATGTACCCACTTGGAAACATTTCTTTCTGCTGTCTGTCTTTTACATGTTTCATACAGATCTATTTTTTGAATCACTGTGTTAAATCACTCCTACTATTACTACTTCTGATCATTTGTATAGCGCTACAAGGCATACACAGTACTGTACAGAAAAATATTAAAGACGGTCCCTGTTCATCAGAGCTTACAATCTAATCAAGGCAGACAACACAACAGCTGAGGACAAGGATATATCTAGGGGAATAGTAAGGAACAAATAGGAGATTAAGTGGATCAGGATCCAAAAGTGGCCTTCAGAGGTGAGTTTTCAGCCTAGATTTGAAAAAAGCCAGAGATGAAGCCTGACAAACAGACTTAGGTAGTTTGTTCCAGTCATAAGGAGCAGAAAAGTGGAAGGATCAAAGTCTGGAGGTGGTAGTAGAAAAAAGGGCATAGATAGAATGGATCTGCCAGAAGAGCGGAGTTCCCGAGGAGGGGTATAGGGAGAGATAAGAAAGGAAAGGTAGTGAGGAGGAGAAGGAGTGCACCTATAGATCTGTAGGAGAAGTTTGAACTGGATACAGAAGTGGCTAGGGAGCCAATGAAGCGACTTGAGAAGAGGGGTTATATGAGCATATTAAGACTGGCAGAAGATTAGCTGTGCAGCTGAGTTTTGAACAGATTGAAAGGGAGAGAGATGATTCAGAGGAAGACTTGCAAGGAGGAAATTACAATAGTCTAGACAGGAGGTGACTAAAGAGTGTGTGTAGTATGTATAGAAAGGAAGGGAAACATTTTGCCAATATAGAGAAAGAAACAACAGGTTTAGCTATCTGTTGGATGTGTGTGGAGAAAGAGAGAGTAGAGTCAAAGCTGACCCCAAGGTTGCAAATTGAGGAAATAGGGAGGAGTGTAGTGTTATCCACAGAAATGGAGAATGGAGGAACTGGGGAGGTGGGTTTAGGGAAAAAGTAAGGAGTTCCAATTTGGCCACGTTCAGTTTCAGATGGCAGTGAGACATCCATGCAGTAATGTCAGATAAGCAGGCAGAGGTCTGGGTCTGGATTCCTGGATAGATTTCAGGCACAGAAATGTAGATATGAGAGTCATCAGCATAAACATTGTACTGAAAACCATGGGAGGAAATAAGTGCATTAAGGGACTGAGTGTAGAGAGAGAAAAGGAGAGGTCCTAAGACAGAGCTGTGAGGTATACCAACTGAAAGCGGGATGGCGGTAGAGGAGGAACCACCAGTACATACACTAAAAGCACAATGGGAAAGAAAAAAAGAAAACCAGGCCAGAACAGAGCCCCTAAATCTGAGCGAGAACAGGATATCAAGGAGAAGATGGTGATCAATAGTGTCAAAGGCAACAGAAAGATCAAGAAGAATGAGAATTGAGTAGAGGTCTTTGGATTTTGCGAGGAACAAGTAACCGGAGACATTGGCAAGAGCCGTTTCTGTGGAATGTAGAGAATGAAATCCAGATTACAGTGGGTCCAGAAGGTCTTGAGAGAAAAGGAAGTCAAGACAATGGCGGTGAACCACTTGTTCAAATAGTCTTGAAGTAAAGGGGAGGAGAGAAATAGGTCAATAAATGGAAGGAAAAGTAGGATCTAGTGAAGGCTTTTTGAGGAGAGGTGTAATCACAGCATGTTTGAAGGTCACAGGAACAGTTGCAGTGGAAAGCAATAGGATAAGAATATGACAGATGGAAGGGATGACAGCGGAAGAGATAGGGCATGGGATCAGAGGAGCAGGTAGTCTGTTTGGAGGAGGAGAGAAGATTTGAAGTTTCCTCCTCAGTGATTTCAGAAAAGGAAGAAAGGGTGACAGAAGGTGAGGGAAGGATTTGGGATTGAAGATGGTAAAAATGAGATGGGGGTGACCCTGCAGAGAATCCAAGGCTAATCTTCTAGATTTTGTCATGGAAGTAGCCTGCCAAGGTCTGGGCAGACAGTAAAGGAGAGCTTGGGAGAGGAGGGATCTTGATGAGAAAGTTGAGCATAGCAGTGAGACGGCGAGGGTCAGAGGCAAGAGTGTTAGTCAGATGGACATAGCACTCTTCATTGGCGAGTGTTATGGCTGACTTGAAGAGATTATCATGAATTTGAAATCTAGGAGGTCAGCAAGGGTATGTGATTTAAGCCAAAGGCGCTCAGCTGAGCAGGCACAGGAATGTAAGTAGTGTGTTTTTGAGGACAGTCAGGGCTGAGGTACGGTATGCCTCACAGGGCATGGAATGGGAGAGCAAGTGCATCCAGAGTAGAGGAGAGTATAGGGTTATAGAAGGATACTGCTCCATCAATGGACTCAGATGACATAGTGGAGGACAGAGATGATAAAACAGCAGTGGAGAGAGCTGAAGGGTCGACAGAGTGAAGTTTTCTAAACATGTTGGTGGAGATTGGGTTAGCAGGTAATGGGCAGATAAGGGCAGAACTGAGGTGGAGAGGTTTGATGGGAGCAGTTGGAGGAGAAGACAAGGTCAAGGCAGGGGCCATACTTGTGAGTAGGAGCAGTAGAACACAGCTAGAGGTTGAATGAGGAGGTTAGGGAATGGAGCTTTAAGGCATAAGGGTCAGAAGGGTCATCAACATGAATGTTAAAATCCTCAAGAATAAGGGAAGGGAAAGATGCATCCAGAAAAGAGGAGAGCCAGGAGTCAGTGAGAAAGGTAAAAGTGGACTTGTTGAGGGGTCCATAAATGACATCTACCAGGAGAGGTAGTGAGGAAAATAGATGGATGGCATGGACTTCAAAGGAAATAGAGGAATTAGATAGAGGCAGAAGGAGGGCTGGAATTGGCAGGAATGAGAAAGTAGGAACCCAACACCACCATCACGACTAGTGGGCCGAGGTGTATGGGAAAATAGATAGCCTCCATGACAGAGGGCAGCAACTGAAGTTGAATTTTCAGGGAGAAGCCACATTTCAGTGAGAGCCAGGAGATGTAGAGTATTAGAGATAAAGAGATCATGAATGAAGGCAAGTTTATTGGAGATAGAATGTGCATTCCACAATGCACATGAAAAAGGGAGAGACGAGGGAGAGAGGAGAGGGATATGAACAAGATTAGAAAGGTTACAAATTGACTTGCCCTTGCAGTGGGAAAAAAGTCTAGGGGGGCCAGGTTTGGGGTTGACATCTCCAAATGAGAGAAGGAGAAGGAGTAGGAAAGAATGGAGGAGGGAGGAGGCAACACATCAGGTTCCCTCAGTAAGAGTGGGGATGGCTGAATGAGAGGAAGAAAAAGGTAAAGCTCAAGGCTTTGTTAGTGATATAGCAGAAGGGCTGTCGGGAAAGGTTTGCCTCTTTGCAGATGATACCAAAATCTGCAATAGAGTAGACACCCAGGAAGGTGTAGATAACATGAGGAGGGATCTAGCTAAGCTTGAAGAATGGTCTAGAATTTGGCAGCTGGGATTTAATGTTAAAAAATGTAAGGTCATGCATTTGGGCTGCAGCAATCCAAGGGAGCAATACAGTATAGGAGGTGAAGTACTTTTGTCCACTAAAGAAGAGCGGGACCTAGGCGTGGTTGTGTCTGATTATCTTAAAGTAGCTAAACAGGTAGAAAAGGTGACGGCAAAAGCTAGAAGGATGCTTGGGTGCATACGGAGAGGAATGGCTAGCAGAATAAAGGAGGTGATAATGCCTCTGTATAAGTCTTTGGTGCGACCTCATTTGGAGTATAGTGTGCAATTCTGGAGACCGCACCTTCAAAAGGATGTGAACAGGATGGAGTCGGTGCAGAGGGTGGCTACTAAAATGATTAGTGGGCTTCATTATAAAGCATATGAGGACAGACTGAAGGATCTTAATATGTACACCTTAGAGGAAAGGCGGGATAGAGGTGATATGATTGAGATGTTTAAATACCTCCGTGGCATAAATGTTCAGGAATAGAGTCTCTTTCAATTGAAAACAAGTTCTGCTACGAGGGGACATGGAATGAGGGTGAAGGGAGATAGATTTAGGAGTGATATGCAGAAATATTTCTTTATGGAAAGAGTAGTGGATCCGTGGAATAGTCTCCCAGTGGAGGTGGTAGAGATGAGGACAGTAACTGAATTCAAAAAAGCATGGGACCAATACAGATGATCTCTAAAGGTAAAAAGTGGACTGTTGTAGTTGTTGATATGGAAGGACAGACTAGATAGGCCATGTGGTCTTTTTCTGTCATCATGTTTCTATGTTTCTATGTAAGGGCAGATGATAAGGTAGAAGACAAAATGGTAGGGGAGGTGTGGATAGTAAGGAGTGCGTAATGAGAAGTAGGGCCATGGAGAAGGGGGTGAAGGTCCTGGTGGCTTCAGGTGCACCTGGTAATTGCATCAATGAGAAGAGGAAGGTTATGAAAGAGCATTAGACTGGGGGGTGGGTGAGTAATAAAGTGCTGAGAATTGAGACAGCACTGCAGAGGACAGGAGCTGGGTAATGGATAGACAGAAGACAGGACACACACCAACAAAACAGAAATATATACAGAAGAATAAACAACAAGCTAGATTCTGAACAGACAAAGGAAAATGCCTGAACAGAGCATACAAAGTTAGCTGAAGCTTTCAATGAGGGTGCTCACCTGAGCAGGAACCACCACCAAATGAAGGATCAGCAACTCATGTGCTCTCAGAGGAAAGCTTCTGTACAAAGCCCCAGCAGGGAAAAGGGTGGGGCAAGTGTTGAATGCAAGTAAATGAAAACAGGCAGATTCCACAGGAAATGCCCTAGTAAAACTCAGGCAAGGTAAACAATTTAAGACTTTAAATATCTACAAGACAGGCCTTTTAGAGGAATAGGGAGATGGGAAAAAAGAGAGAAAAAGCTTTCAGGAAACAAGTGGAGGAACTCAGAGGAGGTGATGAGGCTGAGGAGCATTCAGGAAAGTGAGAAGTACATTGATGAGATGCTTCTTGCAAAATCCAAGCTCTCCAGCAGAGGAGAAGATGGGTGCCTACAGAATGATGAAGGTTGGACAGAAGTACCCAGGGCCCACAGAATCACCAATCCAACTTCTCCAGCCATTGAATTGAAGAACCATTATGCAGCCCTGGAAGTGGAGGAGGTGAAAGCATCCCTGGAAAGGGAAGAACCAGAGCTCAAAGTTGCAGAATCAGTGACCACAACGAAGTGAAACGTAGTGGTGGTTGGTGACTATCTTCTGAGGGGTATTGAGGCGACCAGACTTGATGTCCAGAGAGGTATGCTGTCTGCCAGGTGCCAAAATATGAGATGTTACAGAGCCGAGACTCATCAAGCCCACTGACTATTACCCAATGTTGCTAATTCATGTAGGCACAAATGATACTGCCAGGTATCCCTCTGAGCATATCAAAAGTGACTTCATGGCTCTGGGACAGAGGGTGAAGCAGATAGGTGCACAGGTGGTGTTCACTTCAATCCTCCCCTGTTGAGGGTAAAGGCCAAGGCAGAGAAGCACACATCCTGAATATGAATGCATGGCTGTGTGGATGCTGTTCCAAGAGTTACAGAGCAGAGATGGCATCCATCTGTCCAAGAAAGGTTGACGTGTCTTCAGTAGCAGACTGGCTAATCTACTGAAGTGGGCTTTAAACTAGATTTGTTGGGGATGGGTGAAGAATATATTGTTTATTGTACATAGTTATCCCTGTTATTCCATGTTTTATATTCCCTTGTTCTCTGTAAACTCGATGTTACCTGTACACATTGCAGTATATTTTGTTCGATGTACACCGCGCTGATTTTAATAGCGCGGTATATAAGAGATGTTAAATAAATAATAAATAAATAAATAAATAAGAAAGCCCCCAGGTAAGTGAAAGCTCCCAGGTAAGTGAAAGCCTCCAGGTAAGTGAAACATTAAATACCTTTGTGATTCAGTATTAGGACTAGGGCTGTTAGAATCCATTCCAAGGTGAGGATCTTAGATTTTAGGAAGACTAACTTTGCAAAGATGGGCCAATACCTCAGGGAGTCGATAGTGGGATGGGAACAACTGGGGGATGTAGAAAAACAGTGGGCAAAACCGAAAGGGGGTATTTTAAGGGCAACCAACCTTTTTGTTAAAATGGTAAATAAAGGCAAAAGGAAAAGGAGACCACTATGGTTTTCGAAGGAAGTAGCTGAAAAAGTGAAGAAAAAGAGGGAGGCCTTCATGAAATACAAGAGATCACAGAGAAAGGAAGACAGGCATCTGTATTTGGAAAAACTTAGAGAAGCTAGCAAAGTATTCAAGAAGGCAAAGATTCAAAAGGAGGAGGAAATAGCCAATGCAATAAAAGGGGGGGGGGGGGGAAGACATTTTTCAGATATATTAGTGAGAAGAGGAAGGGCAAGAGTGGTATTGTCAAACTCAAGGGTGCAGGGGGGGAATATGTAGAAGCTGATAAGGATAAAGCGGAATTGCTTAACAAATATTTTTGTTCTGTGTTCACAGATGAAGAACCAGGAGCAGGACCTCAGAAAACACCCACAAATAAGAACAGAAGCGAGGGACATCTTGAACAATTTTCAGAAGACTGTGTTCGTGAGAACCTAGCTCAACTTAATGTAGACAAAGCGATGGGACCGGATGGGATACACCCTAGAATACTGAGGGAACTTGGGGACGTTCTAGCAACTCCACTGACTGACCTTTTCAATGCCTCATTGGAGTCAGGAGTGGTGCCAAAGGACTGGAGAGAGGCTCATGTGGTGCCTTTACACAAAAGCGGAAGTAAGGATGTGGTTGAAAACTACAGGCCGGTTAGTTTAACTTCGGTGGTAAGTAAATTATTGGAAACGCTGCTGAAAGAGAAAATTTTGAGGTTTCTGGAGTCCAGCGGATTACAGGATCTGAGGCAGCATAGATTCACCAGAGGCAGGTCTTGTCAGACAAATCTGATTGATTTCTTTGACTGGGTGACCAGGGAGTTGGACCGAGGGAGAGCTCTAGATGTGGTGTATTTAGACTTCAGTAAAGCCTTTGACACTGTTCCTCACAGGCGACTTATAAACAAACTGAGCACGCTAGGGATGGACCCTAAAGTTACTGCTTGGGTTAGAAATTGGTTGGGTGGGAGGCGACAAAAAGTACAAGTAAATGGAGCTCACTCTGAGGAGAAGGATGTTACCAGTGGTGTGCCCCAGGGATCTGTCCTTGGTCCGATTCTTTTTAACATCTTTGTTAGTGATATAGCGGAAGGGCTGTCGGGTAAGGTTTGCCTCTTTGCAAAAATGCAATGTGTGCCTTTGAGTCAGTCCTGACTCTTGTTGACCCAGAAGCTCCTGGGTTTTCTTGGCAGTGTCACTGGAAGTAGATTGCCAGGTCTTTCTTCTGAGGCAATGGAGGGTTAAGTGACTTGCCCAAGGCCACAAGGAGTGCTAGTGGGAATTGAACCCTGGTTGCTTGTTTTCCAAGCCAGTGTTCTAACCACTAGGCTACTCCTGCCTCTTTGCAGATGATATCAAAATCTTCAATAGAGTATACACCCAGGAAGGTGTAGAGCAGTCAAGCCAATCACAAACAAACCACAATGGAACCATAGGAGATACCCACTGCACAGGGAATCCTCGAATGGAAACCCAAAGTGGAGAGGAGGATACAGCTCAAATGATAGTGTACCAGTCAATTTGAAGATTAAGACCCTTCCTATTCTAACAGATCTAGCAGGAAGGATCGCGGTATCCGATCCGGAATAGTAAGCAGATAATCCAACAGACAGGTGAGTACCTCCCTTTGATCAATATTGGTATAGAGGGCCTGGACGTCAAGGGACACCAAAAACGTATAGGTGTCTACTGCCTGACAGGCTTTCAACTGATCCAAGAAATCACCAGTGTCCCTAAGATATGAGCGAACCTTCACAGCTGCTGGCTGCAAAAAGAGATCACAAAATTGAGAGAGAGGCTCAAGCAGGGAATCCCTGCAAGAAACGATGGGACGACCCGGTGGATCTGTTAACGATTTATGCACCTTCGGAACCAAGTAGAACACTGGTGTTTTTGGATGTTTTTTAACCAAGAAGTCCATTTCATGTCTAGTGATCCAGTTCTGAAAGAATGCCGCAGCAACAATTGAAGAAATCCATTCCTGAAGGGCTACCGTAGGGTCCGACGGGAGGATCACATAGTTAGTACGATCCTGCAAGTGAACATCAACTTCACGTTGGTATTGATCTCGTGAAAGTAAAACCGTGGCTCTGCCCTTGTCTGCCCGGCGCACCACAACATCCAAATCCTTGATTTGTTCCACAGCCTGTGAATGGTCTTTTGAAAAATTAGAATAGCCATAAGACTTTTTTTGTTCCAGCAAAGATGTTGAAAAATCAAGGTTTGGTACGTGGAAATCGCATTATCCGGGGCACCCGGAGGTAACTATCTGGAGGGATTCCTAATTAATGAAGAATCAACCACCCCAGAGGTGCTAGAAAGACGTTGTTTCACCCGCAGTTTCCGAAAAAAACTTATATAAAGCCAGCCTGGTAGCAAAACCGTCATATCTGGAAGTGGGAACAAAAGAGAGTCCCAATTCCAGAACCTGACGTTGCACTTCGTCCGGGATCTGGTGTCCAGCCCCTGCCAAAAATCCTGCTGGTAGTTTCTGCGAGACCGTCGACCCCTGTAAGCGTTCCCACGACTTCGATCAGCAACTTCAGAACGAGTTGTGGGTTCTAGCGCCCCCTGGTCACTACTATCAGTTTCTGTAAAATCCTCAGAGTCCATGTTAAAGGTCACCCATTTGCCATAAGTTGCTTTCTTCATAGAAGGCCACTGGTAAACACAATCGTTGTCATAATCTGTTGTATCCCTCTTGAATTTGCGAATTTTCAAATTGCGTACAAGCTCTCGAAAAGAGTCAAGTTGTTTTTGCATCTCTAACCATTGGATCTGAAAATTTGCTGGTTGAATGGATTCCAATACTTTCTGCTTCAGC
Source organism: Ichthyophis bannanicus (assembly GCA_033557465.1). Lineage (NCBI taxonomy): Eukaryota > Metazoa > Chordata > Amphibia > Gymnophiona > Ichthyophiidae > Ichthyophis > Ichthyophis bannanicus. The sequence goes on along the minus strand of CM066031.1, from coordinate 1,726,784,668 downwards.
TCCTCTGTCTGAAGAGTTAAAGATTCCTGCTCTTGAATAGATCGTTCTATCAAAAGAGCCACCAAATCAAAACCACACTTATTCAGTATGGAATTCCATTTTTTCAAAAATATAGCATCATCCGTAAATTGTTTAGGAGGCTTAATGACTCATAGGCCACGAGGCAAAATTAAAGATTTTAAATATTGCATCATAGCTGACCCGTGCAGTTGAGCCCTAATCAATTTTTTATGCAAATCCTTTAATTCAAACACTGTAGAGGGAAACTGTCCAGAAGACGTCAAAGGGTCCTCATCAAATAAAGACATATTTTTTTAGTTGGGTGATCTGCTCTTCAGTAAAGGCAAACGTCTCCGAAGACATAGTAGGAAGGTTCCAAATAAAACAATCAATGTAACAAAAAGGTAGAACCTATGTGAAGTCTTAATAGTCAGGCTTGTGTAAATATGTATATTTTGTACTTTATGTAAAATCTAACATCAATCAACTGTAAATCTGTAATCCTGCTTGCTGTGTGCTACCCCCCTCCCTAATCGCACTGTACATACCCCTAATCACTGGCCTGTACAACCAACCTTTCCATGTATAGCAACCGCTGCTGATCGCTGGAAGCAGCGGGATACAAATTGTACACTGTCACCATCAGGTGGGCAGACTGCTTCTAGGCTAGCAGGCCTGCGCCTGATGGCAATGAAAGTAGTTGTAAGACTCGAGTGGTTGAAGGTAAATTAGGATTTATTCCCCTTCCGGGGTCGGATTATTCAAATAACAAACAAAACACAAGTACTCAAAGGAAATAAGCCATATTCTCTGGCACAAACATAAAGAATATTAGAACAATTTCTTCTTGCTTCAAAGTAAGTAATAACGTTATGCATTCAACTGCAGCGCACAGTCTCACTGTGTGGAAATCAGCATTTATCAGTTGTAGTGTTTTCCTGTAACACTATGCTCAGCTCGGACTAGCATAAAGACATTATTTTGTCAGATAAAATCAGTGTACAGTCCATTGGGTCACAACTGGACGAACACTCACTGAGTGTGTCAATTATCATTGGTTCTTGCACGTATTCAGAACCCTCCTTATTTCTATCCTCAGGTTGGGATAGACAAAATCCTTTTCCCCTCTTGCTCTCAGGTTTTAGCCTGCGGGGTTTTCTCTGAGGTTTAGGGATTTCTACAAGGTCATCTTCTGACATACACACGTCCTCTGGATAATATCTCTCCTTCTCTGGAGGTTTCACTGGCTCCTTGCTCAGCTCCCTGCTTAAATCTCTCGGTTGGGAGTTACAGCCCTGCCCCCACCTTAGACTTCCTGCATGAGGCTGCTCTGCATTCACACTGTAGGAATTTCTATCATTCACAACATTTAACTTCCCACTATAATCATTCCTCAGGTCACAGCTTCCTGATACATACAGTTTTGTCTTTGGTTTCCACTCACTCCGGCTGGAACGTAGCCTCCGTGTTCCAAAGTGTTTGCAATCAGCAGAACATTCACACCTGTTCTGGGCTCTTGCTAGCTGCTTCTTCCTGTAGGACTCTGGGTAGTTACTTGGGTGAATCCTTCCTGTCTCTGACTCACTTCCTAGGTCAAAGTAAGAAACTCCTCCTGCTTCCTCTTGGCCAGCTGCTTCAGGTAAGACAGCCTGTTCTCTCTGCTTACGCTGCTCACGCTGTTCTGCCAGTTCTAACCGTTCTCCTTCCTCTTCTAACCCTGTGTTCCCTGCACTGTCCTTATAAGGGCTGTAAGCTCTTCCCCTTCTCAGGTGCACGCTATCAGGAACTAGGGAGTTTCTCTCAGCTGAGTGTTTTTTCAGACCTCGTGGCTGCATTTGTTTCTGTTGTCCCTGACAACAGCTGCTCACATGGTCTGTTTCCCTGTCAGCTTCAGGACTAAAATGCCGTGAATCTTGTGCTTTTAAGGTAGAGAATGGGGTTTCTTCATCACATATCCCCCCCCCTTAAAACCTTACGGGCTGCTGACGCCCTCATCTGACAGCACGTAAGCCTAGGGTGACTATCCCAACGCTTCTCTACTTTGACCAGCTGTACTGATGCTGATAGGTCTTGCCAGGGTTTTAGTAAGTTTAGGTGGTAGACCTGTTGACACCCCCTTTCATGCTCGACCCTATACGAGACTGGGCCCACTCTGGCTACCACTGTACAGGGTCCCTTCCACCTAGATTCAAATTTTGGACCCGCGGCTGGCACTAGGACCAATACCTTGTCCCCTATGTCCTATTGCCTTTCTTTGGTCCCCCGGTCATAATACCGCTTTTGCCGGCGTTGGCTCGCCTGCAAATTCTCTACAGACACCCCGGAAGTTCTTTCCAGGCGGTTTCTAAGGTCCCTGAGAAACTGGGGTACCCCTACCTCGGGCTCAATCCATTGCTCTCTCAGGATATCTAAAATCCCCCTTGGAGCCCGACCAAATAATAGCTCGTAGGGCGACGCCCCTAAAGATGCCTGCCTATGCTCTCTCCATGCGTAGAGCACAAATGGAAGTAAATTATCCCATTCCCCCATGTTTCCCTCCAGGCCACGTCGTAACATTTGTTTAATCGACTGGTTCATCCTTTCAACCAGTCCTTTAGACTGGGGATGATAGGCGGAGGTTCGGATATGTCGTATCCCAAACGCGTCCCACACCAAAGCTAAATATTTAGAAGTGAAATTACTCCCTTGGTCTGTTAGGATCTCTTGGGGAAACCCGATTTCACAAAACAATTTGATGAGTTCTAGGGATATTGTCTTAGCCGAGATATTCCGTAGCGGAATAGCCCACGGAAATCTAGTGGCCACATCTACAATTACCAATAGGTACTGGAAGCCCCTTGGCGTCCTAATTAAGGGTCCAACTATGTCCATAGCCAGGCGACGGACTGGCGTGGCAATAGTGGGTGTGCTAATCATGGGCACCGGTTTTGGCTTGGTGGCAGTGACCTTTTGGCAAGCGGGACAAGACTGGCAATAGCGGGTGGTCTCTTTAAAGACTCCCGGCCAGTAGAATCGGGCCAAAATCTGGTCTAACGTGCCTTGTATGCCTTTGTGGCTGCCCACGGGATGATCATGTGCCAATCTTATCACTATTGTCTTAAAAGTGGTTGGCACAACTACCTGTTTTCGGATAGCCCCAGTATATGGGTCTGCACTTTCTCTATATAGTAACTCGCCCTCTAGCAAGAATCGAGGCAAGATGGCCCTACCCTCCTGAGCAAATTTAAAAGCTCTCTTTAGAGCAGGATCTGCCCTCTGCTCCTTTGGGAAGGATGGGAATTTCTGAACTAGTTCAGCAGGGACCCATGGTAAATCTTCTCCCGCTACCAGCTCTGCTCTCCCTTGGGACCTATTCCTTTGCTCCCGACGTCTCTCTGCCTTTCCCTTTCTCTCCTTAGAGGGAAGGTTAATCAGATCATCATGAGAGGGGAGTACATTAACTAGCTCATCCCCTAGGCCCTCCTCCTCCTCTGGGGTCTCTTCCTCATCTGCGGGATCTGCCCCTATTTCTGAGGCCTTGGCCTGGGATCTGGTAGAAACTAAATTAGTTTTTCTACCTAAGCCTTTTTTAAGACCTTGGTTAAACGGTGGCCAATCACGTCCTAAAACAAGCTTGTAAGGGAGATGTGGGACTACAGCTACCTGCACTTTCTCCTGAGTGTTCATTCCTTTCACAGACACTCCATAGCGTGGGTAACATATAGATGTGCCATGCACGCACCTCACTTTTATTTTGTCCCTTACTTGATTTAGGGTGAATGGGTTACGGGCTGTGATGGTCTGCCACATTTCCTGTGAGACCATGCTTTGGCTGGCTCCAGAATCTAGGAGTGCCAAAGCCTCTACCCTGTCTATCTGGACTTTTAACAGAATGCCCTTCTCTAGGGGGTTCTCTCCTCCCGACACTAGAGCATTGCGCACATCACATTTTCTGTATACATGTCCAGCTGGCCACAATTAAAACATTTCATCTGAACATTCTTTTCCCCATTTTTACCAAACATTTTGTCCTTATATACACTCTCACCATATGCATTTCCCTTAAAGGATTTTCTCATACCATTCATTCTCTCCAGACCAGCCACTTTTAAAACACTGCCTCCGGAAGTGCTGGCTAATTCAGCCTCAAAATAATTCTCCGTGAGGTTGGCTGCGTCTTGAGTAGAATTACACTTTTGCAACATTATAAATGCTTTTATCTCCGGTGGTATAGCCTCCAAATATTGCTCGAGGATTACGGTGTCTAGCAATGACTCTACCGTCGCCCTCTCTGGAGCAAGCCATTTGGTAGCTAGCCCTCTTAATCTTTGTAACAATGCTTTAGGTGTTTCTCTATTCATCAGCCTAGCTTCTCTAAAGAGCCTTTTATAGTGCATGGGTGTTAATCCCAGCCTATCCCTGATGGCTGACTTTACATCTGGGTAACTGGACGAAAGACCGACAGGCATGGTTTTGTAGGCCGCTAGCGCCTCACCAGACAATGTCATAGCGAACCTTACAGCCCACTGATCATTCGGCCATTTAGCCGCTTCTGTGATCCGTTCAAATGCATCTGTAAAGTCATCGAAGTTATCGTATGACTTCAGCTGTCCCAATGATAAAGCACTACAGTCATTAAGTCCTACCGCCTTGGACACTGCAGGATTAACCTCTACTGCGGTACCAGTCCTCTTGATTAGAGTCCCAAGCAACTCTAACAGCGGTAGCAGCTGCTCAGTCATCGCGGCGATCATTCTTTCTTGGCTTAGCCTGGCCAGCTCCCCTTGGGCTTTCTATTGGGCCTCCATCCAGTCTTTCATCTGCTGTGGATCCATTTCCTCACTGCGTCACGCACCTGTAAAGAAAAAGAAAGACAGGCCCACCAAGTGCGGCACAGACTATGTGTTTTCTCTTTTTTTTTTTTTCCTTTTACTTGCTTCTCTTTGCACCACAGCTCCCCCTTTCTCTGATCCTAGTCACCCCATGCCTTCCTACCTTTACCTTAGCACGGTGAAGGATCGTGCATTGAGAAAGCTGTGTCCTTTGCTGCGCTCCAGGTCAGGAACTTGGAAAATCCGCTCCGGTTTTTCTCTTTTCCTCCATCGGGACAGCAAACTTTTTTTCTCTCTTTTCAGCAGGTAATCCTTTATATATCCTTGGTACTGTGCTGTTTTTTCTTCTTGAAAAAAATCAGATAGACTACGCCAGGTTATGTCACCATCAGGTGGGCAGACTGCTTCTAGGCTAGCAGGCCTGCGCCTGATGGCAATGAAAGTAGTTGTAAGACTCGAGTGGTTGAAGGTAAATTAGGATTTATTCCCCTCCCGGGGTCGGATTATTCAAATAACAAAACAAAACACAAGTACTCAAATGAAATAAGCCATATTCTCTAGCACAAACATAAAGAATATTAGAACAATTTCTTCTTGCTTCAAAGTAAGTAATAACGTTATGCATTCAACTGCAGCGCACAGTCTCACTGTGTGGAAATCAGCATTTATCAGTTGTAGTGTTTTCCTGTAACACTATGCTCAGCTCGGACTAGCATAAAGACATTATTTTGTCAGATAAAATCAGTGTACAGTCCATTGGGTCACAACTGGACGAACACTCACTGAGTGTGTCAATTATCATTGGTTCTTGCACGTATTCAGAACCCTCCTTATTTCTATCCTCAGGTTGGGATAGACAAAATCCTTTTCCCCTCTTGCTCTCAGGTTTTAGCCTGCGGGGTTTTCTCTGAGGTTTAGGGATTTCTACAAGGTCATCTTCTGACATACACACGTCCTCTGGATAATATCTCTCCTTCTCTGGAGGTTTCACTGGCTCCTTGCTCAGCTCCCTGCTTAAATCTCTCGGTTGGGAGTTACAGCCCTGCCCCCACCTTAGACTTCCTGCATGAGGCTGCTCTGCATTCACACTGTAGGAATTTCTATCATTCACAACTTTTAACTTCCCACTATAATCATTCCTCAGGTCACAGCTTCCTGATACATACAGTTTTGTCTTTGGTTTCCACTCACTCCGGCTGGAACGTAGCCTCCGTGTTCCAAAGTGTTTGCAATCAGCAGAACATTCACACCTGTTCTGGGCTCTTGCTAGCTGCTTCTTCCTGTAGGACTCTGGGTAGTTACTTGGGTGAATCCTTCCTGTCTCTGACTCACTTCCTAGGTCAAAGTAAGAAACTCCTCCTGCTTCCTCTTGGCCAGCTGCTTCAGGTAAGACAGCCTGTTCTCTCTGCTTACGCTGCTCACGCTGTTCTGCCAGTTCTAACCGTTCTCCTTCCTCTTCTAACCCTGTGTTCCCTGCACTGTCCTTATAAGGGCTGTAAGCTCTTCCCCTTCTCAGGTGCACGCTATCAGGAACTAGGGAGTTTCTCTCAGCTGAGTGTTTTTTCAGACCTCGTGGCTGCATTTGTTTCTGTTGTCCCTGACAACAGCTGCTCACATGGTCTGTTTCCCTGTCAGCTTCAGGACTAAAATGCCGTGAATCTTGTGCTTTTAAGGTAGAGAATGGGGCTTCTTCATCACAACACATATAAATAAATAAATAAAATAAATAATTGGAATTGTCTAGAAACATCAAAATAGTAATAAATCCGAAATTCTGAAAAACTCCCCTGAAATGGCACACAATGTTTTTGTCGGAGCTTGTCAGCCCAGTGCCAGGAAATTTTTCCAAACCACCACCGTGACCACTCCTTTTGTTAAATAAGTTTAAAAGTGAAAAGTGAAAAGCATAACTTAGCTGTTGCCAAAGCACTGCCCAGCCGCTGAAAAAACTGAGTGACGACGTGGCTCACATTTCGGGTTTTCCTCCAATTTAGTTAGAAACCCTGCTTCAGGTCCAGGATATCAGCAGTTGACAAATCTTCAGCTTACACGCCAAAGGGAATATAACATTCTATATAGTCGATGGCGTCTGACGTCAAAATGACATGAAGAGCAGTCAAGCCAATCACAAACAAACTACAATGGAACCATAGGAGATACACACTGCACAGGGAATCCCCAAATGGAAACCCAAAGTGGAGAGGAGGATACAGCTCAAATGATAGTGTACCAGTCAATTTGAAGATTAAGACCCTTCGGGGCTACAGAATTCAAAAGATAAATCCAGCGTTGTTCACGCCACTGGAGCTTTTGCTCGCGATCGCCCCCCCGGGGATCCGGTGGGATGAAGTCCAACACTCGCCAGCGCATCGAGGTAAAAGTGTGATCCATCAACAAACTATGTTCAACCATAGGAGCCGAAAGGGATTTTGTTCTCAAGCGGGAAGCGTGTTCCGAAAGACGAGTTCTTATGGCCCGTTTGGTACGTAATGACATACATTATATTAATATCTAAACCCTTCACTCTAATCTATATCAACACCCTATTCCTTGAATGAATCCCTAGTGACTGATATATTAATATACATAACACACCTTTATTTTTTGTCGGAAGTTATTGCTTTGAGAGATTGCTCCCTCTTGAAGCGTGACTTCCCTTTTAATCAATTTTGTGGTAACCTAACCACTGCATAAAATATTGTGAGATAAACACAGCACTGCGTTTCAATTTCTGGCCCTGTTTCAACGCTTAAGATTCTGCAATTAGCATGTACTCATCTTTATAAAGCGTCCAGTCACGGTAACTTCAGCGTCCAGCCATGCTAGCTTGTTCTTTTCAACGCTTGATCCAAAGAAGTAGTTAAATTCACACTCCTCTTGTGATGGACACTTCCGTTAATGCAGTCTCACTTACTGATCAGTAAGTGAGACTGCATTAACGGAAGTGTCCGTCACACAAGGATGAGTACATGCTAATTGCAGAATCCGTCACACAAAAATGTCCATCACACAAAGTGTCCGTCACACAAAGATGAGTACATGCTAATTGCAGAATCTTAAGCGTTGAAACAGGGCCAGAAATTAGAGCGTGGCTCTAAACGCAGTGCTGTGTTTATCTCACAATATTTTATGCAGTGGTTAGGTTACCACAAAATTGATTAAAAGGGAAGTCATGCTTCAAGAGGGAGCAATCTCTCAAGGCAATAACTTCTGACAAAAAATAGAGGTGTGTTATGTATATTAATATATCAGTCACTAGGGATTCACTCAAGGAATAGGGTGCTAAAATGACATGCATGGCATTTGGTGGACCCAAGAGGAACATAGAAGACCTCCTACTGTCTCTTATCTCCCTACCCCCCTTGTACTCCTTATCTTGGGCTTACCCCTTCTGTTCTTCCCTCTTGTGACTCCACTCTCACCATTTATCTTTGATCCTGTCACTACTCTTGGAGCTGGAGGCCATAATTTGTGTTTCGTGATATTTGTTGGGTTGCATTATTGTGATTGTTGAACAGAGTTACCTTGTAGTGTTGTACACTACATTATAGCTGTGGAACATAGGATGATATATGGGGAACATGGGACTTAGGTGATGCCATACTTGTGAATGGCCATGTGCAGGTGCTGTAGCTCCCAGTCATGTGCAGGGCAGAGGGGGCACATCCTAAAGCTGTGCAGGCAACAAATGTTGTGCACGTGATTTTCCTGCACCATCTACTGTTTTTAACTGTATCTTCTGAACATTCATAGCCAGTGGCATTAATGTGTCATTGAGGCTGGGCAGCTGCAGCTGCCCACAGGACAATATGAACAAAAACAGAAGGGACGCCCCCACAACAAGCAAGAGCAAGATGAACACAAAGAGCAGGAGAATGATCATATTTCTTATTTTATTTCCCCACTTTTTGTTTTGATTTTGCACAAGCAAATACAGGCTGAGTGATTCTGTGGCCTCTTTGGTCAACAGTTTTTTTGCTGTTGTCTCAAACCTGTGCCCCATGTATTTGTAGGATGTCCTATACCAGGAAGAGCTATTGTGTCTTTTTGTGTGATGTTTTACAGCTGCATACTGTACCAGGATGGAGCTCTCAGACATCCAGGAATGGCAAAAATGTGTTTTGTGAACTGGGAAACCTGGCAGAGTCCATCACCTAACTCATGCCACTGTCCAGAGCAACTTCCAAGGGGCATTCCCACTGTTTGCATGTGCATTCCCATAGCCAGGCCTATGTCAGGTACTCTTTTCAGGCCTACTGTCCTGCCCATACCTCCTCTCTTTTCCCTGGAGCTCTACCTCCCATTGGCTACTCATCTCTGCAGATGGAGCTGGATTCCCCTCTATATAGCCATGGACATATGAAATTTGGCTCAGCAGTGGCCCCTGTGGTACTGTACCCTCTCCGACTTTAGCACCATTCTTCCCAGGGCCTCGGCTTTGGAGGAGCTGAAGTTGATTATTATTCTCCTTGACGCTATGCTGCTGTATATCTGCCCATCTAGAGGGGGCTCCTGCATGTACAGTATGCAAATTGCATATGCAGTATCGTGTGCTCTATGAGCAGGCACTGGTATAACTGGTTATCCGCTCAAGGCTCCAGCAGCCTATATTACATCCTACATGATTATTGCACCACTACTTGGGTATGACGGGATATTGCCCCAGCCCACTTTTTTATCACTGCGCAGTTATGGGTTGGTCTCTGCGCACTGTGCTTCCTATCCATTTATCATCTGGATCCCATCCATGTACATGGATTTGGCTGCCGCCAGGTGATCTCCCATATCCACCCATTTTCCATCTTCGCCCACATGTCCAGCAGCTGTCTCATAATTTGTGCCCTTTTATGAGTGGGTTTCTTTAGCCAGTTATTGGCTCCTTACATGTCTCTTGGAATTTTGGGCCCTCCATCTTTATACTGATGAGTTGTTCAGTAGTTTAGAGCTCCTAAGGGAGAAGAAATACATAGAATGAAGGAAGGACTTCAGGAATTTTGGGTATAGTATCTGCTAATATTATGTGCTTTCTTCTCACTGAACTGCTAATAATCTATTAAGATTTAATCACCTACTGACTAAATTCTCCCGTGATAACAAATTTCACTCTTTATCGGAATAACTTACTATTAATTAAGGTATGTGCCTGGGATGATGGGAAAATATTATCTACTTATCTGTTTTGTTTTAAAATTCTAAATGGCCTAACTAAAAAGTAGGGAAAATTAAATATAAACCTTTAAGCTAAGGCCAATAACTACTTTATACTTTTAAAGAATTAAAAAAAAAATCCAAATAAATCCACACTCTCTTTTGTCTCAAGTTTTAAGTCACCAAAATTTACAAGCAAAGTTGCTCTCCCTCATCCACAGGGGCTTTTTCTGCTATCAGATTTCCCTTAGGTCCTTGCTTCTGGCCATCCCACTGCTCTTCATGTTTTGCAGATACCATGTTCTGCTGGCCATCCCTTGGGCCCTCTCTGTAACATGTGGAGCAGCTTTGCTGGGCTGTCTGCTGTGTGCCACCATTTTAGCAGCTGGTGCCCCAGTGTGGTGATCCATGTTGTGGATGTATGTTATTATCATGCCCTTGTACATTGCAGATGGCAGACCAGAGTCCCAGTCAACACATCACATGCTACACGAGGCAGGATTTACCTTGCTGCTGCTGTAGCTCCTTCCAGAAGTACTGCAGAAATCGGGCTGTGACCTCCACATGGCCCTGAAGCTGACCTTGATTGACTCCAGGTCCTTCAAGATGAGGAAGCTACTGATTGAAATAAGTGGTGACATTATGCTTAGCAACTCATGGGCATTGCAGATAGTTGATATCTGTGGTTCTGCACTTTCTGGGCACAGTGTGTTTGCTTTCTTTGGAATTAGTCCCTGTGTACCTGCAATCATGTGCTCATTATGCACTGTATGTTCCCTGAACAGGAGGTTGGGTCCTTACAGGCCTCAGGCATGCCTATGCATGTGGCCTTGCCTCTCCATGAACATGGGCCATGGCATTTGCAGACATACACATGTACCATCACATACACATCCCAGTGCCCTTAAGATGTGTCAGTCATGCCTCTTGCCTCTGCTTGTATATGTGTGCCTTCTCTCCCTGCTAGGTTCCGATTGTGCTTCTGGGTGTCGGTATATCTGTGGCTGCATCATCTGTTCTGACTGGTGCTGCTTTTACAGTCCCATCAGAGGATGTTTCCAGGGAAATCAGCCTTTCTTGGCTAACTCACCTCCTTGCCTGCACACTAGTTATCTGCTTGCAGCTATCTATATTTGGGTGCTGTATCTTTGGGTGACTCACCCAGCCATGGACATTTGGATCCTGTCCCATATCCATTTTGCTGTATCATGGGAGTGGTCAGTGCCAGACCCAGCAATATAACACAAGGGTTTCTGCCCTTGAAAAGTTTGGTTCCTGGTAGTCATCCTGGTGGGCAGAGCCAGTGCTACCTTTATGGCTGCCCTGTGCAAATTATTACTGTGCTGCCCCCTGCCTGTCGGCATCATCACTGCTGTCCCCATCCTCACCAGTTCCAATAGAGTCCTTCATAAGCCTCTCTTTTGTCTCTTATTCTGATATAGTAGCCAAAATGACAGAGGCAGGTGGAACATTTTTCACTAACCAATTTTTTGAGGTATGAACGTTTGAGGATGAGTCCACATCAAGGTGAAATTTTGTCCTCAAAACTTCATGCCTCAATAAATTGGTTAGTCTATAAGGGTTATGTAAGGGTGAGGTTATAAATGCATCATGTCATGAATAACTCTGGGATGCCTTAATTTTATTGATAAAATAGGTCCCTTCCTATTCATCTGGTTGGTACAAAAAAACATGTGCCATAGTGGGGAGATCATTTAAGCTTTGATGTTCTTCCATTCCTTGGGAAAAGCCTCTCTTTTACTTTCCCTGTGCAATGACCCAGTGCCATTATAGATAAAATTAGTTTTGAAAGTGTCTATGCAAAGTTTGCTTCTGGGTCTCACAATTTGTTTTCTTACATAAAGTAGTGCGGTGGCCACATTAGACCTACTTGACTGCACAGAAATAAAGGCAAATAAATGCTACCAGTTAGTCCAATAAAAAGATAACACCTTATGCGCCTGTTTACTTTTAGTTATTTTTTTCCTAGAGAAACTGAGAGTTGAAAAGGGAGAGAGAAAGGAGCGGGCACACCACCTTCTGAGTTCAACAAAATTCCAATCAATAATAAAAATGAAGCTTGTGATAAGGAAGCTTATCATAGCTCAGGAAGGAGCTATAGAAAAGGTGAAGTGACACTGAACAAGCAACCTGTCAGTTCTGGTAGAAATAAGAAAACAGAATTTTCCCATAAAAGACTACCAGTCCCAGAATGCACCAGGTTTCCAACAGCCATTAGAGGAGCTGAAGTGGGGAAACGTGTGTTCAATCAGGAGGGCTATGAGGTAATCCCTAAGCACTCATCTCAAAGGGCAGGGCCTGATTCAGCACAGCTGCGCTGTGTTAGGGAGGAGCACTCATCTAAGCAGAATAAAGGTAGAGTTTATTCTACAGAGAATCATCCTCAGTATCCTGAGAATCAGCTTGAGCTTGATCATCAGTTTCATCTGAAGGATCATCAGAAGCAGAAGCCAAACCGGACGGACAGAGAGGGAAAGAAACCCTTTGGAAGAAGGAAGAGAAAAGCCTTTGAGAGGTCTAGAAGAGTCCAGAGCAGTACGTATACTGGGAGGCATTTCAAGGGCCATCATACACCATTGGACTGGGGAAAGCCATAGGAATGGTGCTGCAGAGCTAGGAATCTCCAGACGCTACCTGTGAGGGAGACGGCTGCACGTGGAAGGGACCCTAAGACCTGTGCCAGAAGGTATGTGAAGAGAGATCCAGTGTCCAGGGATCTGGATTGGAAGGCTGGACATAAGAACTGGACTACATACTGGCCAGGCTATATAGAGAGGAACTCTAACAGCAATGGAAGCTCAGGTATGAACACTGATCTATGCCCTAGCTATAACCTTGAAAGACAGCAGGGAAACAAGTATTCTCCTGAAAGTGCTCCATTGAGAGATTCATCTGTGCCAATCCATGATATTGAACCCATGCTTGTTGAAGAAGGGGGAATGATTGCAGATGAAGAATGTGTTTATATGGACTGCTCTCTGTCCAAACTCCTTTGGTGATTTTCTGTTATAAAGTACAGCAACCATCACAAAGAAATACAAACTTGTTCTTTAATCTACTTCAGGAAAGCTCCTGAAGCAGGATTTGACCCACGCAGTAGGAAGCAAGCCAGCTAAGGGGTTTCAGCTGGATAACTGCTAGCAATTGAGCCTTACCTAATTGCTTGCGAGCTAGGAGAGAATCACTTCTGAATCTATGTAGAAAGATATAAGAAGTTAACCTGAAAAGAACAGTTTTTCCCTTCTTTGTGGATCTTGTTGGTTGTTTGATATATGCTAAGAAAACATTAGCTAATGCCTGACAAGTTTGAATGTTGTTTTCCTGATTTTGATTTTGTTTTTCCAAGTTAAACACTGGAAGCAAGTAACCTGATTTATGTGCTACCAAGCATATCTGTGTTGGGAGAAATAACCCCATAAATAAATATCTTTTTGGCTTTAACACTTGAGCACAACTAAATTATTGTCAGCAGCTGTGTCTGGTGTGAATGAACTACATTGCCCACAATCCCTTGCAAATCATATAGATATATGCACTTGCCAAGACTGTGAAGATTCTCACCCAGGCAGCCATCTGACAAATGGCGTAGCTTTTCGGATTGCTTTTGCACAAAATGGATTTACTTGCTGAGGATTACAACTAAAGTTCAAGTTTAAAGCTGAAAAAAAAAAGATTTTCCCTCAACTGCACTTTGGAGGAGAAGTGGTTGTTCCAGGAAGCTGTCCCAGGAGGAAAAGACCCTGTGCAGAGCTGTATTCATCACTGACACAAGGTAATATGTACCTGGGCATGTCTAGTGGTGGATGGGAGTAAGGCACAGGGGTAATTGAAAAAAAAAAAAAAAGTAGAAAAAAACACACCTGTTTGGAAGGTGGTGCACTTTAGTTTTTTTTTCTTTGTTTCTTGCAGGGATCAAGATGGATCCGAGGGAGATGGCTAGCTGGATGGCAGCCCAGTTTAGCAGGCAACTGGAGCTAGCACAGCAGGCTCAGGACACTGCTATGAAAGCCTTAATGGAACAGCAGAGGCCAGTGCTTGATCTGGTGCAAGCCCTAGTTCAGCTGCAGAACCAAAGTGGAACAGATGCAAGACCAGCAGTAAATACTGGTACACCACATGTGGACAGTGTGGGACTCAATCAAGGGATTGGGGCATTTAGTTTTGGGAAGCTAACTCCAGATGATAATGTTGATGATTTTCTAGAGTCTTTTGAAAGAGTGGCACAAGCATTAGCATGGCCAGAGACCCAGTGGGCAGTAAGGCTGGCAGCCTCATTAACTGGAGAGGCTCTTGCAGCTTACAGAGCAATGCCAGCAGCCCAGGCTTTGAATTATAAGGATGTAAAGGCTGCTATTAGAGATCGCCTAGGGTTGTCTATTTCAGAGTATAGGCGAATGTTTAGAGCTACTACATTGAGAGTGGGTGAAACACCCAGGGCTCTGAGTCAGAGAATCAGAGGTTTAGCTGTAAAATGGTTGGAGCCTGAGCAAAAGACGGTAGAAATGTTATTAGACATTATAATGCTTGAACAATTTATGTCTGCGGTTCCTAAAGATTTGCATACTTTCCTTATACAGCAAAATTGCCAAAATCTTGGAGAGGCAACCATGCTAGCAGAGAGATTCTTGAAAGCCACGAAGGCTTGCCATAGAATGGGTGGCCCTCTGAAGATTGGTGCTGAGGCAAGATGTGCTGTATCAGAAAAGAAAATAATTAAAAATGTTTCTGAAAATGAATGTACTGTATCAAACCAGATGACACAGTGGAGTAGAAAGAAATGTTTCAAGTGTGGAAAATGGGGACATTTAGAAAAGAGATGCCAGACACACACTAGCTTAATGGGGGTGGATTTAAAACAGCCCAAAGAAGGATTTCTTTTGATGGTTGATGTGCAAGGAATTACCACAAATGCTTTGTTAGACTCTGGGGCAGACCAGAGTATGATGTCAAAAAGGCTTTGGAAGAGGATAGAGGCCCAAGAAGGATTTGTGCCTAGAACCCCTGAAAGCCAAGTTCACATCAGATGCATTCATGGTGCTGCAACATCATATCCCACCTATAGGCTAAAGGTTAAGTGCCTGGGGGAACAAGAGGAAGTCCTGTTAGCAGTGGTGCCTAGGCTACCCTTTGATTTGGTTCTAGGAAGGGACTGGCCAAGATTTAAGCAGGGTCTAGTGGAAGGACTAGGAAAGAAGGAGGGAGAAGGTTTAATGGTAATAGCTCCCGGGCCTTTATTTGGAAGTCCTCAGACCCCAGCTAAAAAGATGGTTAAGCGTCCAGAAGACCAAGCTACCCCATAGCAGACATTCGTCCTAAAGTACCATAGGGTCACAGAGAAGGCCCAAGCTCCTAAGCGGGCAACCCCTCAAGCTGCTGGGTTTGACCTGTACAGCATAGAAAATGTGACTGTACCTAGCCAAGGGAGAGCCCTGGTTGACACCTGTCTCCAAGTGGAAATACCTATTGGATGCTATGGGAGAGGATTAGCCCTTAAATATTTCATCGATGTGGGTGCAGGAGTAATTGATCCCGATTACAGGGGCAATATTAAAGTTCTGTTATTTAATTTTGGACAGAATGATTATCACGTGAAGACAGGAGACAGAATTGCCCAATTGATCTGTGAGAGGCTGGGTTTTCCACCTGTGGAGGAGGTCACATCCCTGGAGAATTCTGAACGTGGAACCAAAGGCTTTGGTTCTACTGATGTCAAAGAGGTTAAAAGCCTAGCTGCCACCTGTGCCCGAGAGAGAGAGGTGAATGAAGAGGAAGATTTGGGACCCCAGGTATCTCATTGTAAAGAAAAATCAGAGCCCCAAATAGGTGAGGACCTGACAGTGGTACAACAGGAAGAAATTAGGAAATTGCTTAAAGAATTCCCAGATGTGTTGACACCCATACCTGGGGAGACACATTTGGTTGCCCATGAAATAATAACTCCACCTGGGAAATTAGTTCGTCAAAGGCCATACCGCTTGCCTGAAGCCAAGAGACAGGAAGTAGTGGCACAAGTCCAGGAGATGTTGGACATGGGAGTAATAGAGGAGTCAAAGAGTCCCTGGAATAGCCCCATAGTCCTGGTGCCGAAGCCTGATGGATCTTTAAGATTTTGTATTGACTTCCGGCAGGTAAACGCCATATCAGTTTTTGATGCATATCCAATGCCAAGAATTGAAGAGCTGTTGGACCAGCTGGGACAGGCTCAATACTTAACCACCCTTGATATGACAAAAGGATATTGGCAAATCCCTCTCACCAGGGAGTCGAAGCCGAAGACTGCGTTCAGCACCCCCGTTGGCCTTTTCCAGTTCAAGAGGATGCCTTTCGGACTGCATGGAGCAGCGGCTACCTGCCAAAGGTTAGTGGATCAGGTACTTCGACCCCACCAAAATTATGTTTTTGCATATATGGATGATGTCATAATCCATAGTAACACCTGGGCGGAGCATCTGAAGAGGATCAGGGCAGTCTTGTGCTCCATGAAGCAAGCGGGAATCACTTTAAACCCGAAGAAGTGTGCCTTTGCAAATAGGGAGGTAAAATACCTGGGCCACCTAGTGGGAAGAGGAAAAATTAAACCTCTAATGAGTAAAGTAGATAGCATCAGGAATTTTCCTCCTCCATCAACAAAGAAACAACTAAGAAGTTTCTTGGGACTTATTGAATACTACCGCAGATTTATACCGCAATTTGCAGAGAAAAGTGCAATTTTCACGGATATGCTGCGGAAGAATTGTCCAAACCAGCTAAAGTGGACACCTGAAGCTGAAAAAGCTTTTTCAGTCCTAAAAGGAAAATTGTGTACAGGACCGGTACTGAAAGGGGTGGACTTCAAGAAACCCTTTCTGGTTCAAACCGATGCATCGGATGTAGGGCTAGGAGCGGTTCTATCCCAGTGTCATGAAGGGGAGGAGCATCCTGTGATGTACCTGAGCAGGAAGTTGTCACCAGCTGAACAAATGTATTCCACAATAGAAAAAGAATGTTTAGCTATTAAGTGGTCAGTGGAGGCGTTAAGGTTTTACCTTACAGGGAGAAAGTTCCAGTTGGTCACAGACCATGCCCCACTTAAGTGGTTGCAGCAAATGAAGAACCACAATGCCAGGTTGACACGCTGGTACATGGCCTTACAGGCATTTGATTTTCAAGTTGAACATTGTGCTGGGAAGTTACACAAGAATGCGGATGCCCTTTCCCGTAATACGGACTGTAGAGAAGAAGTTTCACCAGTTAAACCAGTCCGTAATAACTTAAGCAGGGGGGTATGTGATAAAGAAGCTTATCATAGCTCAGGAAGGAGCTATAGAAAAGGTGAAGTGACTCTGAACAAGCAACCTGTCAGTTCTGGTAGAAATAAGAAAACAGAATTTTCCCATAAAAGACTACCAGTCCCAGAATGCACCAGGTTTCCAACAGCCATTAGAGAAGCTGAAGTGGGGAAACGTGTGTTCAATCAGGAGGGCTATGAGGTAATCCCTAAGCACTCATCTCAAAGGGCAGGGCCTGATTCAGCACAGCTGCGCTGTGTTAGGGAGGAGCACTCATCTAAGCAGAATAAAGGTAGAGTTTATTCTACAGAGAATCATCCTCAGTATCCTGAGAATCAGCTTGAGCTTGATCATCAGTTTCATCTGAAGGATCATCAGAAGCAGAAGCCAAACCGGACGGACAGAGAGGGAAAGAAACCCTTTGGAAGAAGGAAGAGAAAAGCCTTTGAGAGGTCTAGAAGAGTCCAGAGCAGTACGTATACTGGGAGGCATTTCAAGGGCCAGCATACACCATTGGACTGGGGAAAGCCAGAGGAATGGTGCTGCAGAGCTAGGAATCTCCAGACGCTACCTGTGAGGGAGATGGCTGCACGTGGAAGGGACCCTAAGACCCGTGCCAGAAGGTATGTGAAGAGAGATCCAGTGTCCAGGGATCTGGATTGGAAGGCTGGACATAAGAACTGGACTACATACTGGCCAGGCTATATAGAGAGGAACTCTAACAGCAATGGAAGCTCAGGTATGAACACTGATCTATGCCCTAGCTATAACCTTGAAAGACAGCAGGGAAACAAGTATTCTCCTGAAAGTGCTCCATTGAGAGATTCATCTTTGCCAATCCATGATATTGAACCCATGCTTGTTGAAGAAGGGGGAATGATTGCAGATGAAGAATGTGTTTATATGGACTGCTCTCTGTCCAAACTCCTTTGGTGATTTTCTGTTATAAAGTACAGCAACCATCACAAAGAAATACAAACTTGTTCTTTAATCTACTTCAGGAAAGCTCCTGAAGCAGGATTTGACCCACGCAGTAGGAAGCAAGCCAGCTAAGGGGTTTCAGCTGGATAACTGCTAGCAATTGAGCCTTACCTAATTGCTTGTGAGCTAGGAGAGAATCACTTCTGAATCTATGTAGAAAGATATAAGAAGTTAACCTGAAAAGAACAGTTTTTTCCCTTCTTTGTGGATCTTGTTGGTTGTTTGATATATGCTAAGAAAACATTAGCTAATGCCTGACAAGTTTGAATGTTGTTTTCCTGATTTTGATTTTATTTTTCCAAGTTAAACACTGGAAGCAAGTAACCTGATTTATGTGCTACCAAGCATATCTGTGTTGGGAGAAATAACCCCATAAATAAATATCTTATTGGCTTTAACACTTGAGCACAACTAAATTATTGTCAGCAGCTGTGTCTGGTGTGAATGAACTACATTGCCCACAATCCCTTGCAAATCATATAGATATATGCACTTGCCAAGACTGTGAAGATTCTCACCCAGGCAGCCATCTGACAAGCTCTCTCTGTAAAGTAATTATGGTACAATCACTGAGAAAAAAAAAAGTCTTAACAAATGCACAAAATACACAGTTTGCAGGTTCCCTAATTACTGCTTTCAAATCAAGTACTCTACAACTCAGGTACATTCTCTGAAATCCCATCATATCCAGGACACCTGCCTTCCCTCCCTCCCAAAAATCTGAAAGGAGCTGACTGAACTCATTTTATCTTTATTTTGTGGAGTAAAATGTACAGTCAACAGAAATTCCACCACCTATGTGGAAAAATGAAACAGAAATTAAAAGATGCAGGTCCTATCAAGGGAAAGGCTCTGAGGGAAGTTTCTGAATTGGCATACTTACAGATTCATTCCAAGCCGCAAATAGTGAAGATGGAAATCCTAATGGGATGTTCATCCCCACTATTCATGCCCCTTCCCGCCGACAACTAACTTCCCTGCCGGTTGTAAGGGAAAGTTAGATGGGGGTGGGAAAGGGAGGATCTGGGACGGCATTAGAGCAGACAATGGGCGGTTGCCAACACTGGACATACAGGGGGGTCCGGGGCCGGCAACTTCAGTGGGCCTGGGAAGGGTCGACAGGAGGCAGAAGGCATTCCTTGAAGCCTGACCCTGGCCTTGGGAGGCCTGATTGGGGGTCGGGCTGTGGGGAATTAGCTTCAGGAGCCAGCGGCCAGGGATTGCGGCTTTTAAATGGAGCTGCAGTGCCATGGCAACCAGACATCATGGCGCCGTGGCTCCATTTAAAAATCATGATTGAGTTAGTTGGGCAAGACCTGTACTTGCAGGCCAGGCTGAATTGCAGTCCCGGCCTGCACGTATAGGGCTGATCGAGATTCTGATGCCGCAGGGCTAGACATGCCCCACGGGATCAGAATCACGACGTCCTCTTTACGTCTGGTTCAGACCGGGCATACAGAGGGCTGGTACATTCGGGATTTAATCAGGCCTCTACTGCATAATAAGCAATAATTCAAAATAATGGGACAGATAACATCAGTTACTCACATGGCTAAGTCCAGTGCTGTCCTTGGCCCATTAAGAATGTAGTGGGGCTTGCTGTCTTGCTTCCTGGTGCTTCTCAGAAAGCTTCTCAGTGCAGCCTTTGCTGCCTCTCCTCATGAAAGGTGTCCAAAGGGCCCACTTCCTGCTAATCTGAATACAGTAACAGAGCACACCTCACTCAGTGTCATAGCTCCCACCTCACTTTGACTGGTGTAACCCACCCCTCCTTGCAAACTCGTGACACACGCCCTGATGTATCTTCCTTACTAAATTGTGTAGTCAGTGGCCGTAGGGGGAAGGCGGTATCACCAGACTTGCAAAGGGGGAAGGTACAGTACACACAGTTCCTTCAAAGGGTACTGGGGAAGTTTACAATAAGTAAACTCAGATGCTATGTTTAAAGTTTACCAATGAAGTTACAGCAAAGTGTCTTAATATTTATTTTATGTAGGTTCTAACACTTTGTTGAACTTCTCGCTGAATTATTTTTCTAGTTTCTTAAGTTGTCATAAATGAATAACCCATCTTACATTTCATCATTTATTGTATTAACAGATAACTATTAATTAGTATCAATCACAACACGTTACAACTCTTATAAAGGTAACCCTAACTATTCTAAACAGTTCAGCAACTTTTCTGACTACTGCAGCATTTAAAGTGTATATCTCTCTTAACTTCAGTAGTTATCTCATAAATTCAGAGGCTTTTTGTAGTTTTATTTTTCCTTAGAGTGAAAACGTATTATATGATTAACAAATAAGAATAGTTCGCTCTCTTTTCTTTGCTTTCCTTTTTCCTTGTTAAAACTACAAAACTCAAGTCCAGTGCTTCACTTAGCTTTAGTTTGACATTCAAGTAAGGTGTCTTTATCCAGATGAATGTGAGGTTGAAGTGTTGGGGCCCAGATTTCGTGCAGGAATCGCCGCACCTCAGGATCCTTGGAATCCGGTGTACCTGACTCCCTAACTTAAAGAAATTAAAAGGAGGCAAAACCCTAACTATTACTTACTGTTGGCACTTAACATTCTAATTTACTATTATTCCTCAAAACTTTATTAATTTCTCTAACTAAAAAAAATAAAATTAAACAAAGTCCCTAGCTAGCAGTCACCTGACTGAACTTTAGTCCCTTTGCTGAAGTGCTTAATAAACCCCCTCTTTCATAGAACACACCTTGTACCTAATTTACTCAGTCTTGAACTCAGAGTAACAGCTCTACATGTCCATTCCACAATGTTTAGCTTCATTCCATTTCTCTAACAATGCTATTGCACACTAGGTAAAACAACATATACTTAAATATCCTTAACTAAGGAAGTCTGTTATTCAGTGTTAACCTATCTTTTAACAGAGCTTCATTTCAAACAGACACTTCCACAAACAAAGCAGTTATTTATTCATTCCAAGTTTCAGACTCATTCCTCTTTATCACAGCAGGCAATCACTTACTGTGCTGATTTGCTTTAAGGCTTCAGACACTTCTTAAAACAGGCTACTGAATAGCACAGTTCCTTTAAAGAAAACTCTGACAATTCTACTCTGTCTCTTTCTTACAGAGGACTCCCAAGAAATCTTCAGTCAAAGCCCCTGGCTTCACTACCAGCAGAGTCTCAACCAACACTGTTCAAAACCTCTCCAAATCAGGATATTCACTTACTTAGCCTGATGTCCCTAAAACCCAGCTCCAGTTCCACTCTTCAGAACAATGTATCACCAATTGATACTTTTACAATAGCATAAACAGCACATCTCTCAACACAGCCCAAACTGTTTTTCTCTCTGTTCAAAAAACAAACCTCTCTCTCATCAAAACAAACCAAAACAAAACTTTCTTTCTGTTGTCTAGGAGACGATGACTCTGCTGACATCATAAATTTGTTTTCTAGATCCCTTAGCCAATCAGTGGCGTGTTTATGGAATATGCAGATGAAGCAGTAGAACCCATTCCAAATTCTGCGGGAAAAAATCAGTTTTATTCTCAACTGCATGTTTCATTAAAATGAATGGCACAATCTCAATTTGGATGTTTCACACATCAAAAACCCCTCTAAACAACCCAAAATCTACAATCCTTTTAAACTTATCTAACTCAAACATTCCATCACCTCCAAATTCAAATCCTCACACTCCTCAGGCACTGCACACTCTAGTAAAAAACCTTAACCCCTTAAGGGTGGGTTACATTCGCCCATGTTAAATTTTAAATGTTGTCCTCAACATTTTTATGCACCCTTAAACTTCACTCCACCAACACTTCCATTTTATCCATCAAAACATCCATGACCCAATTCTCCTTACACTTTACACTTATTTAACATAAATTATCATTCTTATTTAAAAGCCACAATAACACACTGTTAACAATACAGCAAGTAAATTTTCATAATAACAGCATTCTCTTCCAATTGAAATGCTTAATAATTCCGGCTCACAATTCTGTCTAACCTCTAACATAATTGTTTACAGTCTATTACCGGAATTGCCAGCTTAGCTCTCTTACCTTGGTTAAGGTACGAGGTATCTAATCTCGAATACGAAGAAAAAAAATTATTATCCCTCTTGGTTCAACCCAAAATATAATTTTCTCTTAAATAAGCAGAACATAAACCTTTAGTATTGTGGCAGGTGAAGGCCTGTGATCCACAGTGTCTGACATAAGCAAGCAGGCCTAACTAGCTTGACCTGTAAATGAAGTCTGTGAAGAGGCCCATAGGAATTGCACATCCCCCAATATGCTGCTATAGAATTAGAACTCAGTAAAAGTATTGGATTAGCTTAGACAAGCAGAACTGAAAGATGGAAAAATACAGAAAAATATGTTTAAAAGCCACTGATAAGAGAATACAGCTGTAAGGGATTTAATTAAAACTGCTGACAGAAAGGTTACAGAGCCCTGCTTCCCTACACGTACAAACTAGCTCAATGGCCTTGAAAGAAGGAAAGTAACAAGTTGGTGAACTAGCCATTGTAATTGAGACTAGAAGGGGGGTGAGCAGGTGCTGAGCCCACTCAAAGAACATAATTGGATAATCATATCAGTACCGGGACCAATAGAAGGGGTACGGGAGGTACGGGAGGTTACCGGGACCAATGAAATGTTTTTCTATACCTAGAATGGAGCAAAAGTCTATAAAAGTTGTTGTATTACCAGAGAACATCGCTCAGCCATTTTGAATTTGATTCTGCTTGAGACTTGTGCACAATTAAATGATTTGGACCTTCTGAACAGAATCCTGGTATTATTGGTTTGTCTGCGCTGTGCTGCTACATATTCTTGGTGCGTTGGCCGGGAAGGTGTGGTAATAGAGGGTATATAGGGCAATATACCATGACTTTCCGCCTCTACAGGTTTGGTCCTGCCGGGATCGCGCCCTTCCGACGGGGGCTCGCTCCCTGGCGCCACCGGTCCCTTGTATCGGAGGGAGCTAGTCGGACCTCGGCGGGTGCCAGGCCCGGCTGGAGCCAACACCTCGAACCCGAGTGAGGGGAGTCCGAGGTCCAACTCATGCGCTTGCTTGGGGAGTTTGAGGACCGGATCCGGTGAGTAGAGTTTTGATTTTAGCATGTGTCTAGACAGATAAGTAAGAACAGTACTGCCAATCTAGCATGAACTTGCATGAATTTAGCATGAATTTAGCACTAGCATTCGCATGAAAGAGAGCTTGATCAACTCTCAAAGACGGGCCGAATACCCCTGCGTAAGTAAAGTAGGGCGAAACCCCCGTCTTCTAGCATTCGCATTTGCATGAGACTAGTCAGAATAGATAGGAATAAATGCATTTTGGGATACGTTGCTAGCATGATTGTGTGAATGAAGTTTGAATGAGAGGTCTGGCAGCACGGACCAAGCGAAGGCGGACCCCTGAGTAACGCAGTTCCTGACCGGGCAACCACGTTCAGGTCGTAAAAAGGGGGAAGCGATTGTCGTCTTGTCTTGTTATTTGTTTCCCTTATATGTTTCTAGGGCCGTGAGGACCCCTTACCCACGG
This sequence comes from Ichthyophis bannanicus, assembly GCA_033557465.1. Lineage (NCBI taxonomy): Eukaryota > Metazoa > Chordata > Amphibia > Gymnophiona > Ichthyophiidae > Ichthyophis > Ichthyophis bannanicus. The sequence goes on along the minus strand of CM066031.1, from coordinate 1,726,760,902 downwards.
TCCGCCCTCCTTTTCCCTTCTGTCTGTTGTTGCGCACACACATCGAAATGGGAGGGGCGGGGTCTACTAGGAACACTCCATTAGAATGTATGATCGCACATTTTAAAGAAGGATATTCCGGAGATTATGGTATTAAAATGACTGCAGCCCGTTTACAGATTTTGTGTACTACGGAGTTGCCCGATCTAGACCCTACTTGGCCCCAAGAGGGAACCTTTAATGTAGGAACTATTCAGTTAGTACACCATAAAGTGCGAGTAGCGCACCCTGATCAGTACCCTTATATAGATTCCTGGTTAAATATTTGTGAAAATTCGCCCCCTTGGGCAAAGCGCTGTTATGAAGAACAGTGCAGAATAATGTTAGCAAAGATAGATCATAGTCAGAAAATAGAACAGCCAAGAAAGAAAGGGAAAGGTGAGAAGCCCAGGAAGAAACCCATCCTGGTAGATCCTGATTCCCCAGAAGTAATTACCCGACAGTCCCAGGCCCAACGTCCCAGGAGGGTAGTCCCGCGTCCTTGTCCTGCCCAAGAGCCCCGGAGACAGCGAGAACGGGACCCAACCCCTGAGCCATCACCCGAAGAGCAGGTAGATGAGCTCCCTTTAGATGAAGAAGGTATTTCTACTGAGACTGAAGAAAAAGGAGAATCAGATACAGAAACAGAAAAGGAAGAAACTGAAAATTCCCAAAGTGATACTGATAATGTAAAAGCGTCTGCTAGTGTTAGCTTGCCAGCAAAAAGTAAATCTAAAGTAAAGCACATAGAGAAGAAGAAAATTGACAAGAAAGTTACGAAAATATCTCTTAGATCCCAAAAGACATCTACTGCCAAGATGATGCCTTTACGGCAAGTCCCGGGAATACCTGTAAGAAATGAGGACAATGAAGTGGTACCGGGACCCCTAAACTATGTGTATGTCCCCTTCTCCACTACTGATTTGTTGAATTGGAGGACACATTATGCCTCCTATACCAATAAGCTCCAAGAACTTACAGAATTAGTGAATACTATTATGGAAACTCACCAACCAACATGGGCAGATTGCAGCTATTGACTGGTTGGCAGATAACCCTGTAGCGCCAGGGGAAGGGGCAGAAAGAATAGATAATCGGGAAGCGGCCCAGAGAGAATTCCCAAATGAAGACCCCCGATGGGATCCAAATACAGAAAGAGGATCTAGAGCCCTAGCCCGTTTTCGCCAAGGCTTTATACAAGGCCTGAAAAGGGGGGGCCAGAAAGCTATGAACCTTTCCAAAGTTACTGGAGTTATTCAAGGTATAGACGAGAGCCCAGCAGTGTTTTATGAAAGATTAACTGAAGCATATAGAATGTATACTCCCTATGATCCCGATGTACCAGGAAGCTTGTGTATGGTAAATTCTGCTTTTGTAAATCAGTCACAACCAGATATTAGACGTAAATTACAGAAATTAGAGGGGTTTGCGGGCATGAATGCAACTCAGTTACTGGAAGTAGCTCATAAAGTGTATGTGAATCGTGATAATGAAAGAGAAAAAGAATGCGATAAAAAGATGAAGAAGAAAGCTGATTTTTTGGCTGCGGCCATAGTTGAACAAAAACGGGGAAGTTTCCCTAGTCGACGGAGCAGAGGAAGGGGGCGGGGCCGAGGTGGAAGCCAGCCCCATCTAGGCATAAACCAATGTGCCTACTGCAAGGAGGAGGACATTGGAGAAATACATGCCCGCAACTCGAAGACGCCCACCAAGATGACGAAAACAATCATCAATGGAGAGAAGAAAGACGAGGCCATCCCCGAAATCGCGGAGGAACCAATCGGGAGCAATACCAGCGAGAAAGAGGAGAAGCCGTACAAGCATTGGCTACGACAGCCCATGATGAAGATGACGTGGATTAGGACAGACCGGGCTCCGAATTTGCTTTAGGTCTCCAGGAGCCTATGGTCGGAATACAAATAGGAGACCAAGTTATGAACTTTATGGTTGATACTGGAGCAGAACATTCAGTAGTAGACAAGAAAATAGCCCCATTCTCCACAAAAGCAGTCACCATTGTAGGAGCAACTGGTGCCAAAGCTACAAAACCTTTTCTTCAGAATCGCATATGCAGTCTAGGAGGACAGCAAATAACTCATCAATTCCTTTACATGCCTGACTGTCCAGTGCCATTACTGGGACGAGATATGTTAGCCAAGCTACAAGCCCAAATATCCTTTACCGAAAGAGGAGAAATGCAAATGACCGTGAATTCTCAAGCCAAGCCAGCAGGAATAATGCTGCTTACAGTTCCCCGAGAAGAAGAATGGAGATATTATAGTGATGAATCTGCCCAAGATACCTATTTTGAACAAACTTTGAAAAGCATTGATGCCCCACCTGGAGTATGACAAAAAACAAAAAACTGAAAGTCATTGGGAAAGCCACAAGGATACCCCCAATACTTGAAATCAGCTTGTGAAACAAGATGTTTTTTGTCGGGACCTGACTGCCAGTCAGGTCCCGACAAAAAACATCTTGTTTCACAAGCTGATTTCAAGTATTGGGGGTATCCTTGTGGCTTTCCCAATGACTTTCAGTTTTTTGTTCTATTATTTTGTAGTCATTGACTATTAGGGTTTTAATTTTTTGTTGCCACCTGGAGTATGGGCAGAAGGCAGTCCTCCAGGCCTAGCCAAGCATATAGCTCCGGTAATTGTAACTCTCAAACCCAGTGCTACACCAGTACACGTCAAGCAGTACCCTCTCCCAAGAGCTGCAATTGAAGGCATCCACCGCCACTTGCAAAGATTACTAGAGCATGGCCTACTAAAAGTATGTCATTCTCCATGGAATGCTCCACTTCTGCCAGTGAAAAAGCCTGGAACAGATGACTACCGCCCAGTGCAAGATCTAAGAAGAGTAAATGAAGCAGTTGAGACCATACATCCAGTTGTACCCAATCCTTATACTCTTCTAGGACTAATACCTGCTGAAGCTACCCACTTTACTGTTCTGGATTTAAAAGATGCGTTCTTTTGCATAAGATTAGCCCCTGTAAGTCAGATATTATTTGCATTTGAATGGCAGGACCCTATCACTGGAAGAGGGGGCCAACTTACTTGGACACGATTACCACAAGGATTCAAGAATTCGCCTACCATCTTTAGTGCTGCACTAAATCAAGACCTTTCAAGTTATCCAGTAGCCCCGGGAAAGAGAGTGCTTCTCCAATATGTAGATGATCTGTTGATAGCCGCTGTATCAGAAAGTGAGTGTATACAAGCCACTAAAGACCTCTTGCAGCTACTAGATGAAGCTGGATACAAAGTTTCCAGAGCAAAAGCACAATTATGTCAAAAAGAAGTGAAATACTTGAGCTTTCGTATAACCCAAGGAAGCCGAAGATTAGGCAGGGAGAGAAAAGAAGCAGTATGCAGAATCCCAACCCCAACTACCAGAAAGCAAGTCAGAGCTTTTCTGGGAGCAGCAGGATACTGCCGAATCTGGATTCCCAACTTTGCCCAAATTGCCAAACCATTGTATGAAGCCACAAAAGGAGAAGAAAAATCGCCACTAGAATGGGGACCTGAGCAGGATACAGCCTTCAAGACGTTAAAGGAAGAATTGATGTCATCACCAGCCCTTGGATTACCAGATGTCCACAAACCTTTCCATTTGTTTGTACATGAAGCACAAGGAAATGCCTTAGGCATGTTAACTCAGAAATTGGGAAATTGGGAGCGACCTGTAGCATACCTATCGAAGCAATTAGACACTGTGGCCAAAGGATGGCCACCTTGCCTGAGAGCAGTCGCAGCTACAGCATTGTTAGTGAGTGAAGCAGACAAGCTCACATTAGGACAGAATCTACGAGTCACTGTGCCACATGCAGTCCTTGCTCTTATGGAACAAAAAGCAAATCATTGGCTCACCAATTCCCGAATGTTGAAATATCAGAGTATGCTATGTGAGAATCCGCAAATCCAATTGGAAGTGAGCCATGCCTTGAACCCAGCCACATTGATACCCATTAGTGAAGAACTCCCAGAACATGACTGTATAGAAGTCATGGAAACTGTATTCTCAAGCCGACCTGACCTGACAGATGTGCCCATAGACAATCCTGATCAAATCTATTACGTAGATGGGAGCAGTCTCATCATCGATGGACAACGCTGCGCCGGATATGCAGTAGTCACCCAACATGAAGTCGTTGAATCATCAGCTCTGGCATCAGGCACATCAGCTCAGAAAGCAGAATTAATAGCACTTACTCGAGCACTACTGCTAGGTGCAAAACGTGTGTTAAATATATATATACAGACTCTAAGTATGCCTTCACCACCCTACATGCCCATGGAGCTCTCTATAAAGAACGAGGACTCATCACATCCGGAGGGAAATCAGTCAAGTATGGCCCAGAGATACTGATGTTACTTGATGCAGTATGGGCCCCAACTCGTGTAGCTGTCATGCACTGTAAAGGACATCAAGCAGGAAAAGGAGAAGTTGCCCGAGGAAATAGATTTGCAGACGCTTCAGCATGACAAGCAGCCATGACAGGACAAATTTCGCCACAAGCCATACCATTGCAGGCAGCATTGTTTCCAGTACCTTTGAAACTATGGACACCACGATATACCACCAAAGAGTTAGATTACTACTGTAACAAGGAAGATGGAATACTGAAAGATGGGTGGATTGAGCTGCCACCAACAGAGGGCAGTCAACCCCCAGGACGAATAGTAATCCCTGAATTGTTATGCCCAGCTTTTGTCAAAGCCTTCCATGAAGCCACACACTATGGAAAAAGTGCTATGGAAAAAGCACTCAGACTGCACTTCTGCATCACCATGTTAGCAGCCCTATCAGCTTCAGTAGCACGTCAGTGTCTAATTTGTGCCAAAAATAATGCCAAGCAAGGTCCCACACCAGCACCCCGAGTTCAGTCAGGAGGTGTAACCCCCATGCATAACCTGCAAATTGATTTTACTGAAATGCCAAAAGCCAATGGATATCACTACTTGTTAGTATTAGTTTGTACTTTCTCTGGGTGGGTAGAAGCCTTCCCAACCAGAACTGAAAAAGCTTGAGAAGTCACCAAAGTTTTGTTGAGAGAGATTATCCCTAGATTTGGAATTCCAGCAGTAATAGGGTCAGACAATGGGCCCTCATTTGTTTCTCAGATTACTCAGCAAATAGCAAAAGCTCTACAGATACAGTGGAAACTTCACACTGCATATAGACCCCAGAGTTCAGGGAAAGTTGAGCGAATGAATCGTACCTTGAAAGTCCAAATGTCTAAACTTTGTCAGGAAACACACCTGAAGTGGCCCCAAGTACTCCCAATAGCTTTACTCAGAATACGCTCAGCTCCTGTAAAGTCAACAGGATTTTCCCCTTTTGAAGTTCTGTATGGTAAACCCCCACCAATAGTGCAGGGAATTAAAGGAAGTCTAGCCCAAATTGGTTCAGAAATAACCAGGCAAGAACTCCTAGCTCTTAGTTTTGTTCTGCAGACTCTCCATACGTGGATCCAAGACCAGTTGCCTATCAACTTGACAGAACCCTTACATCCCTACCAGTCTGGTACTTCGGTGTGGGTCAAAGACTGGAAGAAGACACCGCTGGAACCTCATTGGAAGGGACCATATACCATTATCCTGTCTACCCCAACTGCAGTAAAGGTAGCGGAGATCGATTCCTGGATCCACCACAGCAGAGTCAAGCCCGCAGCTGATCCAGAACCTGAACCTGAGCAGTGGACAGCAGAGCAGCATCCTGATGCACCTTTGCGAGTTACTCTGAGATGGCAACCAGCAGCTTAAACACTTTATCACAGTGCTCTGCAGCAGCCAAGTCTTTCGAAGAGGATTACTGTTTTCCATACAGCAAGAGTTTGTTTAAACGAACCTCATATGTGTGATTTTACACATTATTTAGATGCAACATTCATTGACCATATTTCAGAGCCAACTAAGATTGATCAGTTGGTTAATCTGTAATGGACAACTTGAGGATCTTCAATCAACACTCAGCACCCGTTGAATTGCTTCATTAGAAAACGGGACGAAGAAAAGAACGTCGTGGTCAAGATCTGCAAGCTGAGGATTCAGAAGAACTCCAATCAACATGTATCCTTATTTTTGCTTTGCCCTGGTTGAGGATTCAGAAGAACTCCAATCAACATGTATCCTTATTTTTGCTTTGCCCTGGTTGCCTGTTTCGGAGGCTTTGAATTGACTCATGCCTTGCCTCCATGCACTGCTTGCATTACTTCTACTCGGACTGGACTAAAAGTAACTCAAACTTTGATTTATCACTCTTACTATTCCTGCACTGGTAAAGTGACTCGGTGTATTTATAACACCACTGAACTAAATGTTTGTACCAAAGGTAAATCTAAAGTATGCTTCAATCCACATCAGAATCCATCCTATTATACCTTAGAAATGCGATGGAAAAATGCAGATGGACCTTTAATTAACGCCACACGCCAACTAACAGATCCTAGTAAAGATGCTATTTTGTATTTTGATGCTTGTGAAGTAATCAACAGAGATAGTCGTTCTAAGTGTGGTAATTGGGAAAAAACCATACTCACAGAGTGGCAAATATATGTGTCCGGAAGGGTCCACTGAATGGGAAGCATGTACAGGAAAGAAAGTTTCAGCCAATGTATATAGTAAAGCTCCAGAATCAGATTACTTCTGTCCAAAGTGGGAATGTGTTTTTTATGCCACCTGGATTGGTATGGTATGGAATAAAGATAATCGAATGGCTACATTACGGAAACCATTACATGTCAAAGACCTAGACAAATGTAAGAAAAATGCTTGCAATCCTTTAGAGTTAGTCATACAAAGACCTGAAAATTGGAAACAAGGATTCCGATTTGGTTTACGAATTGATGGAACTGGATCAGATCCAGGAACCATAGTATATATAAAATTAAATACACAAGCCCATAGATCATCCAAGCATCAAATCTACGACACATTCTATGAAATCATGCATGTAAATAAGTTTGACATGCCCCATCCTTCCCAGAATTTATTTTTGGAATTAGCTGGAGCAGTAGTATCCAGTCTAAACATCTCAGATTGTTATTTTTGTGGGGGGACACGAATGGGTGACCAATGGCCATGGGAAGCCCAAGAATTAAATTACTCAATGACTTACAATCAGACTGAAATACACAAGACTACCAGCGAATGGGTGTTAGCGCACACAATAGTTGGACGTCTTTGCTATGCCAGAACTGGACCCCAGTTCAAACAACAAGTAGGACAGCTGGTCTGTCTTAGCCAAAAGTTCTATAATGACACCACCAAAAAGACGTCTTGGTGGTCAGGAATTAAAGAACCTGAACCCCCTAATCCATTAGCCAGATTCCCTGAACTTGCTCACTTATGGACTAATCTTGCCAAACCTCATGCCTGGCAAGCCCCACCTGGCCTATATTGGATCTGTGGAAACCGAGCATATGCCCGACTCCCTACACACTGGGGAGGAGCATGTGTCTTAGGAACTATCAGAACTTCCTTCTTCCTTCTAAACACAGAACATGGAGAACAGTTAGGATACCCAGTGTACACTATTAATCATAGGGGTATGTTTACTAAAAGGCCGGTAAAGTGCGGGCCGCGGTAGAGTGCGTGTGCCGTATAAGGAGTGGGCGTTCCGTCCTGAAGAAGAAAAGCCGTGATTGACAGATGCGCTAAGGTGCGCGGCGCCCGTGTGCGCCCCGCACCTTACCGCAACTGAGAGCTGAACGGGAGGCATATGTGTCGCGCTGATCTGCAAACAGAAGAACAGAGCCACAGCACAATGGTTAAAGCACTGACCAATGGTGTGGGGATCAGGGGTTTGATCCCCCACTGTGCTCAATGAACAGTGCTTGGTGAGGTGATATTTTAGGAGGCATACAAATAATGGGCGCCATAAGGCGGTGCACAGATGGGCATTAGGCTATTGCTTAAGGAGGCTATTTAATAATAGGAGGCATAAGGCGGCGCGCTGATGTGCAAACACAGGAATATAACCACAGCACAATGGTTATGACACTGACCAATGGTGCAGGGAGCAAGGGTTCAATTCCTCACAGTGCCCAATGAACAGGGCTAGCTGAAGCATTATGTATTATGGGGAATGTTGCTTAAGGAGTCAAGTTATGTTTATTTTAATTTACAGTACTAGCAAACGCACCCTTAAAGCGTGTGAACATAATGCGCCCCATAAGGCACATTGTAAAGTGCACTGTTTGCCACGGCACCCTAGAATGTTGCTCACAGGGCGCTGTAGAGGGTGTCGTATGAGGTACCGCAAGGTCAGAGTACTGTTTTCGATGGCAGCACTGTGCAGTTTAAGGAATGAAAAGCATAGGAAGGTGCTTGACATGCAAGAGAGAGCAGCAGTGGAGCACAATGGTTAAGGCACTGACTGCTGATACAGGGGTCATGGGTTTGCTCCCCATGGTGCCTCATACGGAAGGCTGGCTGTGGCAGCAGGTTTGCAATGTACATATTTTGTCCTGCAGCACCGTATGTTTATTTTATTAATTTCTGCCAGCAAACACGCCCTCACGTGCTGTAATTGAAGGTGCCGTATAAAGCACCCTATACGGCACTCCATAGGGCACATTATAAAGTTCACTATCCGCCACGGCACCCTAATATGTCCCCCATAGGGAACCCTATAAATTGTGTCACAGGATAATGTATAGTGCACCTTAGATGGACGGAAACCATAGGGTGCCCGATAGGGCGCCATATAAAGCGGCACCCTATGGGTACAGTACGCTGAGGGTTTGTTTGCTGGCAACAAAATATGTACATTAAAGACAAATAATGCTTTGGACAACCATAACAAGTAACCCCAATGTGGGTTTGAACCCATGACTGCTGGCTTCACAGGCAGAGACGTAACCATTGGGCTACAGCTGTTAGCAAGCCTCTGGCTGGCTGCAGAAAGCCTGCATGTCACCACACAGACAGTTTGCTGTGGTCACCAGGATAGGGTTAGCCTGCCCCTACCCATGATGCACTGCACATGCAAATCAGCTGTCCACAGATAAGATGGGGAATGCACCCCCATAGCACCTCGGCCTGGTTGGGGGAAGTGACCGGGTGCACCCCCACAGCACCTCGGCCTGGTAGGGGGGTACTGACAGGGTGTTTTACTGGCACAGAGTAGCTACACACCGTCACATCGTGCGGGTACTGTGCTCACCCTGAGTGTGCAATGAGGCGCCCAGGACCAGGTCCACAACACCTTCCATGGCTGATGGAGGCCATGCAGGAGGTCCAGAGCAGTGTTAATGTGTAAGATAGGTAGTGTCTGCACAAACACCATGGATATCTCTGTTTGCCTCAAAGGTGGCAGTAGAGAGCAACATCAACATCAACCCCAGTCCTGCTGAGGAACCACCCCCCCAGCCAAGACAGACATAAGACCAGGATATGGTAAGCTGCACACCACCACCATCTGATATTCCCCTGCAGCAAGCCAACAGCCACTGCACCCTGCAAACCACTCCAGCAAGACACATACCAGTTACAAACAGTCTGCTAGTTAGTCCATAGTGCACGTTCCCAGTGGAGATGCATACACAGCAAGCAGATGAATCAGTGACTGGGCCCCAAATGGAAACCCATATCTATCACATGAGAGAAATATTATATAGCACTATGGTGGTGCCTAGTCATGCTGTGGTCACTGCACAGTCAGGGTGAGAGTGATCTCTCAGCAGGACATACTGAGGTCACCCTGTCTGTGTCGGTGGTGGCCGAGCACTACAATGTCCCAGTCAGTGCCCTATGCCCTGTGCAGATGCACCCTGGCCAGGCTACCCTGTCCAGCCTATACCCATTGGACCTTGCTCCTCATTATGTACATTGCCAGCCCAATACTGGCAACATTGCTGGCAGTGTGGGCTGTAGAAGGTGTTTGCAGCCACCACACACTGGATGGACAGACAGCCACCCCCACACCTATGCCAGCATTGTGCTACTATAGAGGGGTTCAGCAGCCATACCCACCACATCAGTCCTGGACACAGTACATGCATGGATATGGTACGCATTACTGTTGGGGGTCACATCCCAGGGTGGTAAACACTGTCAGAGACCAGACCTGCAGCACACACACCGCAGACATCTGTTTGAGTGTTATGGTGGAGCTGAATGAGCAAACTGTGCTTTACGTAGGACTGGAGATCTGCCAGTTATAATGGGAAACGCTTGATAGCTGTGTACCGTATACCCAGGTGTAGGGTGGCAGTGCTGAGGTATGCAACTGTTAGTATTGGGAGATACAGGCAGGGCCCAATGTCCTGCCTCTCCAGGAGGCATTGGCCAATGGGGCCTGTGGGGGGGTGTCTGGCCCTGTTGGCTGCTGCTTTACGGCAGAGTTCCCCAAATCCAGTCCTGGTGTTCCACACACTGTTCTGGTTTTCATGCTATCCCTCATAAATATGCAAGAGCTACATCTGCATACCATGGGGGTGGTGCATAGCTATGAAGCACAGCCATCTTTGTTAGAGGCAGCATGGAACCTGAATGGTGTGGGGCCCTCCAGGACTGCATTTGGGAGACTCTGCTCCAGGTAATGCACCTGTTTATGGTGTCTGTGAGTGCTGTGGAAAAATATAGGCGTATTAATCATGCATATGTTTCTAGCTATACAGTTTTGTCCTTACTATCACGGTTTAGTTGTAGGAAAAATATGCGGACTGGATTGGCAGTAGCCCCAGCTGGGCTTTGAACCTGTGACCATCTGTTCCTGCACACACTGTCTGTGTGCACTGCACCACCGTGTTGCCACAGATATGCTGTGTTCCCTGGGGAGTACATGACTGTACATCCGACAGAGCCTGTCTTGCGGTGGACGGTGCCAGCCTGCACAGGCCTAGGCCACTGTCTGCTGTGGTTTGCAGCCACTGCCCCCTCCGCCACCTGTACCCTTCCGCAAACATGCAGACATGTTCCTATCTGGGAAAAACATATGACCTGAGTGAGTTGTGGCACTCCAGGACTGACTTTGGGGGACTCGGCTGTAGGCAATGCCCATTGTTATGGTTTGTGTGGGTGTAGGGTAAAATATAGGTGTTGGGACCATGCTTATGTTCTCTGCAATAAAAGAGTGTCTGTATTCTCACTGTTTAGTGGTGGGTAACATGATGGGGACTGGGTTGGCAGGAGCCCCAGCTGGGCTTTGAACCTGTGGCCCTCCAGGTACTGGCTGTGTCTGCTGCACCACACTGTGGCCACAGAAACAGTGCAGTCTCTGGAGATGTGATACCTGGCCGCACGAGTCAGACACCCTGCTCTTCACAATTTTACTGTGGGCTCGTTGACCTTGTATGGGGACAAAGGTGCAAATAAACCTCACAAATGCCCTCCAAAAAAGGGGAAGAATACCATAACCAAGCTGCGCAACAGTGATATCAATGGGCAACCTGGAAAACACTCCCAGGAAAGCTCCATTAAAATGCAGTGCTTTTGAATGAGTCTACGGAGCGTAGACCCTTCCAAAAATCATTTCTTGTTTTTGGAGCTTTCCTGGGAGTGTTTTGTATGGTTGCCCATTAATATCACTGTTGCCCAGCTGGATTATAATTTTCTTAGAATTTGTTGTGGTCATTTTCATATCATAAGTTAGAGGCTACGCCAGATTGACTCCCAATAGAGCGAATTATCTCTGCTAGACCTTCATCATTAGTTTCAGTTAGTGGAAGAATCCGAACACTCCTAAGGCAGTGCTGAAGCTGCACCCACTGGAAATAATTTCTTGCTAGTAAACCAAATTCCTCTTGCAATTCTTTAAAAGTTTTCCAGCGCTCACTGGCAATCAATTGGTAAGGCATCCATATCCCTTTGGAATACCAGGGGGTCCATGCTATCGGTTTATTTTGTATTTGAAGGCGCAAGTTATGCCATAGCGGGAGTCTATATGGCGGGCACTGTTGTGGTCCCTGAGACTGAATGAAAGTGTTAAAGGCAGGTAGTGTATCCACAACCATTGGTGGATGGTGGGAATCTAGTTGGAAGGTCATGCCGGGAAGGTAGGTAAGAGGAATGGGCCTACAGAGTTCCTCCTCAATGTCGAGCCAGACTGGCCTACCTTCTACCGGGGGATCTAACCAACGGGCACCCTGTTTAAGAAGGAACGCCTTATGATATTTAAGAAAATCTGGGAACCGGACCCCTCCCTTTTCTTTGTCCGCCTGTAACTTACGCTTAGCTATCCTTGGTGGTTTGCCATGCCACAAATAACGAATCAGGAGACCTTCTATATCTTTGTATATGTGTGCAGGCAGGAGGCATGGTAGCATTTCTAGGATATAATTTATTTTGGGAACTATCATCATTTTGATTGTTTCCAGTCGGCCCCACCATGTGAGTGTTAAAGGAGACCACCGGTTGGTAAGATCGCGCGCTTTGGAGATTAGCTCTTTAGCATTATGGCTAAGAGTATCTTCTAATGGATAACAATAATGAACCCCCAGGTATTTGACCATACGGGGCTGCCATACAAAGGGGAAAGCCTGCATGTCTGCAGCATGGACTCGATGATTCAAAGGGAAGGCAACAGATTTAGTCCAGTTAATCTTGTATCCCGAGAGTAGGGAATAGCTATCAATCTTTTTTAAAACAGCAGGGACGGAGTCCAAGGATACAAAAAGCATGAGATCATCTGCATATGCAGAAATTTTAATATCTCTATGTTGAAAGGGGGCTCCATGGATATCTGTGGCCTGTCGGATGAGGAGGGCTAGGGGTTCAAGTGCTAGATCAAAGAGCAGAGGAGATAAGGGACATCCTTGCCGAGTGCCCCTATGAAGATTGAACGGTTGAGACTTTGTGGCATTGACAGAAATAGTGGCTGTCGGATGTGCATACAGAGTTTGAAGGTATCGGAGAAAGCCTTCCCCAAACCCATACCAGCGGAGAACCGCATATAGAAAGGGCCATTCTAAGCGGTCAAATGCCTTTTCGGCATCAAGAGAGAGGCCGACGAGGGGTTGATCATGATGCGCTGCTGCAGCTAGTATATGACACAAGGTCCTGGCATTATCAGCAGTGGACCTACCAGATATGAAACCACATTGGTCTGGGTGAATTAGAGCAGGCATTTTATCGGATAATCTAGTGGCCAGAATGGTTGCAAATATCTTGTAATCAGCATTAAGAAGGGAAATTGGACGGTAATTTGCAGTCAGCATCGGGTCTCTCCCCTCTTTCTCAAAGACTACAACATTTGCCGTCGAGAAAGATCCTGTAAAGGAGCTATCTTTGGCCAAAGCAGAGAAATAGAGTTGTAGGAATGGGGCCAAATCAGCGCTGAAAGTTTTGAAAAATTCTGCCGGGAGGCCATCTGGGCCGGCAGCCCGACCCGATGCACATCGCTTGAGTGCGAATTGAATTTCTGAAAGAGTAAATGAATGATCTAGTGACTCCTTGTCCTCTACAGAAAGGGTCGGTCGTTGTATACCAGCTAATAGCCGGTCAAAAGCCTCTGGGTCAAATTCACATTCTGATTGATAGAGGCGGGTGTAGAAATCCCGAAAAAGCTCTACTATCTCTGTATCATTTGTGACTAAATTCCCCCCCGTTGGACTACGCAGGGCCGCTACGCGTTTGGCTTCTTTTTGACATTTCAGAGCGTTAGCTAAGAGTTTACCGGCACGATTGCTTTCCCGATAGTACGTCCCTTGCTGTAGTTCAATATTTTTGGCCGCTGCAGTCGTTAAGAGCGAGTTATATTGGAAACGCAAGCGTTGCAAGCGAATCAACACACATGGGTCAGTACGAGAGGTAAGAACCCGTTCACCGGCCTTGATCTGCTGCTCTAGTGCTAAGAGTTGCCGTTTACGCTGCTTCCCTAAACGGATTTGATAGCTAGTGATGGTTGCACGGATAGACGCTTTAAAGCCCTCCCACCATGCCCAGTTCATTGTATCATGGGGTGAATTAAAGTGGAAGTAATCTTGTATGGCAGCCCGTATGTCAGCCTGAAAATCCTGCTGTTCAAGCAGGGTCCGATCAAAATACCAATCCCGTGGATTATCCCTCTGTACACTAGTGTTCAAAAGGAAGGAGATAGCAGCATGGTCTGAGATGTGCAGAGAGTGTATCTTAGCTGTATCCGTGCTGGAGATTAATGCTTTGGATACGAGGAAAAAATTTATCCTAGATTGTGACTGATGTGGGGGGGAGAAAAACGTGAATTCTAAGTCCGAAGGGTGTAGCAGCCTCCACAGGTCTACTAAAGCTAGATCTTTAATCAAAGACGCTAGCGTGAGGTGACTCTTGGTGGGACCACTCGTTCTGGGTGGTCGCCTATCTACCAATGGATCAACCACCTGGTTAAAGTCGCCTCCTATTACTAACGAAGTATTGGCAGAAGCTTGTGCAACCTGGGCAAGGTTAGCAAAGAAAATAGGATCATCCACATTAGGAGCATATAAACATATACATGTCAGTTCAAGATTACCCACTTTAAGGTGGACTCGGGACCACCGACCCTCAGTATCAGAACTGCTATCGATAACAGTGGCTTGTAAGGATTTCCTAATCAAGATGGCTACCCCACATCTCTTCGCTATAGCGGGAGAGTAGGCGGCCACCATGTAGGGTTTAACATTGAGTTTCAGTGTCTCCTTGGCATTTAGATGCGTTTCTTGGAGAAAAACCAAATCAGCATTTTCGTGACTTAAGTAGCCAAGGATTTTCTTCCTTTTTATCGGATTATTAATACCTTTGACGTTCAATGATAAAATCTTACATGGGGCCATAGAAATAGCTGAGTCTATTCAAGACAAAAATATCATAATGCACACAATTTCCATTATCCCCCATCTTGACTGCTTGATTCAGAGAAGACCTAACCAAATCATATACAATAAGCACTATATCTGGTATTCCCCCAAACCAAAAGTAAACACCGAAGTGTAGTAGAGAAGAAGCATAACCCCAATGATTAATGGTGACCATATGTCTGCGGGAGGAAGCCCCAACGAGGGCCAAACATTCTACATATTAACTGTAATAGCTACATAGGCTCCGGAGCCCACCGAGGTGCATGCTATGGAAAGGTCCCTCACAGGAGAGTCCGACGGTCAGCAGGCCACGATAAGCTAGGCCGCAGGGCCTCCGATCCAGGCTGCATGTGCAGCGTCGACGACACAAAATGGCGATCAGTTCCAAATCGATGGGCAAATGAAAGGCCCCTGGTTCAGCGCATTTGGTCCGCTTCTTTGGCTTCCAGATAGGCCGCAAGCACGTCCGGATCCTCAAAAGTCCTGGTTTGATTATGAAGAGTAACTCTAAGTTTCGCCGGTACATTAGGCCAGAGCGCGCTTGAAGCTGCTGCAAACGCGGTCGAAATTCAAGGAGTCTTTTCCTGCGGTCCACTGTGGGCTTCGCCAGGTCGGGGAAGAATGAAATCCGATGGCTCTCATAATCCAGCCGGGGGTTTGCACGGGCAGCGTTTAGAATTTGTTCAACTTGCTGATATCTCAACAACCGGAAACTGATGGGCCGAGGGGCTTTCCGGTTGAGCGCCAAAGTCGTGGGTACTCGATGGGCCCGATCAATCTCCAAATCCTTGGTGAACGTTGTTTTAAGCAAGGAGGGAAGCAATTTAGAGAGGAACTCTTTCATATCTCCTGATTCTGCTCCCTCCGGAATTCCCACGAGCCGTATATTGTTGCGACGGGCTCGGTTGTTACTGTCCTCCAGCTCCTTCTGAAGTGCCTGCATTTGTCGTTCGACCTTGTCCAATTTTGCCAAGCGGACCGCATGCGAGTCAAGAGTACCCTCCATTTTGTCCTGTCTCAGCGATAACCCCTCTAGCCTGTCCTGTAGCTTGCCGAAGTCTTCCCGCATGGATCTGAGGGCTTCACCGTTGGATTGCACAAGTTCTTTCACGCCGCGGATCTCATCTAAGATCTCCTGCTGCATCGCGGGACCCTCCCGGAGTGGAACCATCTTCTGTGGGGACGGCGGCTCAGTTTTAGAGCGTTTGCCATGTGAGTTCGTTGAAGAGCCGAATTCTAGACGCGCTGGCTTGTGCCCCTCCATCTCCCCGAGGCACCCCGGTAGGATCAGAGCCCAATTGAAAAGATAAGTTGTATTAAAGTCAGGAGTCTGAGTAGGCCACTCGGGAGCTTCAGCGTTAAGCGTCCATCCCGCTGGACATCAGGTTCCACCCCCCGGGATTTAATTTTAAATTAGTAATAACAGATAACAACCACGGGGAGTGGGGTTTGTGGTTGCATGTCTGCATGTAAGGGGGCGGCAGGGAGGGGCAGGGGGAGCGCTGGGTCTGTGCTTGGGGGTGGCTATAGCGGAAGGGGGCAGGGTAGGGCTCACTTGGAGTTCCGTGGGGAAGTGGGGCCGGTGGGGGAAGAGGGGAACCCTATGGGAGGGGGCGGGTGATGGGGGGGTGACTGGGATAGGACATTTACCCCGGTGGGTGGAAGTGGAGCGGTGAGTCAGGGCAGTCAAGCTGGGTGAGGTTAAGGGCCAGTGGGGCGGGCCGAGTATTCTGGGTGGCTTTTCTCCGGCAGCCTGGGATCATGGGCGGGGTGGGGGACAGGTAGCGTCAAGGGCTGAGTGGTTGGGAGTGGGCACTCTACGGGGATTCTGGCTGCTCCCCCGCGGCTGCCTGGAGGACTGCTGGCGGCGGGGCCGCCTAGAAGAGGTGCATCGCGTCTCGGTGAGTGCGAGGCGGATGGTGCAGGGAGTGTGCGGCTCCGGAGACGACATGGATCCAGATGACAAGTTGCCGTGGGACAGCGGGCGTGCAGATCAGGAAGGTGGTGCGCAGGTGCCCAGGCGCATGGCTGCTGGGGCAGGTGAGGCGCCAATAAGGAGGGAGGGGAAGGGGAAAAGGGGGGCAGGGTGTATGGCAAAGAAGCAGCGGCGGCACTCCAGTGGACTGCACCGCGGGTCAGGGTCCTCGTCGTCGGCATCTTGCGGGGCATCGTCATCGTCGTGGGGTGCAGAGCGAGGGGTGTGAGCGGAGGGTGGCTGTGGCGTACAGGGAGCCACTTCGGGTGGGATTGGGCCCACACTTGCTTCAATTTCTGAGCTTTGGGAGGGGGTGCCGTGGAAGTTACGGAAGAGGATCCGGAGGAGGCAGTATATGGACAGTTTTGGCTTCTGGAGGATGGGAAGTGGTCAGCGATGGTGGGGGAAGAGAAGGGCGGGCGTGTAAGCTGGGTGGGTGAGGAAGGTTGCGCGTAATATCCTTACCTGGACGAGAGCCTTCCTGAGGTTCGCCGGGGTGTGGGGACACCACTACCCTGGGAAGTAAGGGATGCTGGTAGCCTATGCGGACTCTAGCTGGGAAGCGGCACGGACACATGAGGGTTGGGCATGGCTCAGCTCGGATGAGAAGTTTCGGGACAAGAGGGAGGAGAATAGGTCGTTCTTGCGGGGACCGCAGGATATCAACCTCTGGCTGATGCAGAGGCGGCCGGGGGGGACGCAGGGGTCGGGGTGGGGAATGGAGAGGGGGAGTGGCGGCGATGATGGGTACGGCTCGGCCCTTTCGGGGGGGAAGCGCTCCTTTGCCGCACGAGAGCGGTTGGGTAGGAGCGGGGGATTTATGCTGGTGGTTGACAAGCCTCCGGCCCCTTTCCGGATTGTCAGTGTCGACATAGCTGCTTTGTTTGTGGCGGGGGGTGTTCATCACTCCAGTGCATCAAATAGGGGTCGCGGTTGGCTCTCTTCCCGCCCCCAAGCAGTGAGGATCTCTGGGAATTGGTTTCGACACTGTTTCGGGTTGAGGAGCTTCGGCCTGGGCTGAGGCTGTACAGGAGGCGCTGGGATGGAGGGGGGCTCGAGGGGGGATTTATGTACGGGTTCCCTATTCCATTATAGGGGAGGGTTGGGGGCAGAAATGCAGGATGGGGAGTCTGATGGTGAAGGTGGATATCGACTCTGTGTTTTGGTTGTCGCCGACCCCCCTTGGCATTCCAGTTGCTGGTCTGTTTTGTTAAGGGACATTGTTCTTTCGAAAAATGCTTGCCTATGGGTTGCTCAGTTTCCGGTTCGTATTCTGAGGAAGTCAGCCCGTTCATGCATTGGGTCCTGGGGGGGGGGGGGACGGT
Organism: Ichthyophis bannanicus; assembly: GCA_033557465.1. Taxonomy (NCBI): domain Eukaryota; kingdom Metazoa; phylum Chordata; class Amphibia; order Gymnophiona; family Ichthyophiidae; genus Ichthyophis; species Ichthyophis bannanicus. The sequence goes on along the minus strand of CM066031.1, from coordinate 1,726,742,820 downwards.
GGACTGTGCAAACGTGGTCCTTTATCCTGATGATTTCCTGTTCCTGGGCGGGGCGCAGTCTGCTCGGTGACGGGAGCTGCTGGGGCAGGTTCGTGAGGCTGGCCTGGGCGTGGGGCGTCCCGTTGGCAGCAGGGGAGACGGTGGGTTCGGCAACCTGTATCGCTTTTTGGGGGGTGGAGCTGGCCACGTTGCACACGGTGGAGTGCTGGCCCAAGAGGGAAGTGGTTCGGCTGCGGGTTCTGGTTGCCTGAATGATGGGAGCTTCTCCAGTAACGCTGCGGGACTTGCAGGCCCTGATAGGCTTTGGGAACTTCGTGGGTCGGGTTCTACCGATGGGGCGGGTGTTCTGGTGTCGGTTGTCACAGGCTACATGGGCGTCCGTAAGATGCATCACCGCCTCAGGGTATCGAGGGGTATGAGGGCTGATTTGGGTGTTTGGGAAGAGTTCCTCAGCAGTTTCAACGGGTTTCAGTTTTAATGGAGGTGGAAATTTCCACAGGGGATATGCAGCTCTTTGCAGATGCGGTAGGCGGATTGGGGTTGGGTAGATATTTCGGGGGCCGCTGGTGTGCGGAGACATGGCCGCTGGCTTGGCGGGCGGCGAGTATAACTGATCCAATGTCTTGGCTTGAGGTGTTCCCCATCCTGGTGGCATTGCATCGGTGGCCCGACATGTTGGGAAATAGCAGGTTGCTTGGGTGGGGCGATAACGAAGCGGTGGTTCGTGGGATCGGCCACTTCCCTCTGCACTGCTGTCGTGTTGCGGCTTTTCTGGGGGAGGGGGTGCTCGCCTGTTGCGGTTGAATGTTTGTGTTCGAGCCAGTCATATACCGGGGATGACTAATCAAATTGCCGATGCTATTTCCCGTTTCAAGTGGGTTCAGTTTCGGAGTTCGGCTCCAGAGGCAGAGGCCGGGGGATTGCAGATCCCAGACCTGCCGTGGAGTTGGTGTCGGCGGTGACATGGTGGGCGTATTGGCGGGGCTGCGACAGCGTAGTGGAATTGCTGGTCTTACAGGGTGGACGGCTGGGTCCGGTGTCGGGCCATCTCTTGGGCTGGTACATCAGGGCGGCGTAGGCCACTGGCACAACCCAATCGACAGTCCGGGCGCAATTCACGGGGTTTGCCTTTTTCTCAAGGGCAGTGGGTTGGGGAGCATCCGTGGGGGGGGGGGGGTGTTGGTTCTTCGGCTGCTGCGGGGTTGGGAGGGTGCGCATCCTTCACTGGGTGACAGGTGGCTCCCTGTCACGCATAGCTTTGGGAGGATTGTGTGCAGCGTTCCCCTCGGTGTCAGCGGCAAGGCATGAGTTTGCATTGTGTACGTCTGTGTCTGGTCTGGCCTTTTTTTGGGGGGTTTCCGGGTGGGGGAGGTTGTGGCTGCTTCCTGTGGGGGACGCGGGTGGTGCTTTGCTGGTGCAGTAGGTGCAATTGACCTTTGGGGGGTGCGTGTCGGTCTGGCTAGATCCCAGACTGCTCCAAGGGGTAGAGGGGTGGGGGTACTGCGGAGGGCAGTCCGGGATTCCCCTACGTGCCCGGTGCCGGCCTCTGCATGCAGGATCTGGGGGGGGGGGATATTCCTCTTTGTGCAGGCGGATACCCGAGCGCTAACGAGTGCTCACGCAGTTTGGTGGCTGACGCTTTGCCAGTTGGGGGCTGGATCCGGTCAACTTTGCTCCTCCTTCGGGGTTGGCTGAGCGGGAGCTTCAGCGGATAGGCTGATGGCAGTGGAGAGCCTTTCAGGGTTTGGTGCGCTTATGGGGGGTGGGGCTTAACGGCTGCTATCTGTTATTTTCTTTTAGATGTCGGCCGGACTCCGGTTTGCTGCTGGCTGCTCGGCTTCGTTCGTGTACTGGGCTGGTCACCGGGCAGCAACAAGGCCATTGGGGTCAAACATGCAGTGGAACGCCTCTGCGGTGCCCGTCTCACGGCTGGGCAGGCGCGGTCTCCGGAGGGGGCCGCTGCAGCCTTTGCTTCGGCGCCAGGGACGCGAGACAGGTGCGCCTGAGTCGCTGTTGCTGCATTGGGAGGCGAAATGCGAGTGGGCTGAGGTGCTGTTCCCGTTGGAAAATGTGGTTTTGTGGTCGTACATATTTCCAAGGCCACTTGCAGGGTCCACCAGTGGGGGTCTCGCGGGTGGGTTAAAAAATAATCGGCTGGTTGGCCGCTGGGTGGGTCTGAAGGGGGTTGGCGAAGTTTGCATCAGGGGTAGAGGTAGAGTGTGCCAGTTTATATCGGCAGGGTGGGGAGCATCTATCCCCGGTGGGGGTGGCTTTGTTCATAAACGGCTGGCAAGAGGCTTGGAATATGTGGCGCTGGGAAGGGTGACTGGTCGCAGCTTGGCCGTGGGGGCTGGCTTCAGGGATGGTGGTCCCTGAGCCTGTGGCGGGATCCCGGAGGTGTCCGGGGTCCGGAGCCGGTGGAAAGATGCAGGTGAAACCCTCGGGGCTTTTGCTAATAATATGGCGAAGCCGGAAGAGGGGCGACAGAATGGCCTGTGGCCGGTTCACGGCGGAAGCAGGCGGAACTCACTTTGCTATTCACACGGCTGGTGAGGATTCATTCCGCAGCCAGAATTCAGTTAATGAAGGTTTGCTGTTGATTGATGTTTAAGGAAATGTTGTACGGTTAATAAAGCTGCGACCAGTTTGATTCCCATTGAGTGTGTTGTGGTTATTTGTAAGGTGGGGTGGGGGTGGGAGTGCAGTGGGGGGTGGGCGGGGGCAGGGACAGGAGCACCCTGTCCGCCTTACCCGGTTACTGAAAGGCCACGGGCCTCGTGCCCACTAGCCGCCGTTAACCGGGGGGCGGCGGGTGCGTGGCCCCGGCCCCCACAAGGTTTCGGGGAGGAGGTCAGAGTCGGCGTGGCTTCCGCGGGACCACATTGGCTCCCGCGAGTGAGTGGGGGCACGGGAGCCAATGGGGGATCGTTTAGGCCTGGGGGGAGGTGGGGCCCAAAGCTGAGCGAGCCGGCAGGAGCGTCAGTCACCGGGGGAGCTTTTAAAGGTGACTGGCGTCCCACCCTCCCATCCCTAAGGCGGGGCTAGAATGGGGAGGGTTGTTGCAGCTGGAGGGGGAAGGCGGGATCCCGGAGGTGTCCGGGGTCCGGAGCCAGTGGCAAGATGCAGGGCGGGGGTGGGGTACCCCCGGCCCGGTGAAACCCTCGGGGCTTTTGCTAATAATATGGCGAAGCCGGAAGAGGGGCGACGGAATGGCCTGTGGCTGGTTCACGGCGGAAGCGGGCGGAACTCACTTTGCTACTCACACGGCTGGTGAGGATTCGTTCCGCAGCCGGAATTCAGTTAATGAAGGTTTGCTGTTGATTGATGTTTAAGGAAATGTTGTACGGTTAATATAGCTGCGACCAGTTTGATTTCCAATGAGTGTGTTGTGGTTATTTGTAAGGCGGGGTGGGAGTGGGAGTGCAGTGGAGGGGTGGGCGGGGGCGGGGACAGGAGCACCCTGTCCGCCTTACCCGTTTAATACTTGGTTGGTTTGTTCATTAGTACTTAAAGAGTATTAATGAACAAACCAACCTCTTCCAAATATGGGTAAGCTGTAAAACTAGAGGGCATAACATGAAGCTGCAAGGGGGTAAACTGAAAAGCAACGTCAGGAAATACGTTTTAACTGAAAGGGTGGTGGATGCTTGGAATGCCCTCCCGATGGAAGTGGTGGGGCAAATACAGTGAGAGAATTCAAATAGATTGAGACAGACACAGTGGATCCCTTTTTAGCAACAGGATAAAATAAAAATAAGCATAACTCTCTCTTATATCTCAACAAATAGGGGTGACCTACACGGAGCAGTGGGTACACCCCTAAACAAAGGCATGGGGAAGGGTGACCTGTACAGAGCAGCAGGTGCACCTACTCTTATCGCCTTGCTGGGCAGACTATATGGGCCATACTGTTTTTTATCTGCCGTTATATACTATGTTGACATAATAGTCTGTGGAAACTTAGACATTTTCTTCATCTTTCTATATAAGGCTTACCAATGAAGCATAATTGATTCCAGGATAAATAAAATCTCCATCATTATAAGCAAATTTGTATAGAATTTGCCACTATTCAGCTATCCTAATTGCCCCTGCACTTAAGGTGTGCTACGTAAATGTTAATCTTTGCTTTTGCAGTATTTTTGTTGATATACTAATGTATTTTAAGCTAAAAAAAATCCAAGTACATTAAATGTCATTCATTGATTAACCTAATGAATGCAGATTGGACATGTGATGTCTGTAACTTATCTAAGGACACATACAGTAGATTAGAGAGGAGTAATATAATTAGTTCAAAATACATTTAGCTATTTCTAGATAAAGGGCATATTTTCTCACTGATAAGCTGTTCAATGCCTCCTCTTCTCTTGATTAGCATTTCTTTTGAACAACAATAAAGGGTCAAGACAATGTCAGGATGCTGTAATATGCATCCATTTGAAAGTGTGTACAGTCTACTCTGAAAATAGCAGCTATAAATGTTTAGCATTATATGCCATCAATTTAATGAAGTTGCCAGGTCTCTAGAGATACATTTTAACTCAGATATAAATAAGAACATAAGTGCGCTGTGTGCAAGAGACAGGGAATATGCTTTTCTCTTCAGAAAAACAATAGGTTTTTATTCTATATTTTTGTCAATAAATATAAACATTGGGGCTTGTTTACAAAGCCGCGGTAGTGGTTCGCGATCGTTATCGGAGCCGCGGCCCCATTGATTTCAATGGGGCCGCGGCTCCAATAACGATCGCGAATCGCTACCGCGGCTTTGTAAACAAGCCCCATTGTCTTTCTCTGACTTATCTAAACCATGTAACATAGCAGAAGAGAGATATCACTTCTATATGCATTGCCATTAAATCAAAAACATTCTCTTAATTCATGAAACAGATTAATGAGCTACATTATGTACAAATTCATGTAAATCCACATATTCATGATTAAAAAGTTTAATTAAATTGTAACTGTGGTAGGTCGTACCCGATGCTCCATCCCTTCCAACCCATCAACAACTCCGCCCCCCCATTTCTCCTCCCCCTTTTCCACAAACTTCACACAAAAACCGTTCTTGGAAAACAGCTGGTCACAGCTTTATTACCTTTATAACATATTGACATTACAAACCAGAATAATCCTCTTAACAATCTAAAACAGCAGAGTAATGCCTCACCAGCCATGCAATTAGCAAGGTGACCTCGCCTCTGCTTCTGCCGTAGTCATGCCACTGGCAAAATTCCTACCACCCCTTCTCTGACCTCGCCATGTAATTAGCAAAAGTCGGCCAGGGGTTGTCTGGGTCGGGGGCACCCCGCCCCTGCCCAAGTATAGCCTAAGGCTCCAGACCACGGAAACCTCCGGGATTCCGCCCCCCCCAAAAAAACTGTGACACCCCTTCACCCCCCCAACCATCCCCATTAAAGGGTGGGAGGGAGGGAAGCCAGCCACCAAAGACCACAGCAGTATGGGAGCAGGCGAACCATTAGGGTCGCCTGACTCCTCCCACTTCCTCCCCAGCACTCTCGCAACTCATTGGCTCCCCCAAGCTTGTCCAAGCGGGCGGAGCCAATGAATTTGAATGATGCCTCTTGTGTCCATGATGCAGCCGGCCCCGCACACGGACTTGTGCAGGGTCCCCGCACCGGGCCGAGCACCGTTTACAGGCGGCTGCCGGGACCCTGCCCGTGTTCCTTTCACTTTCAAGGTTTTTTTTATTTTTATTAATGCTAACAAAGCACAATGCCCCTTTTATATTATCAATTGTTGTGCCATTCCAAAAATCTATATGTGAATAAATATACATATATATATATATATATATTTATTTATTTATTTAACATCTTTTATATACCGCGCTATTTGTTATCAGTGTGGTTTACATTCAACAAAGGTTGCACAATTTAGTCAAGACTAGTTTGCGTTTACATTATAACAGGAAATAAAACTTGGGACAAACAGGGTAACTATATACATATTAACATAGAGCATAAGATTATAATTTGGCCGGTGTTGTCATAAAACTATAGGCGGGGCAACAATTACTTGAGACCCCTTTGTTTATGAAGTGTATGGAGAGTCTGTGAGGGTGGTGGGTGAATGATCGGTGGTGGGGTGGGTGCTTGTGCAAAGTGTAGCAGGAAAATGTGATGTTTGATTGCCTTCTGGAACTGAATGAGGTCTTTAATCGATCTTATTTCAGGTGGGAGATCATTCCAGCATTTTGGGGCGTAGAAGGTGAAGGCTCTTCTCCTGGTTGTTTGGGTGCACTTAATGGAGGGTCGCCATGAGTCGACTCCGACTCGACGGCACTTAACAACAACAATGGAGTCTTTAGGGATGATCAAAGTGTTGTCTGTAATTGTCCTCCTCGTTCTGTTTTTTGGAGTAAGGGTGATGAGGTCGTTGAGTGACGTGGGGGCTAGATTGTTTATGATCTTGAATATAATGAGAAGAGTTTTGTAAGTTAACCTGCAGTGTATTGGCAGCCAGTGGAGTTCCTTAAGTATCGGGGTGAAATGGTCCTTTCTGGCAAGACCACAGAGAACACGAGCCACAGCGTTCATCACAAGTTGCAGTGTGTTTATGGTGTTCTTGGGGAGACCATACAGGATTACATTTGCATAGTCGAAGTGTGGTAGAATGAGGGCCTGAAAAATGGTTCGGAAATCATTAGGGGGAAGCATGGGTCTAAGGTGCCTTAGTGTTCTGATTTTATTGTATATGGTCCTGGTAGTGTTTCGTATGTGCTCCTTAAAGTTAAGATGCTAGTCCAGAGTGATCCCAAGGTAGCGTATGGTGAGTTTACTTGGAAGCTCGGCATCTCTTACTTTTAGGGAAGGAGGAGGGGAGAATGTTTTGTTCCTTGAGATGAACAGAACTTCGGTTTTCTTGAAGTTTATGCGGAGATTTTGGGATAGTAGCCAGTCAGTGATGGCATCGAAGCAGCTGACAAGGTTGGTGACGTCTGAGTGTTTGACTTTGAATGGCGTAAATAGCAGGACGTCATCTGCATAAATTAGAGTGGAAATATTGTAGGAGCGGATGATGTCACATATCGGCTGCATGTAGATATTAAACAACAGCGCAGATAGAGATGAGCCTTGTGGCACACCTTGTTGTTGGTGGAATGGTGCGGATGTGATGGATCGAACCCGGACATGTTGCCAACAATCCGTTAGGTAAGACCTACACCATTCCCAGGCGAGGCCACATATACCTGGAGATGGATGAGAAGTTGATTGTGATTGACGGAGTCGAAGGCGGCGGCGATATCCAGGAAGATGAGAGCAAAGCCATTTTCGACATTGTCTATTCCTCTATTCAGAGTATTGGTTAGGGTGGTGAGCAGAGTTTCTTTTCCATGAGATTCTCTAAACCTGTGTTGACAGGGGTCAAAAGGGGCAACTACGTCAATGTGATGTTGGATCTGTCTTTGGACCACCTTCTCGATTATTTTGGCTAACAGAGGTATACTTGAGATTGGGCAGTAGGAATCAGACTTCAGTGGGTCAAGTCTGTTATTCTTCAGAAGTGGTCTTATTGAGGTTTGTTTGAGGAGTGAGGGGAATGAGCCTGTTGCAAAGGATTGACCAATGATGTTTGTTAGAATTGGACTAAGCTCAACTCGCAGGGCTCTGACCCAGTATGCTGGGCAGGGGTCATTTGGAGCTGTAGAAGTGTTGATGATGGTGATGAGGTCTTGGATGTTTTTCTTGGTTGGTGGGGTAAACTTTGTGATAGGTGTTTGTAAGGCGGGAGAATGACAGGGTGTGGAAACTGAAGCTTTATCGGTTATGAGGGTCTTGGATTTGAGGTAGTCAGCGTATGACTGGGGGGATATAGGAACAGGTTGAGTAAGAGAGGGTTCCTTAATTAGGGATTTTGCTAGGTTGAAAAGATCTCTTGGTTTGTTAAGGGAGCGGAGTAGGAGCTTGGAATGGTATTCACTCATTCTGAGGTATATTGTTTCACGGTAGGACTTCAAGTGTTCTAGATATATTGATTTGTCGGCTTTGGAGTGAGAGCATCTCCATTTCCTTTCAAGCTTCCTGAGAGAGAGGAGAGATGTCCGAAGTTCTGTTGTGAACCACGGGGCTGGATGTCTTTTTCTTTTACATCTCTTGTGGGTTGCTGATTTGTCCATGGCTGGTAGTTCGGCGAATGCTTTCAGGGTGGTGTTCCAGTTGGTGATTGCTTCATCAAGGTTCAGTGATGTTTGTTTGAGAGTAGGAAGAGCATGTTTGGTGAACTCTTCTATATCTAGTGGTCTGAAATGAGGAGTCCTAGAGGGTTCTGTCTTGGCATCGTTGGGAGGAATTTGGACTAGATGCGAGGGAATCTGGAACGTGATTAGCTTATGGTTAGACCAAGGGATAGGGGTGATAGCGATGTTGAGGTTGGGCTTGTGACTTGCGGCAGAATGGGGAGCGAAGATTAGGTCTAGCTGGTTTCCTTTGAGATGGGTGGGGGCGCTCACTAGTTGTTCGAACCCGAGAGCTTGCATAGCATCCAGGAAGGCATCTGCATGGTTGGACTGCAGGGAGGATAAGTTGAAGTCTTCGAGCAGCCAGTTGGGGTTGCATGGGTTGGCAGGGTTGCAGGCTAAGTCGATGAAGGTAGAGATGTCCTCTGGTGGGGAGGAGGGAGCTCTGTATATGAGGTTTATGGTGTTGTATTTATTGGCAATGGTAACCATGTCTGTGTGCATGGTGCTCTTGGAGGAGAGCAGTTGAAATTTTAGCTCTGTTTTTGCAAGGATAAAGACTCCTCCACCTCTCTGGTTAGTTCTATGGCAGGAGTGGATGGAGAAATTAGGAGGGATAAGTTGGTTTATGAGAGCTGTATCAGTGTCAGTGAGCCATGATTCTGTCACCATGAGAAGATCAAGGTCATGGACAGATATAAGGTCAGAGATGACAGGCCATTTCTTGTGCACAGAGCGTGAATTTATGAGGGTGCATTTCAGGAGGTGTTGTGTTTTTGAAGGAGCTGTTTTGGAGTTATCAATACATATTATAATGGCACAATAATTGCTAAGATAAAAAGGGTCACATTATAACCGAGTATACGTGCTATAGACTATTTGATTAAAAAGTTACTGGACAAAAAAATCTGTTAATAAATTCTCCTTATGGTTCAAATTTTTTAAAATTTGTATTTATTACATTTATAATGTACATTCTCAAACACAAGAATAAAGGTAAATTTAGAAAACATCAAATACAAGAAAAACACTTCCCAACAAATACAAATACATTACAGGGTCATTCTGAACCACGAATAGTGGTTATGGACGTCCCAATGGGATGTCCATCCCCTCTATTCGTGGCAGCTGCAGGTCCCAACTAAATTCCCCACCAGTTGTGTGGGAAAGTTTGTCGGGGGTGGGGAATAGGTGGCATGGTGGTGGACAGTGGGAGGGCAGTGGGTGGTCACCGGCCCTGGACGTACAGGGCCGATTCTAATGCTGGCTCTGTATGTCCAGGGCTGGCAAAATGGCCAGGGAAGTTATTCCAGCCCCTGGGTAACTTCCCTGGACGTTGTGTGTTTTCAGCATCGGGGCAAGTATGGGGTTGGGGGGGGGCAGAATTAATTCCCCACAGCTTGATCCTGGCCTTAGGAGGTCGGATCGGGGGTCGGGATGCGGGGAATTAACTCTTTTTGCAGGCGACTGGCATTGCGGCTTTTAAATGGAGCCGTGGTGCCATGGTAATATGACGCCATGGTGCCACAGCTCCATTTAAAAGCACTGACTGAATTAGTCGGGCAGGGCATGTGCGTGCAGGCTGGGACTGAATCGCAGTCCCATCCTGCACATACATGCCTGTTCGTGATTCTGATCCTGTGGGGATAGACATGCCCTGCAGGATGAGAATCATGATCTCCTTTCTACTTCCGGCTCAGTCCGGACGTACAAAGGAGATCTACATCCGGGACAGACTCTGGCCCTTAGAATATAAGCTCACCAAATCCCAGAGAGCAAGTTTAGGAAAAAACACCAAAAATAAAAAAAAAGAAGGCAAATTGTCTGCCAATAACTTCAGTATTTCCCAGAGATATTTCCTGGACTTCTCAATAGGTGGCCCCAATGGGGACTTGAGGAAATTAGTAAGCCTTAAATTATTTCTCCTTACTGAGTTCTCCAGATCCTCCATCTTCCGAAACAACACTGAGGAATCCTTAACCATTGTACACTAGGTATCCTGTGATTCCCTGAAACTAGCATTGAGAACAGACAACCTAGATACTTCAGGCCGGAAGGTCGAGGGTTCAAATCCCACTAGAGGACCAGCAACCTTGGGCTGGAAGGACTGGGGTTTCTAGTCCCACAGGTGCTCCTTATGGTCTTGGGCAAGCCACTTAACCCTCCATAGCCCATGTTCCCTGTAAAAATAGTTATCTCCAAGTTATAATGCCCTGTTCAATGTAATTTCAGTTTGTTCAATGTAAACCGCACTGATGCAGAATAGCACGGTATATAAGAGAATGTAAATAAATAAATAAATAAAAATAGATACCTGCTGAGTCTGCTCTGGAGAGACCGCAGACAATGAGTCTTTCACCAATGTTAAATCCAAGGAGAAAGTACCTGCTAAGGTTTGCAGAGAATTCACCAAGGTCAATGCCTCCCACAAGGCTTCCATTGTAACCACTGCAGGTTTCTTCAGCCCTCCAGGGACCGAGAGATAAGGCATATTTCCCTCAGATACCACCTTCCCCTCCACAATAGCAGCATTCGATGACACAGCTCCCCCAACAATAGGAGACAACACCGCTGCTGGAGTTCCTCCAGAGCTCGCGCTCGCTCCCCCACTCTGGTTCGAAGCTGGCAACGGCCACACAGGTGGACTGTAAAGACGTCCAGGTTGTGGAGATGCAGTTCTTTCAATGGGACTCAAAGATGCCAATTCAAGGCTAATTCAGATAGCGCTACCGACCCCACCAAGGTGCTGCTGACACTTCCAAGGCTCAAACCACATTAGATGAGAATTCTCTGACTCTCCAGGACAGAAACCACTGAACTGGAGGTCTGGTTCTTCGCCTTTCTCTTTCTGCCGCATGTCGAGAGGTGAAAGCCATGGCTAACAGCCAAACGCCATCTTCTGGTTCCGTTTTTTTTAATAATCCTTCCCAGCAGTAGCAGCCCCTCTTGGTAGTCATTAAAAAAATGAAAATTACTGAGCTCTGGTTGTCCTATTTATATCTGTGCTTCTAAGGCAATCTCTTAACAATTTCCCAAGTGATTCACACTGCCCTTGGTTTGATAGAAGGAACTTTTCAAGTTGCCCATTTGATCTGTCACTTGGCTTAACACCTATTTTAAGCAATTTCACAGTTCTTTTGCCTCCTAACTAGAAGGCCTCTTTGTAAATGGTCTCTAAAAAACAATTTCTCTCTGTATACGCAAAGAATACTTACTCTATTCTATTTTATCTGTTAAGCTATGCTCTATCTGATTTTAATTTAACTGAAAGCTGGTTTGTAATACTACACCCTAGCCCAAAGAATTCCCTTTTCCCCAAATTTTAGAGAATTTCCCAGCAAGTAAATATTTATAAGTTCAGATTCCTTCCCAGCAGTAGCAGCTCCTCTTGCTAGTCCTTCAAGAGGCTCAATTGGGAGAAGCAGCAGGGTGATGCCTCTCTTCATGGCTACCTAGGCCTTGAACAAAGGAAAGAATTTCACAGGCCAGCTTGGCCTAACTTGTGAAAGGAGTTTTGAAAGGAAATAAGACCTAAGGGAGGTCTACAAGAGATTTTAGATATCCAGCTGGTTTGCAGCAACAATTTTGCAGCAGAAGGCATAAAGGAACTAGCTGGACTACCTGAAGACAGCAAGTTGCAGTGGTGTTTTGGTATACCTGAGGAGGTTAGTAGGACCAAATAAAGCAAAACTGCGGAGAGACCATTCGGATCCTCTGGAACTGAAGTGTGCCTGTAGCTTTCTATTTTGTTACAAGGCCAGAGACTTATCAGCCCCCATCTCCCAATAGTAATTTTCCTTTGTTCTGTGTGCAATTTTAATTTGAGAAATTTCACTGAATATATGCAAACTCTATTCAAATGCACACAACTGACAGAATGAATTTCTGGGATGAGGTGAAAAAGAAGGTTTTAGCAGGTCAAGCAGTGAGTACCTTGGGACAGTTGCCACACCCACAAAGATATTTAACTGAAAGTAAGGTTTGTGGAGTAGAAGACATCCTCACCTGTGGAACAAAAAGTTAAAATAACTGCTAAGATACTATTGCTGGGACAATAAAGTCACTATGCTAGGAAGGAAACAAACAACAGAGCTGAAAATGAAACATTCAAAATGACAAAACATAACAACATAATGACATGAAAAAAATATTCTTTACATGCACATCCCTATTTACATGTTCCTCTGCAAGAATATAAGAACATACTGAAAGATATGTCATGCTGGGTCAGACCAAGGATCCATCAAGCCTAGTATCCTTTTTCCAGTAGTGGCCAATCCAGGTCACAAGTACCTGTCAGGTTCCCAAAGGTAAACACATTCTATGTTGCTTATCCCAGGATTACGGAGTATAAATTATATCAAAGTGACAGGATAGCTCAATTAATGGAGGGAAACTGTTATATGTTAAGGATATTCTGCTGGTAACAAATACCATGTGGGCGGGATGAAGAGACAGAAAATGTTACAGAAATTAGAAAGGCTAAGACATCTGGTAGCACAATAATAATGAGAGAATTCAATTAACCCAATATTATGTAAATGCCTCAGTGGGTCATCCCAGGGAAACAATGGGGCATGTTTACTAAAGGTTAATACATGTTGATGAAATTGATGCACGTTACATGTTACTGCGCTCATAGAAATAAAATGACTGTGGACACTTACCATGCATTAATATCATCAATATCATCAATTTATTTTATTTATTTATTTATTTTATTTTATTACAGTTGCTTATATACCGCACTATTCGGCATCAGCGCGGTTTACAGTATAACAAAGTGACCAATACACACATTCTGTTTGGTTTTACATCGAACAGGAATATAAACTTGGATAACAGGGGCTGAACTATATACATGAACTATTTACATGGAATATGCTATATACATGAGGTAAAAAATTCCTATACATGAGGTAAAAATTCCTATAACATTCCTATAACATTGTTGAATTGCTCAATAAATGATGAATCCGTTTTGAATACTTGATACCTTGTGAGTATGTGCTGCAAAAGGGCGGTGATTCTTAGGTGGTGCTAACTAAATTCATCGCTGGTTGGGTAGTATTGGAGGAAGAGGTGATATTTGATTGCCTTCCTGAATTGGGTCAGGTCTGCTATAGCTCGAATGTCTGGTGGGAGTGCATTCCAACATTTGGGGACGTAAAGGCTGAAGGCCCTATTTGCTGTTGTATTATTGCATTTTGTCAAGGTCTTCGGGGTTGCTAATAAATTTAGGGCTATTGACCTCCTAGCTCTGTTGGGTGGCACTGTATGGATGAGATCCGTAAGTGCTGTGGAGGAAAGGTGCTTGATTGCCTTGAATGAGAGGATTAATGTTTTGAAAATAATCCTTCCGTGTATAGGTAACCAATGAAGCTGTTTTAATATCGGAGTCACGTGGTCTCTTCTGGAGGCTCCATGAAGAATCCTTGCTGCAGCATTCATGGCCAGTTGTAGCGGGTTTAGTGTGGATTGCGGGAGACCTTGTAGGATGGAATTGGCAAAGTCAAAGTGCGGCAGGATCAGTGTTTGGTATATGGTCCGGAAATCATCTGGCTCCAGTAGGGAGCGCAGATGTCTGAGTGAACGGATTTTAAAATAGACCGCTTTGACAATGTTGCTTATATGACATTTCATGTCCAGATGTTGGTCTAAAGTGATCCCCAGGTATTTTATTGTTTCTTTGGTTTGTAATTCCGCTTCCTTTACCTTTATATGTGTCGGTGGGGTGAAGTCTGGGTCTCTAGCGATGAATAATACCTCTGTTTTCTTGTGCTGGATGCGGAGGTTTTGTGCTTGTAGCCAATCCGATATGGTATTGAAGCATTCTATAAGAGGTGTAAGGTCCATTTGCACGGTTGAAAAAGGCATATATAGTAGGATGTCGTCTGCATATATCAGACAGCTCACGTTAAATGATCTAATGATGTTGCAGATGGGCTGCATGTAAATGTTGAATAGTAAAGATGACAATGAGGATCCTTGCGGCACACCTTGTGTTTGATGGAATTGTTTCGATTCTTCTGCTCCAGATTTAACATATTGACATCGGCCATTTAGATAGGAACTGCACCAATTGAGTGCGGTATTACAAATTCCCTTTTCTTTCAATCGTCCGAGGAGAATCTCATGATGAACCGAGTCAAAGGCTGCAGCGATGTCTAAAAAGATGAGCACAAAGCCTTGTCGGATGTTGTCAATGCCTGTGAAGATGTTATTGAATAAGAAGGTGAGAAGTGTCTCTACTCCATGGTATTCTCTAAACCCGTGTTGGCAATGATCCAAGGGCGCCGTGGAGTCTATATGATCCTGGATTTGCCTTTGGACCTCTTTCTCCAATATCTTTGCTAGTATAGGAATGCTAGCTATTGGTCTGTACGATTCGGCTTGTTGTGGATCAAGTTTAGTGTTCTTCAGTAACGGCCTGATAGAGGTTTGTTTGAGTGTTGTAGGGAAGGAACCAGTAGTAAAGGAATGTTTTGTCAGTTTTGCGATGAATGGACTAAATTCCTTGCGTAGCTCCTTGATCCAAAAAGCCGGACAAGGGTCTGTTTGTGCAGTGGAGGTATTGAGGGAAGCTATTGTATCTTCAATGCTTTTTCTAGATGGTGCGGAAAACTTATTTAAAGGGGTTATGCCGGTATGGTCTTGGAGTGAGGCTGTTGATATTTTGTCGGTCTGTATGATCTTTGACTGGAGATAGTCAGCGAATTTTTGTGGATGGATATCCACGTGTTGTTCAGGAGTTGGTTCTTTAGAAAGGGCTTGCACCAAGTTGAAAAGATCCCGTGGTTTGTTCAGAGATCTTTTCAAAGTGTCAGTGTGGTGCTGTTTCATTTTTATTGAGATCGCTTCCCTGTGCCTTGTTAGGTGGAGTTGGTAGGCTGTCAAATCTTGTGTGGAGAGTGATCGGCGCCATTTTTTCTCTAGTCTACGTAGTTGTGTTAGAGAAGTTCTCAATTCTTGGGAGAACCAAGGGGCCGCATTTCTTATTCTCTTGGATGTGTTATTGCTTTGTGGACGTTGTGAGATAGCCTTGAGGTTGAGGTTCCATGCGGTGACTAGTTCTTCCGGGTCCGATGAGGTTATGGTGAAGAGGGATTGGGTTTGCGATAGTATTAACTCTCTGTCAAATGCGCGGAAGTTTCTTGTTGAGGTTCGAGCTGTGTTGTAGCATTTTTGGGTACTGTGCCGCTGGCTGTTCCTGGTGGGTATTTGAAAAGTGATAAGTTTATGGTCGGACCAGGGGACGTCAATGATAGACAACATCGTGTTATGGTTTTCCTCGAGGGCTGCGTGAGGTGCGAACACCATGTCCAAGATATTGCCCTTATCGTGTGTGGGTTTGTCGATGATTTGTGTAAAGCCCAGATTCTCGATGGCTTCGAGGAATGCAGTTGCGTGGCTTTGATGAAGTGAAGGGAGGTTAAAGTCTCCCATTATCCAAATAGTCTCCCATTATCCAAATAATCAATGAGCATTAAAACCTTTAGTAAATATGCCCCAAAGTTTCTAGATGCCATAAATGACTGCTCAATGGAACAGTTAGTCCAGGATCTGATCAGAGAGGAAATAAATTTAGATCTAGTCTTTACTGGTATGCAGAATCTGATGCAAGGTGTAATAGTGGTGGAGCTTCTAGGCAGTAGTGACCACAAGGCAATCATATTTGTCATACTAAAAAAAACCCTACTGCTGTGGCACTTCATTTTAAAATGGGAGATTATGATAAAATGAAGAAATCTGTTAGAAAAAAAAAATAAAGACAACAATTGCCAAGGGTCAAAAGTTTTCAAGTTGTGTAGACATTATTTAAAACAGCCATTTTGGAAACCTAGATAAAATATATTGCATTAATCAAAAATGGTCAAAAGAATCCCAAACAGTAGCCCGTGTAGTTGAGGTACAAGAAACAGTGAAAACCAAAAGAACATCTTTCTAGAAAAAGTAAAGCAGACTATAATAAAGAAAACAGAGATGAGTATAAGTACTGGCAAGTCAGTTATCAAAAAGTAATAATGCAGGTCACGAGAGGCTTTGAAAAAGAACTAATACTAAAAATATTTTCAAGTGCATCTGAATCAAAGTGTTTGAGATATATCTTATGATTGATCTTCCACTGTATTTTAAGATGTTAAAATTGAAAAAAAGAACCAGTGTTTTTTTCACTACAAGTTATACTTGTGGGAGGAGGAGTAGCCTAGTGGTTGGGGCAAGATACTTCAGGCCGGAAGGTCAGGGGTTCAAATCCCACTAGAGGACAGCAACCTTGGGCCAGAAGGACTGGGGTTTCTAGTCCCACAGATGCTCCTTGTGGTCTTGGGCAAGCCACTTAACCCTCCATTGCCCATGTTCCCTGTACGTATTAGTGTATGTGTCTTATATCCCCACGTGTTAAATGTATCCCCAATTGTGTTATGACCGCTTTGATTGAAGGATAAGGCGGTATACAAAACTGTCTAAATAAATAATCCAATTGACCAGAACACTTCATTACAATATGATAATTTTCACATGAAGAGGCTAAAAGACAGTATCCCATTCTCATGGTTCTTGAGATATAGGAGGATCTGTTCAACTAAGGATGAGTTTCAGCTTCGGTCTTCCAAACTGAGTTATTAAATAGAGGTTATCATCACCATGTGATTCAGAATACTTACAAAAAAGCATTTTTCAAAAATCAACATCTTCTGTTCAGTCATAGAACAAACAAGAAAACTATGAGAAAACTATAGCATGTGCAGTACAACATTCAGTATTATCAGCATGCATTATGTCCCTATTAAGAAGACACTGGGGTATCCTAATGATATATCTCAATTTTAATGGCAAAAGATTAATTATAGTCAACACAAGGAAGAGCAAGCTGCTCTTGCAGTAGAAGCCAGTAGAACACAAGGAGCAAGAGACGTGTGATGGTCACAGGGATCTTTATTAGATAAACCCCAACGCGTTTTGGCAACGCCTTCTTCAGGGGTTATGCAGCTTTTAAAATGAAATAAAGTAAAATAAAATCCAACATTAAACCAATATACAAATCTCATAATTAGTTAAAACACAAATACAACATAAAATTATATCAATGTGAAACTATAATTAAAAGAACAGAGCACAGAGCAGAGAAACACATATAAATACTACATATAAAATTATAAAAAAGCGTGAGTGGCACTATAGGAAGAAGACATAAAATCTTAAAAATGTTTTGAAATAGCAACAAAAAGGTACTCACTGGAGCACCCTATGATGGATTGCACGTAGAAAGTAATCTTTTACGTATTGCTCTAGCTGTAAAATGAATGACAAAGCAATGTTTATACATAACATTATAAGAAGATATATGTACTAACAGATGATGAAGAAAGTAAAACAAATTATTAACAAAATTTAAAAATTGAAAGGTACAATCTGTTGATGCTCTTTACCTGTTGTGTAATGTGTTACATTTAGACACCATAAGATACACTAAAATTGAGAATTTATACAAAATGCCGCCTAAAAAAGGAATACAAAACATGGATGCTTGAAAATGAACTTGCGATATATTCGATTATGTCTGATGGTTCATCAACTTAAAAATCGCTAATACCCAATGGAGAACCTATGCTATATTATGAACAAGTTTTAATAGAAATAGCAATGCTGATAGCTTGGGGAGCCGAAATTACTGACCTAAGAATCTATATTCAAGGAATCCAAATTTTCTGGCGATAATAATTAGAAATAGGAGACATTCCGATAAACTGGCAACCTTTTATGTAGATGCTTTAAACCACGCCAAAAGTGAAAGTGAAAATGAATTTGTGGGTGGAGCTGAAAGCCACACCGATTCTGTATAAGGAAAGGACCTGACTAAGGCTGTCTTATGAGGTAATGTAGCTTGTGACAGGTGGCTAAAAATTGTGTAAGAGCCTATTTTAAAGAACTTGAAACCATGGACAAACCCGTGGCGAATCTATAAATGATTGTAAAATGATATACTGATCCATGAAAAAAGATGTACTGATCTATGAAGAAAGCTATGCTGATTATATGATTGTACTCATGCTTCCTGATTTTGAGAACAATGTAAGGACTACCTATATTCAAAATATTATGTAGCATAATAACTATATCAATATGCACTGCAAAATATTAAGATCTAATACAGCTCTCAATAGACTGTGTGTAAGCCATAGTTTATATAGAAAAAGAAAATCCTTTAAATTGTATGGCAGGGAAAAATGTTTAAAATAAAAACCTGAAAAAATACAACTTAATAGTTTGTCGGCTTAAGATATCTAATGCAAAGTGCAATGTAACCTATACTATTGTCATATTTTGAACAAATAAAGAGTGCTGATAACTTGATGAATCAGAATTACTAACCTTAAAGTCTATATGTAAGGAATCCAAATTTTCTGGCGATAATAACTGGAGATAGGAACCTTCCGGTGAAACGGCAACCTTTTATATAGACGCTATGAACCGCGCCAAAAGTGAAAGAGAATTTGTGGGTGGAGCTAAAGCCGTGCCAACTCTGTATGAAGAGAAGACCTAACTGAGGTTGTCTTATAAGATAATATGGCTTGTGACTGATGGCTAAAAAATGTGTAAGAGCCTTTTAAAAACCAAGAGGAAAAACATGACGAATCTATAAATAAATATAGCATGAAATGCCAATCTATGAAAGAAGCCATGTTGGTTATATAAATATACTCATGCTTACTTCATCAGGATTACAGGTTTAATTTAAAAACAATATGATTAAATATGTCATGAAGAACTGAAACAAACTTATAACTAGCAGGAGGATCTAGTAACCGAAGGAGCGCGGACTTACCGCTCCTCGATTTCCTTGATTTGACTCCTTTCCCATGGCCCCCCTTTTTGTGTAATTCACCCCCCCCCCACCCACCTTTTCCGCAGAGGAACAAAATAGACAGACAATAAGGCGTATTGGTCAACAAACTGGTCGCAGCTTTATTAATTATTTAAATGCATGAATATATAACATCCCATAACCAAAAACCAGCGGACTCCTCCCATCACCAGCCATATCACTAGCAAGGTGATAGGGCCTCCGCTTATTC
Organism: Ichthyophis bannanicus; assembly: GCA_033557465.1. Taxonomy (NCBI): domain Eukaryota; kingdom Metazoa; phylum Chordata; class Amphibia; order Gymnophiona; family Ichthyophiidae; genus Ichthyophis; species Ichthyophis bannanicus. The sequence continues at coordinate 1,726,723,539 of CM066031.1, read as the reverse complement.
CTACTTCCCCCCCTTAGCCCCCGGCTTCGCCATATCATTAGCAAAAACCCAGCCAGGGGGGGTTGTCCGGGTCGGGGGTACCCACCCCCGTCCCAAGCTTATCGTAAGCTTCCGTACCCCGGAAACCTCCGGGATCCCGCCTGATCCAATCCCCCACCAACTGCGACACCCCTCAACCCTTAACAGTACAGCCTAAACTATAGTAGAGGGTGGGCGGGTGGGAAAAAACACTCCCGGCTCCTCACCGATCCCTCCGGGCCCCAAACACAACTGCCGCCTCTCTGGACCGGCGCCTTCCCTCATTGGCTCCCGCGTTCACGTGGTACGGGAGCCAATAAATTTGAAGGACGCGGCTTGCTCCCCTAGCAACCCCCCCCCCCCCCTTGTGCCTTCTCTCGTCGCTTGCCGCGCCGCCCGGTTACAGGCGGCCGGCCTGGACTCCGCCACGTGGCCTTCACTTATAAAAATACAGAGAGATCAATCTCTTGGTTCAAGCCATGTGGTTCTAAACTATTGAACTCATAAATCTAACGTTGTTCTAATTTAAGTAAAATTCTATGAATGTCACCTCCCCTCCAATGTGGGGTCATGGTCTTCAAGACCAGATATTTTAAATCACTGATTGAGTGTCCTGTTTGTACCTACTGTGTAACTAAAGGTTTATCTGTAACTTTTCTTTGAGTGCAACTTCTATCTTCGATTCGAGTGTGAACTTGTCTTCTGGTTTTTCAAATATAGAATAGATTACACGGGCATAATATTAAATAAATGACATTTTCTATCTTACAATTAAAATAGTTTTGTAAATATATCTTTTGACTTGATATCGTATGTATAAAACTATCTTTCATAGAAATAGTGTGGGGGCACACTGAACAATTTCCACATTTAAAATTACCTTTAATCTTTGGTTGAGGTTTGAGGTATGTAAGGGCTGACGGAACTAAAATATTTGCAAGACTCGGATTGTGCTTATATGCTACCATAAATTGTTTAGAAGCAAACGATGGCAATGATGTTAGAAGGTACCACTCTTGTTTTAAAATATTTGCAATCTTTTTAGAATGGTTTGAAAAAGTAAGAGTACAGACAATCTTGTCTGTGTGTGAATGGTCTTTATTTCGTAGCAGTAATGTGCATTCCGTAGTACACTCTTTTAAGTAAGCTTCTTTTATACATTTCTGAGGATAGCCACGTTGTCTAAATCTATGGTGCATATCTACTGCATGATGCTCAAAGTCCGTTTCTGTAGTGCATACTCTTTTTATTCTCAGGAATTGGCTAATAGGTAGATTATTTTTAAGGGATGTATTATGAAAGCTATCATATTTTAGTAAGGTGTTTCTGTCAGTCGGTTTGCGGTAGAGATCTGTAACAAAACCCTTTTTATATTTTTTTATCATGATATCTAAGTACGCAATGCATTCTGAACTGAACAATCCTTCAAACTGTAAGTTTGAATCTAGGGAATTGATCCAGATGAAAAAGGCTTGTAATGAGGATTCTGTGCCTTCCCATATCATTAACACATCATCTATATATATCGTTTCCAGAGGAGAATGTGTGATTTGAAGGGATAGGAACTCAAGTGTTGTTTCTCAAAATTAGCTACAAAAAGGTTGGCGATATCTGGTGCCATGGAAGACCCCATGGCAACTCCCTTTATTTGTTTGTAAAAGATTCCTTTAAAACGGAAATTGTTTTCTGTCATGGCTAATGATGCTAATTGTGTCAAGAAGAAAGTTGGTATACGTATTGGTTTAGATCTTTGAATTAGAACGTTAGCAAGAACTTCTAAGGCCTGCTGCTGTGGGATGTTGGTATATAGGGAATTGATGTCAAGAGTGACCAGAATAAGTTTATCATGGTATCCTTGAAAATCCTGTAAGATATTGATAATGTGGGTTGAATCTCACACATACGATTCTATTTTTGTAACAAAAGGTCTTAAGACGATATCCAAAAACTTGGACAAAGGCTCAAATAAAGATCCTATTGCAGAGACAATTGGACATCCTGGAAGGTCTTGAAGAGATTTATGTATCTTGGGAACCATGTATATGGTCTGAATAATTGGATGTGAAACTGTAAGAAAGGAAATTTCTTTTGATGTCAGATAACCTGTCTCTTTTCCTATATACAGTAAAGTATCTACTTTCTGTTGCAGAGCTGTGGTAGGGTCAACATAGATTTTTAAGTAGAACTCCTTGTTGTTCAATTGGCATAGTACGTCTTTGATATAGACCTCCCTGTCCTGTATCACAAGTGCTCCGCCTTTGTCAGCAGGTTTGATTATGATTGAGTTGTTGGATTGTAAACCTTTTAATGCAGATTTCTGTGGACCAGTAAGATTGTAAAAAACGTGATTCTTAATTTTTTGTTGGTATAGTTGCTCTACTTTGGAGAGAACTATGTTTTCGTATGCCGTTATCATGGCATTGGTATTGGAAGGTGGTACCCACATAGAGGGTTTCTTTACCACTGAAGGGTCAGTGGTATCCAAATCCATTTTACCGAAATAGTCTATAATTTTTAATTTTCAAAAAAATTTGAAAAGTTCTATGTGAGTCAACGATTTGTCATGTTTCCTTGTTGGGACAAAGGATAGACCTTTTTCTAAAACTTGAACTTCCATATCTGAAATTTGATGACTAGAAAGGTTGATGATACCACTTAAAGGTCCCAGTCTAGTTGTATCTTGGATGGTGGGCCGTATCCTCTTCCCCTCCCCCGTTGTGGGAAATTTGATGGCTGATATTCCCTGGATTTGGGCTTTCGATTTACTGGTGACTTTAAAGGACATTGGAAGGTGCCACGACCACCTCCTTTCCAAAGGGCATCCATTTGAAAATCCCATATTGGACTGCGTTGTTGACAGGGGGGTGGGAGGAGGAGCTGTAGAGAACAGTGAGCCAGATGGTTCGAACTGTCCATTAAATTGATGATGACTTCTTTTATGGCTCCTTTCTTGTTCTGGAGTGGGGGAAGGGGACCTGTGCCTAGACTTCTGATTGTTTTTTGAATTATTTCTAGTACAGTCTTTGTGACCAAAAAGGCATCTTATGTTATGTACTTCTATGGCTATCTTTAAACTCGGACCCGCAATATGTCCAATAATACACTGTATTGAGCTTATAATCTTCTTCATCCCTTTTAAACTTTTTGACCTTTTTATCTTTGATTGCTTGTTTATATTCTATTGTGTTCTTATCAAAACTCTTCTTCTCAATTTCGTACTGTGTATCTTGTCTTTTAAGTATTTCTACCTTTGATTCTATTTGAGGTTTTAAGACCTCTGCCCTGTGTTTTGAGATGCTAATCAATAAAATCATTAAATCTAAAGAACATTTGTTTAAAATTTTTATCCAGTCCGAAATGAAGGTTTCGTCAACATTCCAGGAGCTTTTTGCATTCCAAGTCCCCTCGGGATAATCTTCTTCCGACAATACTCTAATAATGAAGCTGCATGGAGTTCTTCTCTTATATAACGCTGCATCATTTTGATCAAACCTCCCCATTCTTCTTCTAAATTGGGTAGTGCATCTTCTTCTGTAAAGAAGGGGTCCTCTGGTAGCATTGGTTGAAGATCTTCCTCTTTATAACTGAGGACATCCTTCCAAGGGGAGAACTTGGCTCTAGACTGGTCAAGTCAACACAAGGAAGAGCAAGCCGCTCTTGCAGTAGAAGCCAGTAGAACACAATGAGCAAGAGACGTGTGATGGTCACAGGGATCTTTATTAGATAAACCCCAACGTGTTTCGGCAATGCCTTCTTCAGAAGGTATGCAGCTTTTAAAATGAAATAAAGTAAAATAAAATCCAACATTAAACCAATATACAAATGTCATAATTAGTTAAAACACAAATACAACATATAAAATTGTATCAATGTGAAACTATAATTAAAAGAACAGAGCGCAGGGCAGAGAAACACATATAAATACTACATATAAAATTATAAAAAAGCGTGAGTGGGACTATAGGAAGAAGACATGAAATCTTAAAAATGTTTTGAAATAGCAACATAAAGGTACTCACTGGAGCACCCTATGATGGATTGCACGTAGAAAGTAATCTTTTACGTATTGCTCTAGCTGTAAAATGAATGACAAAGCAATGTTTATACATAACATTATAAGAAGATATATGTACTAACAGATGCTGCTGAATAGATGAGGGCTTGCATGACTATTGCCCATGCATGTTAACTCTAGTCCACACCAATAATTGCATTCATGCAATGCCCCTAGTTCTCTGATATAAATAAACTTTATACTACTCATTTTTGGTGTGTTGCAGTCGATAAAAAAGCAAATAAAATATTAGAGAATAGTAGAGGAACTGAGAATAACATTGTGCCTCTGTATAGGTCCCTGGTGTATCTGCCCCTTGAGTGCTATGTGCCATTCTAATTGCCCATCTTAAAAAGGATATAGTACAACTAGAAAAGGCTCAGAGAAGAGTGAAAAACATGGGAAAGGGGATGGAACACTTCCTTTATGAAGAGAAACTAAACATATTAGAGCTCTTCAGCTTGGAGAAAAAATGACTGAGAATAGATATAATAGAAGTTTATAAAATTATCAATGGGTAGAAAAGTTAAATACAAAATGGTTCTTTAACCTCACAAGTAACATAAAAAATAAGAGGACACTTATCTTTGATTCCTCTCTTTCATTTTTTGCTCATATACATCAGACTGCAAAATCATGTTATTTCTTTATCTATAATATCTATAAAATCCATCCCTTCCTCTCTGTTAATGCCACACAACTCTTGTCAACTCTTTGATTACTTCTCGCCTCGCCTATTTCAATCTCCTTCTTACCAGACTCCCTCTAAGTCATCTCTCTCCCCTTCAATCAATTCAAAACTCTTCTGCGTGTCTTTTCTTTTGCCAGCATCGCTTTGCACATATAACCCCTCTTCTCAAATCACTTCACTGGCTTCCCTTTCGTTACCGCATCCATAAGAACTTAAGAACATAAGATAAGCCATACTGGGTCAGACCAAGGCCCATCAAGCTAAGTATCCTGTTTCCAACAGTGGCCAATCTAGGTCACAAGTACCTAGCAGTTTCCCCAAAGGACACAGGTTCCACAATGCTTGCAGTGGGGCCAGCAGTGGATTTCCCTGGTCCACTTTAATAATGGTTTATGGACCTTTCCTCCAGGAAATTGTCACAATCATTTTCAAACCCAGCTACACTAATTTTTACTACATCCTCCGATAACAAATTCCAGAGTTTGATTGAAAAATATTTTCTCTTATTAGTCTTAAATAGGTTACACCATAGCTTCATTGCATGTCCCCTAGTCTTTCTATTTTGATGGCGTAAACAATCGATCTACATTTACCCGTTCCACTCCATTCATTAATTTATATACCTCTATCATATCCCCCTCAGCCATCTCTTTTCCAGGTTGAAGAGCCCTAACCTTTTTAGCCTCTTCTCATAGGGGTATCCTTCCATCTCCTTTACCATTTTGGTGGCTCTTCTCTTTACCTTTTATAATAATGCTATATCCTTTTTAAGATACGATGACCAGAATTGCACACAATATTCAAGGTGCAGTCGCACCATGGGGCAATACAGAGGCATTATAATATCATTTGTTTTATTCTCCACTCCGTTCCTTATGATCCCTAGCATTTTATTTGCTTTCTTGGCTGCCGCTGCACACCACGTGGAAGGTTTCAACATGTTATCCATTATGATGCCTACAACTTTTTCCTGGATGGTGGTTCCTAATGCGAAACTTATCATCATGTAACCATAGTTTGAGTTGTTCTTTCTTAGGTGCATAACATTGCATGTGTCCACATTAAATTTCATCGGACATTTGAACACCCAGTCGTTATCAAGGTCCTCTTGCAATTTTTTTACAATCCTCTTGGGTTTTAACAACTTTGAATAATGTTAACAGTTAAATTCATTCATTCTGCTGCTCTACCATATTTCTCTTCTCTCTGCTCTCTCTACTCCCCATTCCTTGTGTCCCATTTATCATTTTGTATCCCTACTCTATCCTCTTTCCTTCCTTTTCCTGTTTGTCTTGATCAGATTGTAAGCTCTAAGGAACAGGGCCTGTCTTTTCTGTGTTTGTACAGAGCTGCATAAGCCGAATAGTGCTCTATAAATGTTTATTATTAATAATAATGATAATAATAATAATAATGATAATAATAATAATAGAAACGTAGAAATATGACGGCAGAAAAAGACCACATGGCCTATCTATTCTCTCCTTCCATATCAACCACTACAATAGTCTCTTTTTTTTCTTTTAGAGATCCTGTGTGTTTACCCATGCTGTCCTCGTCTCTACCACCTCCACTGGGAGACTATTCCACGCATCTACCACTCTTTCTGTAAAGAAATATTTCCACATATTACTCCTGATTCTATCCCCTTTCACCCTCATCCTATGTCCACTTGTAGCAGAACTTGCTTTCAATCGATTGAGGCTCTCTTCCTGTGCATTTATGCCACAGAGGTATTTAAATGTCTCAATCATATCACTTCTATCCCGCATTTCCTCTAAAGCATACATATTAAGATCCTTAAGTCTGTCCTCATATGCTTTATAATGAAAACCTCTAACCATTTTAGTAGCCACACACTGCATCTATTCCATCCGGTTTACATCCTTTTGAAGATGTGGTCTCCAGAATTGCACACAATACTCCAAATGAAGTCACACCAAAGACTTATAGAGAGGCACTATCACCTCCTTTCTTCTGCTGGCCATTCCTCTCCCTATGCACCAAAGCATCCTTGTAGCTTTTGCCATCGCCTTTTCTACCTGTTAACCACTTTTTGATCATCAGACACAATCATGCCTAGGTCCCGCTCTTCTTTTGTGGACAGAAGTATTTCACCCCCTATACTGTGTCACTCCCTTGGATTGCTGCAACCCAAATTCATGACTCTGAAGTTTTTAACATTAAATTTCAGCTGCCAAATTCTAGACCATTCTTCAAGCTTAGTTAGATCCCTCCTCATGTTATCTACACCTTCCTGGGTGTCTACTCTATTGCAGATTTTGGTATCATCCGCAAAGAGGCAAACCTTACCCAACAGCCCTTCTGCAATATCACTAACAAAGATGTTAAAAAGAATCGGACCAAGGACAGATGCCTGGGGCACTCCACTAGTAATCTCCTTCTCCTCAGAGTCAGCTCCATTTACCTGTACTTGATTAAACTTATGATTTAAAGCAACAGGTCTCAGACTTATAAGAGCTACGGTCTTCATATGGCGTCGACCAGAATGCTCTATTTTGCATCAATGACCACTATTGTTGCTTTTGATCTACTGATGACTTGAAAACTAAAGGATATCTGCTTATCTCAAATATGCTCAACGCCAGTCTCAGCACTGGTACGTTTCACTGCCAAGCTGTTTCATCAGGGGTTTGATTTCTCAAACACATCCTCGATCATCTTCTTCAAAATTCTTCTCAAACTTTTTCTTGTATTTAGCGCTATATAAAAGGAATCATATGTCAGTTCTCCATCTTCAAAATTAAACACAAATTGTCATATCAATTATACAATAATATATCCCAATCGTTTTTACCGTGAACTTTAATACCGGCTTCTTGCAACTTCAAACCATGGATTCTTTGAACGCCGCTCATGCAAACTAACTATGGGGTGGGCCTTATCTGTCCGTAGATTAAAGATCCATCACTGTTCCTTTATTATCAATGATTGATCTCTCAATTTGCCCTCTAATCCCACTAAAATTCTATCAATCCCTAAACATCTCAAATCTTCAAATCGATGATTTTCTTGGAGACAATGCTCAACTATCGGGGCTGCTAATGTCTTGCACTTCAACTTGCTACGGTGTTCAGCCAGTCTGACTTTCAAAGGACGTGAGGTTTTTCCTATATACAGTAACTGACACGGACATTCTATTGCGTAGACTACGAACGTTGTGTTGCATGTGGAAAGGTGACGGAATGCTTTTCTATGAACCATGTCTCTGTAACCACCTCTAAATCCAAGTCAGCCTCTTCCATTAAGGCCTCAACATCTGGGATCTTATTTCCCATGCTACGTGCATTTATACACACTCTTTTCCAGATTTTTCCCCTTTTACCCATTTCTACAGAGGTATTCAATTTTTCCCTTACCTTGTGGCTTTCTTCACTTACCTAGAGGCTTTCTTCACTCATTCCCAATAAATCTAGTTTAAAACCCTCTTCAGTAGGTTAGCCAGTCTGCTGCTGAAGACACTTCAACCCTTCTTGGATGTATGGACACCATCTTTGCTCTGCAGTCCTTGGAACATCATACCATGTCCAGGAATCCAAAATGTTCTCAGTGACACCATCTATGCAGCCATGCATTCATCTCCAGGATGCAAGCTTCTCTGCCTCAACATTTACCTTCAATAAGACTAGCGGATACGCAATGAAGCTATAATGTAACCCATTTAATACTAATAGGAGATGATTGAAGAGAATACCACCTGTGCACTTACCTGCTTCACCTTCTGTCCCAAAGCCATGAAGTCACTTTAGATATGCTCTGAGGGAAACCTAGCAGTGTCATTTGTTTAACGTGGATGAGAAACATTGGATAATAGTCAGTAGGCTTGATGAGTCTCTGCAAACACTACATAACATCTCAGATTTTGGCACCTGGCAGACAGCACACCTCTCTGGACATCAAGTTCTGCAAATGTCCTGCCTCAGGAGATGGTGCCACAATGCAGTCCAGCATACCGGTGTGTATTACAGTTATGTGGCTGTGGAGGTACACTGGGTGGATGGACAGCATGATCTCAGATGTGGCTTGTCTGTTGCAGAAGAGATGAATACAGCCAATCAGTGACAGTAATGCTGGTGCAGTACTGAGTGTCCAGGGTAGTCTGTACAGCATGTGTACTGTTGCAGGCAGTCCCTAGGTGTGGTCTCTGAGTGCCTCTGTATGTTGCAGCTAGGTTGTGTCATGTACTGGACTGCACCTATTTCAGGCAGGGACCTCATATCAGTTTGGGTCCTTACAGTGCAACAATGTGAAGTGTTCTGCTATAGGCTAATGGTCACACCAGGATCCTGGTTCATATCCCAGCTGTGCTCTGTTGACTTTGGGAAATGCACATGAAAATACAGACTGGAACACCTTGGAGGATACATTGATTATACGGCTGCCATCAGCCAGATCTTTGTTTAGGTTCTGTCCACAAGCATATTACCTGTGGGGGCCAACATATATGGCATTGTGGTTGTATGAATACTCCAAAATCTGTTATATGTTATGGAATCTGCCCACGGCCCACTTTCTTTCCCATCTCAAGGCCTATTCCTGGAGGTAAAATAGTGACCACATGATCTGCCTGCACGATGAGTTATGGCACAGTCATGTGTGCAAAATGCACATGTAAGGCATACACTGTGCTCTGCCATCTATGAAGTTATTCTAGGAATGGGCTAGAAACACACAATTGAACATGTTATTGGTTTTCACTCATTTAGGTCACCCATGCACTGTAACGGCAGCTTATGGTGGCTGTCCTCTCCCTATGGCTGCTCGCATCTTACATGTATAACATAAATGCCACCAGCATGGGATGGCTTGCTATGGTTTTGTATATTGAGATGTTGGAACATGTCCCATCACCACACCAGGCAAAGTTAATTAGCAATATTCGTGTGGCGCAGATCCAGCAGTCTGTGAGTCTGACAATCCATACTCCAGATTAACCCTCAGTCATTCTTACAATGACCACATAGACATATATATTTCTGGAGTGATGCACCCACAGTCCCATGTGGCAGATCCATTGCTCCGGAGAGGTGGTCATTCTCTGAGCAACAGAAAGGTGAGTGTTTCATCAGCAGACAGTGACAAAACAGTGAAATGCCCAGCTAGGTTCATCCCACCTTCCAACCTCAACAAACTCCACATCACATTCTGCCCATCCTGAGCCATCAACAACACAGAAGAGCTGCTCCCACACTGGTTCCCTGTTGGAGCACACTAATACACATGCTACCACAGCATGCATTAACAAAATGAATTAATGGGCAATGCCTGAAGACCACCTCTGAGGCCATTCATTAAAGGACAACAGTCAAGTGTCGGATGTATGCCGCCATCCCCCTCACCCCTACCTCTCCGCATCTTTATATCTGCAGAATTGTTGTTACTTTCCCTTTGCTGCATCATTGCTTGCCAGCCTGTCTCATCGGTTCTGATTGTTGTCCTTCTTGCTGAGGAACATGACGTTCCAACATGACAGATGAACATCTCCAGGATTCCCTGAGACTGGCCCTCACACAATATTCACCAAACTTAAAAAAGCTGGTGGATAAAATGCAGGCTCAGACGTCTCACTAATGAGCAAGAGCGAAATATTAAAGATTGTGCAAGATGGTGCTGGTGGCGAATACTGTGTATACCATGGACTGCCCGAAGATCAAACCAGTCGGTATTAGAGGAGATCAAACCTAAGCTTTCTTTAGAAGCTCAGATGACAAGACTTCGACTTTCATACTTTAGACACATCATGTGAAGAGAGAGATCATTAAAGAAAGACATAATGCTTGGCAAGATAGAAGGTCAACGCAAAAGAGGAAGGCCAGCAATGAGATGGATCAATACAATAAGTAGGGAGGAGTAGCCTAGTGGTTGAGGCAAGGTACTTCAGGCCGGAAGGTCAGGGGTTCAAATCCCACTAGAGGACAGCAACCTTGGGCCGGAAGGACTGGCGTTTCTAGTCCCACAGATGCTCCTTGTGGCCTTGGGCAAGCCACTTAGCCCTCCATTGCCCATGTTCCCTGTAAGTATTAGTGTATGTGTCTCATATCCCCACATGTTAAATGACACAACAAATAGGGTAAGTGTATACAGGTAAAGCCCGGATGAATGGATAATGCCTGGTATATAGCACACTTCTAAGGGGTGTTGGGGTGAGGGCAGGAATGAGTGATTCTGAGAGGCAGGAGACCAGGTATGATGCCGGGCCTGTGGTGTCTCGTCACGGGGCGCAGGTGGCGGCCCCCTTGGGTACCCACAAACTATTGGCATGAAAACAACAAGCGCCCCCAATACACCCACAGGCAAGATTCCCGCAGGCAGGGAAAAAAGTCAGGCAAAGGATCAGCAGTGGCGAAAAGCCCCCGGCAGATGACCTGCCGGCACGAGCTCTCTCCTAGCGATGGGCCAAGCTGCTGGAGAGATGGAGCCAAGTGGGGCTGGAGATCTACCTCTGACCCCTCCCCAATCTACAGGTAGATTGCGATCTACCTGTTTGACATGCCTGCTATAGGAGATCAGACATGTAGCTCAGCTTCTCTTCTCCCAAACTCCAACCCAGGCAGACCACACCACACCACAGTAGGCACAGCTCCTACATTTGATGGAGGTGTGCCTAATTTGCAGCTGCTGTCATGCCATCTGCAGGGGCTGCAGTGCTATATCACACCACAGTTATGCCAGGTACAGAGGCTGGGTTAACTTCTATCGCACAATAGACCAATTTAATGACATTCATGCTGTCATAGCTTGGTTCAACATTATGCCTGTGTAACCCTCATATTAGTACACGTCAGTAATGTGGATGCTCCTGCTCACCCAGATATTTTCTTGGCAGGATTTGGGTGTTGAGCACTTTCTGACTGTCACATTGGATGAGGGTGAAGGGTGATAGATTCAGAGGTAATATGCAGACATATTTCTTTATGGAAAGAGTGGTACATGCATGGAATAGTCTCCCAGTGGGGATGGTAGAGACAAGGATAGTGTCTAGATTCCAATAAGCATGGGCCAAGCCCAGAGAAAGAGTAAGGGAAAGAAGGTAACTATTGTAGTTGATGTGAATAGGCCATGTAGCGATTTTTTAACATCATGGTTGTATGTTTCTATTGTTTCCTATGCACCCCATGCACCACTGACAAACATACATAGTGCATAGTTACAAGGGAGGCTCTATTACAAAATACTGCATCTGTAACACACCCATCAACATATATCCTTCATTGGCAGATAGGCACTCCATCACCTTGACATGACACTCATCCTTTCCGTATGCCACTGTAATTCATGGACCAAAGGTAGGGGCTTCACGTGAGAAGGATGACATCATAATGATCATAAATGATTCTCTCTTGACATTCATTATGACAGGGAAAGCAACGGTTCCCCCAATCTTAAGGGATTTTATTTAGGGCTCATGTACATTGTCACATAACATACATACACCCCTGTCATGTTGCTACATACATCATTGCTCATATCCATCCACATATGACCATTTGCTTCAGTGATATCTACCTCTGTCAGCTGCTGCACCATGTTCAACCCAGTTAGCTTCTTGCTATAACTACACATCACTCACATCTATCATGTGCGTACTGTGCACAGCAGCACTTCTGCACTGTCATGTCTTTCATGGACACATCAGGGCCTCGGTGCCTCCTCGTAGGCACTCTCCGAGACCACACATTCACATCATAGACTACCCATCACTTTGACTGCTACAACATTATCCTCCCACATGCTGTGTATCACATAAGAACCATTTGGATCATTGAGGTCCATCTCCTCTTACCTTTCCTTCTATGCAGCCAGGGATAGCACCACAGTTGGTTCTGAGTGTTGGTGCCCTAGGCGAACATCAAGCTTTACATCTCCTCTCGCTGTCATACTCCATTATTTAGCTTGGATTATCCTGCTTTGCCTGCCATCTGAAAGTGACTGCCATAGGCAACTTCTTAGTTTTCTTACTGGTTAGGCTGGCCCTGCATATGGTCCCTGATGTGTCACTTTCAGACAGGCTCCCTTGTCGCGCATTAAGTCTACTGCATTTTTTGGGTGGTAAGGTGCACGCTTGCAACCTTAAGACCCGGTATTCTCTTAGTGCCTGATAAGTGATGCCTTGTTCCCTTAATGCCGGAATGCCTACTCCCCACCCCATCCTTTATAGCATACACCTACCCTTAACGATGCTGTTTTTGCTCGTTATCCAGTGCTCCCTTAACGCTCCTTAGTAAATATATTCCTAAGTGTGTTGTTATGATTAAACATAAAGAATTATGTATGTGTAAGATATGAATTGAAGGATAATAAAGTTGCCCAGTATATTTTTCTTTTTACGGTTTGTGCCCTAATGGATATATGCATATAAAATTAATATCTATTAAGAAGCATTAACTTCTTTAAGCTTGCAGTTAATAAAAATCCCTTTCCCTACTTAGAGGAAAAGTTTAAATTCAAGAATAATAAAACTATTCTTTCATACCCAGAATGTATTTATTCATTTCAATTTATATGTCACGTCCTTTTACTTGGAGCCAAAGCGATTTCCGCTCTTATCTCCTACCCCCCTAGAATTTCCCACAGGTACAAGAATTTACCAATCTGAGATTTCAGTCTAATCAACCCACACCTTCCTACTGCAATGTATGCATGTGTGTGTCTGGGGATAGGAGTACAGTATACTATATGCATATAAACATACATACAGTACATGCAAGATATATAAATTGACTGTTCAATTAAATAATATAGAAAAAAAGAGTAGCTATGGTCATTCAAATGTGGTTTGACATCTCAGTGAAGAACTTGATCTTCATAGAGCATGAGAAGTAAAAGAAAGTCTTAGTATCCTGGGGTTTATTTTGAGTGTGTGCCTGTATTTTGTTTTGATTTATAAGCCTATTGAAGTGCAATAAACTGGATATTTTTGATCAATCATGTGTACACTGATGCTGCCTTAGAGGCATGAATAAGGCATCCACAGTAGATCAGAGAAGGGAGTTTGCATTAGCACTGTATAAAAATGTCATGAATCACATAAAATTCATGTTAATCATGTTTTGAAAATTCATAATGCAGATGTGGACCACTCTATTAAGGGAATAACAGAAACAAATAATAAAAGGGATATTTTTTTAAACTTTCTAATATACACCATTATGTCTTTTTTATTTCCTATGGGCAAAGTTCACCCAAAATCAGGACTCAGGAAGAATATTCAGTAGAAAAATATTTATCATCTTCAGCAAATAGAAATGTTCAAATCCTGTGTTTAAAAACACAACTCATTGATCCTATGGAGCTTGGGGAAATCATATAAATCCTATTTAAGTGTGCTTTATGTTAGTCGTTGTTTGAATAGTGCAATAGTGTAGATAGCATCTCACTAGGGGGTGATGGTAACCCCAGAGGTCCTGCACAAGAGAGATGTATATGCATAACTGTTACTCCACGCAAAGAAAAATACAAAAAGGAACAGAGTAGTGCACCAAAAGGCGAATAAACACAAACATAGCGGGAAGCAGAGCACAAGGCCTAAACTGGAGTAAATTAAGGGGTCTGTTTACTAAGCGGTGCTAGTGGCTTCCATGCGATATCGGAGCTGTGACCCCATTGAATAAAACGGGGCCGCGGCTCCTATTTCGCATGGAAGCCACTAGCGCCACTTAGTAAACAGACCCCTAAAAATGGACAAAAGACACATTTTTAAGTGCACCTTTATTAGATCCCCACAATAAGCATTTACAGTCCTTTAATTCACGTTAAAACAAGGTAGAAAAAAAAGAGCAACTGTTAGCGCAAAAGTCGTTGTACTTGAAGATTTCCTTATGCTCATCCTCTAAATTTTCCTCTATAAGTTGGTTCCCTAGTGAGCATTTTCCTTCTTTATGCTGATGCTTTTCTGAAAGAGACAGTAGCTTGTCCCTCAATTAATCAGGAACTCAAGTCAAACCTTAATCGGAGGGACATCAAGGAGGTAATATGTAAAATCATTTCAGCTCGTATGTGGCCATGTACACACATAAAGACCTCTTATAAAATACTGACCAGCATAAAAGTTTGTGCATTGACATAAAGGCCGGTACTTTAGTAGTAGGTGAGGCTTCTGAGCAGAGCACGATAAAAGTTTTCACATACATGCATAGATAATAAAACTCCAGTCTTTGAGGGCAGCAAACCAGTCAGGTTTTCAGGATATCCCTAATGCATATGAATGAGATATATGTGCATGCACTGCCCCATTGTATGCAAATATACATCATGCATTTTCATTAGAGGCATCCTGAAAACAAGGCTGGTTTATGGGCCTCCAACATTGTAGTTTAACATCCCTACCTTAATCTATGCATGTACTTGTGAAAAATACACATGATGACTTACATCATCTCGCGAGCACCTGTGTAGGCAGCTACCCATGGTGACCTGTTAATTACTCTCCACAATACCACTCTTCTTTATTCCCTCGGGTTAGTGATGGCTGTATCTCCTGTTGTAGATCTGAAATAGGGATTCCCTTGCTCCCCTTCCAAAGATTGCAAGTGTAAAATTAGTTAGCAAAATATATTAAATATCTCTCTGACTGGGAGATGAAAGATGGACCTTGGAGACAGGTCTCTTCTCATCGCAGTGCTGAGTTCTCTCAGGGGTAAAGAAGCAATATACCTGCTAGCAGGACCCTTTTACACTGTAAGTCTGTTCTCCACTTTCCATCTTTCCCCAACAGATGGATCAAAAGTTATCTCTCCCCTTGGTATCACCAGCTCCTCTGTTGCTCGATCCCTTTCTCCTCTTCGCAGACCCCCTCCCCTCCTTATGTCTATGTTTTCCTTCTCTTTTTTGTTTAGTGTGCTGCTAACTCAACCCTAGTCAGCCTGTGGGTGAAATGCTATCTGGATGTCTTGGGTGAGTGGTCACATCTGATGCAGCACTCAGGTTGCGCTATACCACAGCAGTGGTCTCAGACAGTCTCTCCTATTCCTCAAGCTCCTTGTGGAAGGAAGAACCTAGACAGTAAGCATAGTTTCTCAGCTTTATTGGGGGTAAGCCACAAAGGGTAGGGAGCTCAGATTAGTGGAGGGGGTGAAGTTTCTTCCCTTTCCCTCAGATAAGCACTGATTAGTTTTCTCTCCCTCCACCCCACCACAATACACACTCTCTTTTCCAAATACTCATGTGCACACACACACGCACACACACACGCACACACACACACACACAGACAGGACCCGATATTCAGCACGGTCACCGGCATTGAATATGCAGGTTTGCCGCACAGCTTGGAAGCTAACCAGTCAGTGGTGATATTAAACTGCTGCCTGGTTAGCTCCCACAGGTAAAGATAGGCTATCCTTTACCACACTTATCTTTACCCACAAGTTGCTAACTGGACAGTGGCTCAATATCACCGCTGAGATGGGTACTGACCTCCGAATGCCCCGGTTCTGTGTAGTGCCACTGAATATCCCACTTAGAGGAAGTTACACGTTTTACAGGTCTGTAAATCATGTAACTGCCTTTGAATATTGGGTCTATACTCTTTACCACTCTATCAGTCCCCCCCCCTTCATTCCAGGCCTGCCGCTACCAGCCTCAGCTGTCCTACCTGTTCAGTTATAGCTGCAGTAGGGTGGATAATAGCAAATTTTCAAATCTTTGTATTTCTTTGCTTCTTTATGTTTTTATTTTGATTTTTTTAAATTTCTTCAGCATTTCCTATCAAATAGATTTTTTGTACATTTATTTATTTATTTAGACAGATTTGTATGCCACCTTTTCCTTCAATCAAGGTGGTCACGTCACATAACAATTTGAGGGTTACATTTAACATTAGGGTACGTGTAAACATTTAGACAGTATAGTTACTTAACAGCATTTAGACAGTACAATTGAGGTAACATTTAACATGAAGGTATTTAACAACATGGTATGATAGACTTGTGTGTGTGGATAGGATGGGTGCGTGCTTAGTTGGCGGAGGTAGTGGCATTTCTGTTTGGGTAGGGGATGTTGCCTGAATGCTCATAGGTTTCTATAAATAACAATGTTTTGAGGTCTTTGCGGAAGTCTGTGAGGTCATCTAACACCCTCAGGCTTGTTGGGAGGGAGTTCCATAGTGTGGATGCCAGTAGTGATGGAGCTCTTTTTGATGATGTTTGTTTGGTTTTGTGATAGTCTGCAGGTGTGCCGATCATGTTGTCGTTATTGGTTCTTCTTGGTCTATTGCTGATGTCCCTTGTTATAACGTTTTGGAGTACGTCTGCTGAGAGATGGTGAATGATTTTGAAGATGATCATGATTGTTTTGTATTTAGCTCTTGCCACCATTGGGAGCCAGTGTAGTTGTTGTAGGATGGGAGTGATGTGCTCGGTCCTTGGAGTGTCTGTAATGATGCGTGCTGTGGTCTTTTGTACCATCTGTAGTGAGTGGAGTGTCTGCTGAAGAAGGCCTTGATATAGTGAGTTTCCATAATCAAGCAGTGGTGTAATGAGTGCTTGGCACACTGTGCGGAAGTGGTCTTGACGGAGCATTGGTTTGATTGTTTTCAATCGATGATATGCCTTGTTTGCGGTTTTGGTGATGTGGGATTTTAGGTTCAGAGCTCTGTCTAGTGTTATGCCCAGATACTTAACTTCTTCTTTGACTATTATGTGCTTGTCTAGGATGCTGATAGTTTGTGGAGTTATGAAGGTGGGGTTCCTGGTGACAAACACTGGCTCAGTTTTGTCGTAGTTGACTGTTAAGTTGTTGGCTACAAGCCAGTCATTCATACAAGCCAGTCATTCAGCCAGTCATGAATTAGCTATCCATATACAAAATATAGTAAACCAATCACTATCCCAGGGCATCATGCCAGATGCCCTAAAACTCACATCCTTACGCCCTATAATAAAAAATAATAAACTCAATCCTACAGACCCAAACTCCTACAGGCCCATAGCCAGCATACCGTTTATTTCCAAAGTAATAGAAAAAATCATACAGCTCCAACTACAAGATTTTATCGACACACATGCACCACTTGACTCACATCAATTCGGCTTCCGCCCATCACACGGGGTCGAAACTTTGCTAATAACACTTATGGATGACCTCATAAAAGGCACTGACACATGCAACCAAGGTTACATCCTCATATTCATTGATATAGCTGGTGCCTTTGACAATGTCCACCACAACACACTCATTAACAGACTCCTAAGCCTAGGAATAGGAGGAACAATTCTACAATGGTTTATATCATACATCACAAACCGATCGATACACGTTAAATTAGGCCAAGACACCTCTGAGCCATTCGTACAAGGACAAGGTATTCCACAGGGCTCGGCCCTTTCGGCCCTCCTTTTCAACTTGTATCTTCAACCCATCACAAATATATTTAAAAAACATAAAGTCAACCACTACATATACGCAGATGATATCATGCTCACTCAACCAATAAACACAAACAATCCCACCTACCAGAACTTACTAGACTGCATCAGCGAAGCAAATACTTGGCTAGAAAATAATAACCTCAGCATCAACCTAAAAAAAACTGAAGCAATGTTCGTAACAAGAAAACCAGATACTACTCTCCCTGAAACAATAACAATTAACGACACAATAATCCCAATCAAAAAGGAAGTAAAATACCTAGGCATCATAATAGACCACACACTTAGTATGCTCCCTCACATAAAACAAACCGTGAAAACTATATTCTATAAACTTAAGACCATTCAACACCTACGACCAATACTAGACACACATGACTTCAGATCTGTTATCAGCACACTCATCACTCCACACTTTGACTATTGTAATAGTCTACTTATCGGCCTCCCTCTCACAAATACCAACTTACTCCAACGAGCTCAAAACATCTGTGCTCGAGTAACAGCAAAAGCCCGCCTCACTGACCACATAACTCCCATCCTCGCCGAACTACACTGGCTTCCCATAAATAGTAGAATATCATACAAAATACTCTTAACCACATTTAAACTTATCAACTGCATATCACCCTCACATCTAACCACTCTACTACATGCTCCAAAAGAACATAGAACCCGCAGACAAAACGCAACCCACTCACTAGACTTAAAAAAATCAATTCAAAAAACAAAAAAAACCACAAGCTCAAGAGCATTCTCATATGTAGCCCCCACCCTATGGAATAAACTCCCACTAAGCCTCCGCAAAATAAAGGATCTCCAGACATTCCGGAAAGAACTAAAAACATATCTGTTTAAAGAACACTTTATAAATCCTAATGAACCCCCCCCATCCCCCTCACCACACCTCCATAAAAATCCTCCCTAACCACAGATCAAAAAGCCTCAAAACTCAACACACTTAGGAAAAAACAACCCTTAAAAACCACGATTAATAATTGACTAATGTAAATATTTGACTGATGTAAATAGTTAAAGCAGTTGTATAATTATATGTTCCATGTTATTGTTCATGAAAAGTTAATTGTACATAGTTTGAAGAAAATACGATGTTCCATGTAAAACCATGTTCATTATGTTAATTGTAAACCGTTCATTGTTAATTGTAAACCGCCTTTGATCTTGGGAAAAAGCGGTATAGAAGAAAAGCATAAATAAATAAATAAATAAAAATATCTTCGAGGCATTTCGTTATTGTTGTAGTGTTTAGGGCTAGTAGGTTGATTGGAGCGTACACCATGATGTCGTCAGCATAAATGTGATAGTGTAGTTTGCGGTGCTTGATGATGTTGCATATGGGCTGTATGTAGATGTTGAAGAGCATTGATGATAGGGCTGAGCCTTGAGGTATTCCCTGTGTGATGGGGAATTGTAGTGATTTCTTTTGGTCACATTTGGCTTGTTGCTTTCGCCCTTCCAAGTATGATGTAAACCACTTCAGGGTATTCTTGCATAGTCCTATCTGTTGTAAGCGTTGCAATAGCCTAGTGTGTGACACAGTGTCGAAGGCTGCTGAGATGTCCATGAACACTAGCAGGTAGCCGTTTTCTATGTTGTCCATGCCTCTTAGGAGATTGTCAAAGAGGGAGGTGAGTAATGTTTCCACGCCATGTTGGGGCTTAAATCCATGCTGATGTTTGTCCAGTGGGGCATTGATATCTATATGGTCCTGAATTTGCCTTTGCACTGCCTTTTCCATGATTTTAGCAAGGAATGGCAGGATTGAGATGGGATGGTATGATTTTGGTTCAGATGGGTTCAGATTGCTGCTTTTAAGTATTGGTCGTATCATTGCATGCTTTAAGGGTTGCGGCATGTATCCTTGTTGGAGTGAATCTTTGACGATTTTTTGAATGTGATGAGAGAGCTGGCTTTTTGTAGCTTTGATCCAAGTCACTGAGCATGGGTCTGATGGTGAAGTTGTTGTGTTTAGTCTAGATATAATGTCTTCTACTTGCTGCTTTGTTGGTATGTTGAAGCTCTCCCATGTTTGATGTTGCTTTTTTATCGTGAGATCATTTGTTTGTGGTGAAGTAGAACATGTTTAGTTGGTGTATTTTGACTTCATGCAGTCTGCATATTTTTTGTGGGTCAGGATGGTGGGTGCTTTGTTGCGTGTCATCCTTGGTGAGCTTTTGGACAATGCTAAAGAGTTCTCTTGGTCTATTAGTAGATTTCATTATTAGGTTGATATGGTGTTGCTGTCTATGCTCATTTATTAGATTGTTATATTCCAGTTGTTTGTCTCTGTATTGGGTTAGGAGGATGTGTGTTTTGTCCCTTCTCCATTTTTTTTTTAGTCTTCTGAGTGTGCGCTTTGTAACTCTGATTTCATGTGAGTACCATGGGGCATTGGATCTCTTGCGTGTTTGTGGTTCTTTGATGGCTGGGGCAGATGATGCGTTGGATATTATTGTGTTCCATTCTTCTATGTTTAGGTCCAGGGAGTCGTGTTCATGTCGAAGTAGTGGGGTGATTTTGTTTATGAATGAGTCTCTGTTAAATGTTTTGAACCGTCTAGTTATTCTTTCATCTTCTTTGCGTTGGGCGGGGTTATTCAGGGTCATGGTGAATTCAATTACATGGTGGTCTGACCAGGGGACTGGCATGATTGTTGGTTTTGTGGTCTTGTTCTGTTCCACTAGTTGCATTGGCATGAAGACCATGTCCGGAGTTGTACCATGTTGGTGTGTTGGGGTGTTAATTGTCTGGCAGTATTTTAGTGACTCCATGGCTTTTAAGAACGTTGCGGTTTCTCTGGTTGGAGCGGATGTTAGGTTGCAGTCTCCTAGTGCAACGAGGGGTTCATGTCTTCTGTTGTGTGTGCATATCATTTTGATTACTGTGGATAGGTGTTCAGTTGTGGTTCCGGGTGGTCTGTATGTGAGGGAGATGGCTAGGTACTTGTTGGCTATGGTGAGTGTGTTAGACTCGATTGTGTTGGTGGTGGCGATTGTTTTGAATCTGTATTCCTTTCTGGTAAGTATTAGTACTCCTCCTCCTCTCTTTTGTGCTCTGATGCATTGCCTTGCCCCTCTGATTTATAAGTTTTCTTCTTCTGTTATCCATTTTATTTTTATGGCTTTTCTTCTAAATTTGTCCATTCTGTGATATTTTTTATGCTTATGTTATTGTTTCCAGTTCTTTTGCTTTCACTTTTTCCTTGTGTTTTCCACTATCCCACATATAATCTACCATTCTCCTCCCCTCCTGCTCTCATACACCTATTACACCTCAACTCCCCACATACATTTTTCCTTTCCACCTCTCCATAATTTTTTCATCTTTCACCTCTTTCTCTCACATTTTTCTCGAACAAAATGCATGCCTGCTCTTTTTAATTAAAATGTGGGGCCTGTTATTCAGCAGTGTTGGTTAGCGCTGCTAAAGCTGCTAGCCACCGCTGCTGAACATTAAACCTGGACATTTAATGCTGCAGCCATAATCAGGTCCTAGTATTCCATATCCAGGTTGCCCGGATATCAATAAAGCTAACTGAGCAGCAGCAATATTTAGCAACTGCCCAGTTAGCTTCAGCAGTGAAAATTAGGCCAGCCTTTACTGCACTGAATGTTCACCACTTTGCAATAGCTGGACAATGGCTGAATATTACTGCTACCTGGTTATCATTGGGTGCCTCCCCTGGAACACCCCTGGAATGCCCTGATGCTAACTGGCACCCATGGAATATCCCAAACAAGGGGATTAAGACAGTTTGAATATTGGGTCCGTGGTATCTCAGCATCTTTCCCCACTGACAGCAGCATGGGTGGAAGACTCACAGGAATGTTGTCCTCCACCCCTCCTTCTTTGCTTCTCTCCTCCATACCATACTGTTTCCCCTTCATCTCCCCACTTCTGCTTCTTCCAACTCATCTCCCCTCTCCACTCTTTGTTCAGCTCTTTTCCCTCTCTTTTCATTGTTTATTGTTTATTGCACACTTGATATACCACCCCCCATTACATCGGGGCGGTTCACAATATAAATAATAACTAAATCAGAAAAGGAAAATAAATTACAATAATTTAAAGGAAAGAAAAAGATGGAGAATAAGAATAGCTTAAGCAAGAAGGGAGAACAGGGTCATGAGGATTCACAGAGAAACATTAAAGGCAGAGGAAAAGAAATGGGTTTTGAGAAGAGAGCGGAATTTGGGGTAAGACTCTTCCAAGCGGAGGGCAGTAGGTAGGGAATTCCATAGGGAGGGGCCAAGGTAGAAAAATGCTGATTTCCGAGTGGACTGTAGGTGGGCTTGAGAGGGAGCTGGGAGGTGCAGGCGATTGACGTGAACGGATCGGAGGCTGCGAGTGGGAGTGTGAAAAATTAACAAATGGATAGATATTGAGGTCTGTGGAGATAGATAGCTCGATGTACTAAGGTGAGTATCTTGAAGGGGATCCAGAATTTCAGTGGCAACCAATGGAGATGCTGCAAAATTGGGGTAATGTGATCCCGTGGGGAGGCATGCAAAATCATTCGGGCAGCTGTGTTTTGTAATAACTGTAACCGATGTCGTTGATATTGAGGAATGCCAGCATAGATGGAGTTACAGAAGTCCAATCTGGTTATGACCAAAGAGAGGAGGAGGGTAGTGAGAGCTTGAGCATATAAGAACTGCCTAATGGCACAAATTTGCCTAAGGCAGAGGAAGGAGCGCCGAGAAACCTGGGAAATGTGGTCATTGAAAGTGAGATTGTTGTCAAGAATGATGCCGAGATAGCGGAGTTTAGAGACCAGGGAAATAGGGGTGCCTGAAAAGGAGGGAGTGAGTGACGGAGTGGTGGAACCATGGGTGAACCAGATAGCTGCAGTTTTGGAAACATTGAGAACTAGACAGTTTGAGGAGAGCCATGAAGAAACCACAGACAAACAGGTTTCCAGAGGAGTAATATCAAGGTGAGAAGAGGATGTATGATGCAGAAGAAAAATATCATCGGCATAATAATAACCTGAGATCCCTAGTTGTTGGATAAGTAAAGCTAAGGGAGCCAAAAATACATTAAACAGTAAAGGAGCCAGGATTGAACCTTGTGGAACACCACATGGGAGAGGAAAATGATCCGTGGTGGAGAAAGCGGAGGTAACTGCAAAAGACCTCTTGGTCTTTTTATCTCTTCCCACCAACTTATCTCTCTGTCTCTTTCCTTCCTCCTCCTCACATCTTCTTTCTTATCTCACTACTATCTATCACATTCTCCCTTCCCAGCATACTCTCTCACCTTTCCCTTTCCCCTCTTGGCATATCCCCCCCCCCCCCCTCATCATTCATGGTACTCACTCTCTCACACACCCTCCATCCTTTCCTAGCACACCATCTCTTTTCCCTATTTCTACTTCCTTCAAGCACTCCCGCCTTCTCTCTATCTCTTTCTCTTCTTTCCTGGCACCCTTCCACCCTAGCCTCTCCCCCCCCCCCCCCATACTCTTTCTCTCTCTACTGCCACACACTGAAGTAGCACAAACTCTGTAAACAGACTCTCAGAAATTTATCATATCATACCAGCACTAACTCAAATAACTCACATGGTACCAACCATTCCTAGGAAAAGTCGGCATTGAATATATTTTATAAAATCATTCCACCTCTAATTGGATAAAGAAGAGACCAACCAGGACTATGACATATTCCAACACCAAACCTATACAATAACAAAATCCTTCATCTGTTAGAAAGAGAAAACATAGACTAGTAAAGAATGATATTACAAAGTACAAACAAATATCCAGATAAAAATCCAAGCAACAGACTCAGTGAGCCGTGGAGTACTGAAGAAAGAGAAACAGTAATGCAATGCATGTTTTCAAGATTGACCTTTTTCATTCTTTTTGTATCCTTGTCTGATCATTTTATTTTTCCAGTTGAGTCTCTATAACTTTCTCTTGTTTTCACTTAAGTCCTTTCCAGGATCTAATTTCTATCTTCTGTTTCTTCCCCTCTCATCTTCTACACTTCCTCCCTTACATCTGTTTCTGACATTGATCCTGTTTCATCTTTTTTTTCCATGTATCTTATCTGTCTTTTTCTCTATTTTTAGCTAGATTTTATTCCTGCTTCTCCACCCTTCAACCTTATTCCCCTCCATGGCCTATGCTTATATATCTAATCCTCCCATTTCCACCTGTATCTCTCATTCTTTTGTCAGCCTACTGTTCCCATCTTTCAACCACTTTCTAGTCCCCCATGTCCATCTTCCATACTCATCTCCTTCTCAGCCTAATCTACCTCTGCCTATCATTCCTCACTAACCCCATTTCCTTCCCTGTCACTCATTTCCTCTCCACTTCCAGTCCATTTGATATGTTTTACGTATTACAGAGACTCCCAATTCCCCTATTCTTTCCCCATTTACACCCCCTATCACCTCCTTTTTCTGCAGTCTGTCTCCCATCCTGAGAATCCATTCCCCTGCCTCTCCTACCATACTCCCTTTCCATGCATCTTCCTACATATATCCTTTTCCAATATTCATTTTCCTGCATTTCCTCCTTCTTATCTCCAGCATCCATCCATTTGTTCTTCTCTCTACAGCTTCCACCACGTATGTCCTTGCTTTGCCACCCCTAATGTTTGTTTTTCTTTTCCTTCTTACTCCCCCATCAACTTCTTCTCTCACTGTCATGCATCAGCATCTGCCCTCTTTTATCAGCCCCAGCATTAGACCCATCTCCCAACTTCAACTCAATCCCAGTCCTAAAATCAGCTCCCTCTTCCACAACTAACACCTGCCAGTCAAACCCCCTTCTCCCATTGTCAACATCTGCCTGAGTCATCCTCTTCCTCCCATCCCAAGCTCCTGGGTCACTCATCCTCAACCCCCTTCCTCCACCCCCAACATCAGGTCCTTCTCCTACCTATAACCTCCTAGCATTAGCCTCCTTGTCTCACTCTCTTTCTCCCCCCCCCCCACCCCCAGAAATCCAGCATCTCCCTTCTGCCTCCCTATTCTTTCCTTCCCCATGTATAAAATCCCCCTTCTCTCCCCATAATTGTCTGGCATCTTTCTTATTCTCCCCTCTCCCATGTGGTCTAGCATCTCCCTCTCCCTCCCTCCCAGTCCAGTACATCCACCTCTTGCAACTCCTTCTTGGCCTGCCCCTTCCTCTCAAATTTTCCTGTTCTGGCTCCTTCCTGTTGCTGTGTCAACATTAGCACTAACAAAATCATTGTGTGTGGTGGAGTCTCAAACATGCTGCAAGCCCCTGACTTGTCCCTCCACTTCTTTGCATACATCCCATTGCAGTGGGGACGGGATTCAGCAGAGACTTGCAGCAAGGTTGAGTGCAAGGCTCCACAGCAGTATTGCCAGATAATCTGAAATTTACAGCACAATCTTCATGCAAAAATAGCTCAAAACTAGCACCTTATTTTGCCCCACCCTCCCCAATGCTCATTGGCTAATCTGGCAGTACATCATATGTGATAACTCCTACCCTTTTGCATCACGTTGGTCAGTGCCTGGATGTGCTGCTCTGCTTCTGGCAACTTCAAAGCTCCCTGGAATAACCAATAGCAGAACGATATTTTCAGAAGCTGACCAATGAGATACATCAGAGTGAGAAGGTGGAGCCATCTGTTCCCCCCACCAATCGCAGCTGATTGGTTAGGATTACATTGCATTCATTGCTAATTTCCATAGTTTTCTCTCTCAACCACTTGCATGGAATAGTTAAAAAAACTGCAATCTGCAATCTTCAAAAATTTCCCATGACTTGGGCAAAAAATGTAGCCCGATTTGGTGGGAAAACTACAGCAATTACAACACCGCTCCTCTGTGCATGGCTTTTTTTTTTTTTTTTAGTGCTGATGCTTTTGCAGCAATGAGAAGGGGCCATAATAGGAAGATTTGAGTAGAAGGAGTGCATCATGAGGGAAGGTGTCAAGAGGGGAGAATGCTGGAAGAGGAGAGAGACGTGGAGATACTGGACCATGTGGGAGGAAAGGGAGAGAGGAACTACACTCATGACCTGGACTCTTGCCATCTGTTTTTTTCGTAGTTCTATTAACCCTGAAATTACCAAGATTTTTTGCACACACTGAATACCGTTGGGGTCATAAATGACCCCACGACAAATTTTAATTGTTAACCATGAAAATTTTAAACTAAACACACAAAATATTATTCTGAATTAATTATTTATTATATTTATTATATGACATTAGCTCTGGCGTATCTTCCAGCAGCTTGCTTTTTAGGTTTCCTGTTCCATGATGTGGCATCCTTAGATACATAGTTTTCAATGGCAACATTTGTGCTTATAGTTGATGACCTCTTAGCTCCTCTATGACCACAACTAAGATTCCTCACAGATGATACTGACACAGAGGACTCCTGCCTTCTTCCACATCCAGCACAGCCTCGACCTTTGCCCTGACCTGCAACTTGACTCTTTGCTGCAGGCGATGTTACCAGCTCAACATCAGTCTCACATTCACTTGGCGACCAACTGCTGTTGCCATCTGAATCATGGCTGTCATCATCAGATTTATTGCCCGAACTTGGCTGATATGCTTCTTCGCTTGCTGAATATGCTGCATCATCAGACGACTCAGAGCCATCACTGTCAGCATCTCGTTGCAATATTTCTCTTACTTGGGCAGCTGAATACTTTCGCTTTAACATCATAAACAATAACCTAGAATAAATAAACAAAGATAAAGTTGAATAAAACGCAAAGCAGTTTTACTATAGGTGTACAATAATCGTGATGAACGAGCTGAAAGCCTTTAGATTTCATCGGAAATAATGAGAGAACGTATGATATCAATTACAGAAAATGTGTAATTTTCTTAAAATAAGAGTAAAAAAAATAAATGATACATCATTAATGATAAATACCTTTGTCAGATCAAAAAATTCACAAAACTGCAAATTGTATCACGATCCAACCGGACGTAAGCAACTGGGGTCAAAAATGACCCCACTGGTACTCTGTGCTGCAATTCATCACTAGCGTCACCTATCGGATGAAAATTATTCCTCTCATGGCACAATATAAAGAGAATATTGACATGGGAAAAGTCATAAAAAGACTGCATTCTTGAACAACTAGTTTCCGAGATACGCGTTGTGAAACTTGCAATGGGGTCACTTTTGACCCCATCGGTACTCCCAGGGTTAACGCTTTGCCAGCCTCGGTTATTTGTGATTATTCATGTCCATTTAATTTAATTTAATTACATTGCTTATATTCTGCTTTTACTATTAACAGGCATACAAAGTGGAGTACAAAGGTAATAATAGTATTGAAAAAATTCAAATCAAGTACAGTAAAAAACCTTTCCTCCATAACCATGTCTTTAAAACTTTACAAAATTGGAGATAGTCCACAAGCTCCCTAATCTCAGAAGATAAATCATTCTACAATTTAGTTACTGCACCAGAAATACATCTATCTCTAACCCTCTTGTGCTGAAAGGTGGAAGCAGAGGGTAATATCAATGTACAGTGATTTGTGGAATGCAAAGACCTTACTAAGGAACAGAGCATCAACCTATTTGATAAATAAATCAGGCCTACCTTATGAATAGCTTTAAAGGCCAAACATAAAACCTTAAACAAAACTCATGTTTCTATTGGTAACTAATGAAGATATAACAGTAAAGGGGTAACTCTCTTCCTATAACTACTATGAGACCAATTCCCTTGGGAGGGTGCATGTCCAGGCTTTCTGGACACCCCCATGCAGTATGGGATCATTAGGACCTGATTCTGCACTGCTGGAGCCAGATGTTCCCGTGGGTGCAGGATCGGGCCCTGATATGGCCTGGCATGCCCCTTCATTCATGCAGGGACATCCTCCCTGCATGCCCCTCTGGCCCCTGCAGCGCTGACCTCCCTGTTACCCCGCCGCCTGACCTCAGACTGGGCAGCCAGGATCCGGATCAGGCAGCGGGGTCCTACCTAATTCTTGTCCTGGCCCTATGTGCCATTCCCAGGCCTAATCACCATCGTCTTCAACGCTTATTACACCTCCACAGTGGAATAAGCGACACATCCAGTCCGCCCCAGCAGGACATATAGGGCCGTGATCTGATTTGGCCCTGTACATCCTGCCGCCTTGGCCTGCCCCTGCTCCGCCCCCTCTCTGCCCCCTCCTGCCCCCTCGCTGGCTCTTCCTTACTGCAGCTCTGGCTGTGCTTGGAGGGAGGGATGCGGAATCAGGGCAGGACAGCTAGCTGGTATGCATATTCCACTGGGACGTGCAGCCATGTTAGGCGCCTTGCAGAATCGGGCTCTATGTGCAATCAACTTAGCAGAAATATTTTGGATCCATTGCAAGTTACGTAATAACTGCTTAGGCATACCCAGAAATACAGAGTTACAATAATCCAAATGACTCAGGATTATTGACTGAAACACCCTTCGGATGTCTTGTGGTCTTAACACTGATCTCAATTGCCTCACCAACTTCAATTTATGCTACGTCTTATTTTGCACATGTTGTCCATATGATTTGAGAGTCAAATGTATAATATCTCCCAATATACATACCTCAGAAGATATACCAACTTTCTGTCTCACCAAATGAACAGATTTAACATCATCTGGAATTATAGCCTTCCTCACATATACAACTTCAGTTTTTCCTAAATTCAGCCTTAATTTGTTTTCCTGTAACCAATCCCTCAAAACACATAAACCAGATTCCAATTGATCCAACAAATCTTGAAAAAATGTCTTCATTGGTATAAAAAACTGAGATACAGCATGGGTACTGCAGGGGGAAAAGTTGATTCAGGTCTTAACCTGATACATTTGTCTCATCCCTTACTCATGCCTTTTGGTTTGCTTTCAGGAAAATACATGCTCTTAAATCATAATTCGATAGCAAGGATTTGTAGGTTTTGGTTCATTTATTGATTCTAAACAAATTGGACTACTGTCATTCTTTGCTTGCTAGCATTGAGACGTCATTGATTAAGAGAATACAATTAATTCAAACACACCCGGGAAATTTTTATGAGAGTTCATAAATTTGAATGTGAAAATATTGCTTTATCAACAATAATGGATACCTATAGCTTTAAAAAATCAATTTAACATCTTGCTGTTAATTCATTGAGCCTATTACATTGGGCGTCCTCATTGTCTAGCTGTCTTATTAAAACCACACTCTTTATTGCATCAGATTTTATTTTTCCAGGGCTGTCTACTGTTCATGCCATGATCCTGCTCAAAGCCTGCTAGGGACTAGTGAAGCCCCAGATGAGAGCAGAGGTGTGGGGAGGGTCAAGCTTAAAGAATTCAGGGGCTCTGCACTCTCGGCTATGCGTTTCAACATTTACCTTCAACCCCTCTGCTCTATAATAAGGTCCCACAATGTCAGCTTCCACATATATGCAGATGACACTATGCTCTATGGATCCATCACAACCGCAAATCCAACAAAACTGCAGTTAACAAACTGCTTCAATGATGTTGACAAATGGCTCCATGAAAACAATCCCACAATAAACCTCAAAAAGACAAAAGCATTATTTGTTATAAAGGACCGCACCTTCACCCCACTTCACCCCAACACACCTCATCCTGGGAACAACCCAATAAAAGGCCAAACTCACATAAAATACCTAGGGATCATTCTTGATCAAACACTATCTCTCAAACAACAGATTTCAAAAACAGCAAGGACAATATTTTTCTTTTTTCTTTTCTTTTTTTTCTATTTTATATTTATGCATTTTACAAAAAAAAAGATCAAGTGTAATGGAACATGGAGTATTTTACGGTGGGGGTTAAAACCGTAATTACATATAACAGGTAGCTCAACTTGGATAACAGTATTAACTATTTACATTTGTAAGAATAACAGAATGATATTCACACCTATATACAATACATGGAGGGTGGTTACATGTGGTCATGAGGCTATGTTGTGAGTGGGGGGGAGTTGGTGTATGTTCCTCCTGGTAGCATTTGAGGAAGAGATAGTGTTTCAATGCTCTCCTGAATTTAGTTAGTTCCGGGATTGCTCGTATATTGGGTGGAAGAGCGTTCCAGCATCTGGGTGCACAGAGACTGAAAGCCCTGTTTATGGTTGTCTGAGTACAATGGGTCATTGCTTTGGGGATTACCAAAGTGTTTATAGCAGTAGATCGTCTGGCTCTATTTGGGGGGGTAATGTGAGTGAGGTCCGCGAGAGAGGAGGGGGCGAGTCCATTGATGGTCTTGAATGTTAGTAGTAAGGTCTTGAAGGCGATTCTACTGTGGATTGGGAGCCAGTGGAGACTTTTGAGGATGGGTGTTATATGGTCCCTCCTTGAGGCACTATGTAGGATTCTGGCTGCAGCGTTCATGGCGAGTTGGAGCGGGCTCAGGGTGGATTGTAGGAGTCCCTGAAGGATTGCGTTGGCATAGTCGAGATGCGGGATGGTTAGTGCCTGAAAGATTGTTCTGAAATCGTCCGGTTGCAGGAGGGGGCGTAGATGTTTGAGTGTCCTGATCTTATGGTATGTTGATTTTACCATGTTGCCAATGTGTGTCTTCATATCCAGTCTTTGATCCAATGTGACACCCAGATCACGGATTGAGGGTTTAGTTTGCAGTTCTATTTCTCCGATTTTTAGGCAGGCTGGAGGGGAAAAATTGGGGTTTCTGGAGATGAACAGCACTTCAGTTTTTTTGTGTAGTATTCGAAGATTCTGGTTTAGAAGCCATTTTTCTACTGTGCTAAAACAGTTAGTTAGTGGTATGAGGTCAGTCTGATCGATCTGGAATGTCATGTACATGAGGACGTCGTCAGCATAAATCATGCATTCGATGTTGAATGATCATATGAGGTCACAGATTGGCTGCATATAGATGTTGAACATTAAGGCTGAGAGGGAGGATCCTTGCGGAACACCCTGTTTCTGGTGGAACGGTTTGGAGGTGGAGGACTCCGTCTGCACATGTTGCCATCTATCGGATAGGTATGACTTACACCAGGTTAGTGCTAGGTCACAGATGCCCTTCTCTTTGAGCCGGCTCAGGAGGGTTTTGTGACATACTGAGTCGAACGCTGCAGCTATGTCCAGGAATATAAGGGCAACTCCATGATGGATGTTATCGATTGCGTAAAGTATATTGTTGAAGAGGGTGGTAAGTAGCGTCTCGACACCATGGGATTCTCTGAATCCGTGTTGACAGTGGTCTAACGGTGAGGTATTGTTGATGTGTTGTTGAATCTGGTATAGGACTTCTTTTTCGATTATCTTTGCTAGCAGTGGAATGCTATAAATATACAAACCCCAACAGGAAAGCCACCAATATATTCCCCAAAAAAAGGCTCACCCACAACTTATCCCAAAAGGTGCCTAGCCTATGTTACCTTGTGTAACGGACAGAGCACAAAGTCCCAAATTATTTTTTGTCGGATCGTCTGTCGTGAGGATGCGAAACACACTCAAATAACAGACCCTCCATTTTATTCAATAAATTTAAAAGGTCTAATGACCGAAATTTGCATGGGGCTATAGGGCTCTTCAAGCCAGCCTCCGCAGTGGAATGCTGGCAATTGGTCTATACGATTCTACTTTCTGGGGGTCCAATTTGCTGTTCTTTAGCAGGGGTCTGATGGATGTGTGCTTGAGATTCAGGGGGAAATAGCCTGATGTGAAAGATGCGTCAAAGAGTCTAGCTATGAATGGACTAAATTCTGTCTGTAGTACCTTTATCCAGAAGGCAGGACAGGGGTCGGTCTGAGCGGTAGTGGTGTTGATTGCAGAGATGGTGTTGATGATTTGCTCATTGGATGGGGTGGTGAACATTGCTAATGTTGCTGTTTTTGATGGTTCCACAGTGCAAGAGGGTGGGTCAGTCTTGTCTGTCTGGCATAATTTTGATTGAAGGAAGTCAGCGTAGTCTTGGGCGTGAATCTCAGGTGCTTGCTCAGGACCTGGTTCTTTCGTTAGGTTCTTGATGAGGTTAAATAGGTCGTGTAGTTTTCGTAGTGAACGCATTAGGGTGTCTGTGTGTGTTTGTCTCATTTTCTCAAGTTATCGCATTGCGGTGTATTGACAGCTGGAGGTTATAGGCTACCTGGTTTTCTGTGGATCATGAGCGCCTCCATCGCCTTTCAAGTTTTCTAAGTTTGAGGAGAGAGGTCCGTATTTCTTCGGAGTACCAGGGGGTGGGAGCTTTATTCTTAGGGGCTTTCTTGTGGGCTGTGCGTGAGGCAATGGAACTCAGGCTGTCATTCCAGCTGGAGAGTAGTGTATTTGGGCTAGTTGCCGTTATGCTAAAGAGGGGTTGTGCATTGTGTAAGATGGATTCCTTGTTGAAAGGTTGGAACCTTCGTGGGGGTAGACTCGTGGGGTTTGACATGCTTCCGGGGGGCTTCCTGGGCCGAATATCTAAGGGAATTTGAAATAAGATTAGCTTATGATCGGACCAAGGTACTGCAGTGTAGGTAGGTGGGGTGGGGGGGGGGTGGTGTTGTGGGCGGTTAGAGGGGCGAAGATCAGGTCCAGCATGTTTCCCTTTGTGTGAGTTGGTTCATTTATTAGTTGCAAATAACTCAGATCCTTGAGTGCATCATGGAGAGCTGATGCTTGGGAGTCATGTAGGGTTGGTAGATTGAAGTCTCCTAGTATCCAGTTTAGGGTGCGCAGGTTTGGGGGGTTACAGGCTAGCTCGATTATCACAGCTAGGTCGTCAGGGGATGATGACGGGGCTCTGTATACTAGGCTGATGGAGCATTGGTCGTTCTCTATGACTACTATGTCGAGGTTGGTTGTGCTGGTGCTGTTGGAGAGGTGGAACTTGAGGTAGGTTTTTGTGAGTATGAGAACTCCTCCGCCCCTTTTGTTGGTTCTATGGCAGCTGTGTATTGTAAAGTTGTGGGGGTAGAAGGTGGTTGATGAGGACTATGTCATCATTTGATAGCCATGTCTCTGTGATGAGAAGTATGTCTAGGTTGTGAAGGGTTAGTAGGTCAGTGATGACGGGCCATTTATTGCGGACTGAGCACACGTTTATGAGGGCGGCTTTTAAGTCTTGGGGAGATAGGCTATCCTTTTTTACCCTTGTGGTGTGTTGGATTGCAATGTGTAGTAGGTGATGATAGGTTGGTTGCGAGTCCTCTACTGGCTTGTGGGTGGGGTCTCTTGACCATCTCCTCCCGGAACCGTGCAGAATGGGTATGTGTTTGTGGGTAATGGTTAGGGCTAAGGAGCTACTGATCAGCTCCAAGAGAAGGTAGCTATAAATTATTGTTGCGGTGGTGTGAGCCATTCTATGTTTGATCTATCTTATGTTTATAGGGACGTGTGTGCAGGAGGATATTGGGATGGGCTACTGGTAACAGCGAGAGTGGTCAAAATAACACAGTTGTAGCAGGCTACTGGCAACAGTAAAATGGCACAGATATATCAGGCTACTGACAACAGTAAAATGGCACAGATATATCAGGCTACTGGCAACAGTAAGAATGGCACGGATATGGCAGGTTATTGGCAACAGTAAAAATATACACTCAAAAGAAAAAGTAAGCGGTCCAGCAATAACAAATTCCATAGCAAAAAGTAAAATACAAAGGAAAATATCAAACACATAAGAACCGCCAACCACCAGCCCACAAAAAGAAAGGGGAGGTGGCAAATATAGTAGAGAACAAACCATAAAATGAAAGAAAAGGCATTCAGAAAGGCTCAGACTGATGACCCTTAACTTACAACAGCATTCCCTGCCTTAGTCAGAGCAACTTTCCAGGAGCTTAGAAAAGCCGACAGCTAGGATGTATCATAAAATATATAGGAAACAGCTTGCAGCTTGACATTACATTTACATGGAAACTTTAGGAAAGATTGACCCCCCCCCCCCCCAACTGTTGGACCCCTGGGCAAAAGAGAAGAAACTCTCGCCTCCTTTTTTGGGTTTCCCGACCCAAATCAGGAAAAACCCATACCTGGAACCCTCTAAACATTGTCAACCATTTACGAAAACACATTTTGAAAAACCAATCTCTATCATGAGATAATACAAAAGTCACCAAAAGTATAGCTGGACTGCAGGATTCATCATCCGAAGTCTCCAAAACAGCTGAGACATCGAGTGAGACCACCTACAGTACCCCTGGACTATCTCCAGTTCCTGAGGATCTCCGTCCAGTTGGCAAATAGTATAATTTAGCTACAGGAGGATGGGATTTACTAGGGACACCAAATACCTCAATCACATATCTTTTAAACATATCTCTAGCATTAACAAGTAGTGATTTAGGAAAATTAGTAAGTCTGAGATTCTGATATTGAGAAGTTCTCCAGGTGTTCCAAACGAGAGCTCATTCCCATAGCATCCTTGGACAGAGCTGCCTCAGAGTCCTCCAAACGATAAACTCTTTCTAGCACCGAAGACATAGACCCCCACAGCTCAGATAATTCCCCAACCTGCTGTTGTATGGAAACAAAGTTAGATTTCACTTGAAGAGACACAGATTGTACCTGTTGGGACAAAGAGTCTCCCAGTTGTTGAATCGCCAACCAAATTGTTTCTAAGGTGAATTCAGCAGGACGCTGCAGACGAAAACCCAGAGAACCATCTCCCACATCAAAGGTCATCTCCAAGACTGCTGAAGATACCACTGCAGAGGCCATAACTGCCAGGAGCACCAAACCACCAGCTAGGGAAATGTGTAGCTGTCCATCAGAGCGATGACTTGGAAGGGTTTCAACTTCCCTTCACATCAGCTCAGAAGTCTGCCCTCCAGGATCTGTCAGTTCACCAACTCTGGGAGAACCCGACAAAGCCAGATCCTCTGAGCAATATGGCTTCAACACAAGGACCTTTGCTGCATGCTGCTGCTCCGGCAAAGAGAGATCAAAACCCAAGCTGCTCAACGAGCTCTGCGGTTCTGAGGAGCAAACAGCAGGAAAATTTTCCGGCATGCTGCCAGCCTGTTGAGGTGCGCACTGAAGAAATGAATCCAAGGGACCCACGGAGGAAACTGGGGATAAAGCATGGCGGGGGGGGGGGCGGAGGGATTCTTACCACCCCTAGTCTTCCTTTTCCACATGAACAAAACAGTGCACCTAGAAACGCCAACCTGGGACCATCTTGAAGCCACTCTCCTCCAAGGACAATACTTTTCAAAGCTAAGATATTACAGTGCCTCATACCACTTATAGACCCACAGGACTTCAGATCAATCATGCAAGCAATGGCACTCCCCCCACCTAGACTATTGTAAAGCCATATACCAAGGACTCACAACCACCAACCTCAGCCCGCTATGGAAAGCCCTCAATATAACAGTAAGGATCATCCAAAAAGGGAAGAAAAATGACCATATCACCCCCATCCTGAGAGATCTCCACATCCTCCTTCTAGAAGTATGGATCAAGTATAAAACATGGATTCTGATCCATAAAGCACTTCATCAGCAACAAGCCACACATATGAGTACCCTTTTACCATGACTGAGCTCCAGAAGACTGACATGAACCACATGAAAGGACTAAGTCTAACCAACAAACCTGTAAGCATGAATTTAACTTATATGCCCTCACATTATGGAACTCCCTTCCAGACAACATCCGGAGCAACAAAGAACTTTTCTCATTTAGGAAACAGCTTAAAACCCATCTTTTTTCCATCCACCTGGGATGCGAATAGAGCAGCAGCCAATGAAGCATGCTCACGCTGTTCAAGAGACAAGCTAAGACTGAGGCAGACTAAAGATCTGAATGTCTGCTCATCTGAAATATATATATGTTTGAACTCCCCCGGTGATGGTAATCCCCCTCCCCAAGTAAATATGTTCTAACCTGTTCTAATGTATCCACCTTTTTTGTAAACTGATTTGACCTGGTGAAAAGCGGTATATAAGCACAGCTAAATAAATCAATTCGTTAGGTGGGGAGATTTATTTTGGGGTTCAACTATGGACTTTGACTTGACAGTAACCTTGCTATCAGAAGGAGACCTGAAAAAAGGGGGGGGGTGTATTTTGTGGGGGATTAAAACAGAGAATACTAATGCTCAAGGGGACCATTATCTCTTAATGAGAGCTTTATGAGACCTTGGGAGGGGATACAGATGATCTGTCAAGGAGACTCTTAGAAGCTGAGAAGACAACTGTGAAAGCTCAATGAAAACATATTTAACAATACATTTCAGGGAATTAAAAAAAATGATACCACTACAAGTCTCATTAAAAAAAACTGCCAGCATTTTTTTTTATTGCCCCTGAAAACATCAGGAAAAGCCCAGACTTTCGAACTGTAAACCAATTTATCACACTTCTTAAAGTAAAATATAAGAAGCAAAATTCTATCTGAGCTGAGTACCAATGTCACCACATAATAGAAAAGGAAATATAATTCATATAATTCATGCTATCATCACCCCACATTTTGATTTTGCAAACACAATACTTAATGGCATTTCAAAACAAAATATTAAAAAGATACAAATAACTCAGAACATAGCTGCTAGGATGATTATGAATATAAGCCCACTTGAACATGTTACACCAATTTTGGCTGAACTTCATTGGCTACCTATTTACTCCCGAATCAAATATAAAATTCTTGTCACTACATTTAAACTTATAAATAATCTTGCACCATCGGCACTCAATACACTGATTAATATAGACATCGATAAACGATCTCAAAGAAGCAGAAACTTAAATACCTTAACAATACCAAAAGATTTCACAAAATCCAGAAAACAAACAAAATAAGAGAGCTTTCTCACACTCTGCTCCAATTCTTTGGAACAATCTACCTGACAACATTCGCCTGCTGTCTGATATAAAAGAATTTAGAAAAAAATTAAAAACTCACTTATTCATATTACACTACAATACACCCTCAGAACAGAATACTCAAATAGATACAGGCTAACATTTATACATTATTATTACATACTCTATTTTCAAAATAAATGTCACTAATACACTATTTACCATACCACACTCTCATTCACATGATGATTATAGATTTAAACTAACAATGTATATATCTTCTAATATGTTATATCTGTAATGTTACAACATTCCTTGTAAATTATAATTATCTGTTCTATGTAAACTGACTTGGTATATTACATACCAATTAACATACTGTTCCATGTAAACCGCACTTGATACTAGGGAAAGAGCGGTATATAAATAACTGTTAAATAAATAAATAAATAAATAAAATCAGAAACAAAACTTAGCAATAAAGTTGACAAATCCAATACATCTATCTCCCTAGAGGTCTCAGCAGAAGGTTGAACGCCTTCTTGTTAATATGCAGGCGAATAATATATTCAGGTCAATGGAGTTAGATTAGCAAAAGGACTCTGTAATGCTTCTGTCTAGTATTCTGTTAACATATCCCACAGAGTTACCGTAGGTAGTTATAGAAAGCTCATAAAATGAAGGTTACAATTCCTTGAAACATTGTCCAACTTTTCCACTTTAAGACCCTGATTTGTAAGATCTTTAGTTATTACAGATTGCACCATTTGAACACGCTACACTTTCTTCACTCAAGCATCTACCATTGAGTTACTTTGTGAAATTTCAATAGCATTCTGAGGCACTAGCACTTTCCCCAGATCCGCAATTGTCTCCAAATAATGTTTAAAGATATCTTAGCTGGGCGAGTTAACAATGATTGAAACAAAATTATAGCTGTCTTCCTTGCTTCATCCAAGCTAGCTCCTGTCTAGTCATTCTGCAGCATACCTCCATCTGCCTCACTTTAACCCACTTCAGTCATGCTGGTTGATTCCAAATCTGTAGATTTTAGGCCTGACCCCACAAGGCCTGTTTGATTTTCGTCTCCTTTTTTTGCCATTACCCCACTTCCTTCTGAGAAGGTCTGCACAGGCACTGCTGTTGGGGAACTGTGAAGCCTCAGTGAGGTGGGGGAGCTCTCTGGTCTGGACTTAAAAAGATATGATACCCAAAAGCATCAGTGAAATCATTAGATTCCTGCAGTATCTCCAAAGAAACACAAACAGACCCTATCTTCTGGACCCTCTTCCTGTACAAAGGAGTCCATCCAGCCCATTGCAGGTACTGGCTTGGGTAAAGGATAACAAACCTTGGCCGTCCCTTTGTGCTAAGGTATTGGAGGCAAGCTGTAAAGAAAGTGCAAACAAGCAGATGAGATTCACCCACCATCTTGGAGTCCCCCCATTGCATATATTTTTTTTTAATATGGATGCTTTGTCTGAAGGATGGATCTTGAGATATTTCTGACAAATGCTAGAGGTAAAGGCCACGATTTTGGATGCCTCACCAGCTAGAGCATGAGCAGAGAGGGATTGTTCCTGTCCAAAGCCCACTAGGGACCAGGGAACTCCCAGGTGAGGACAGAGGTTTATTTATTTTCAGTATTAGTATTTAGCTCAAGCCTTTTCAGTAGTTGTTCAAGGCAGGTTACATTCAGGTAGAGTGGGCATTTCTCTGTCCCCAGAAAGTATATACCTGAGGCAGAGAGGGATAAGTGACTTGCCCAAAGCCACAAGGAGTACCAGCAAGATTTGAACCATGGTATTTCTAGTCCCAGTGTGCTGCCCAAATCACCAGGCTACTCCTCCTTTTTGGTACTGGGCCTGAGTTCTCTCTCTCAGCAGGTAGCACAGGTATTCCTCTGCTACCTGCCAAGGCAGGGAATGCAGCTTCTGTGCAGTAAGTGTCTGCTCTGTGTGTTAAATGCTATTGGCAAAAGTAGCTTTACGAAAAGCTTCTCAGTCTTGAAGGACTACCAAAAAGAACGACCGCAGCTGGAAAAAGATCTGCACTGGTAAATGCGTATCTTCTGGAAAAAACTCTAAATCTTGGGGAAAAACGGAATTCTTTGGGTTAAAGCTGATAAATCTGTGTATTTTAGAATTCAGTGTTTTTGCTGAGTTAGTCAGGTCTTCATTTAAATCAAATCAGAGAATTGCTTAGCATAGAAAGTAAAATGGAGTAAATAGTCACTGAAATAAATTTGCATCTAGAGAGGTTTTTATTTAAATCAAATCAGAGTATAGTTTAGCATACAAGTAGAATAAATAGTCTCTGAGTAGAAAGAAATAAACTTGTTTCTATTAACCTTTACAAAGAGGCCTTTCCATTTAGGAGGCAAACATTTGTGAAGTTGTCTTAAATAAGTGTTAAAGGCAAGTGACAGATCTAAGGGGTAATTTGAAAGGCCCCCCTCTAACAAACCAATGAAGACATACCCAGTATTGCCAGGAAAGGGAAAATGCTACTCATAGGGGATTTCAATATGCCAGATGTTGATTTACACATTCCTGCTGGAGTATCATTTAGAAGTAAGGAGATCCTGGATTCTCTACAGGGAGAACTATTCAGGCAACTGACAACAGAACCCACACATGAAGGAGCCATACTGGACTTGGTTCTTAACAATGGTGAAAGTATTTCTGATGTTATAGTGGGAGATCATTTTGCATCCAGTGGTGTGGTTCAGTATTAGGACTAGTGCTGATAAAATCATTCAAAAGTGAGGGTCTTAGACTTTAGGAAAACTAACTTTGCCAAGATGGGCCAATACCTCAGGGAGTCGTTAGTGGGCTGGGAACAGCTGGGCGATGTAGAAAAACAGTGGGCAAAACTGAAAGAGCATATTTTAGAGCAACCAACCTTTTTGTTAAAATGGTAAATAAAGGTAAAAGGAAAAGGAGATCGCTATGGTTTTCAAAAGACGTAGCTGAAAAAGGTGAAGAAAAAGAGGGAGGCCTTCATGAAATTCAAGAGATCACAGAGAGAGGAAGACAGGCATCTATATTTGGAAAAACTTAGAGAAGCTAGCAAAGTAGTCAGGAAAGCAAAAATTCAAAAAGAGGAGGAAATATCCAATGCAATAAAATGGGGGGGATAAGACATTTTTTCAGATATGTTAGTGAAAAGAGGAAGGGCAAAAGTGGTGTTGTCAGACTCAAGGGTGAAGGGGAGGAATATGTAGAAGGTGATGCGGATAAAGCAGAAATTACTTAACGAATATTACTGTCCTGTGTTCAAAGATAAAGAACCAGGAGCAGGACCTCAGAAAACACCTCAAAACAAGGAACAGAAATGAGAGGCATCTTGAATGATTTTCAGAAGACTGTGTTCATAAGAAACTAGCTAAACTTAAAGTAGACAAAGCGATAGGACCAGATGGGATAACCCCTAGAATACTGAGGGAACTTGGGGACGTTCTAGCAGCTCTACTGACTGATCTTTTCAATGCCTCGTTGGAGTCGGGAGTGGTGCCAAAGGACTGGAGAAAGGCATATGTGGTCCCTTTACATAAAAGTGGAAGCAAGGATGTGGCTGGAAACTACAGGCCGGTTAGTTTAACTTCAGTGGTGAGTAAATTATTGAAAGCGTTGCTGAAAGAGAAAATAGTAATGTTTCTGGAGTCCAGAGGATTACAGGATCAGAAATAGCATGGATTCACCAGAGGTAGGTCTTATCAGACAAATCCGATTGATTTCTTTGACTAGGTGACCAGGAGTTGGACTGAGGGAGAGCCATAGATGTGGTGTATTTAGATTTCAGTAAAGCCTTTGACACCGTTCCACACAGTTGACTTATAAACAAACTGAGCGCCCTAGGGATGGACCCTAAAGTTACTGCTTGGGTTAGAAATTGGTTATGTGGGAGGTGACAAAGTGTACAGGTAAATGGCGCTCACTCTGAGGAGAAGGATGTTACCAGTGGTGTGCCCCAGGGATCTGTCCTTGGTTTGATTCTTTTTAACATCTTTGTTAGTGAGATAGCGGAAGGGCTGTCAGGTTTGCCTCTTTGTGGATGATACCAAGATCTGCAATAGAGTAGACACCCAGGAAGGTGTAGACAACATGAGGAGGGATCTAGCTAAGCTTGAAGAATGGGCTAGAATTAGACCATTCTTGAGATTTAATGTTAAAAAATGTAAGGTCATGCATTCTTGAGATTTAATGTTAAAAAATGTAAGGTCATGCATTTGGACTGCAGCAATCCAAGGGAGCAATATAGTAGATTGGGGTGAAGTACTCTTGTCCACTAAAGAAGTGTAGGACCTAGGCATGATTGTCTCTGATGATCTTAAACTAGCTAAACAGGTAGAAAAGGTGACAGCGAAAGCTATAAGGATGATTGGGTGCATAGAGAAGGGGAGATAATCGATCAGCGGCTCAATATCATGGTATGTGGTGCCCTGGATATTCAATACCAGTGGCCAGATATGGCCCCGGCATTGAATATTCAGGATTAGTATACAGCGGTGATGGTTATATGCCTTAGACGCGCTAGTCGCAGCCACTGAATATAACCCTCAAAGTGTCCTTTTGATTATCCTCCTTCCATCAGTTCTCTGAGATGCCTGTTCTATCTATTTCTTCATTTAGCACTATATTCTAATTCTCCTAGCTTATATGTTTGGCTTCTAGTATTTGCATAGAGGCATTTCAAAGTATTTTTGCTTGAATTTACAACCTTCCTTGCATTTAGCAGGGATACTTTTCAGTCCTTCATCTCTCTGCTTTTTATTTAAAGGCATCTGGGCTATTATGGCCTTAATTAAACCTCTCTTTTGGAATGCCTTAATTTCCCTCTTACGATGGTATCCTTCATAGATACCTTACTTCAAACCATGTGATCCTGAGCGATGGTCTGCCTAATTTAAAAGCTGCTCTATATCCTTTTTAAACATTAGCGCCAGCAATCTGGTAGTGCCCTGGTTAAAGTGGAACCCATTTTTGTGGAAAAGACTTCTCCTTCACCAGAATGTTCCTAACAAATCTAACACCTTCCCCCCTGAGCCATTGTCTCATCTATGCATTGAAACTCCAGAGCTCTGCCTATCTCTTGGGTTCTCTGCATGGAACAGGAAGCATTTCCAAGACAGCTACCCTAGATTTCAACTTCCTGGCTAAATACCTAAATTTGGCTTTTAGAATCTCTCTCCCATATTTCCTATGTCATTGGTATCAATATATAACAGGACAGTCAGCTCCTCTCCAGCACTTTTAAAATCCTATCTAGGTTATGTATGGGGTCCACCACCTTCGCCTCAGGCAGGCAAGTAACCTTGCAATCCTCATGTCCATCAGTCACCAAGCTATCTACATACCTAATGATCAAATCACTAGTTAAGATGGCTGTCCTAATCCTTCCCTCCTGGTCAGAAGCCCCTGGAGACACATCCACAGTATGAAATGATATTGCATTCACTGGATAGCAGGTCCTGACTACAGGATCACTTCCATTCAGGCCAAGGTTATACGCTCTTTCCAGTTGACCTCTGTCCTCTAAGACAGCACAGAGGCTGCCAGACTGGTATTACATGTATCCATGACAAGTGTGACTGCTACTGCTGGGTAAGAATCATTATGGTTTCTGCTGGGGCCATGCTGTATATGCTCCCAATAGGTACTGCATGACTGTTACACATACCATGCATTGAATTTTGAACTCAATAAGTGTTATGTGCCAAATATTAGCACAGCTTAGTAAGTATACACCACCCATTATCTGGCATGCACATATCATGGAGGCATAGAGAAAGAGAGCAATGGTTCTTTAAGTTTTGAGTAGGATTTGGATATCACTTATATTTCAAAACAATTCATTTACCAGACTTCCTTCCTCTTGTCACCATAAAAGACAAAGTATTTGTCTTATGTTGTTATTGTTTCTTTGTTAGTGATTGTGCTGCTAGTGGTATTCTAGCTTCGCAATGGCCTCAAATTCAATTAATATGATTCAGTCTTTTGATTTTATCCCTATTGCTGAGAAACATTTGGCTATAATGGGGAACATTTTTCTAATTGCAATTCTTTGGGACAAAGTTTGCATGTACTTTTTACCCACAGATTTTGTCACAGTTTGTCAGTCTGTATTTATTTATTTATTTGTTTAACTGTGTTCATATACCTCTATTCTATGAGTCAAAGTGGTGCACATGATAACAAAATAGCTAACATGGCTTTACATAGATCATACAACAGAAGTGTTAGTAGGGAGCCATTTAATTGGTATTAGGGAACTGTTATAGAACAGGTTAATTTGTACAAATTCTGCACATCAAGAACATATTTATATGCCTGGGGGGAGGGGCAAGAGAAGTGATGGTGGGGAGGTAAAGGAGGAGGGTGGAGGTATATTTCGTGGAAGTGTGGTAGCACACTGGGTGGTTAAGTTTCATCGCTGGTGAAGTGTTTGAGGAAAAGAAAGCCATTATATCCTTTGTGGCATAGAGGTTGTCTGGGATTGTGTTCCGTATATTTGCGGCAAATAGGGAGAATTCTCTCTTTGATGTTGTGCAGTTGGTCTTGGCATTTAGTGCTGGTATGCATAGAGTATTGAGGGAGCCAGGTCTTCTGCTTCTGTTGTCTGGTGTCTTCTGAATCAGGGATTGTAGGTGGATGGCAAATAGGTCATGGATAACTTTGAAAATTGTGAGCATGGACTTGTATTTGATCCTTTCAGCGATGGGTAACACTGGTCAACATTGAAATCGTTACTGAATTTAAAAGGCCCTAATCTGTAGTATCTTGGTGAGCTGAACATGAATATAACATTAAAAAAAATTATTGGCTCCCGTTTTGAAGATATTGCATGTAGTTCATTTTTGACATTTCACTGTGTAAATTTCTCCAGTAGGACATCAACAACATCCCAAATAAGCCTTGAATGATGTAATATTGCATCACATTGCATAATACCAGCATGCACACATCATCCAGAGTTGATTGCATCATTTTCTGATGCAATGCAATACTATTGCCAGACGGCTGCTGAAGCCATCTGATGTCAGCAGTGTACTATACGCAGTTAGAAAGTAATCTGGTAAAGGAAAGGAAAATAATCTGGTATTCTGTTCCGATATTGAAAGCCTCATGAATGCCTTAAAAATCACTCATGACCCACAATACTGGAGACTATTTATAGACTCTTCAAAACTGAGTCTGAAGGCTGTGCTTTTGAACAATAGAAACTGCCTTCCATCTATTCCAGTAGCGCATGCCGTCCACATGAAAGAGACATACGATAACTTAAAGCATCTACTGACTTCCATTAACTATAACAATTACAGCTGGCAGTTCTGTGGTGACTTGAAGGTAGTTGCTCTTTAATGGGACTGCAGCAGGGATATATCAAATACATGTGTTTCTTATGTGAGTGGGATAGCCGAGCAAGGGATTGGCACTACTTGCGGAAGGAATGGAATCACAGACAAAATGCAACAGTTGGAGAGAAGAATATCCAGCACCCAGCTCTGGTTGAGGCTCACAAAATCCTGCTATCACCCCTTCACATCAAACTAGGTTTGATGAAAAACTTTGTGAAAGCCATGGACCGCACTT
The DNA here is from genome assembly GCA_033557465.1 of Ichthyophis bannanicus. Classification (NCBI taxonomy): domain Eukaryota; kingdom Metazoa; phylum Chordata; class Amphibia; order Gymnophiona; family Ichthyophiidae; genus Ichthyophis; species Ichthyophis bannanicus. The sequence continues at coordinate 1,726,679,063 of CM066031.1, read as the reverse complement.
CGCCAGCTTTCCGATACCTGCATGAAAAATTTCCTGGACTGAGCGAAGCAAAGATTAAAGAGGGAGTTTTTGTTGGTCCTCAGATTCGAGAGCTCTTCAAAGATGACCGGTTCAACAACTTGCTGCAGGGTGATGCGAAACAAGCATGGAATGCTTTTCGCCTAGTGTCAACAAACTTTCTCGGGAATGTTAGTGCAGAAAACTACAAGGAACTAGTAGAAGACATGCTGATGCAGTATCAGAAACTTGACTGCAATATGTCTCTAAAGATCCATTTCCTTGATTCCCATCTCGATTTCTTTCCTGACAACTGTGGTATGGTTAGTGGTGAACAGGGTGAAGGTTTTCACCAGGATATCGCAACGATGGAGCAAAGATACCAGGGAAAATGGTCCACTACAATGCTGGCTGACTACTGCTGGACACTCCCCAGAGAAGCTCCCAAACAACTGTACAAGAGACAGGCGAAAAAATCTAAGAAGTAGTCTATGACTTGTTTTTTACAGGTATTAACCGAAGGCCTATTATATTTACTATTGACATGCATTTCGTGATGTAAACATTAATTCTTGTAGATTACAAAAAAAACTAGAGCCAACTTTGCTATTTCACTGTCATATTCGTGTTCAGCATATAAAAATTGATAAGAAATGACTATTTTTATTTCAGTAACATGATTTTTGTAAAACTTTGTTGACCAGTGCAACCAGTGCAGCTGTTTGAGTAGAGGAGTGATATGTTCCGATCTAGAGATGCTGCAGAGAATGTGTGCCATAGTGTTCAGGGCTAGCTGTAGTTAATGAATTGCAGATTTTAATAGGCCTTGAAAGATGAGGTTACAATAATTAATATGAGGGAATTTAAGTGCTTGAAGAACTGTGCAAAAATCGTGAAAGCCCAAGAGTAGTTTGAGGTGTTGTACCATCTTGAGTTTGTGGTATATGCTCCTTGTGATGTTGTTGATGTGGGAGAATAGGGAGAGTTGTTGATCTATGGTGCTTCCTAGGTAGCATACTTCAGGTTTTACCTGTGATTGCTTACCAGTGATGGTTATGGAGGTAGGTGGGGTGATGTTGTTATCCTTGGTGATGTAAAGTACGTCTGTATTGTTGTGGTTTATCGCCAAGTTATGATCTGCCAGCCATTGGGTGATGGCAGTGAAACATTTCTTTATGTAATTGTGGGTTTGATAGTGTTGATGGGAGCATATAGCATCACATTGTCTGCTTAAATGTGATATAGTTTTCTGTGTGTGCAAATGATTTTACATATTGGTTTAGAAAGATATTAAATAGCAGGTAGGACAGGCAGATCCCTAAAGGACTCCCTGGTATTGGGTGTATGGAATTGTCATCTCAGTGCCTATCTTTACTCGGAGCTGGAGATTTGAGAAGTAGGATTTCATCCAGTTGAGCATAGTGCCTCTTAATCTGATATTTTGGAGTCATTGGATAATCAAGTTGTGTAAAACAGAGTCAAAGGCTGCCTTGCTATCAAGAAAGATTAGGATAAAGCCTTTGTTAGGCTTGTTGATACCTTTTATTAAGTTGTACATTAGGACAACCATGAGGGATTCAACTCTGTGAAGGGGGCTGAAACCATATTGTTGGGAGTCGAGTGGGAAGAGAGTCTATGTGGTCCTGGAGTTGTATCTGAATGATCTTCTCTATCACCTTTTCCAGGAATGGGAGGTTGGCAATTGGTCTGTATGAGGTTGGTTGAATAGGGTCATTTCCTATGGACTTCCTTACTGGATGGATGCCATTTTTAGTTCAGGGGGTATCCATCCTTGAAATAGTGATAGATGAACAATCTTTAGAATTGTATGGGTTAACTCTGTTTGGGCAGCTTTTATCCAGCTGAACAGACAGGGGTCAAGTGGGGATGTGGTAGTATCGTAGCTGTTTGGTATTTGTGAAGTTTGGCAGTGTAGATATCAAGGTTATCAGCCAATCGGGAACATCTCCACCTTCTTTCCAGAGCTCTGAGCTTGTGCTTTAATTTTTTTAAGTGGGAGGGAGAACATGTTGCTATATGCTGTCTCTGGTGGATTGTAGGTGTGTGTGACTTTATTGCTACATTGTTTATAGCTTTGTTCTAGTTTAGTACAAGAGTGCCCAGGTCATCGGAGGTGTTCTGGAGATATGGTAAGATTCTTTCTATGAATTTCTTCTTTTCTAGGTGATGAAATCTGGGAGTTGTGTGTTTAGTTGGTTCATTATTACGTTGTCAGATCCAGTAAACCAGAATTCAGTGATGCATAGAATGTCTATTTGCTTGTCAGTTAGGTGATCTGTGAGATGTTGCATTTTGTTCCATTCAGAACGAGCATTGAGCAGTGCACATTTGATGGGGAGAAGGTTACTAGCTGGTCTCTAAAGACATGCTGTTGCTGTGAGTGGAAGTGGCTTGATTCAGATGAGATGTTGATAAGTTTGAGATTTGGATCTAGAGGGGGGAGTAGGGAGATGAGAGGGTATGAGTGTATGGATTTGTATGTGTGTTGTGGGGGGAGCTAGGGATGTAGTGGGGGTGAGGAGCTGTGGTCGAGTGTTTACAGTGAATGTGCATGCTGCCTGAGTTGGAGGACTGAGTCTTTGACCATAGTAGGTTGGGGGAGCGTGCAGTTACTTTGCCTGAGCCACTGCTTAGCAACTTCAAGTGCCACATCTAAGGGCCCTTTGGCATGGTCCTTAGGCGCAGGTGCACCTTCAGTTCTTTGCTTTTAAATGTGGGATGGTTGCCGGAATAGCAGGTAGGGTATAGCTTACCACCATGATTCAGAGCTGGTGTGCAATTCGGTGCTGGGCCTATATGTAGATGTCAGGTGGATCAATGTGCATGGAGGGTGCAGATAGCGGCTGGCTGGGAGAGTTGCTCCGAGGTATGCTGTGGCTGAAAGGGAACCTTTAATGAAGCATTTTGCTTTTATATGTGGGCTGGTCACCCGAAAAGCATTTTGTAGGCAGGATGGAGCTTACTACCACGATCCGGAGCTGGTGTGCAGTCTGACTTGTGGATGCCGGGTGGATCGCTGTGTATGCAGGGTGCAGACTGCCACTGTGAATAAGATTGTCCATTGTGGTGGGGGAAGGATAATTTTATAACAGGGTGCCTTTAGAAATGTTGAAAAACATAACAGTCATTTTATGTATCTTTATAAAATAGATTCTCTGGGAACAAGAAGAAAGTGAGTCCTCACATATGGGTGATGTCAGTGTCGATGGAGCCTTCACGGTAACCTCTCCCCAGCTTTCAAAGAAAGCCTTTGGGAGATGCATCATGCATGCATGGTCTCCTTCGTGCCTAAGGGTGCCATGACTGGCTACAGTCTTCTGACTTGGAGCAATGGGTGAAGGACAAGTTGGTTGATGTCCCTTGCTGGGGTGAGAAGAAGATCAACCCCTTCTCCTGTTTGGTCCAGCTGGTCCCGTAGTACCTGCTTCACCTGTCCCAGGCAGGATTGAAGTCCAATTCTGTCAGAGTACACCTCATGCGCTTTCAGCGCACCATCATCTTGTTGAGGGCAAGCCTCTCTCTGCTCAGTCCCTCATGACTAACTTTCTGAGAGGCCTACTACTCTCAAGGCCACCTGTTCACTCCCTGGTGGCAGAGTGGCACTTCAACGTAGTTCTTTCAAAACTTAGTGCACCACCATTTGAGCCTCTTGGCTTATGCTACCTCAAATATCTCTCCTGGAACGTGATCTTCCTCGTGGCGCTCACCTCCACTGGAAGGGTCAGCGAGCTCCAGGCCCTGGTGTCTCACCCACCTTATATGAGGTTCTACAAGAACAGGGTATGCTTCACATGCACCCCAAGTTCCTCCAAAAGGTGGGGTATCAATTCCACCTCAACCAGGAGGTGGTGCTTCCCACATTCTTCCCGTGACCCCATGCTAACAGGGCAGAAGCCACTCTCCACAGTCTGGACTGTAAGTGGAGTGTAAATGTTGCTTCCCACTTCAGAGAGGTAAAGTTAAAATGTTTTTTTGGAATTATGACTGTGTCAATATGAGAAATTAACTCTAATTGCATTCTAACTCATTTGCATTCAGTTAATACTGACCATTCTTTTGTGCTAATTAATGCTCAATGACTGCCAATTATTCCAATTATGAATCTTGGCCTCCCAAGATGGGCTTTAGAATAACAGCAGATATACTGGTAGCCTATGACAATATCCTGATGGCAATGTTACTAGAAATGTACTACTCACAGAACATAGCAGTAATATTTTGCCGTATGAAAAATTAAAAATCATTTTTTGAGAAAAGAGTTTTGAGGCAGGAACAAGAAGGCACAGTTAGATTTGGAGTAGCCACAGCTGCTAACTGAAAATGAGTCACTGCACACATCTAATTTCTGAGACCATTATAAATGCAATTAACTTAACAAGAATTACAGTGTGACATACCTCTGGAAATGTGTCCCTCAAGCCAAGGTTCTCTTTAGGAAAGGCATCATTGTTTGTAACTACCATTGCAATGATTGGTAGGTTAATGGACCTGCCAGTGCTCTTGGACTCCTCTCCTATAACTGAAAAAAAAAATCTCTTTTAGATCCTTTCTGACCAAAAATCACCCTCCAGATTTTCTACCTCCCCAATATAAAACATGTAGCCCCACTCCATAGAGATAGCCCTGTTCCCACCCAAAATGCCCAAAAAAGATCATCTGGTCCCTTATTCCCTTTTTCCTAGCAGGGATGTGTATTCATGAACGAACATTTGATTTTTAGTGTGGCTTTAAACATTTAATGCACACTATATTGATTTAAGACACACTAAGCTATGAATTGGACTGGAGGAGTAGACTAGTGGTTAGAACAATTGCTTAATAATCGAGAGATCAGCATCCATTGGCCAAGTCTCTTTACCCTCCAATGCATTGGAAGAAAGGCCTGACAATCTACTTCCAGACACATCCTACCAAAAACACCCAGAGGCTGCTGGGTCCCCAGGAGTCAGCATTGACTCAATGCCACACATTACATTGCTTTGTTGCAATGTATGAATTAATATGCAGTATGCCGATTAATGCAAGCTAGAATGCTATAGTGTTCATTCAAAATTTCTATTAAAACACATATGTGAAATAAACAGCAACAACAAGGCCCTGCAAGAAAATCTATGTGGAACAGCTGCATGAACAATCCTGAGTAACTCTTTGTTGGCAAGTGCTGTCATCAAAAATGGGGCTTCCTTTTTCCACAGACGCGAATCGCTGCATATTTTTCTCTCCTATACCCTGGAATAATTATAACATATATTCTCTATTTTTGCTCTTTTGCACTTTACTGAGATTGAGGAGTAAAGCAACATACAATTTTGCTTTAAGATATTTTCAAGCTATTGTCACATTGTGTAATCTAACCATTCATACTATGGATGATAGACATATCCCATAAACTAAGTGATGCCGTTTAGGTAATGATTCACATTTTTTCATTGTATAGTTTACCTCAATTTTCTAATTCGATTCCTTTTTTTGTGTACTTTAAGAAGTATGCTTCTCAAGCTGTGACATATTTTCCTGCGCAGGACCTCTACGAACCAAACAACTGAAGGAAATCAATAAACCTTATAAGATCTGGAATTTTCCTTGTAAGCAGTGAAGTATAAACTGCAGAGTGAGTGGCTGATGTGCATTGGTTTTTACAAATCCAATGACAGCAATTATTTAGGGTGACTATAATTTTATTACTAGCATATGCATCTCTAGTGCAGATAGTGAAAGTGAAAGGTACGGTGCCAATATTCAGAGTGATTAACGCAGTTAGCAGACCCGATAACCATGTTAATCACAGAGACTGGATATTTAGCAGCACTAATGTAATTAATGCTGCTGAATATCCCCAAATGCTGTTGTCAAATGCTCTACCGCTAGCCAACTACCATCAGAGCATTCCGGGGTGCAGTGGAGGCATCACCCTGGGATAACCGGGCAGTGGTGATATTTAGCTGCTGCCTGGTTATTCCTAAGCAGTGAAAGGCTGGCCTGACTTTCACCACAGCAGAAAACCAGGCACATATGAATATCACAACTGCCTGGTTAGCTTTGCCACTGAATTTCAATACTGGTGGCCAGATATCCACCTCCGCTGAATTTCCCCCTACGTTTTTTTCATGCAGCCATTCAAAGCAAAAACATGCATTTTTCCATAGACCCCACTAGATGAAAGCAGATATTTTAATGTTTTTTTAAATTGACACCTTATAGATTTAGCTTAATATTAAATGTTTGCCAACTTCATTTTTTGAATCCATATATACTCAAAAGTCTAGAAGAATAGAGTAACTATGCAATTGTTTCTTTTTTAAGTGTCTGCATGTTTTTGACTTCCAATCCTGAAGTTTTATATTTATAAAAATGGCAAGTTTGTATCCGCTGAAAGAAAGCTCATAAAAAAACAAGACATGATTTTCCCATGGTTAGTATATAGACCCTGAAATGTTTAACCAAAGTAAAAATTGTTTTAAAATAGGCATACAATCCTTTACTTCTAAAGCTGCATACGTAATAAAAATATTGTACCTGTAGCATTTAAGATTTCATCTGTAGATTAAGATCAACATTCAAGACCATGTGTCAGGGCAATTTAACAGACATTACTTTGAAGGCCCATAACCTTGGAGCCCTTTAACAGGATAGTCTGTGAATTTAGAGAAGCTGTCAGAATGAATTTTAAAGAGCTGCATGTTAATGTGTTAGTCTGCCTTTAGATGTACTTATAATACAGTTTTCCTTCAAAAAACATGAAGGGTAATTAGTTAATAAGATCCATGTCTTCTTGCTTAGGAGACAATACCTAATAAGTGAAGGAAATACTTTGACTATTCCGAAGGCCATAGGTATATCTTGTGTGCTTTAGTTTTAAATTAACTTCCTGCTTAAACAGTTATCAGCTTGTCAAGAAGTTTCCTCAGACTTAAGCTGAGTGACTCTGAGAAGGTTGGAAGGGGGAGAGAGGCAGAGCTATTGGTAGAAGTACATTTGGTTCAGGAGAGCAGGGATGTAGGGATTGGGTGGTGGCAAACATGCAATTGGACAAACAAGTTGGGAGGTGATGAACAGAAAAAGGAGTAGGATGCAGGCATTTGCTGTGGTAAGGGGAGCAGGAGGAGTTAAGGGAGACACATATTCTCCCATCCAACCCAACTTACTTCAGGGTCATAGGAGTAGTGGGGTTGGGAAATGAAGGGTAATTGGGGGATTTGTGGTAATAGTTGATAGGGGCAGGGGTTGAAGGAGTTTGGTAACTCCCCAGATTGGACAGAAAAAGGTGTGCCCTTTGCGCTTCTGGTCCCCCCTCCGATTCAACTTTCTTCAACAGGAAGTGGAATCGGAGGGGGGTGGAAGCGGGAATGGCAATGTTACCCCGAAGAGAAGCTAATTCTAGTGCTATGGTATCTTTTTAAATATATTGCTTCCTCTGCATGTCCCAGAGAGGGGTGGCAGCAGTGACAATGGGCACAGGAGCTGGAACAGGGGCAGCGCTGGGAAAGAGGTTCATCTAGGGCACCTTATATCCTTTCACTGGCCCTGCTGGCACATTCTTCCCAAACCAAGTGTACATGTCTAGCAACAGAAAGCTGGAGACACATGTTGAAGGGAGGAGAAGGAGCACTGTTTCTCCACAAAGGTGTCACAAGGATTCATCATCACAATACTTACCATCATAGGTACACTGCCAGGATGCCCAGATGAGTGTTGGTCCTGGTATGTGCAATGATAGGTTCATATTCACCCTCCTGTCAAAGGTGCAGAGCTGTCATGCCCTAATACTCCTGAGATGGCTACCTCCTCAATGAACTGCAGCACCTCAAGGGTACTCAGGACCTTTCACTGCCAGGAGGGAGATGGCTATTGGCTGCATAATTTCCTTAGATGGCTCTCTGAAGACTCACCACTTCTTCTTTAGATCTTCCACTTCATGGTTATGGTGATGAACAGTCTTGAACACTTAGCAATATCTTGCCAGCCATACTGCTTAATGTAGGCCTCCTCAGACCCAAGGATTGTGGGGCAGTTGCTTATGATAAGTCAATATACCATTAAAAAGAAAATCACCAAAAATGCAAGTATTCCTAAATCTATAGATAAATATTATTGGTTTTTGTCGGATAATTCAGCAGGACAAAATATTGTTTTCACTTTTGAATGCCGACAATATCCATTTTAATCAGTAAAAGCTCTCAACACCAAATTCACACTTATCTTATAAAAGCCACAGCTTTTTGGAAATACATGGACTATTATTGATCATGTCCCCATGGACCCCAGTGGTGGCAATCATGTTTCAAAACTTCAGTGGCTGGAACAACATTGGATATACTGGCTCAACACGGTTCATCCTCATGGCCTCAATAGGGAGATTGACTGGCTGAGCTTGATCTAGGACAGACCAATAAGAAGAGGGCTTCCCCTTTGACGTGGGGAAATCCCTTGATTCTGATTGGTGGCTCTACTGGATGCATATGACACCAGCTAGCCTATCATATAGCATGCAGACTCTTAAAATAGATAACTTTGATGTCTGGTGGCAGTTAGGGAAAAGCCCTTTGTGTGATATTTCCCTGTAGCACTTGATACAGAGTCTATAGTTGGACTTGAAACGTGTGCGTCGTGATTTGGGAACCAGTCCTTTGGATTTGATTTTGGCTACCTTCAGGACGCATTTCCAAAAAGCTGTGGCTTTTATAAGATAAGTGTGAATTTGGTGTTGAGAGCTATCAACACAACTATAATTCAAGTATGTTCCCCAACGACACCTGCAGAAGAGGATGAGGCTTATGAGTTCTATGAACAAGTACAAACTGAAACTAACAGAACATGCAAACAGGATATCCTGATAATCATGGGTGACTGAATGCAAAAAATTCCAACCTCAAATTGGAAAGCTACAAGATGCTCAAGGATCCATGTTGAATAATGCTGACAAGATCAATAAAAGGTGGAAGGAATATACAGAGTCATTATACCATAAAGGTCAAGTGGACCAACAGCCATTTCAACCTGCATGTTATGATCAGGAACCATTGGTGATGAAAGAAGTTGAAGCAGAATTAAAAGCCTTATCAAAGAACACAGCACCATGCATTGATGGCATTCCCATTAAAGTATTACAGCAATCGGATGCAGCTGTTACCATACATACAAGACTCTGCCAGGAAATTTGGAAGACAACATCATGGCCAACTGACTGGAAAAGATCTGTGTTTATACCAGTACTAAAGAAAGGTGATCCAACTGACTATGGAAATTATCACACAATCACTCTGATCCCACATGCCAGCAAGATTTTACTCAAGATTATTCAGCAGAGACTACAGCCATAACTGGAATGAGAACTGCCTAACATGCTACCAGGATTCAGGAAAAAGCGAGGAAAGAGAGACATCATCGTGGGTGTGAGATGGAATCTTGAAAAGACAAAAGAATACTAAAAGGATATCTGTATGTGTTTTATCAACTACAGCAAGTCTTTTGACTGTTTAAGCCATGAGAAATTCTGGGCCGCATTAAGAAGCCTCAGTATACCAGAACACCTGATAGTTCTCTTACACAACCTTTACATTGATCAAGAAGCAACAGTTTGAACAGAACAGAGAAACAGAATTGTTTAAAATCAGTAAAGGTGTATGCCAAGGCTGCATACTTTCTCCCTACCTGTTCAATTTATAGGCACAACAAATCATCAGAGAAGCAGGACTATGTGAAGACAACTGAGGTGTGAAGATTGGTGGAAGACTCATCCACAACCTTCGCTATGTTGATGAAATCACATTACTTGCTGAAAGTGAAGACAATCTAAAACATTTGTTTCTCAAGATCAAGGAACATAGTCTTAAAATGGATGACACATTGCTCTTGACAAAATGGCTATGAAGGACCTAGACAAGATTCTCAAGAGCAGAGATGCCTCTCTCCATACAAAGATTTGACTTGTTCAAGCCATGGCATTTTCAATAACATCATCTGGATGAGAAAATTGGACAGTGAAAAAGACAGGAAGAAATTTGATGCCTTTGAATTACAGTGCTGGCAACAAATACTGAGTATAGCAGGGACTGCCCGAAGTCAGTACTAGAGGAGATCAAACCTAAGCTTTTTTAAAATCTTAGATGACAAGACTTTGATTTTCATACTTTGGACACATAATGCAAAGAGAGAGATCATTAGAGAAAGATAAGAACATAAGATATACCATACTGGGTCAGACCAAGGTCCATCAAGCCTAGTATCTTGTTTCCAACAGTGGCCAATCTAGGCCACAAGTACCTAGCAGTTTCCCAAAAAGACACAGCTTCCATAATGCTTGTATTGGGTCAAGCAGTGGATATCCCGGGTCCCTTTTAATAATGTTTTTTGGACCTTTCCTCCAGGAACTTGTCCAAACCTTTTTTAAACCCGGTTACACTAACAGCTTTTACTATATTCTCTGGTAATAAATTTCAGAGTTTGATTACATGTTGAGTGAAAAAATATTTTCTCTTATTAGTCTTAAATAGGTTACCCTGTAGCTTCATTGCATGTCTACTAGTCTTTCTAGAATTCTGAAGGTGTAAACAATCTATCTACATTTACCCGTTCCACTCCATTCATTAATTTATAGACCTCTATCATATCTCCCCTCAGCCGTCTCTTTTCCAGTTTGAAGAGCCCTAACATTTTTAGCCTCTCTTCATAGGGGTATCCTTACATCCCCTTTACCGTTTTGGTGGTTCTTCTCTGTACCTTTTCTAATAGCACTATATCCTTTTTAAGATACAGTGACTAGAACTGCACACAATATTGAAGGTGCGGTCACACCATGGAACAATGCAGAGGCATTTTGATATCCTTTGTTTTATTCTCCATTCCTTTCCTTATGGTATCTAGCATTATATTTGTTCTCTTGGCCACCACTGCACACTGGGAAGAGGGTTTCAACACGTTATCCACGATGACGCCTACATCTTTTTCCTGGGTGGTGGTTCCTAATGTGGAACCTTGCATCGTGTAACCATAGTTTGGGTTGTTCTTTTCTAGATGCATAACTTGGCAAGACTGAAGGTCAATGCAAAATAGGAAGGCCAGCAATGAGTGGACAAATACAATAACAGCAGCTATGGGTGCCACTCTGTTAACAATAAGCCACCTGACTGAAGACCGAACACAGTTTAGGACAACTATCCAGAGGATCGCCATGAGTTGACACCGACTCGACAGCACTTAAAACAACAGCCCCCACTTACAGTATGTTAGCACCTGATAAATGATTATTGTTAGGCTGCCAAAAATCCATATATTAGCTATACCAGTGGGGAGTTTAGCTGACCGATAAATGGATATATTCCCCAGGCAGCTATATTCGGCAATGTAGCTCCATATGACAAATGTGGATATTTCAAATATTGCTAAGATTAGAAGACTGATCATTTCAAAGGGGATACAGTGATAGCTCATCATGGGCATACATGATGCCTCATTAACCTTTACCTCCTTGCCCCATTCCCAGGTGTGAGGATGTGGATATGATGTTCCCACAGGTGTTGCTGTTCTACTGGTAGACTGTGTTTGGCCAGGCAAATACAGGTTTGCGTGTGTCCTAAATGGAAAACAACCATGGCCAAGGAGCAATGACAACCCTTCACAGTAGAGGAAAGTCATTTGCGGGGAAAGAGGCAGCTGCTCAGAGCCTTGCAAGAGAATCGGTTGTACAACTCTGTCAAATATATGTGTTGGTGGGTGCACTTGCTGGAGGCACAGTATGTTTGCTGAGGGAGCTGCGGTTTCTAGGCAAATCCCTATGATTGCAACACTCAGTGTGGCCAGATTCAGAACTGGTAGAGCTCCTCAATCATAACATCTGTAGAACTCTCACAAGATGGTAACGGTGCTGAGTCAGAGGTAGGTGGCTTGAGGAGTGTTCTATGAATAACTGGGAAGAAACATGGAGGGATACAATGGTTACCCTCTGTGGCACATGCATACATTGATTGGCAGGCTTGGTTGGCAGCATTGAAGCCATGGTACTACCTAGTGTCATAGTCCTTTGGCTGTAGCCCTTGGCCTAGTGTGTGTCCAGAGGTAAGCATTCATGCATGTTGCAATGCCTGATCATCTAAGATGTTGGCGTAGGCAATGTATGGGTGGAAGGTATAGGGTGAATGGAGCCTTTGCAGTGCAGGAGCCCCCACCCACAGAATGTGGACACATACAGACTGGCACATTTTATTTATTTATTTATTTGCATTTCTTATATACCGCACTACTTGGGATCAGCGCGGTTTACATAAAACAAAATGGTATCCGAGAATAAACAAAAGTCAGGTCATTACATTGAACAGGAACAAGTAACCTGGAGAACAGGGTAAACTATATACATATGCGGAGCATTGAATAGGGTAACTATATACATGTCAGATGGAGTTATTGGGTATTGATCATACTTGGTGGCTGGGGTTCGGGACAGTCAGTGAGGTATTTGATAAAGAGAAAGTGTTTCAAGGCCTTCCTGAACTGGCTCAAGTTGGGGGTTGCTCTGATGTGTGGTGGTAGGGAGTTCCAGAGACTTAGGGCGCATAGTCTAAAGGCTCTGTTCGATGTTGCTTTGGAGCATTTTGTCGTGTCTCTCGGTATCACTAGCATGTTGGCTACTGTGGTTCTTCTTAGCCTGTTGGGTGTGGGTGGTTGGATGAGGTCACATAGTGAAGAGGAGGAGAGCCCCTTGATGGCCTTGAATGTCATCACTAGGGTTTTGAAACTGATCCTGGCTTGAATGGGGAGCCAGTGAAGCTGTTTCAGGAGGGGTGTGATATGCTCTCTTCTTGGCGTTCCGAGGAGAATCCGCGCTGCACTGTTCATGGCAAGTTGCAGGGGATGTAAGGTGGCCTGAGGGAGTCCTTGTAGGATGGCGTTTGAATAATCATAATGAGGAATGATGAGGGCTTGATAAATGGTGCGGAAGTCGCCTGGTTCGAGTAAAGGGCGTAGGTGTCTAAGGGATCTGATCTTGAAGTAGATCGCTCTTACAGTGTTGGCTATGTGCTGCTTCCTGTTGAGGTTCTGATCCAATGTGACTCCGAGATAACGTATAGCTGATTTTACTTGCAATTCGGTGTTGTCCACTTCCAAGTAGCTGGGTGGAGTAAACTCGGGATTTTTGGAGATGAACAGGACCTCCGTTTTCTTGTGTTGGATGCGCAGATTTTGAGAGAGGAGCCATTCGGATATTGCGTTGAAACACTTAGTCAAGGGGGTAAGGTCTGGGCAGTCCAGGGATATTGGCAGGTACAGTAAGACATCATCTGTGTATATCATGCAACTCACATTGAACGAACTAATGATGTTACAGATAGGTTGGATATAGATGTTAAACATAAGTGATGATAGGGAGGATCCTTGAGGAACTCCTTGGCTTTGTAGGAATGGCTCGGATGTGGACCCGTTTGCTCAGACGTATTGCCATCTGCCAGACAGGTAGGATCTGCACCACTCGAGAGCTGTTCCACTAATGCCTTTCTCTCTTAGCCGACCTAGGAGAATTTCGTGGCAGACCGAGTCGAAGGCTGCCGCTATATCTAAAAAGACGAGTGCAAAACCTTGATGTAAGTTGTCAATGCCTGAAATTATGGTGTTGAAAAGAGTTGTGAGTAGTGTTTTGACTCCATGTGACTCTCTGAATCCATGTTGAGATGAATCTAGAGGGGCGTTGGTATCAATATGGTCTTGTAACTGTTTGTAGACTATCTTTTCAATTATTTTAGCGAGCATCGTTACATACATTCTAAGTGGTTCCTATGACAGGGTGTGCATGCTTTCAGATGAATGACTGCCAGTGTGGCTACTCCCACTATGTGCTGTGCCAGATAGGCCACAGTAGGTGCTATTTGACTCTGAGGTGCTCATGGGGCCAGGGACTGAAATGTGTGTTGACTAAGAGGTGGATGTGACTGCTGCCCAAACCACAAATTAAAAAAAAAGCAGAAAGGTCACTAGAGGTTTCTAGGCAAATACAGAAGGCAGACCAGACACTAGACGTTTCTAAGCAGACCAGTTCCCTGGCAGTGAAGGCAGACACTTCCCATGGTTACCATGTTTATGCTGATGACTCTCAGATCTACCTCTCTACACCTGAAATATTTCCAGGAATCCAGGCCCAGATCTTTGCCTTTTTATCTGTCATCGGTGCCTGGATGTCCCACAACCATATGAAATTGAACATGGCCAAAACCGAGCTTCTTATCTTTCTCCCTAAATACACCTCTTCCCTTACTCCTTTCTCTGTTTCTGTGGATAACACTCTATTCCTCCCTATTTCCTCAGCTCGCAACCTTGGGGGATCATCTTTGACTCCTCCTTCTCCCCACACATCCAACAGATAATTAAAACCTATGGTTTCTTTCTCTATAACGTCAGCAAAATGTATCTCTTCCTTTCTGAACACACTATTAAGACTCTTATCCATTCACTAGTTACCTCCTGACTAGACTATTGCAACCTCCTCCTTACTTGTCTTCCTCTGAATCATCTCTACCCTCTTCAATCTGTTCAAAAATCAGCAGTTAATATTTTGCCAGTGTTGCTATGTTCTCTGGAGACAAGCAGGGGGATGCATGCACACTGTATAGGTGACATCCTCGATGGTTCCTGGTGTGCCAGACTCTTCTCTAGCTCAGAAAAGTCTTTTGGACTTCTCTGAGCATGTGCACCTATTCCTGCCTTCTGCTGCTGCAATTTAAAACTTCAGTTTTTTTCAGATGCACCACTGTGCAGCACGGCTCTCCCCTTCTCCATCAGAATCCTCAGATATTCACATTGTTTGGCCTACCATACCACTCACTACCATGACAACATTTCGGGATTGTCTACCATCAGAAAAAAAAGAGGATTTAAAAGGGGAAGAGCTCTGCAAGCCAGCTTCAGTCCCCGCTACAGTTTCATGCCCCAAAAGACCGATTGATAATCCTCATGGCCATGTCCTATTAAAAAAAAAAGAAGAAGAAAGTGGAATGCTCAGTCCCTTTGGCTCCACAAGGTCACCTCATTGATGTGCACTGCCAAGGTGATAGCTTATTCAGTTCCAAGGTGCAGGAGGCTGTCTTGGAGGTTAAAGACCATTCCTCAACAATAAGAGAACTTGTTGCACAACCAACAGATACAGCACTCCTCAGTCTCACAGAGCACAACCTTCCAAATTTCACAGAGCATACCACTAATAGTACATGCAGTAATTTTACCCATGGAGGCATTACCAGCTCACCCCCATCCTCCACCACAATGCCCCTCAGGGCTGACCTACAACAAATGATCCCATACCCTGGAGAGAAAGCAGCAACCGCCTGCTCCTGCCCAACCAAGCAAGAATAATCCTTCATTTTGACTACCCTGCAGTGGGGGGAAGGATCTGACACTTCAGGAAAGTTTGGCAATCTATCACAATGGACCACTGGGTTCTCAACATCATTCATGGAGGATATAAAATAAATTTCAAGACCTTAACTCCGACTCTTCTCACAGTCTCCAGTAACGAAGAGTACCAGCCCAACATTTCCCTATTTTTCAGCAGGAAATAGATCAGCTGCTGTGGATCCAGGCTATAGAACTAGTCTCCATGCTTTAGCTCAATCAAGGTTCTACTCCAACTTCTTCCTCATCCTGAATAAGTGTGCTGGTCCTTGTCCCTTCCTCACGCTCCGTGATCTTAATCTGCATATCAAGCACGAGAAGTTCAAAATGCATTGCCTCCGCACCATTATTCCGTTGCTGCAGTGCAATGATTGGTTAGCCTCCCTCGAGTTCAAGGATGTCTATACCCACATTCCTATCCATCCCCGCCACTGAAAATACTTGTGATTCTACTTCAAGGGCCAGTACTACCAATACAAAGTGCTCCCCTTCGGTCTTTCCTCTGCTCCTCAAGTCTTCACAAAGTGTCTCACAGTAGTGACAGCTGTGGCATTGTTTCTACCCCTACCTGCACAATTGGCTAATTTCTGCCACAACAAGACTACAACCTATACCTAAAATCCCCTTTCATTATAAACCAATCAACTCCCCCCAACAAAATTCCAAAGATATTTTTGTCAGAACCGTTGCCATGAGTTGAAAACCTCTCGTGGCAAAATGCTTTTATTCGTTTTACACGAGATATCACAGCTCTTAAATATTTATTTATTTATCCATAAGGGAAATGCACCAAACAAGCCCCTCTCAATTTCAAAATAATGTCATTTAATAAAATCACCGTAGTCCAACTTATCTGTAGAGTCTAATCATTTATCATCCACTTCAGACTCCCAGGGACTTCCTCTCCGGTAATAGAAAAAAACAGCTGGGTTGAGCTGTTGGAGACTCTCCCTTCCAGATTGTTGAGTCCTCCGTATAGAGTAAACTCGTTACTCACTAAATCATACAGAGCTACAGTCATCCTCATAGCCCCACACTGCCTGAGGCATAAGAACATAAGAATATAAAAAATGCCATACTGGGTAAGACCAAGGTCCATCAAGCCCAGTATTTTGTTTCCAACAGTGGCCAATCCAGGTCACAAGTACCTGGCAGTTTTCCAATGCTTGTATTGGAGCAAGCAATGGATATCCTGGGTCCTCTTTAATAATGGCTTATGGACCTTTCCTCCAGGAACTTGCTCAAAACATTTTTAAACCCAGCTACACTAACAACTTTTACTAAATCCTCCTGTAACGAATTCCAGAGTTTGATTACACATTGAGTAAAAAAATATTTCCTCTTATTAGTCTAAAATGGGTTACACTGTAGCTTCATTGCATGTCCCCTAGTCGTTCTACTTTTTGATGGCATAAACAATCAAATTATGTTTATATGTTCCACTCCATTCATTAATTTATAGACCTGTATCATAGCTCCCCTCAGTCGTCTCTTTTCCAGGTTATAGAAACATAGATAACACAGAAAAATGATGACAGAAAAAGACCACATGGCCACATGGCCTAACTAGTCTGTCCTTCCATATCAACAACTACAACAGTCCCCTCTTTTTCCTTTATAGAAACATAGAAAAATGATGACAGAAAAAGACCACATGGCCTATATAGTTTATCCTTCCATAGGGTTGAAGAGCACTAACCTTTTAAGCCTTTCCTGATAGGGGTATCCTTCCATCCCTTTACCATTTTGATGGCCCTTCTCTGTACCTTTTTTAATTCCACTATATCCTTTTTAAGATATGGTGACTAGAATTGCACACAATATTCAAGGTGCTGTTTCACCATGGAATGATACAGAGGCTTGATTCCCTTACCTCCTTCTATTGGTGGCAGAGCCTCCATTTCAACCAGGCACTGATATATTCCTCCTCACACAACTCGATGGATGCTGATCCATCCCTGCCTTTGTAGCCTGTCCCTTGCTGCCTGGAGGATCCTCTAAGCTTCCTAACAGGAGACCCCCTCCTTGATGATGTCTAGGCCATCGTCTGCTTCCAGAAAACCAGCTACGTAGTGCTCATACAAGTGCAAGTAGGCATGCTTTACATACTGGGTGACAGAAAAATATCTTAATCTGGTGTCCAGCCCTATTAGTCAGGTCCTAGCATACCTGATTCATCTTTCACACTCAGAACTTCAGACCAAATCGGTCAGATATCATCTCTCAGCAATTGCGGCTTCCCATTCCCTGGTCAATTGGAAGCGTCTATCAGTGTACCCACTCATTACCAGGATCATGAGGGGAGTCATGAACGCTTCCCTCCCCCTGACAAAGTTGCCCACATCAGTGTGGGATCTCAATATCATCCTCTCTGAACTAATGAAACCCTCATTTGAAGCAGTGGGATCTGCCTCACTCAAATATCTCACCTGGAAGATGGTGTTTCTCTTGGCTATCACCTTGGCAAGGTGAGTGAGTGAACTGCAAGCCCTAGTTCACTACCCTTCATATACTCTATTCCTGCACAACAGGGTCATCCTGTGTATGCATCTCAAGTTCCTTCCCAAGGTTGTCTCCAGCTTCAATCTCAGTCAGAGCATAGTCCTCCCAACATTCTTCCTGGGACTGCACAACAACAACTTTCCAGAGAAATCACTACATTCCCTCATCTGCTGCAGGGCTTTGTTGTTCTACCTAAGAGCAATGGAACAGATCTGGTCCTCTTCTCAGCTTTTCATAGCCTTTAACCCATTAACCTGGGCCAGCGTGCATCCAAGCAATCCATCACCTCATGGATAACGGACTGCATTTCATTCTGCTACAGCCAGGCCCAACTGTCATCACTTGGACACATTGGACCCCATCAACTCTGAAGCCATAGCAGTAACCATTAATTGCAAGTACTGTCTCCCAGTAGCTAAATATACTGTTGTCAGTAACCATTAATTGCAAGTACTGTCTCCCAGTAGCTAAATATACTGTTGTCAGTAACCATTAATTGCAAGTACTGTCTCCCAGTAGCTAAATATACTGTTGTCAGTAACCATTAATTGCAAGTACTGTCTCCCAGTAGCTAAATATACTGTTGTCAGTAACCATTAATTGCAAGTACTGTCTCCCAGTAGCTAAATATACTGTTGTCAGTAATCATACTCGCTTAATACACAATGCCCTCATTAATGATGCATACACTGGTAACCCTCATCATTACCTACCTCCTCACTGCACTAGCTGGATACTCAAACGCCTTTAATGGCGACCAAAACTCCATACCAATATTAAGAAATAATTGGAAGAGATGGTCAAACAAGACACAAACAGACCCTAACCCTACCCATACCCACCACTCTCATTTAATCCACGTTGCTCTTCAGCTCACCAAAAAATCTCAACCTAAACGACAATACCAACCACCACTGCATTGCGCCCTTATCAATATTAGATCCATCCGCACAAAGTGGCCTTTGATACCTGATCTCATAACAACGCACAACCTTGACATTTTGATGATCACAGAAACCTGGCTATCTGACTCTGATAATATAATCCTCAATCAGATGCTCCCCCCAGGCTTCTCAATATACACGTGTCACAGGACCAAACAAAGAGGAGGTGGAGTACTCATCATCTCTAAAAGCCAGCTACAATTTCAGATAGACAACAGTATTAGCACAACCCACCTAAACATACTCAACATATCAAACAATGAGCATTCAATCAACCTAGTCTATAGATCTCCAACAACGTCAGCTGATGATCTGCCAACGATAGTTGACCGGGCCTGCAATACGGAAAAACCACAATTATCTAATTGGATATTAGGAGATTTCAACCTCCCCTCTCTACATGATACTCAAATCGCAGCATTTATAGAAGCGATCGACAACCTTGGATACAACCAGATAGTCAAGGAACCTACTCATACTATGGGAAATACCCTCGATCTGATATTCGTTCCACAAGCCACCTCAGAAACCGACCACAATTATGATATTTCCATAATACCAGTACCATGGTCGGACCACAGCCTAATCTTATTCCAAATTCCCAACTCCTCCAAGGCCATTAACTCCAAATCCACCCTCGCCAAACCAACAACTAGGAGGTTCCGCCCATTTGACAAAGACGAAGTACTCAAGAATATTCTTCCAATACTACACACCTCTGAACCTGATTTGGATAGCCTAATCAACACTTGGGACCACACTCTTAGAACTAACTCCCAAACAACAAATATGTCAAGAAAGCCCAACCATCGGACACATGTTGCTTGGTATTCTAATGAACTGAGAACATCCCTCCTCCATCTTCGTAGACTCGAAAAACGCTGGAGACGATCCCACTCTACCGACGCCTACACAGCCTACTGCAAGCACCTAAAAAAGCATCGCCAGGAAATAGCAGATCGAAGGAAACAATTCCATACTAATCTCCTAAAACAATCATTAAATAAACACCATGACCTCTTCAACATTGTAAAGACAATGGCAAAGGAACCTACTCCCCAACACACTCAAACGATACATCCACAAGATTATGCTGACTATTTAAAATCAAAAATGAAGAAAACAACCAACATCTACATCACAGAACCAACAAATATAGACAAGCTATCACAGTCAAACACACTAACCAAGTTTAACGCATTATCAACCAAAGAAATTGAAAACACCATTGCATCAATAAATGCTACCACTGCAGCAAATGATCCATGTCCAGCGGCCTGGATAAAAAACATTAGATATGAAGTAAGCTTCTTCATACACAATATCCTTGAACAATCTTTCTCAACCGGAACCTTTCCTCAGTGCCTTAAACAAACCTCAATTAGACCATTACTGAAAAATAACAAATTAGACCCCCTAAAAGTAGAATCCTATAGGCCAATATCCAGCATCCCGCTGCTAGCGAAAATAATTGAGAAAGTGGTACAACGTCAAATACAACAACACATAGACACTGAAGCTCCACTGGACATTGCACAACATGGTTTTAGAGAAGCCCACGGAGTTGAGACCCTACTCATCACTCTATTCAATACATTAATCACAGGAATAGATAATATCCACCAAGGATTTATCCTTATATTCATGGACATCTCAGCTGCGTTTGATTCAGTAAGCCATCAAATACTTATCCATCGCCTTAAGGAAAAAGGAATACTTGGAACCGCACTTGACTGGTGTATATCCTACCTAAATAACCGTTGGCAACAAGTAAAAATTGAGGAAAAAACATCTGAACCATTTCTGCAAGATCAAGGGGTACCACAAGGATCCTCTCTTTCAGCACTAATGTTTAACATATACATGCAACCAATCTGTGACCTCATCCGCTCTTTTAATGTTACCTGCCTAGCATATGCAGATGACATTCTCCTATACATGCCATTCTCCATCAACCACCCTGATTTTACACCTTTGATAAAATGCTTTGAATCAGTAGAAGACTGGCTCCTCTCACAGAACCTAAGAATCAACCATAGCAAGACCGATGTTATGTTTATCACAAGGGATCAAAACTTCACACCTCCCACTACCTTAAAGATAAAGGACAAGGAATTGACAGTAAAACCTACGATACGATACCTAGGTATTACCCTTGACCAACGCCTTAATATGAAGACCCACATAAAAAACATAACAAAACTAATATATCACAAGATACGCACACTACGCCACTTAAGACCTTTACTTGAACCCACAGACTTCAGAACTGTCTACCAAGCCTTGGTAATGCCTCATCTTGACTTCGCAAATGCAATTCTACATGGTCTCCCGCAATCAACTTTAAATCCCCTACAATTGGTGATGAACACCGCTGCTAGAGTTCTCGAAGGAATATCAAAGACAGACCACATAACCCCAATTCTAAAAAGCCTCCACTGGTTACCAACCAACGCAAGAATCCACTACAAGATACTAGTCATTACTTTCAAAGCCCTAAACAATCAAGCACCATCAACGATCACCAACCTTTTACACACACAGACTCCCAATAGATCCAGAAGATCAACTGCTATAAACTCATTAACAATCCCAAGACAAACAATCAGATACACTAAGGAAACATCTAAAAGAGCCTTCAGCATTCATGCCCCAATAGCTTGGAATGCACTCCCACCAGAACTGCGAGCCATAACCAGCCTAACACAATTCAGAAAAAGTCTCAAACACCACCTCTTCTTAAGCTATTTCCCAATTTAGTTTTGCACAAGAGAAATACTACATCCATACTCAGGTCAAGACAACTTCAACTGTGACTAATGTGTATAGACTACTGTATATAGTTACATAATGTACATAGTTTCCCTTTATTACCAAGTTCAAATTCCTGTTACTTGTAAAATGCACTACAGTTTTTCTGTATGTATATGTTTGGTTCCATGTAAACCGCGCTGATGATAATAGTGCGGTATATAAGAGATGTTAAATAAATAAATAAATAAATAAATAAATAAATAGCCACCTCTATCACATGCCTGGCATCAGTTTCTGCCCAATACATTTGCTATGTGGTTATCCATTTACACCTTTACCAAACACAACAGTATTGGTCACTCCTCAGCGCAGGACCTCACTTTTGGACAAACAGTTCTCCACAACTTGTTCGCTTCTTGATCCTCTTCCCATTCAAGGACTCGGGTTTCTGACCTGCATCAAATGTGGAGCGATCCTCCCTTTTGGATTCACCTATACAGTGTGCTTGCATCCCCCTGCTTGTCTCTGCAGAAAGCATACTTGATTACCTGTAATGGAGGGTTCTCCATAGACAGCAGGGGTATGCAGCCACACTTTCCTTCCTGACATCCCCAAAAGAAACAAACAAACTCAGGAGAACAATGCTCTCATGGACTCAAGCTTTGCAACCAGCTATGATATCAACTAAAGTACTACAGGGCAACAGCAGAGGATGGAAATAGGCATGCTTGTCCAAAAGACTTCTCTGGGCTTAGGGAGAATCCAGCACACCAGGCTCCATTGAGGACATCACCTATACAGTGTGGCTGCATACTCCTGCTGTCTATGGAGAACCCCCTTTACAGGTACATAACTATGCTTTCATATCACCCCTCTTATTAGGTCATTTCATTGGCTCCCTATCTGTTTCCACATATTTATTTATTTATTTACATCTACCAAATAATAACAGAACACACACACAAATAATAACAGAACACACACACAATAACAACACACACACACCACACACACACACCACAACACACACACACACACACACACAGAACACACACACAACAGAACACACACACACAATAACAGAACACACACACCAAATAATAACAGAACACACACACAATAAAGGAAAAACACTTGACATGGTCTTCCTACCAAAGTCACTCCACAGCCTGTATAACATCGATTCATTCTCAAACGTACCCGTCCCCTGGTCCGAGCACTACCTCCTGAAATTCAATATTACCATCACTGACAACAATCAAACAAAGAGACCACACCCCCAACATACCAAGAGATTCAGAAGGTTCAATGAAGAAGATTTTCTAGACCAAATAATACCATACCTAACTCTAACACCCACAAATCTTGAAGAATCTATCAAAAATTGGAACAAAACAATCTCCATGGCTGCAGAAAGAAAATCAAACCAGTCACACCATAATAGCAAAGACAATAAAATTGGAAAAAGAGATGCCCCATGGTTTGACATGTCACTCAAAACACTGAAAAGACAACTAAGAAAGGAAGAAAGGAAATGGAGACAATCCAAATCACTAATAAATTATGAGAAATACATAAATACTCTACATATATAAGGAAACAACAGACAATACTAAGAGAAACTACTACTCTAATATACTCACCAATGCCATTAATCGACCAAGGGAATTGTTCTGTATAATACAGAACCTAACAAACAAAACTTTCAATTCAGATGAAATATCCATAGATATTTCCCCACAAGAATTAGCACAATACTACATCAATAAAACAAAACCACAAAAGACTCCCCCACTAACACCTACAGAAATGAAGCACACTACCCCGGACAACTGGT
The DNA here is from genome assembly GCA_033557465.1 of Ichthyophis bannanicus. Taxonomy (NCBI): domain Eukaryota; kingdom Metazoa; phylum Chordata; class Amphibia; order Gymnophiona; family Ichthyophiidae; genus Ichthyophis; species Ichthyophis bannanicus. The sequence goes on along the minus strand of CM066031.1, from coordinate 1,726,655,633 downwards.
CTAAATTCAACGTAATATCAAAGACCACTCTCAAAACTACAATAACTAACATTAATACAACAACCTCATATCTTGATCCATGCCCAGTTGATTGGATAAAAAAGACTTTCTCAATACTCTCTTCCTTCATTCTCCCCCTGGTCAACCTATCCCTGGAACAAGGCTATTTACCACCATCTCTCAAACATGTTCAAATATGACCTATACTTAAAAGTAACACTTTAGACAAATTATCCCCAAAATCATACAGACCCATATCGAGTATTCCTTTCATGGCCAAACTTATCGAGAAAATAGTCCAAACTCAACTACAAGACTTCATTGATACACTGAACCTACTTGACGAACACCAATATGGTTTCAGACCATTTCATGGGGTAGAAACATTGCTAACAGTCCTTTATGACACATTATTAAGGGGAATTGACGACTCTAAACAAGCCTTCATCCTAGTATTCCTCGACATCTCTGCAGCCTTTGACAGCATCAATCACTTAACAATGCTAAACAGACTTCAACAAATAGGAATAACATCTACTGTTTATAACTGGTTCAAATCCTATCTATCAAACAGAACCCAAACAGTAAGAATCCTCAACCAAACATCCACCACTTTCAAACAAACACAAGGCCTTCCGCAGGGATCCGCACTATCAGCACTACTATTTAACATTTACTTACAACCAATCAGTAACATATTTAAACGTCACGGCGTCCACTACCATATTTACGCCGATGATATAATGTTCTACCTTCCATTTAAAATCCCGCACCCGCCTATTCAACAAATAACAGAATGTTTTAAAGAGCTAACAAAATGGCTTAAAGATCAGAATTTACTCATCAATTTTACAAAAACTGATGTTCTATTTATCACTAAAAATCAAACATACACACCCCCAAGCACCATTACCCTAGATAACCATGAGATCAACACAAAAAAAGAAGTAAAATACCTAGGTGTGATACTGGACAATAAACTCAATATGGACTCACACATAAAATACCTGACAAAAAACATACATTACAAACTCAAGACATTGAAACAATTAAGACCACTGATTCATTTACAAGATTTTATAACCATAATTCAAGCCATCATAACCCCACACTTTGATTTTGCAAATATAATCCTTAACGGCATCACAAAACAAAATATTAAAAAGATACAAATAACTCAGAACATAGCAGCAAGGATTATAATGAATATAAGCCCAATGGAACATATTACAGCAGAATAAAATACAAAATTCTTGTCACCACATTTAAACTTATAAATAACCTAGCACCATCTGCACTCAATACACTCATTAGCATAGAAAAAGATAAACGATCACAAAGGAGCAGAAACACAAACACTATAGCAATACCAAAAGATTACACAAAAGCTAGAAAACAAACCAACAAGAGGGCTTTCTCACACTCAGCACCAATCCTCTGGAATAATCTACCTGACAACATTCGTCTACTGTCAGACATAAAGGAATTTAGAAAAAAATTAAAAACTCACTTATTCACATTACACTACAATACACTACCAAAGCAGAATACACAAAGAGACACAGGTTAACAAACATACCATAACACTACATATTTCATTACAAATAACAAATAATGACATAACCACATATTAATTAACCATAACACACATATATACAGATGACGAGTCTCCTAACTTTATAATTATGTGATTTGTCACATTTAAAACAATTAATGCATTAAAATATTGATATATGATATAATTGCTAGTATCTACAATGTATATAGGTTCCAAAATTCCTGTTTAAATGTTATATTGTTACATACCATATAATTTATTGTTCCCTGTAAACCGCACTTGATACTTGGGAAAGAGCGGTATAGAAATAACTGTTAAATAAATAAATAAATAAATAAATCTCTTATATACCATGCTCTTTGACATCAGTGCGGTTTACATTGAACAATATAACACTTGGTCAGTTGCATTAGACCGTCGTCTACATGGAACAGGGAGTCAACATGGAGGTAACTTGGGGGAACTATTTACATTCTTCGTTCAGATACATTTAGCTCTAGGATCGGTGAAGGCTATTGGTCTCATATACCTGTGGTCTGGGGTTGGGAGGGAGGGGAATGGTAAGGGGAGGGAGTATCCAGATGGGTGAAATACATGAGGAAGAGGTGGTGTTTGATGGCTTTTCTGAATGACATAAGGTCTTTGATTGCTCTAATTCTGGGAGGAAGCGTGTTCCAACATCTAGGAGCATAGTTCGAGAATGCCCTATTGATGGTGGTCTGGTTGAGCTTTGTGGATTTGCTTGGTATGATTAGCGTGTTTGCAGTCAGTGTTCTCCTAGGTCTGTCGTTAGCAGTGTGTGTGATGAGGTCGGAAATAGATACCGGTGACATTTTGTTAAAGGCCTTGAAGGTAGTGAGGAGGGCCTTGTATAGGATTCTGGAGTTTACTGGGAGCCAGTGAAGCTCTTTTAGAATGGGGGAGATGTGGTCATGCCTTGAGGCTCCACAAAGTACGCAGGCTGCTGTGTTCATGGCTAGCTGTAGAGGGTTGAGGGTGGATTTCGGGAGACCATGAAGTATTATATTGGCATAATCGAAGTGCGGTGTGACTATCGCTTGGAAGATGGTGCGGAAGTCACCGGGTTCAATCATAGGTCTCAGGTGCCGAAGGGTTTTGACTTTGAAATAGATAGCTTTTACGGTGCGTTTTATGTGTTCCTTGAAGTCCAACTGTTGATCCAATGTGACACCAAGATATTGTATATTGGGTTTGATTGGGAGTTCCGCATCTCTGACTTTCAGCATTGGTGGAGGAGAGAAATCCTTATTTCTTGTTATTATTAGGACTTCTGTTTTTTGAAATTTATACGGAGGTTCTGAGTGAGAAGCCAGTCCGTTATTGCATTGAAACAGTTGATTAGTACAGTATAGTCCGGGCAGGTGACAGTTATAGGTGTAAACAGCAGTACGTCATCTGCATACATGAGGCAAGATATGCCGAAAGAGCGGGCAATGTCACAGACTGGCTGCATATAGATATTAAAGAGCAGCGCCGACAGGGAGGAACCTTGTGGTACACCCTGTTTCTGCTGGAAAGGTTTGGATGTGTCGTTACCAATGCGTACTTGCTGCCATCTGTGTTCGAGGTAGGATTTGCACCAGTTCCATGCTTGGTCCTGGATTCCCTTCTCATGGAGCCGCTTCAGGAGCTGCATATGATCTACGGAGTCGAACGCAGCTGCAATATCGAGGAAAATTAGTGCAAAGCCATTCTTGATGCTGTTTAATCCATTGATGAGTGTGTTGGTTAGTACCGTTAGTAGAGTTTCTACGCCGTGTGCTTCTCTGAATCCATGTTGACATGGGTCTAATGGGGAGGTCGTGTCAACATGCTGCTGGATCTGCCTCTGGGTCAACTTCTCAAAAATTTTAGCTAGTAGTGGGATACTAGCGATTGGTCGGTAAAAATCTTCTTTCTTCGGATCCAGCTGGTTGTTTTTGAGTAGTGGACGAATGAATGTGTGCTTGAGGACATCTGGGAAGACTCCGGCTTCGAAGGACAGCTTTGCAATGTTGGCTATGAATGGGCTGAGTTGAGAGCGCATAGCTCTGATCCAATGGGCTGGACAAGGATCAGTTGGTCCAGTTGTAGTGTTGATTGAGGCGATGATCTCCGATGATCATACCATTCAAACTTCTATTACAGACCTACAAGTGTCTTCATTCAGCTGCTCCTCTCTACTCTTACATAGTAACATTGTAAATGATGGCAGATAAAGACCAGCATGGTCCATCCAGCAAGATACGGCAAGAGTAGGTGCACCTGTCACTCTTTGCAGGCCACCCCTCCCCATGTCTTTGTTTAGGGGTGGACCCACCACTCCATGTAGGACACCCCTATTTGTTGAGAAGTTAGATGGTTCAGTTTATTTTGTTTTTATCCTGTTGCTGTAAAGGTATCTGCTGTGCTTGTCCCATGCTGTTTTGAATTCCGTCACCGTGTTTGCCCCCACCACTTCCATCGGGAGAGCATTCCAAGTATCCACCACCCTTTCAGTGAAAAAAATATTTCCTGATAATGCCTTTCAATTTTCCACCTTGCAGCTTCATGTTATGCCCTCTAGTTTTGCAGCTTCCCCATCTTTGGAAGAGATTTGTTTGTTCATCATTCCTCTTTAAGTATTTAAAGGTCTGAATCATATCTCCTGTATCCCTCCTCTCCTCCAAAGTGTACATATTTAGGTCTTCAAGTCTCTTCTCATAAGGTTTCTTACAGAGGCTCCAAATCATTTTGGTTGCCTTCCTCTGAACAGTTTCCAGTCTTTTTACATCTTTTGCAAGGTCTCCAAAACTGAACACCGTATTTCAGGTGAGGCCTCACCAGCGACCTGTACAGTAGCATAAGTACCTCTTCCTTTCTGCTGGTAATCCCTCTTTGTATGCAGCCCAACATCCTCCTGGCTTTTGCCACCACCTTGTTGCACCGTTTTGCCACCTTGAAATCATCAGAGATAATCACACCAAGGTCTTTCTCTTGAACCATACACACCAACCTCTCGCCCCCTATTGCATACATTTCCCTTGGATTTCTGCTACCTAAGTGCATGACACTGCACTTTTTTGCATTAAATCGTAATTGCCAAGCATTAGACCATTCTTCCAGCTTTTGTAGATCATTCCTCATGTTATCCACTCCCTCGGGGGAGTCCACTCTGTTGCAAATTTTGTGTCATCTGCAAAAAGACAGACTTTTCCATTCAGTCCTTCAGCAATATCACTCACAAATACATTGAACAGTGCCGGGCCCAGGACTGAACCCTGGGGCACCCCGCTAATCACCTTCCTTTCATCCGAGTGAGCTTCTTGTACCATCACCTTCTGTCGTCTGTCAGTCAACCAATTTCTAATCCAGTTTACCATCTTGGTACCCATCCCCAAGCTACTGAGTATATTGACAAGCCTCCTATGAGGAACAATATCAAAGGCTTTGCTGAAATCCAGGTAGATGACATCCATCGCATGCCCCTGATCTAGTTCCTTGGTCACCCAGTCAAAGAACTCAACCAGATTTGTTTGGCAAGACCGTCCTTCAGTAAAACCATGTTGCCTTGGATCTTGCAACCTGTTGGTTTTGAGAAAGTTCACTATTCGCTCTTTCAGGAGCGCCTCCATTACTTTTCCCGCCACCGAGGTAAGGCTCACGGGTCTGTAGTTTGACACTTCTTCCCTGTCACCACTTTTGTGTAGAGGTACGACATCAGCCATTCTCCAGTCCTGAGGAACCTCTCCTGTTTCCAAGGATCTGTTGAATACATCCTTTAATGGCCCTGCAAGAACTTCTTTGAGCTCTTTCAATATCTTATCTTTCTGTGCACCTCTCCTTGGGAACATTGCTTTTCTGGCATATCCGTTCTGTCTGTGCCCTTCTCTTCCACTGCCAACTCCAGACTTAGATCTTTCCAACTTGCTGCTGTTATGCCTGGAACAAACTACCTGAGTTGGTACGTCAGGCTCCATCTTTGGCTCTGTTCAAATCCAGGCAAAAACTCACCTCTTGTGATAGAGGTGGCCATGGCTTCAGAGTTGATGGGACCCAATGCATCCAGTTGATGACAGTTGGACCTGGCTGTAGCAAAATGAAGTGCGGTCCATTATCCATGAGGTGATGGATTGCTCGGACACATGCTGGCCCAGGCTAATGGTGAGACTGCTTTTGGATCCTGATTCCTTCATCCTCTTGTTTACGTCCTATGCATTTCCTTACCATTCTCCTCTACATATCTTAGTTTCCAGTTGTTGTATTATCTGTCTTGACTATACTGTAAGCTCTGATGAGCAGGGACTATCTCTCACATTTGTCTGTATAGCGCAACATATGCCGTGTAGCATTAAACAAATGATAAGTAGTAGTAGTGCTTTTCAGATGAGATTCAATATCTCCTGAGGGTATGGCTTAAGCCAGCCTACTTTTAAGTGTGTCTTGTATCCCTGATGCTATTCATTCCTGTTTCCTGATTGACCCACCATTTTTTTTTTTGTTTCTGAGCTCCATGAAAAACCCATTCTGGATAGTTTATCTTGTATATTGATAGCCTTCTGTTCTACAGACATACTCCAAGAACCTTTTCTCTGGTATGTTCTTGTGCCTGTCAAAAAAATACTACCCAAAATTATCCAGTCACAAAACTTCAAAAGGAAAAGCAAAAACAAAAAATAACGTTAGGCATCAGTAATAAAATGATACAAAACTGTTTTATTTGTGCTTAGCTTATTATATCATAACAGCTTTAAAAACATCATCACACATCAAATGTCACAACATAGATCATCCAACATTAAACAATAAAAAAAAGTAAGATTTAACTTTCATCTCCAAATATGAGAAAAACTGTGCTTCAAAAGAAAAATGCAGTCATTAATCTTAAAATGACAAGTTACAACTTCAGTTCCGAATATAGAAAAAGCTGTGCCTAACATTTTGTGAAACTATGTCTAAATGTACTATCAGGGACAGTTACCAAGCCTACCCTAGTTCCTGGGTGTCTCATTTATGATACTAACTGGATATCCAGGATCTGTGTATGCTTGCTAAATGTCTCTCAGAGTATACTTAGACAGGGTTGCACAGATATTCTGGCACAGGATCATGGCAGAGTAAATTGTCTTGGAATACTTCCTCAGCGCAAGAGTAAAGAGATTTATAAGGCACACTGACCAAGAAGGGACTTCTGCAGAGCTCAGAAACAAAGCTTGGGATAAGCAGGACACAGGAACTAATAGCACCAGATATAGAAGACACAGTTAAAGGCATAAATGTATAAATGTACATATGTAAATTATTATCCCCTTAGCTTAGAAGTAGATAATTTTCTGCGTGACGTGCTAACCTTTTGAATCTTTATGTACAAATCAAAATTATTCTGTCTTGATTCGACAGCTTTATCCATGTAATCTTCCCCGCTTCTGATCGCTGGAAGGAGCGGTATACAAATGCTTGCTAAATAAATAAATACTAGTTAACACCAGCCCTCCAACAGTTCCTCTTGAACGGGGACTGCCATCTCACCCAGAAGCTACAAGTTTGAGATCAGACCAGCCCTTGACAACAATGGGAGGAAATATATATTTTAGGTTATTCCATATATTTGTCAGATTGAAAATACAATGAAATGACATGAGGAATGTGTTTGCTATTTTCCATATTATGGTCTCAAATAGATTCACATACCAACTGTATGACCGGCCTCCCACCCACTGGCTTTCACAGGTACATGATTGTCTTACTCCCCGTCTCATGTGGTCTATAGCGTACTGTCACAGCTATACTGTGAAGGCATCACTGTGTTCACACCCTTGTTCACCCTCCCAACTAGATGACTGAGCTGCCTGCTAGCTCCTCAGCAGAGACAGGTGACACCTGCATACAGTGCATTCTATAGTCAATGCAGTATGACAAACACCCACCATGGGGTCTCACAGGTGTGTGGCCCCTGCCCCATGTTCCATCTGCAGACCCTATGCTTATTTACAGCCACAACTGTGCCGTCTCTCCCATTGTAACATAACATCATCTCCAGTACTGGATGTTCTTCTAATAAATCAGGAATGCCTCTGCATACACCTACCCTATGGAGGACAGACCATGTCTCTTCTGAATGGGTTGTGAGGGATTGATGCTGGTGGAAGGGAAAGGGTGCAGATAGACCATCCTCATTCCTACTGTGTGTGCAAACAAGACATGTGCCCCTATGATGGGAATGGCATCAATGCCCTAGGATGCGTAGATGTGACAGACCACATGCACATAGAATACCCTAATTGTGTATGATGGGGGCATGCTAGAGAAGGGCCACTTAATCATACGATTTGAGACTTCAGCACTGTGTGGGCCTTGTAGCACTATACAAATGATAAGTGGTAGTAGTAGTAGTAGTAGTAGTAAATGGGATACTGGGCTTGAGGGACTTTTGCTCTGATCCAGTAGGGCAAATATTATGCTGTTATATTCTTATGTTCTTATACATAAGTGGACCTGGGCTTATATTTAGGGAAACCCTGCCTGTTTCTTCTCTCCATATCTCCTAATTGGTCTCCCTGTAGCAAGCACTAGTTTTCTGCTTCTGCAACTTTACCATATCATATCATGACACCACTAATTCTCAGGTCTCAAAACAGCAGAAAGCTTACTAATGAAAATTTAGCACTGACAATATTACACCAGTCCTTAAAACCCTAAGATATCTCCTTCTTTGAAAATAGAACAACCCAAATAGCTACAGATCCTTAGAGAAAGCTGATACGCTAGAAGAAATCCTGTGCTATGGTCACAAACAGATTGACACAAGAATCCTGGAAAAAGAAGAATGCTGGTGGCAAAGGAGGATCAAAGAGATAGAGATAGCAAGACACCCACAAACTTCAATGGAGACAAAGGACTTAACATCAACAAAGCATGGCAACCCTTCTTTTACAGAAGGTTTATACTACAATGGCTGGTGCCAAAGACAAATTATTCTTTCCACCTTCCAGAATCTGAGATTGCCACAACAATCTTCCTCCTAAAATCCAAATTCCCTCCCTCCAGGATTCCTACTTGCACTTTTCCCACATTTCCTCCAATGAACATTCCCACCAAAATATAAATTTCATAACTCCAGCCTTTTTTCCAATGAACTTTCCCTTCAAAATCAAATTCAAATTTTCCACCTTTTCTTCAACAAACATTCCCACCAAAATTCAAATTCCCTGTGTCAAACCCACAATCCAGTTTTAAGAACCACTGTATATAAAAATGGGCATTCACTGCATGACCACATCACCCTGAAGAAAGCCATAGCATGATGGCTGAAATGTCAGTTCCATGTACCAAGTTGCGGCAAGACCTAGAAAACTGCAGAGATCATGATACTAGCTGCAGAAGCCTAAGAGAATGAGTTGTCTAATGATTTGAGCAGTGGGGTAAAAACTAGGAAAACTGGGTTTAAATCCCACTACTGTTTCCTGTCATCTTGGGCAAGTCACTTGTTTCTCTATTGCCTCAGGTGTGAACTCAAATTGCAAGTCCTCTACAGACAGGAAAATACCTACTGCACCTCAATGTGACTTGCCTTGAACTGAGAAAGGCTAAATCGAATTCCCTTCCATTTTCTCTTTCACTGGTTTCTTTCATTCTTCCCTTACATCTATCTCTGGCAAAGGCATCCCCTTTCATCTTTTTTCTGTCTCTCTAAAAGCCTATAGGTAAACTGTACTATTTATCTCTCCCTCTAGTCTTCAGTCTCCCTCTTTCCATTTCTCTTACTTACTCACTTTCTGTCTACCATTCTTATCTCCCCAGTCATCCCACCTTTTAGCCTTTTCTTGTCTCCTTTTATTCTCTTTTACTACTCTATAGTCTCTCATTTCTATCTATACTCATCTTTGTTCCTTTCCCTAATTATTTTCCTCTGCAGTCATCCACAGCTCTATCCCTGTAATTCATTCCTCCCTTGTCTTCTGTCTCTTTCTCCCTACCCTTCCATTTAGCCCTTCATCTTTTTCATTTACACTGTCTCTCATTCTTTTAAAGACCTCTCTCTCTCTCTCTCTTCTGTCTAAGCCTTTCCATAGTCCCTTCTGCCTTTCTTCTGACTCACAACTTTCCCTACTTTACTTCATCCTGGGTCATATAGTACCTCAGAGCCTATTTAACCCATTCCTATTATTATACTCCATACCCAATCACCTTGTGCCCACTATCTTTCTAGTCCCTGAGTCCTTGCTCAAACTCAGTCTCTACTCTTCTATCACGCAAGCACTGCTGTCCCTGCTGTTCCTGCGTCCATATTCCCAGCACCCATCCTCCTGATTCCTTCCTCAGGACCTACAATTCTTTCCCTGGAATCCAGGCCCAGATCGCTGTCTGCTTATCCGATATTGCTGTCTGCCTGTTTCAAACCCTGCCTGAAACTGAACATGGGAAAAACTGAGCTCCTTATCTTTCCTCTAAACCCATATCGCCTCTTCCTCCCTTGGGGTCATTTTTGACTCTACTCTCTCTTTCTCTGCACACATGCAGCAGGTAGCTAAAACGTGTCATTTCTTTTACAATAACATCAGCAAAATTGTCCCTTCCTTTCTGAACACACTACTAAGACCCTTATTCACTCTCTACTCACCTCCTATCTTGACTATTGTAACCTGCTCCTCACTGGTCTCCTTCTGAATCATCTCACTCTTCTTCAGTCTGTTCAAAACTCAGCAGCATGGCTTTTCTTCCACCAGTGTCACTACACTCATATAACCCCTCTTCTCAAGTCATTTCACTAGCTCCCTATACATTTGCATGTCCAGTTCAAACTTCTCTTATTGACCTACAAGTGCATTCATTCTGTGGTTTCTCACTACCTTTCCTCTCTTATCTCACTCTACACCACTCCTCAGGAGCTCTGCTCCTCTGGAAGATCCCTTTTATCTGTGCCCTTCTCTGCCATTTCTAACTACAGACTTTCCTTCATTCCACCTTGCTGCTCCATATGCCTGGAACAAACTACCTGAGTCAAGATGTCAGACTCCTTCTCTAGCCCTATTCAAGTCCAGGCTAAAAAACCCACCTCTTCAAGGCTGCTTTTGGATCCAGATGCTCCTCACTTTCTTGTTCACTACTTATATTTATCTTACTTACTCTGGTCCCCAGTTTTGTGATGTTCTTTGTCTTGATTAGATTATAAGCTCTGATGAGCAGGGACTGTGTCTTACATCTACATGTACAGTGCTGCATATGCCTTGTAGCGCTATACAAATCATAGTAGTAGTAGTAGTAGTAATATTTCTTCTTCTATACTCTCTTTCCCTGCATCTGCCCCCTGCCTCCTTCTCCTCTTGTCAAATATCAACCCTCCTTCATATTTCCCCAACCATTCTCCTCCCTCCTTTCTCCTCCTTTTCTTGCATTTGTTCTGCCTCTCTGCATTCCTCCCCCTTGTATTTGCCCCCCCCCCGCGCCTACTTCCCCAGCATTCGTTCTATCACCACTTCCCTTACTACCCCCAGCATCTGGCCCTACTGCTTCTCTCTATCAACCTCTCCATTAACCCCTCTCTCCCCTCCCTTCACAGCTTCTGCTCCCTGTTTCTTCCCCGTATTCCACCAGCATCTGTTCCATGAGTCTCCACCACCTCTAGCAATTTCTGCCCATTGCCTTTTTTCCTCCTTCCCTAGCACACATCTTCCTCCTCACTCACTCCTGGCATCTGTTATACTCCCTCATATCAACTAAGCAATGGGACGCACGATGGGCAGAGAACAGTGAGAGTCTGCAGTGTTTCTAACAACCGTGTGCACAATGAAACCATGTGGGTGCTTGGATGCATATCCTGTTGATAATCTCACAAGAACATCAATGGGATATGCACTTCTGAGGTTTCAACATGCATACAGTTACTGGCACTGTAGCATGTAACAGAGCAGTGGAGAACAGAAGGCGGGCTCTCACTGCTTTCTTCCTGCAGAGGTCAGAGATCATAGCTACAGTATTCCTTCTCATGGCACTGAAGGAGCTTGACCCAAAAGTGGAAGGGCCCATAGCTCTCCTGGCCTGCCTATGGATACCCCCTGCTCACAGAAAGAATTAGAATCTGCCAACTAATGAAGTTGCAGGCCATATGACCTTAAATTTATTCCAAATCCACAGTCTTCTGCAATCCCTAGCTACTTTCTCCTTCTTCGTAAGACAGCACTTACTCAGTCACTTGATTGTTAGTCATGTGTTGGGACTTCCATTTGATGGTGGAGAATCTTTACATTATTTTTATCAAATGTCTTCATTATAGGGTTTGATCATTGGCCCTGAAGACCCAGTACCTAGGTGAATAAGTTGGGAGCTCATGTTACCACCAAAACAAGTGTAATATAATTCTTATGACGACTATCCAAACCTAAAATTTACAAAAAATATAATTAAATTGAAAATTTTTATTACAAGAACAGAGATTTTAAAAAAAATCACACAAAAAAACCAAGATACATAAGCATTTAACACAAAGATCTAGGTTTAACTCCCACCATATTATCAGTCAGGGGACCTAAGAGCTACCCTCACTGCAACCCATCTCTCTCTCTCTCTATCTCTCTCTCTGAGCTATGCTGTATATTCTAGGTCTCCAGAAGTTGAAATTCTGGGGCATCTCACCCCATATAAGAGGTAATTTTATAAGGAGAAACATAAATTTATGCACCATCCATGTTTGTAAATCATGTGTTTTCAATGACTTACCTGTACGTAAGAATTTATTTATATTCTCTTATATACCATGCTATTCTGCATCAGTGCAGTTTACATTGAACAAACTGAAATTACATTGAACAGGGCATTATAACTTGGAGATAACAATTTTACAGGGAACATGGGCTATGGAGGGTTAAGTGGCTTGCCCAAGACCACAAGGAGCACCTGTGGGACTAGAAACCCCAGTCCTTCTGGCTCAAGGCTGCTGTCCTCTAGTGGGATTTGAACCCCTGACCTTCTGCCTGAAGCACCTTGCCCCAACCACTAGGCCACTCCTCTACTCAATCTTTACATATGTACTTTAGTCAGTCACTCTTTTATAAGTATGTATATCAGGTCATCAGGTTGATGGTGTGCATTTTGCTGTGGATATGTATAAGGACAGAGTGCAAAGTTATGTGCATAATTTATAAAACACTATAATTTATCCATGCTCTAACTCAAAATAATTTCTAATTTTTTGGAATGTAAATATCCCAATGAAAAGAGAAAAATATCGTAGATTAAGAGGATAGCATGGTAGCATACTTACAAAAAGTAATATTTTTAAGTAAGACAAAAAGCATGCGTAGGGAAAGAAAAGGGGAAATAGGTATTTCATCTTTCAATAAATTTAAGAGACAAGATGTAATTATCCTTCCCAATAAAAAGTTTAATTTGGAGGGGAAAAATCTCTAAGGAAATGAAGACCTTGAAGGGACTACACAACTATTACTGGTAATGAGGAGATCCAAGGTGCCACACTTTCTAACATTTGTGCAAAGCAAACTATGGATTTCTTTACTAAGATCTTTGATGTGCTTTCTTCTATGGTAATTGCTTGCCAGTGATGTCAATACGAGGCTTAACTCCCATATTGACGTAAGTAATAGATAGAAGGCAACAAGATCAATTAAAGAGGACATTAGGGAACTGGTAATGATAGATGTTTGGAGAAACGGGTATCCCCGTGAGAAACATCTACATTCTATTCTCTTCTGCATTCCTCATATTTTCTAATTAGTTTTGTTAATCTTTGCCAAGTTGAGGATTGTAGAATAGACAATACAGTATCTATCTCTCTGATCCTGTACCAGCATCAATCAGAATAAAATTAGGGGAAGGGTTTAATAATGTTAAATATTGATGAATTAATATGCTTTTAAAGGATCCTAACATTAACCAAAAGATCAAGAAAGAATTGTTTGATTTTTAAGTTTTTGTATTGTGATCATGCTTGTTATTATGATGATGATGATTTTTTTCTTGTACCATGCCTTGGAAAGGCTTGAGGAAGGCATGCAATAAAATTGAATCAAATTAATAAATAAATAGGTGCTATACACCGAAATTAATGATCCAGTGGACATTATTAAATATAATATCTGAGAGGATGGAAAGGCAATTATGAAGCAGTGTTTTGTTTTAGCTGTGAATATGAAAAGAGACAAGGAGTCTGGAGCTCAGAACATATAGAAAGACTTGGAAAGACCTAAAACATATTCAAAGACCTAATAACCCATAGGTATGAATATAACACTATTCTACTAAGTTTACATTAAAGAAAATATGGAAATGGCAATATATTTAACATAATTGTAACAAGCTAACTGAAAGCGATAAGGGAAAAGACTGTTCTAGGAAGGAGTTGTCCCTAAAAATTTTAAAATGTAAGTATATACCTTCTACCTGAAAATCAAATCTTCTACCTTTATCGATGCTGTGAAATCTTCCAAATAAATTTTATACTGAGGATGAGGCAAGGATATCATCTTTCCCCCAAGTATTTGATCCCTTATTGAGACCCTGCTTCCATTGTCTAGAGTCTAAAAAAGATTAATGGAGTATAGATAAGTAAGGAGCTTAAAATCAGCATACGTTTAATTTTGCATTGGCAGAACAGAATAATGGCTCTAGGTGAAATAGATTTACCTACTTTGTCCGCTCAGATCCTTTGACTTGTAGATTGAGAAAGTAGTACTGGAAGAGAGAAATGCTCATTTTATAGCTCAGGTAATAACACCATACTGAGATGGTCAAGATCTACACTTTACAAGAGTTTTAAAACTAACCCAAGCCTTTTATATACTCAGGAGTAATATGCAAAAATATTTATTTGTGGAAAGAGTGGTAGATGCGTGGAATAGTCTCCCAGTGGAGGTGGTAGAGATGAGGACACTATCTGAATTTAAAAAAGCATGGGACAAACATAGCGAATTTCTAAAGGAAAAAAAGGGACTGTAGTGGTTGATATGGAAGGGCAGACTAGATAGGCCATGTGATCTTTTTCTGCCATCATGTTTCTATGTTTCTATGTTAATCCAGAGCTATTGATATGCGCTCAAGGAACAGATACGTTTTTATTTTCTTACAAAAGTCACTGAGATCTCTTATTGTGTGAATGTCATCTAGTAGGGCTTTCTAGAGTCTTGGGATGAATAGGGAGAATGCCCTACTTGAGGTTCTAGTGTTGTATTTCCTGATGTCTGTATGGATAGTGAGATAATTTTGATTTCTGATCCTTCTAGGAAGATTGACTGATAGACTTTTTATAAGGATTTCCAGATACTTCAGTGATAGATAATGCAGCGCTTTGAAGATAGTAACTAGTGCTTTGTATTTAGGACAGGCTCTTATAGGAAGACAATGGAAGTTTCTGAGTAACGGGGTAATATGATCATGTTTGGGGGTACCGGTTAGCTCTCTCACAGCTGTATTCATGACCATCTCAGTGGGTAGATTGATGAAGCTGGAAGTCCATGGAGAAGTATGTTAAAATAGTCAAAATGGGGCAGGGGTGGCCCAAGGGGGGTGCGGGGCCATATGCAGAGATTCATTGTGGGGTCCCATTTGCATAAATATTTGCATAATGTTAATATGTGCTTTTAGTAAACATGCCTCTTAATGAGTGTCTGGATTTCAACTGGCTCACTTTCTACATTACTATATTCCAGTGTCAAACACCAGGCCCATTAGGAAGTACTATAAACACTGACCATTTAGAACCCACAGCAAACCCATCTTATCATAACAGCACTACCAGGACTCACAAAGCACCAAACCCTACCTATCAAAAAGGCAACATTGCCAATATTAAACCAATACATCTCAGAGAAAATCAATACATCTCACTGGTAGATAGAGAACAAGTGGGGCTGTCAAATAGAAACTACATGAACAGAATACCTCAGCTTAGTTACACATACAGAACGTAAACCATCACCACACAAAGAACAAGGAATCACAATTTAGAAACAGGAAGATAATAATTAAATTGGGAACCCCAAAAGCCAAACATGAAATGTACAACACTGAAGAAATAAAACTATAAATTAATTTCCTTTTGCACTAACAAAAATGCAAAGATGTTAGTGATACACATTTCCCAGACCTGACATATTCCAGTTAATAAATTCAAAATAAAAAATATTTTTCCACCTTATGTTTGGGCATTTTATTTTTCAGTTGCAATTGCTCGTCACTTTCTTCTGGTTTCTTTACGTCTTCTGCGAGCTGTCCATTTGTCCTTTCTTCTCTCTTCTAGATATTTTCCATTCTCTCTCTATATCTGCTTTAACATACTGATCTTTTCCTTTTTGCTCCTTCCCCCATTTCTTTCTTTATTCCTTTATCATCCACTCAAATTTCACCCTTCCAACCTCAATCCCTACTTACTCTCCCAATATCCAGCCAATCGTAGATTTTTCTTCTCTCCCACACAAACTATATTTTGTCCTCTCCATCCTCAATCCCCAACCCCATCCCCTTCTAGTCCTCCCCCAAAATCAGCTCCCTTCTAGTTCTAGACCCACCCAGCATCTGCTCCCTTCTAGACCCATACTCCCATGCCACCGCATCAGCCCATTTCCAGTCCTGTTCCAGCTCCCCATTAGCCCATTTCCAGTCCAAACTTCCCCTCCCATCAGCCCATTTCCAGTCCCAGCTTACCCTCCCTTCAGCTCATTTCCAGTCCTAGCACCCTTCCATGCTAGACCCCCTGCCCGCCCACCGAAGAGACCCATGGCTAACTAAGGGGCTTCAGAGGTGAGCCGGGGAATCCCACGTGAGGCCCCAGCTCCCTCTGTACAGCCACCAGCGTGAAGAGTATTTTCCCTCCTGCTGGCCGCTGTTACTGTAAAGTGCGCTGAATGCCAGGAAAGGTTAAAGGGCATTTCCCCATACTTGTGCGCTTCACAGTAACAGCTGCCAGTGTGAGGGAAAACACTCTTCATGCTGGAGGCTGTGAAGAGGGAGACAGGGCCTTGCACGGGTTTTCCCGGCTCCTCTGAAGCCATCCATTTGTGCGAGAATGAAGTTTGCGCGGGACCCCCTGAAGTGCGGGACCCTGTGCGAACAACATTCTCGCACAATAGATGAGCCGGCCCTGAGATGGGGTAGGGTTAAGGCCTGGAAGACTGTCCAGAAGTGGGTCTGGTCAAGGAGTGGTCTCAGAGCTTTGACTGCTCTCATTTTCTTTTAGACCTATAGGACCCGATTCTGTACCAGATGTAGATCCAGTCTGTGCATCAGGTCTGAAACGAACGAACAGAGGGGATCATGATTCTGATCCCGTGGGGCATGTCTAGCCTCGCGGGATCAGAATTGCGAACAGCAATGTACGTGCAGGCTGAGACTGTGATTCAGTCTGGCCTTCATGTACATTAGTAGCCTGACTAACTCAGTCAGGACTTTTAAATGGAGCCACAGCACTATGATGTCCTATTGCCATGGCACTGTGGCTCCATTTAAAAGCCATCGTAACCCACCCCTCCTTGCAAACTCGTGACACACGCCCTGATGTATCTTCCTTACTAAATTGTGTAGTCAGTGGCCGTAGGGGGGAGGCGGTATCACCAGACTTGCAAAGGGGGAAGGTACAGTACACACAGTTCCTTCAAAAGGTACTGGGGAAGTTTACAATAAGTAAACTCAGATGTTATGTATAAAGTTTACCAATGAAGTTACAGCAAAGTGTCTTAATATTTATTTTATGCAGGTTCTAACACTTTGTTGAACTTCTCGCTGAAATTATTTTTCTAGTTTCTTAAGTGGACATAAAAGAATAACCCATCTTACATTTCATCATTTATTGTATTAACAGATAAGTATTAATTAGTATCAATCACAACACATTACAACTCTTATAAAGATAACCCTAACTATTCTAAACAGTTCAGCAACTTTTCTGACTACTGCAGCATTTAAAGTGTATTTCTCTCTCAACTTCAGTTGTTATCTCATAAATTCAGAGGCTTTTTGTAGTTTTACTTTTCCTTAGAGTGAAAACGTATTATTTGATTAACAAATAAGAATAGTTCGCTCTCTTTTCTTTGCTTTCCTTTTTCCTTGTTAAAACTACAAAACTCAAGTCCAATGCTTCACTTAGCTTTAGTTTGATGTTCAGGTAAGGTGTCTTTATCCAGATGACTGTGAGGTTGAAGTGTTGGGGCCCAGATTTCGCGCAGGAACCGCCGCACCTCAGGATCCTTGGAATCCGGTGTACCTGACTCCCTAACTTAAAGAAAATAAAAGGAGGCAAAACCCTAACTATTCCTTACTGTTGACATATAACATTCTAATTTACTATTATTCCTCAAACTTTATTAATTTCTCTAACTAAAAAAAATAAAATTAAACAAAGTCCCTAGCTAGCAGTCACCTGTCTGAACTTTAGTCCCTTTGCTGAAGTGCTTAATAAACCCTCTCTTTCATAGAACACACCTAGCACCTAATTTACTCAGTCTTGAACTCAGAGTTACAGCTCTACATGTCCATTCCACAATGATTAGCTTCATTCCATTTCTCTAACAATGCTATTGCACACTAGGTAAAACAACATATACTTAAATATCTTTAACTAAGGAAGTCTGTTCTTCAGTGTTACTCTATCTTTTAACAGAGCTTCATTTCAAACAGACACTTCCACAAACAAAGCAGTTATTTATACATTCCATTCCTCTTTATCACAGCAGGCAATCACTTACTGTGCTGGTTTTCTTTAAGGCTTCAGACACTTCTTAAAACAGGCTACTGAACAGCACAGTTCTTTTAAAGAAAACTCTGACAATTCCACTCTGTCTCTTTCTTACAGAGGACTCCCAAGAAATCTTCAGTCAAAGCCCCTGGCTTCACTACCAGCAGAGTCTCAACCAACACTGTTCAAAACCTCTCCAAATCAGGATATTCACTTACTTAGCCTGATGTCCCTAAAACCCAGCTCCAGTTCCACTCTTCAGAACAATTTATCACCAAATGATACTTATACAATAGCACAAACAGCACATCTCTCAACACAGCCCAAACTGTTGTTTTTCTCTCTGTTCAAAAAACAAACCTCTCTCTCATCAAAACAAACCAAAACAAAACTTTCTTTCTGTTGTCTAGGAGACGATGACTCTGCTGACATCATCAATGTGTTTTCTAGATCCCTTAGCCAATCAGAGGTGTGTTTATGGAATATGCAGATGAAGCAGTAGAACCCATTTCAAATTCTGCAGGAAAAAATCAGTTTTATCCTCAACTGCATGTTTCATTAAAATGAATGGCACAATCTCAATTTGGTTGTTTCACACATCAAAAACCCCTCTAAACAACCCAAAATCTACAATCCTTTAAAACTTATCTAACTCAAACATTCTATCACCTCCAAATTCAAATCCACACACTCCTTAGGCGCTGCACACTCTAGTAAAAAAACTTAACCCCTTAAGGGAGGGTTACACCATGATGCTGGCCGCCAAGGAAAAGAGTTTATTTCCCGTATCTCGACCCCTGATCTGACCTCCTAAGGCCAGAGTCGGGCTGCTGGGAATAAACCCTGCCCCCCCTGCCCCATCTGCGCCTCAGGCCTTCCAAAAAATATGTCCAGGGAAGTTATTCCACCTTGGAGGACATTTAGGATTGCATAAATCTGCCAAATGTGACCTTGAACAAGTCACATTTTACTTCCCTTGCCTTGGAAGAAAAGGCCTGACATTTTTCCGGTTCCGGACGTACAGGGCCAACATTAGAATTGACCCTGTATGTCCAGGGCCAGCGACCGCCCACTGCCCACCCATTCTCTACCTCTGTCTAACTTCCCTGCACAATTGGCAGGGAAGTTATTCGGGGGCAGGAAAACCACAAATAGCGGGGATGGATGTCCTGTTGGGCCGTCCATCCCTGTTATTCGTGGCTCAGAATAACGCCCATACTGAACACAAAGAGGCCAGTTCCTGACTCACTGAGCAACCAATGCTTTTGATACTATACATAGCATGCTGAAATTGGAATTGAGAAACGCAGAGATTAAGAAATGCTTATCTGGCAGTATTTTATAAAAAGGCTCTTATAAAAGGCTCTGCTGAACATGGAGTCTTTTGTAAAATATGCTATGGATTTTCCACTGCATATAGCCAAATGAGCAATTTTACAAATCCATATGTGGGAAAAATGAGTGTAGCTAACAAGGTAGCTTCAATATGGCAATTTTGCAACTTTCATGTTAAGTGCTAGCTCTTTTATGTTGAAGTGCCAACAGTTAAGTACTGAGCCTGCAATTTTGACAAATTGTCACTTTGGAAGAACAAATGAACAATGGGGGGTTAAGGAGGGAAAAACCCTTAATCCCTTGTGCAAAAATATAATTTTAATGAGTACGTTGCAAAAATCATTTTGTGCCTCAGAGCAGGTGTAAATCCCTATGTGCAAATTTGAGACATATATATAGATTCCCTTCCCACCCGTGTCATACCCTAATTACATCCCCACTACATCTTATGACCTCCACATGTAAATATCATTATTTACACATGGAGATGCTTCTGAAATAACTCCTATTATAAACCTTTTGCTTTAGAAGCTGAAGCTGAAAGAAGAATCAAAGTGTGTGCCAAAAAGGAGCCTTCAAAAATGTCACAGTGATGGTACTGCTGAGCGGGCAGCTCTTGTCCAGAAAGGCATCACCCCCAGACCTTGATATTTTTCCTCTATAGGCTCCTGATGAAAGAAGTCACGTCAGAACTCATTCTTTGTCCTTCCCTCTTTTGCACCGCTACTGATACAATATAGTGTGCATGTTGCCTGCTGCCTCCAAAAGAAATGTGAAAATTTTCATTTTAAAACTCAACAAATCTGAAAATGGAACTTTTACCTTGACAAATTACTTTTGAGATAGCAAAAAAGAGATACAAGAGTACAGAATTGCTTACTTGGATATTGTAGATATTATTTATGTGTGTGTGTTTGTACCTATGTGTATGTGTGGCTTAGTTAAAACAATTATTGCGTATAAATCTACATATGTCAATCTAAAATCATCTCTATAATAGTTTCACTTTATCAAGTTTCTCTAATTAGTATTTGAATGCCAGTTTGATGAAAGTTTCTTTAGGAACAAATGTGTAACATAATTTTTTTTGTTTGTTTTTAAGTGCCGTGAAGTCAATGCTGACTCCTGGCGACCCAGCAGCCCCTTGGTTTTTCTTGGCAAGGTATGACCAGAAGTAGATTGTCAGGCCTTTTCTTCCAAGGCAAGGGAATTCTCTTAGGGGTATGTTTACTAAACTGCGTTAGTGCGATTCGCGTTAGGAGCCGCGGTAGAGACAGAAACCCCAAATAAGGACATGGGCGGTACATCATTTCCGAGAACACACCGAGAACACGCGTTACAAGGCGCCATAAATGAACGAGCGCTACAGGGCATGTTACCGCGTGTTAATCTTAAGAAGGCGCGCAGGCATTCAAACACAGCAACAGAGCTGTAGCACAATGGTTACAACACTGACTGATGGTGCAGGGGGTCATGGGTTCGATTCCCCAGTGGGCCTAATGTATAAGGCTGGCTGAGGCAGCACCCTTTACATTTAAGTAACGATTGTTGAGGCATGTAACGTGTATTTTAATTAGTGCTGCCAGCAAACACACCCTCACGGTGGCATAACCTAAGGTGCCGCATAAGGCACCCCATAACGCACTCCATAGGGCACATTATAAAGTGTACTGTCCGCCAAGGCACCCTATAATGTCCCCTATAGGACACCTTATAAGGATGTGAACAAAGTCCTGGCTGGCTGCAGGACTGCACGTCACAACACAAACTGTCTGCTGTGGTTACCAGGATAGGGGTAACCCACCCGTACCCATGATGCACTGCACATGCAAATCAGCAGTCGAGAGATGGGCACAAGATCAGGTATGCACCCCCACAGCACCTTGGGCTTGTAGGGGGAACAGACTGTGTATAGAACTGCCACAGACAGTCACATTGTGCGGGTACAGTGCCCACCCTGAGGTTGAGGTGGGGCGCCCAGCACCAGGTCCACAGCACCTTTCATGGCTGAAATACGCCATGCTGCAGGTCCCCATCACTGTGTGATAGGTAGTTCAGTTAGACACACCTAGGATACATCTGTGTCCTGCTGTATGTCTCGGTCATGTCTAGTCCCTATGGGTGATGCTGCACCCAGAATAGTGCATATCCTGTGTTGGTGCCATCGTTACCTGCTGTAGGTGAAGGGGGGGTGTTGTATGGACCCATGGGCAGATTATGTACCACCACACAACCCACCCTCTGGGGCTCAGGGTGGGAAACAGGATCACCCACCAATAGATCCACAGTCTACCTCCCTGCAATGGCAGCAGTAGAGCGGACCAGCAACCCCAGTCCTGCGGGCAAACAGACAGAGCGGTACACATCCATAACACAATAGCAGACAGACAGCAGGCCTGGAAATGCTCAGCTGCCCCCCACCATTATCTGACATTCTCCAGCAGCAAGCCTCCAGTCGCTGCACCCTGCAAGGTGTTCCAGCAAGACACATACTAGCTGCAGACAGTCCACCAGCTAGTCCATAGTGCATGGTCCTGGAGAAGATGCATGTACCCAGAACAGAGATGTCAGCATACACACCAAGCAGATAAGTCAGTGATTGGGTCCCAAAATGAAACCCATAAATCTCACATGAGAAAAATGCTATACAGCACTATGGGGGAACCTAGCCATGCCATGGTCACTGCTCAGTCAGGGTGAGAGTGACCTCCCAGCAGGACATGCTATGGCCACCCTGTCCATGCAGGTGGTGGTCGGGCACTACAATGTCCGAGCCATTGCCCTATGCCGTGTGCAGATGCATCCAGGCCAGGCCACCCTATCCAGGCTATTCCCACAGTACCTTGCTCCTCATTATGCACATTGGTAGGCCAATACTGGCAACAGTGCTAGCAGTGTGGGCTGTGGAGGGTGTTGGCAGCCACCACACACTGGATAGACAGACACACACTCCCCACACCTATGCCAGCATTGTGCAACTATAGAGGTGTTGGGCAGCCCAGGCCACCACACAAGTCCTGGGCACAGTGCAGGCATGGCTATGGTACGCAATACTGTAGGAGTCACTCCCCAGGTTGGTAAACACTGTCAGACACAAGACCTGTAGCACACTCCACAGACATCAGAAAGGTTGCTATGATGCAGCTCACTCAGAAAAGTGTACTTAACCTAGGAATTGCTATCTGCCAGTACTCATAGCAACCTTTTGATAGATGTGTACCGTATTCCCCGGTTTAGGGTGGCATTACTAAGGAATGCAAGTGCTAGTATTGGGAGATGCACGCAGAGCCCAATGTCCTGCCTCCCCAGGAGGCTTTGGATAATGGGGCCTGTGGGTGCGGGTGTGCCTGCCCCTGTTGGCTGCTGCTTTACGGCAGAGGTTCCCAACTCCAGACCTGTGGTGCAAAACACTGTTCAGGTTTTCATGCTGTCCCTCATGAATATGCAGGAGATACATCTGCATACCATGGGGGTGGCACACAGAAATGCATCACAGGCATCTTTATCAGAGGCAGCATGGAACTGGAATGGTGTTTGGCCCTCCAGGACTGTATTTGGGAGGCTCTGCTCTAGGTAATGTGCATGTTTATGGTGTCTGTGCTCTGTAGGGTAAAATGTAGGTGTCTTGGGCATGTTTACGTCATCTGCAATAAAGGTGCTGTCTGTATTAGCATGTTGTAATAGTGGCTAAAATATGTGGACTGGGTTGGCAGGAACCACAGCTCGGACTTGAACCTGTGACCCTCTGCTTCTGAATACAAAAGGTTTTGTGCACTGCACCACCTTGTTGTCACAAAGTCAGTACATACCTTGGTGATACCATGACTGTTCATCAGACAAGGCCCATCTGTTGCAGTACATGGCACCCACCTACACAGGGCTAGGCCACGGTCTGCTCTGGGCAGCTGCCACTGCCCCCTCCACCACCATTATCCCTCAGCCACCATGCTGACATGCCCTTCTGCTGGTGGTGCGCAGTCTCAGGCCATCCAGTGTGCAGGTAGGGGGCTGCCTATGGTGCGGGTTCTGGGGTAGGGGTGCCTGCATAGGTGTCCACGCTTCCCCCCAACACCGCCTGCCAATGTTCCGTGCCCTTGGGGGTAGCTGCTGGGTACTATCCCCTGTGACACTGTGGGAAACACACTCGTGCCCATGTTGGGCCTTCAGCAGTTGATGTCTGGCTGCTCTGCTGCTTTGGCATTCGTATGGGCCACCTAGGCTTCGCCCTACTCCGCACTGTGGCCCAGCTGCACCACAGCATGTGCCACCTGCGGTCCTCTGTATCCCCTTCTCCAGCATCTGTCCAGTTGCCATTCCGACATGCCCGCCCTGATGTTGCGGGACATGTGCACGCCATAGGAACCCTGTCCGATGGTGGGGAAAACCCTGAGCAGCGCTATTTCACTGTGGGCTCATTCACCTTGTATGGGGACGGATTATAGACCCTTCCACGATTTATATCTGTTCTATGGAGCTTACTCGGGGGGGGGGGAGGGGTTGATGTTTCTCATTGATACCACTATTGGCCAGATTGGTTATGGATTTTTTCCGGTTTGTTGGGGTCATTTTCAGTGTTTATGTGCCCTTTTGTTCTGTGCACATGTATCACACTTATCACTTTTTTTAGGGTTTCCCTGCCTGGGCTGTACATTGCTGACACTGAAATGGTTTCTCTCCCCTGTAATGTGCATTTAACGGCAGGTTTTCATTTGCGTTGGAATTGAGCTCTTCAGATCAGCGCGCTAGTGTGAAGGGAGCCTCTCACCGCCCACTCTCTGCCCATTGACCCCTTCTCTCCGCCCTCTCTCCACCTTCTGCGGTGTTTTACCGTGCCGTGGGAGTTTACGATCGTTAACTACGATTAACGCGCGTTATGTAACGTTAACGATCGTAAGCACGTCATAACGCGCATTATGATGTGCTTATGATCGTTAACATTACATAATGCGCGTTATGTACGATTACCACAGTTTAGTAAACATACCCCTTAGGCTTCTGCAGCTAGTATCATGATCTCTGCAGTTTTCTAGGTCATGCCGCAACTTGGTACATGGAACTGACATTTCAGCCATCATGCTATGGCTTTCTTCAGGGTGATGTGGTCATGTAGTGACTGTCCATTTTTATATACAGTGGTTCTTAAAACTGGATTGTGGGTTTGAAACAGGAAATTTGAATTTTGGTGGGAAAGTTGTTGAAGAAAAGGTGGAAAATTTGAATTTGATTTTGAAGGGAAAGTTCATTGGAAAAAAGGCTGGAGTTATGAAATTTATATTTTGGTGGGAATGTTCATTGGAGGACATGTGGGAAAAGTGCAAGTAGGAATCCTGGAGGGAGGGAGGGAATTTGGATTTTAGGAGGAAGATTGTTGTGACAATCTCAGATTCTGGAAGGTGGAAAGAATAATTTGTCTTTGCCACCAGACATTGTAGTATAAAAAGAGGGGTTGCCATGCTTTGTTGATGTTAAATCCTTTGTCTCCATTGACGTTTGTGGGTGTCTTGCGATCTCTATCTCTTTGATCCTCCTTTGCCACCAGCATTCTTCTTTTTCCAGGATTCTTGTGTCAATCTGTTTGTGACCATAGCACAGGATTTCTTCTAGCGTATCAGCTTTCTCTAAGGATCTGTAGCTATTTGGTTTGTTCTATTTTCAAAGAAGGAGATATCTTAGGGTTTTAAGGACTGGTGTAATATTGTCAGTGCTAAATTTTCATTAGTAAGCTTTCTGCTGTTTTGAGAACTGAGAATTAGTGGTGTCATGATATGATATGGTAAAGTTGCAGAAGCAGAGAACTAGTGCTTGCTACAGGGAGACCAATTAGGAGATATGGAGAGAAGAAACAGGCAGGGTCTCCCTAAATATAAGCCCAGGTCCACTTATGTATAAGAACATAAGAATATAACAACATAATATTTGCCCTACTGGATCAGAGCAAAAGTCCCTCAAGCCCAGTATCCCAATTTCTACTACTACTACTACTACTTATGATTTGTATAGTGCTACAAGGCCCACACAGTGCTGAAGTCTCAAATCGTATGCTTAAGTGGCCCTTCTCTAGTATGCCCCCATCATACACAATTAGGGTATTCTATGTGCATGTGGTCTGTCACATTTACGCATCCTAGGGCATTGATGCCATTCCCATCATAGGGGCACATGTCTTGTTTGCACACACAATAGGGATGAGGATGGTCTATCTGCACCCTTTCCCTTCCACCAGCATCAATCCCTCACAACCCATTCAGAAGAGACATGGTCTGTCCTCCATAGGGTAGGTGTATGCAGAGGCATTCCTGATTTATTAGAAGAACATCCAGTACTGGAGATGATGTTATGTTACAATGGGAGAGATGGTACAGTTGTGGCCGTAAATAAGCATAGGGTCTGCAGATGGAACATGGGGGAGGGGCCACACACCTGTGAGACCCCATGGTGGGTGTTTGTCATACTGCATTGACTATAGAATGCACTGTATGCAGGTGTCACCTGTCTCTGCTGAGGAGCTAGCAGGCAGCTCAGTCATCTAGTTGGGAGGGTGAACAAGGGTGTGAACACAGTGATGCCTTCACAGTATAGCTGTGACAGTACGCTATAGACCACATGAGACGGGGAGTAAGACAATCATGTACCTGTGAAAGCCAGTGGGTGGGAGGCCGGTCATACAGTCGGTATGTGAATCTGTTTGAGACCATAATATGGAAAATAGCAAACACATTCCTCATGTCATTTCATTGTGTTTTCAATCTGACAAATATATGGAATAGCCTATAATAAATATTTCCTCCCATTGTTGTCAAGGGCTGGTCTGATCTCAAGAATCTCAAGGAATTATTGAGCCCCGCAATTCTAAGACCAGTGAGTGATGTGGAGACGGTTCCAGTGGGACATAAGAATTGCGGTGAATGTGACATCTGTAAGATCACTATGGAGCTCACCACATTCCACTACAATAGAGAAGATTATCGGCTATGTAATTCAACTTCATGCACATCAACGTATGTGATGTATTGCATACAGTGCCCGTGTGGCCTCCTGTATGTGGAAAAAACTATAAGGGAATTCAAAACACGTATGTATGAACATAAAAGTAGAATTAAATGTCAACGACGTGAAGCCCCTCTAGTGGATCACTGCCTCAGCCACAATCACAAATTCGATGAGCTTCGCTGTTTTTGTATTGCTCAAACATTGACAGGCCAGAAGGGTAAATCAAAAGATCAAACTCTACTCTGGCATGAACAACGCAGGATCTACAGATTGAAATCTGTGATTCCAGGTGGCTTAAATGCCCGTATTGAATGGGAGGTATGTGGATGAACTCCGTACCCCTTTGGTTGGCGTCATGTGGAAGGAGGGATCTTCGAGGTCCATAAGATTCATTGCACATTTTATTTATTTATTTATTAGTTTTTCTATACCGCACTATTCGGAATCAGCGCGGTTTACAATGAACAGGTTTGTACAATGTGGAACAATCAGACATTGAACTTACATATAACAGGGAATTCCAACTTGGATAACAGGTGAACTTTATACACTATTTACATAAAGAGGGTTGCATCATAGATGGATTTGTAGTACCAGCCCTGCAAGTGGTGGTTCTATGTAATTGAAAGTTAGATTAGAGATTAGTTCGGCGGCTATGGGATGAGGGACTGTTGGGTCGTGTAATGCTGTCTAGGTAATGTTGTCAGAGTTACAGAAGTGCTGTTGAAATAGGTAGTGTTTGACGGCCTTTCTGAATTGGGTGAGGTTGTTTATGGTCAGGATTTCTGCTGGGAGAGAATTCCAGCTGGAGGGTGCAAACAAGGCAAAGGCCCTTCTACTTGTTGATTTGTTACATTTAGTGATAGCTTTTGGGAGCAGAATGGTATTGTAGGACTTGGTTCTTCTTAATCTGTTGTCTGGGGTGGGTTGTATCAGGTCTGACAAGGTGGTTGAGGTGATTCTATGAACTGCTTTAAATGTCATGGTTAAGATCTTGAACGTGATCCGGTGTTGTATGGGGAGCCAGTGCAGGCTCTTCAGGATAGGGGTAATGTGGTCTCTACGAGCTGCTCCGTATAGGGTTCTTGCTGCGGTGTTCATAGCTAGCTGTAAAGGATTCGTCGAGCTTTTTGGGAGGCCAAGTAGGATAGAATTGGCGTAATCGAAGTGGGGCATTATGATGGCCTGGAAGACTGTTCGGAAGTCATTTGGTTCTAGGGTGTCCTTCAAGAGGCGTAGCGTTCGTATTTTATGGTAGATTGTCCTGATGGTATTATCTATGTGGGCATGCATGTCAAGGCGCTGGTCCAAAGTTACTCCAAGATATCTGATCGTTGTCTTGGAGATGATGTCAGCGTTGCCCACCTTGATTGAAGGAGGGGGGGTGAATGAATGATCTCTTCCGATGAATAGGACGTCTGTTTTTTTTAGATTTATTCGGAGCATTTGAGTGCGTAACCAGTCAGAGACAGCGTTAAAGCAGGAGGAGAGCTGGTCAAGATTTGGATGGTCAGTATCTATTGGGGTGAACATTAGTACATCGTCAGCATATACTAGGCAGTTTATGTTAAATGACCGAATGAGGCTGCAGATGGGCTGCATGTAGACATTGAATAAGAGGGCTGAGAGGGATGACCCTTGTGGGACGCCTTTTTCTTGCTGGAAAGGTTCCGATAGAGAACCTTTCCAGCACATGCGCAGCGTTTTTGTAAGCCGGTATGCTCGGACATGGATTGAACAAATGTGGTGAGAGAAAAGAACAGTGTAACATTGTCCAAATTCCAGAGATTTGATTGAGAACAGCTAGATGGTTTCCTTAACTAGTGATTAAATTTTAGTTTTTGGAAAGTTGCTATACTTTGTGAGCATGATTATTGTTTAAATCACAGTGCTTTCTACATAATCCTCTGAAGAAACCAGAGATAGTATTTTCTACACAACCCCCTGAAGAAACCGGAGAGCGATGAAACGCAGATCTGGCGCAGAAAGTGGCATTGGGGAAGATGTTAAAAGCTAAGCACAAATTTTGAGTTCTCTATTAATTTACAATTTAAAAAATTCTCAGGCAACGTTACATTTGCAAAGGTCATTGATGCAATTTGGGCGATTTTCAGAATATATATTATAAATCTGAATAATTACTATGCCCGCTAGTCTGAGACCTACGTTGCTGGGAGTAACTCTAAAGTTTAATATGACTGATTTTGCAATATTTGATATAGCTAGACTTTCATGATATTATTATCAGAGTATTAATTCTTGTCATTGACAGAAAGTGGAAACATACGGCAGATCTCAACTGGCAAGAATGGTGGAATCGTTTATGCTTATGTTGTAAATATGAACAAATGCCACGTTATGGTACAATTCCCATGCCTTCTATCTTGCTTAAGTTTAAACCCCTACATAATTATATTTCAAAAGCACAATATGGCGTAAATTAAGGGGTAATTAGCTAACCAACCATGTCTCCACATGGAAGATGGCTGCTTTGGTTATGTCATAGCCCTTGTAAGCCTCTTTCTTTTCTTTTTATAGTCTCTTTCTATGATGTAGGGAGGGTTAATGTTGGGGTAGGCTGTTAAGGCCCTTTTTTTGCTCATATGTTTAAAGAGAAGTATCATTTTAATTGTAACATTTTAGTTATTTGTTGTAATTTGTCTGAAAATGTAAATAAAGAAGTAAAAAAAACAACAAAAAAACCTGTGTTAGCCGCTGCCTCGGAATATTCCACCCCCCAATCCTTTGTTAACATAATATTGGTATCTTTAGGAAGTGACTTTTCATTTTGAATTGCTTGATTCTCTGAGGAATATGGTTTTAGATTGTTTTAGCTTTTAGCTTTATGGTTTATTTATGTGGACGCACATTCTAATATGTGCGTCCAGGCCCCTGTGCACTGCATCGGAATCGGACCGCACAGGGGCAGACCTGATTCTGATTGTGCAGGGGCTAGACAAGCCCCATGGGATCAGAATCAGGTCTAAGGTCTGTACATGTATGCCGGGACCTGATTCCAATCGGCCTGTACATACAGAGCCATGCCCAGCTAACTCAGTCAGGCGCCTGAATAGAGCCTTGGTGCCATGTTGTCCAGTTGCCATGGCACCGTGGCTCCATTCAGGAGTCACGATCCTTGGCCTCCGACCAGAAGTTCTTTTCCCTGCAACTTGACCCCCGATCTGGCCTTCCATGGCCAGGGTCGGGCTGCGGGGAATCCCCTTTACCCCCTCACACTTTTGGTGCTGCCCAGGCCTGCCATCCCCCAACTTCAAGGGGGACAGCCAGGGTGGAATAAATCCCCCATCCAGTCTGCTGACTACGGACATACAGAGCTGACTTTAGAATTGGCCCTATATGTCCGGGGCCATGGACCACCCACTGCCTGCCCTCACTCCACCTTCGTGACGTCCCCTCCTGCCCCCATCTAAGCCTCCCCATACAAAGTCCTTGTTTGTACGGGGAGGCTTTCATCGGGGATGGTAAGGGGAGTAAATAGCGTGTCGGAATAGACCCCATAGTTTATTACATTTTGTTAATGTTTTCTTTTTAGTTATGTGTTTATTATTCTGTAGAAATTTGTAACTTTCCCTGAGCATTGTCAGAAGGACAAATCAGATGTCAAAGTAAATACATTCATGCATGAACACACATACACACATATACAAATACTTAAATTCTAAATTTAGATTTGAAATGTATTATTCACACATACCAGCAGAAAACTATTTTAAAATAAACCTACTAACATAGACTGTTGAACCAAACCTGAAGCTGGTATATGAAGAAAATTATTGCTATGCATATTTGGACTACAATAGTGACATCCATAAACTGAAAAAAAAAAATGGCGAGAGTGTGCTGCTCAGAATTCTGATATCAGATTCTGTCAAGTAGAATGGTACCTTTCTTTTTCCACAGGGAGCAATAACATCTGGCTGCATCAGCATGTGTTTTCATTGTTATTCATAGCATGCTCTTCCATAGATAGTTTGCCACTATTGCATGAAATGATTCATAATGTTGCAAACCCTTGCAGTAAGACTACTTAGATTAAATAAGTAAAGCACTTGCGTATCATGCAAAAATGATTTCGACTTCAGAAAGTGGTAAAAATTAGCAGGAAGTGGCAAAATTGTTTTGTGATCTATAGTACAGAAAAGCTGACTGCTATTCCTACCACTTCGTAGCATTTCTATGGTGCTAATAGGTGTTATCTTTGCTGTACAGATACAAAAGACACAGTATATTCTCCATGGAGTTTACAATAACTGAGAGCTGCACAATTTCTTTTTCTAATTATTACTTAATTATAGTAGTAAAACATGCTTTACATGAGAGAGCCAACTTCAGAAAAAGTCAGGGCTTTGGGATTTAGAAAGCAGTTTTAAAGAGGTAGATCTTTAAGTGGTTCTTCAAAATAGTCACCCCGGAAGTTCATTCCAGATGGACATTGCCACAAGAAGGGGATTGATACTCTGAGTGATTTATATTTGTATCCTCTAGTGTTGCTTGGATAAATCAGGTGAATTAAATATTTGGGGCTGCTAACAGCTTAATGTTTGGCTGAACAGTTCAACATCTGCCCAAAAGTTAAATGACACATTTTAGAAAGGCTGTTTAAATTCCACCTGGGACGGCCAAGTCTAAACGTCTGAAATTCTGTGGGAAGGGAAGCAGGGAAAATGGGCACATGCAAATACCTTCTAAAATGGACCTATTCCCTCCCTAAAAGATTAATGGGCCTGTTATTCATTTGTGACAGCTATGTACCTCTATGGCGCATAGCTGCTGCCGCCAAACCTTAACCCCAGATATTCAATGCCGGGGTCATATGTGGCCCTGGAATTGAATATCTGGGTCACTGCACAGTCAAAGAAGCTGCAGAAGCTAACCGAGCAGTGATGATATTGAACCGCTGCCCTTGTTAGCTCCTATGGGTAAAGATAGGTCAGTTTTTGCTATGCCTATCTTTACCCAGCATGTCGCTAACCAGGTTTTATTTTTGGTCTATTGTTCCAATGTAATGTTGATTCAGGACAGTTTTTTATCAGCTATTTATTTATTTATGATAGTTTTTTTAGGTTTAATTTTAATTCCCCATTTAAATTTAATTTCCTTTGGATCGTCCCATTAAATGAGAGACATCGGAAAAACACATTTTTTGTAGTTAAAACCCTGGCGTCCAGTTGCCGAGTTAACCACCTACACATTTTGGTACCAAATTGTTACTTTAAATGGCAGTCTGTCCTTGCCAGCATTCTTTTCTAAATGCCTAAGATAGAGTTTGCCTGTACCAGGTAAGATGTCTTTAATAATAAAACTTTGGGCTCATACGTTTTATTTTTTTTCCTTCCCAACTTGGCTTATTTCTATATTTAATAACTCCTACGGGGATGCCTATATTTATTTTGCAATTGGGGTAATGGTACTTACTGTCCTTTAACTTTTTAACAATTCACTTATTCTATACACAATGCTTGCCCACCACTGATAATCTTCCTTAACGGGACTGGGGTTTGATTATGCCACACCAGTCGGACAATAACCTCTCTGTATTAATATTTTAATATTTTATTGCAGCTTACGGTTGTGCTTTGTGAGTATTTCTGACAGTAGGTTTTCACTGTATGCAGGTATTTGGGCACACTACAAAGTAGGTTTTTTGTCCAACCCCTCCCCCCCCCAACACTTCTTGCCTGATCGTCCTGCTCATCCAGGTTCTACATATTACATTTTATACCTGCCATATTACTTTTGAACTTATCACTTTAGTGTTGTATTTATTCTTTGGATTAATCGCCTGTGAGGAATGGTTCCAAAAGCTTTACTGAAATCTAAATACACCACATCTAGGGCTCTCCCTCAGTCCAACTCCCTGGTCAAGCAGTCAAAGAAATCAGTCAGATTTGTCTGACAAGACCTACCTCTGGTGAATCAATGCTGCCTCGGATCCTGTAATCCGCTGAACTCCAGAAACCACACTATTTTCTCTTCAGTAGCATTTCCAATAATTTACTCACCACCGAAGTTAAACTAACTGGCCTGTAGTTTTCAACCACTTCCTTACTTCCACTTTTGTGTAAAGGGACCACATGTGCCTCTCTCTAGTCCTTTGGCACCACTCCCTACTCCAACGAGGCATTGAAAAGGTCAGTCAGTAAAGCTGCTAGAACATTCTCAAGTTCCCTCAGTATTCTAGGGTGTATCCCATAGATATTGCAGCATGGAGGTATATATGGCACAATGAGCAAGGATGAGAACCTTATAACAGATGTGAAAAGTCAGTGGAAGCCAGTGTAAATGAATCAGAATAGAGGTAATGTGGTCTCTACGCTGATTATGAGAAATGATCCAGGTAACTATATTTGAGCTCAAATATATCATAACATAGTAAGTGTCTCTACTTATCCTCTCATCTTTTCTCTTGTTGGGGCCCAAGTCTTGTTGGTTGTCTTCCGGTCAGTAAAGGAGACACCATGACAATGTCATGGATACATTCTGGAAGCAAGGATGTCACCTTATAAACCTGTTTTTTATTGTGTGCCAGAGAGCAACAGGGATTTACAGAGTACAGACCTGTTTTAAAGTGGCTGGGTCTCCAAAAAGCCTGGTTTAAAGGATTGAAGGGTAGAAAAACAGAGCTGTTGTATGTATGAGAGTAGAGTATGTGAAGTATGAGTGTTTTAAAAGTAGTCTACGTCACTTTGCCATTGAGAATGTATATGAGAGATGGCTGGGTGACAGCACTGTGACTTTATAATAATTGGGATCAAACCAATGTTTAATCTAGGGAACTGAGGAATTTTAAACCTGATTAAAAGTTCTGCCATGAGGGGGAGTCAGGTGGAATGAACCTGAGCAATACCATAGTCACAACAGTGGCAACGACTGGCCAAAGTCTGGTTTATAGAGGCTGTCAGAATCTGTATACAGAGGAAGCTAAGTACTATTCCTTTTCCCAGCTGAAGTAAACTCAGTTGTAATTAAGAGTGGAAAGGTCATGTTTTGTCTGAAACAGAGTGTGTGCTGAGTTTGAACAAAACAGCAAATCAGAGTTCTCAGTAATTAGGGAAATTGAAATTTATTTTATTTTTTCCCCTTAGGGACAGTTTAGCGGAAAGAACCTGCTGCTCAGGTTAAGAAGAAAACAAAAGCAAGCAAACAAGGGAAGAATATTTAAATAGAAAGATTAATCCTAAATTCCCTTGTAGGACAGGTAGGATTTAATTCCCTTTCATTTTTGTATAGTCAGGATAGTAGGCTCCACAAGGGAGTGACAGAAGTCTCTGCTGAAGGAAGGAGAGACAAGATTCAAGGTTGCTGAACTGAGGACAAGAAAACAGCATGTGTGCACCAAAGACTGTTGCCCAGGCCAGTGGTATTGACATATGAATTTGAGGGAAACAAAGACACACAAGAAGCATAGGGAGGGTGAGGATATAATTTGAATAAGACGGAGCAAAAACCTGTTCCTGAGGAAGGAGATAGTCTTGTTAATTTGGTGAACACTTGATGAGAAGGAATTGTACACAAAGTATCAAATCTTAGCAACATTAAGGGGTATGTTTACTAAACCGTCCTAATGTTACCAGCGCTAGTTGCAGCGATAATGTGAAGAATGCCATATAAGGAGTGGGCGTTCCAGTCCTAAGGTAACAAGAATCTGTATCGCGCGATAGTGGGCGCCGTGGCACGTTAACGCACATTAACCCTAAGTACATGCCAGCGCAGTGTTAGAAACTATAACGATGTAGCCCACTGGTTACTGCAATGACTGTGGAGGCAAAGGTCATGGGTTTGATCCTGCAGTGGTGTAATCCAAAAAGGCTGTCTGAGGCATTTCCTTTTAATTTAAATCAGTGCTGCCAGCAAAAACACCCTCACAGTGCCGTAACCTAAGGTACCTCATAAGGCGACCTATAAGGCGCCCCATAGGTCACATTATAAAGTGCCCTGTCTGCCAAGGCACCCTATAATGTGCCCTATGAGGTGCTGTATAGGGTGCTTTACAGGGTGCCTATGAGGCACCTTAGGCTACAGCACTGTGAGGGTGTTTCTGCTGGCAGCACTGATTTAAATTAAAAGAAAATGCCTCAGACAGCCTTTTTAGATTACACCACTGTAGGATTGAACTCATGACCTCTGTCATCCTAGTCAATGAAGTAACCAATAGGCTACATCTCTATAGCTACTACTACCATGCTGGCTGGCTACAGAAAGACTACAGGTCACCACACAAACTGTCTGCTGTGGTTACCAGGATAGGGTAAACCCACCCATGCCCATGATGCACTGCACATGCAGATCAGCAGTCTACAGCTGATCACATAATGGGGTATGCACCCCCCAGCACCTAGGTCTGGTAGGGGGAACTGACCGTGTGTGTTACTGGCATAGAGTAGGTACAGACTGTGACATTGTGCGGGTCCTGTGCTCACCCTGAGGGTAGGTGGGGCACCCAGCGCCAGGTCTGCAGCACCTGGGTTGGCTGAGATAGGCTATGCTGCAGGTCCCCATCAGTGCCAGTGTGTGATAGGTAGTCCTTACAGACACACTTAGGATACTCCTGTGTCCATCTGTGTTTCACAGTCACATCTAGCCCTTGTGGACTATGATGCACCCAGATTAGTACATATCCTCTGTGGGTGCCATGATCACATATTATAGGTGAAGGGGGGGGGGGTGTTTGGACCCAAAAGTAGATTATGTAGCACAACCCAACCCGCCCTCTGTGGCTCAGGGTGGGGGGACATGATCTTCCACCAACAAATCCACATTGTACATCTCTGCAATGGTGGCAGTAGAGAGGACCATCAAACCCAGTCCTGCTGGGGAACAGGCACCCTACAGGGCAGTCAATGCAGATCTGTACGCATCACATAAGGCAATGGCAGACAGGCAGAATGGTGGAGAATCTCAGCTGCCCCCACCACTATCTGACATTCACCAGCAGAGAACACATTCTGTCTCCACCCACTACATAGTGTTCCAGCCATACACATACTAACTGCAGACAGTCTGCTAGCTAGTACATAGTGCATGTTCCTGGAGGAACTGTGTGCCACCCAAAAATGGGATGTGAGCACACACACCAAGCAGGTACATCAGTGATTGGGCCCCAGAAAAGAGAACCCATCAGCAACAGTGGTAACCCATCAGCAACAGTGGCAATCAGGCAGGCAAGCCCTCTCAACATGTGTCCCTAACACTGTAAACCACCAAACAGTCTCCTTTTTCTTGCGACACTCTTCATGTAAAAGGTTTCCCCTGTTATCCAGGTTCTACTTCCTGTTAATTGTAAGACCAGACATATGTAATTTTGTCGGATGTTTCTGTTCCATGTAAACCGCGCTGATGTCAAATAGTGCGGTATATAAGAAATGTTAATTAATAAATAAATAAATAAAATAAATAACCCATAAGTATCACTTGAGAGAAATACTGCATAGCACTATGGGGGAACCTAGCCATGCCGTGGTCACTGCTCAGTCAGGGTGAGAGTGACCTCCCAGCATGACATGCTGTGACCACCCTATCAGGTGGTGGTTGGGCACTACAATGTCCCAGCCATTGCCCTATACCCTGTGCAAATACATCCTGCCCAGGCCACCCTGTCCGGGCCATACCCACAGTACCTTGCTCCTTATTATGCACATTGGCAGGCTAACACTGGAAACAGTGCAAGCAATGAGGGCTAAGTAAGGTGTGGGCAGCAACAACACACTGGATAGACATATACACACTCCCACACCTATGCCAGCATTGTGCAAATATGGATGTTTGTGGCAACCCTGGCCGCCTCACCAGTCCTGGGCACAGTGCGGGCATTGCTATGGTAAGCATACTGTTGGGGTCACTCCCTGGGATGGTAAACACTGTCAGAAGCAATAACTGAAATACACTCCACAGATATCAGAATGAATCTCTATCAACAAATCGTGTTTAACTTAGGATTTGTTATCTGACATTAATCATAGCAACCTTTTGATATATGTGGAACGTGTTCCCAAGTTTAGGACGGCATTGCTAAGGTATGCAGGTGCCAGTATTGGGAGATGCTGCTCGGCGCAGGGCCCAACAGCCTGACTCTCCATGAGGCTTTGGATAGTGGAGCCTGTGGGTGTGGGTATTTCTGCCCCTGTTGGCCTCTGCTCTAGGGCAGAGGTTCCCAACTCCGGTCCTGGTGGGCCAAACACTGTTCAGGTTTTCATGCTGGCCCTAATGAATATGCAAGAGATACATTTGCATACAGTGGGGGCGGTGCATACAAATGCAGCACAGGCATATTTATTAGGGACAGCATGAAACCTGAATGGTGTTTCGCCCTCCAGGACTGCAGTTGGAAAACTCTGCTCTAGGGATTGCACATGTTTATGGTGTCTGTGCTCCGTAGGATAAAATATAGGCGTTTCAGGCATGTTTATTTTATCTGCAATAAAGGTTTCCTCTTTATTACCACAGTATAGTACTGGGTAAAATATGGGGACAAGGTTGTAAGGAGCCACAGCTTGGACTTGAATCTGTGGCTTTCTGACCCTGAACACACTGGCTGTGTGTACTGCAACAAACTGTTGCCACAGGGGCAGATCATTCCCTGGGGATACCATGACTGTTCGTCAGGCAGACCTTGCAGTTGCAGTGCACGGCACCCACCTAAATGGGGCTTGGCTGTGGTCTGGTGTGGGCAGATGCCACTGCCCCCTCCGCCACCATCACCCCTCTGCCACCATGCTGACATACCCTTATGCCAGTGGTGCTGGTGGTGCGCAGTCCCAGGCCATCCAGTGTGCCTGTAGGCAGCTTCCTATGGTGTGGGTTCTCGAGTAGGGTTGCCTACATGGACATGCACACTTCCCCCCTGCACCGCCTGCTAATGTTATATGCCCTTGGGGGTACCTGCTGGGTAATCTCCCCTGTGACATTGTGGGACACACACTCGTGCCCATGTTGGACCCTCATCAGTCTTGCTGCTTTACAGTTTTGGCATTCCTATGTGCCACCTAGGCATCTGCCTAGTCCGCACTGTGCTCCAGCTGGACCACAGCATGTGCCGCCTGCAGCCCCCTGTATCCCATTTGCAGCATCAGTACAGTTGCCGTTTCCTACGTGCCCACTCTGCTGTTGCTGCACATATGCATGCCATAACAAACCTTCCCAATATAAATGACAACAACGCTGATCACCGCTATTTCAATGTGGGATCATTCACTTTGTAGGGGGACAGAACATAGACCCTTCCAAACATGATATCTTTCTTTTTACGCTTTGTCAGTAGTGTTGCTTTATGTTTATCATTAATATCACTATTGGCCAGCTTGGTTATTGGGATTTCAAATGTGGTTCTGGTCATTTTATATGTTTATTTGACTTTTTGGTTCCTGCACATGTATCACTACTATCACTTTTCTGGGTTTCCCTGCCTTTGCTGTACATTGCTGACTGAAATGGTTTCTCTGTCCTGCAAATGTGCCTAGTGCGAGGTTTTCACTGGCGCTAATTTTCAGAGCTTTATTTCACAGCGTTAGCATGCATGGATCCACTCCCCGCCCACTCTCCGACCACTGACCCCTTCTCTCCGTCCCTGGGGAGCCTTACTCCACCCTCTGGGGTGCCTTTCTCCTCCCTCTGCACACCTCGCCGCCGCCGGAGACATTATCGCGCGATATGTGACGTTATCGTGTGATGATTTTACATTATTGCACTATATCATTACGTATCGTGCGATAGCATCGCCGCTGCTATGTTAAGACGGTTTATTAAACATACCCTTAAGTGCTTAGTGCCACAAGGGAACTCATTGAAAGAAGAAATTGATTGGAGCTTATCTGAATGTTTGCTGATAAATTGAAGTTTTGTTGTTGAAGATCTGAAAAGCAAAGAAAAAAACAAATAATTATTATAAGTAAAGAATTTTATTAATAGCAATTCAAAGAGAGAAATTGTACCCATTTAATAACTAACTAAATAGGATTTTAATAAAGAAAATGTTCATTATTTAAGCTTAATTCTCTCTATTGCACATCATTCTTATAATAGTATTTAATATTTTACTTTGGGGAAACCTTACCCAAGCACCCCAGCTGAAGACTGACCTTATCCTTAGCCAATCATCCCAGCTGACCTTATCCTTAGCCACTCGTCCATGACTCCAAGCACCTGTGGGGAGAGCCCCAGCTCAGGAGGGCATCCATACTAGTAAATAAAGCATCAGTGGCATCAAAAGTCCCAAAAGAGGCACTCACACTTGCAAACACACAACAGCAACAGGAACAATGTGAAGAACACTCAACCCTTCAATGTTGTTAAACCAACTTTATTGAAACACCTCCACACTGGCAATGTTTTGACAAGACTGTCTTCCTCAGGGGGTAAAACCGCCAACAAATAAAAACACAAACATCATTAAAAGCAAATTCATGAAGCATAAATAAGCTAATAAGTAAGTACATATAAATAAAAACAATAAAACATAGTGATTAACACAACCATAAGAGCATAAGAACATAAGATATGCCATACTAGGTCAGACCAAGGTCCATCAAGCCCAGTATCCTGTTTCCAACAGTGGCCAATCCAGGTCACAAGTACCTAGCAGTTTCCCCAAAAGACACAGGTTCCACAATGCTTGTAATGGGTCAAGCATTGATATCCTGGGTCCCTTATTAATAATGGTTTATGGACCTTTCCTCCAGGAACTTGTCCAAAACATTTTTAAACCCAGCTACACTAACAGCCTTTACTACATCCTCCGGTAACAAATTCCAGAGTTTGATTACACGTTGAGTGAAAAAATATTTTCTTTTATTAGTCTTAAATAGTTTACCCTGTAGCTTCATTGCATGTCCCCTAGTCTTCCTATATTCTGATAAGGTAAACAATCGATCTACGTTTACCCGTTCCACTCCATTCATTAATTTATAGACTTCTATCATATCTCCCCTCAGCCGTCTCTTTTCCATGTTAAAGAGCCCTAACCTTTTTAGCCTTTCTTCATAGGAGTATCCTTCCATCCCCTTTACTATTTTGGTGGCTCTTCTCTGAACCTTTTCTAAAATCGCTATATCCTTTTTAAGATACGGCGACCAGAATTGCACACAATATTCAAGGTGCGGTCTCACCATGGAACGATATAGAGGCATTATAATATCTTTTGTTTTATTTTCCATTCCTTTCCTTATCATACCTAGCATTCTATTTGCTCTCTTGGCCGCCGCTGCACACTGGGCCGAGGGTTTTAACATGGTATCCGCAATGACACCTAAATCTTTTTCCTGGGTGGTGGTTCCTAATGTGGAACCTTGCATCGTGTAACCATAGTTTGGGTTGTTCTTCCCTAGGTGCATAACCTTGAACTTGTCCACATTAAATTTCATCTGCCATTTTGATGCCCAGTCTTCCAATTTATCAAGATCCTCTTGCAATTTTCCACAATCCTCTTGGGTTTTAACAACTTTAAATAGTTTTGTGTCATCTGCAAATTTGATAACCTCACTCGTTATTCCACTTTTCAAGTCATTTATGAATATGTCAAAAAGCAGCGGACCCAGCACAGATCCCTGGGGCACACCACTATTCATCTTTCTCCATTGGGAAAATTGGCCATTTAGCCCTACCCTCTGCTTTCTATCTTTTAACCAGTTCCTGATCCACAATAGTACACTGCCTCCTATCCCATGACTCTTTAGTTTTGCCAAACGTCTCTGATGAGGGACCTTGTCAAAGGCTTTCTGAAAGTCTAGATACACAATATCAACTGACTCACCTTTGTCCACCTGTTTATTCACTCCTTCAAAAAAACATAACAGATTAGTAAGACAAGATCTTCCTTGTCTAAAGCCATGTTGGCTGTCTCCCATTAGGTCATGACTATCTATATGCTGAGTAATTTTATTCTTTATAATGGTTTCTACCATTTTTCCCAGTACTGATGTCAGGCTCACCGGTCTGTAGTTTCACGGATCACCCCTGGAACCCTTTTTAAAAATTGGTGTTACATTGGCGATCCTTATTAAAAGAGGGCTGCTACACAGTACCCTGTCTTGTTGCTTCTGAGGTAAGCTATATTCTGATTTGATTTAAATTATAGTTCTTAGCTGCTGCTAGGCTCTAACTTCTTATGAAATTTAAACTACAAGCTCTCTGCTGGGTTCTAAATTTAACCAGAAAGCTCTCTTCTGTGTTTTAAATGTAAGCTAAAAGTACTTTGCTGATGCTAGGCCCTGAGTGACTATTAAATTTAGACTACAAGCTCTCTGCTGGGTTCCAAATGTAACCGGAAAGCTCTCTTCTGTGTTTTAAAACTAAAAGTGCTTTTCTGATGCTAGGTCCTGAGTGACTATTAAATGTAAACTACAAGCTCTCTGCTGGGTTCCAAATTTAACCAGAAAGCTCTCTTCTGTGTTTTAAATTTCAACTAAAAGTACTTTGCTGTTACTAGGCCCTGAGTGACTATTAAAGTTAAACTACAAGCTCTCTGCTGGGTATGACATGTAACCAGAAAATTCTCCTATGTGTTTTAAATTTAAACTTAAACTGCTGCTACAAGACCCTGACCGATTTAACAAAAAATAGTGGGTTCACCGATTAATTAGCTTTAATACAAAAAATTCCTTTTAGAAAATTACCAGAAGTATATACTCACAGTTGCAGATCTCTCTCCAGAAGTAACGGTCCCTTTTTCTAGTCCTTCAAGGCAGAGGATCACAGAGCTCTGGTTGAGCTATTTATGTCTGTGCTGCTGATGTAAGCTGTGACCAACTTCATGGGTAATTAACAGTCCTTGCTTGGATAGAAGGGGTCTTTCAAAATGGTCTTTTGATCTGCCACCTGGTGTTAACACCTATTGAAAATGTTTCACAGGTCTCTTGCCCCCTAGGTAGAAGGCCTCTTTGTAAAGCTCTCTAGAAGACTTTATTTGTTGCTCAAAGAGTACAGACCCTGTTTTGCCTTTTGCGCTAAGCTATATTCTGATTTGAGTTAAATTATAGCTCTTAGCAGCTGCTAGGCTCTAACCTCTTATGAAATATAAACTACAAGCTCTCTGCTGGGTTCTAAATTTAACCAGAAAGTTCTCTTCTGTGTTTTAAATGTAATCTAAAAGTACTTTGCTGATGCTAGGCCCTGAGTGACTATTAAATTTAGACTACAAGCTCTCTGCTGGGTTCCAAATGTAACCGGAAAGCTCTCTTCTGTGTTTTAAAACTAAAAGTACTTTTCTGATGCTAGGCCCTGAGTGACTATTAAATGTAAACTACAAGCTCTCTGCTGGGTTCCAAATTTAACCATAAAGCTCTCTTCTGTGTTTTAAATTTAAACTAAAAGTACTTTGCTGTTACTAGGCCCTGAGTGACTATTAAATTTAAACTACAAGCTCTCTGCTGGGTATGAAATATAACCAGAAAGTTCTCCTAAGTGTTTTAAATTTAAACTTAAACTGCTGCTACTAGGCCCTGACTGATTTAACAAAAAATAGTGGGTTCACAGATTAATTAGCTTTAATACAAAGAATTCCTTTTAGAAAATTACCAAAAGTATATACTCACAGTTGCAGATCTCTCTCCAGAAGTAACAGTCCCTTTTTCTAGTACTTCAAGACATAAGAACATCTCATATAGAAGACAGCAACATCTCATATAGAGGACAGCAACCTTGGGCTGGAAGGACTGGGGTTTCTAGTCACACAGGTGCTCCTTGTGGTCTTGGGCAAGCCACTTAACCCTCCATAGCCCATGTTCCCTGTAAAATAGTTATCTCCAAGTTATAATGCCCTGTTCAATGTAATTTCAGTTGGTTCAATGTAAACCGCACTGATGCAGAATAGCACGGTATATAAGAGAATATAAATAAATAAAAATAAATAAAGGTCTAATAAAACGGAAAAAGTAATGTTAAACAAGGTCTAACAGAACAAAGATAAAAGTAATGCTAATAAATAATGTTGCATATGAACACATACATATGATACTGTAATTGTGTAAGGGTTACAGGAAGGGTAGTAGAACCAAGAGTCAGTTAAAGATAGAAGATAACTGGTTCCACATTATATAAACATGTAAACCGAAGATACAGACAGATTTTAGTAAAGCTTTTGAAACCATTCCTCATGGGCGATTACACTGTTCTACAAATTTTCAAAAATTGTTTGCTTCAGAAATTAAATGTGCTATTTCTTAATGGATTTGATACACTGAATTCAAATATGATAGTGAAATTGGTCAATTAGCTCCTGTTTATATGATATGACACCAATCAGGCATCAAATCTCAGCTTTCCCACAGCTTGGGATTCCATCCCTGAAGTAAACTGGACGTTGGATGTTTTAAATGGTTGCCATGGCAATGCCCATTAGTTTTAATAGGAAACATATATTTTGAAATAAAATACACCCAATATTATAAAATTACTAAGTGCATCCTCAAAAGTGATCTCTGTACCCTCCTAGAACTCCCATTACCTCCTGTTATACTATATAGGGGTATGTATACTAAAGGGTGGTAAGGAAGCAAGTGCACCATTAATGCACGTTATCGGCACCCCTGAGTGGTTAACACCATGGTAAGCGCTGATAATGCTGCATTAATTAATTAGTCAATTTTATTTATTTATTTAAAGTTATTTTATATACCGTCTTTCTACAATTCAAGATGGCATACATGAAACTCAACAATAACAGTACGGACACATCTGTTTTACATAGAAATTCTGAACAAAAACTTAGGAGGAACTTATCCCCGAACAGTTAAAGTAACAGTTGGCTATAAGGCCGGAAGCGGCAACTATGTACATTAGATAGGGGGGGGGGGTGCAGGGTGCAGAGATGAGGGGAATTGAGTGTAAAGTAGGATGTTGACTAGATCTAGGTGGCACTAGGTTGGATAAGGGGTGGTACTAAAGTATTCTTGGAAAAGGAAGGTTTTTAGTTTTTTGCAAAATTCTGTATGATCAGGGCAAT
Source organism: Ichthyophis bannanicus (assembly GCA_033557465.1). Classification (NCBI taxonomy): domain Eukaryota; kingdom Metazoa; phylum Chordata; class Amphibia; order Gymnophiona; family Ichthyophiidae; genus Ichthyophis; species Ichthyophis bannanicus. The sequence goes on along the minus strand of CM066031.1, from coordinate 1,726,612,136 downwards.
TTCTCAGGTCAGGTGAGACAGTGTTCCAATCTTTTGGGGCGTAGAGGGAGAAGGAATGGTTGCAGGTCGTTTGTGTGCTTTTTAATTTTTGAGCTGGGATATGTAACAGGTTTGTAGAGTCAGACCTGCAAGGTCTAAGGCTGGTAGGCTTGGTTAGGAGTGAGCGAAGGCAAGGGGCAGACTCATGATAGATAACCTTATGGATTAGGGTAAGGGTTTTGAATTTTATTCTAGATAGGATGGGGAGCCAGTGGAGGTGTTGGAGTATGGGGGTAATGTGGGTTCTTCTGGGAGTCTTGGAGATTAGACATGCTATCGTATTCTAGGCTAATTGGAGGGGGTGGAGCATGTGTTTTGGGAGGCCATGGTATATGTGGTTACAGTACTCGAGAGTGGGGATAGTGAGGGCTTGACAAACAGTACAGAAGGAATCTAGGTTTAGTAGAGGGTAGAGGTTTCTCAAGGTTTGTATCTTAGAATATATGACACAAATTGTTTTTCATATGTGAGATTCTGATCCAGTGTTATTCCGAGGTATTTAACTTCGGTTTTCACAATGATCGTATAGTCATCTAGGACCAGGGAAAGCATGTGTGTGTGGGGGGGGGGGGGGGGGGAGGGGTAAATGATGTGTCATTGAATAGGTGGAGGGCTTCAGTTTTGTTTAGTTTGATAATAAGGTTGTGTTGATGGAACCAATGTCTGATTTCCTTGAAGCAGTTGCAGATATTAGTGAAGTCAGGCTTTGTGATGTTAAATGGGATGAGGAACATGTTATCATCCGCATAGAGTTGGTAATGGATTTTGTAGTATTGGAAGATTTTACATATCGGTTGGAGAAAGATGTTGAATAGACGTGCAGATAGGCTAGAACCCTGCAATTGTAGGAATGGCTGGGAGGTCTTTTCACAGATTCTTACTTTCTGTGTTCTGTGGTCTAAATATGAGCAGAACCAATTGAGGGTGGTGCCCCTCAAGCCAATATCATAGAGTCTGTTGAGGAGTTGGTTGTGAGGAAGAGAGTCGAAGGCTGGGGATATATCTAGGAAAATTAGGAGACATCCCTGGGTAGGTGTTTGGATGTATGGCACTACTGTATTTAATAGAGAAGTGAATAGGGTTTCCACATCATGGTTCCTTTTGAAGCCATGTTGGAAAGGGTTGAGGGGAGCATGATCATCAATAAAGTTCTGGAGTTGGGTTTGGACGATCTTTTCTGTTATCTTTGCCAGAAGGGGGATGTTTGATATTGGTCTGTATGATGTGGGGGTGGTAGGGTCAAGTTTGAATCCTTTTAGTATGGGTCTGATTGAGGTTTTCTTCAATGGGGTTGGCATAATCCCAGAGCTGAGGGAAGCTTGCACTATGTTGTATATGTATGGGGTGAGAGTTTCTTTGGTGGTTTTTACCCATGAGACTGGGCAGGGGTCTAGTGCTGAAGTAGAGGCATTGAGATTTGCTATGGTTGTTGCTATAATGTCTAGGGAAGGTAGGTCAAACTCTTCCCAGGTTAGTTTAGGAGTAGCATTGGTAGGAAGGTGATCTCTGTGTTACGGTGATATAGACTGGGTTGTGAGGAGTTTAGAGTAAAGGTGGTCAGCTATAGACTGTGGGGAAATTTTATCTACAGCTTTCTGCTTATCTGGATCATTTAGGAGTGATTTAGCTACTAAAAATAGTTCCCTGGATTTGTTTATGGAGCACATGATAATGTTATCATTATAATTTCTTTTATGTTTTAATGTTTTAGTGTGGTAGGCCTGTAGCTTATCAGAGTATGCATTGTAAATGGCTGGGTCTCTTGAACATCTCCAGCTGTGTTCCAACCGTCCAAGGTCTTTCTTCAACTTGTGTAGAGTTGTTGAGTATCAAGGAGCTCATTTGCAGTGGTTGTCAGTTGAATGTCTAGGTGGGGTTTAAGCTGCAGAGGCCATGATTTCATTCCACCCTATGATTTTGGAGGTGAGGTCTGAGTGGTTGCTATTGAGGTCTAAGCTGGGGGTAACCTGCTTGAGGAATAGGTTAGCGTTGAATTGGTTGAACTTGCGAGTTGTCTGATGGTTTGATGTAGGAGACTGGTTTTGGTTGTGTTTGTGAGGGATGGAAAAGAGGATTAGGGAATGATTGGACCATGGTAATGGGAGGATAGAATGAGGGGGTTAGTAGTTTAGTATGGTAGAAAGAGGCATGAATATTAGATCAAGCATATTACCTTTCGTGTGAGTTGGGTTTTTAGAACTTGGGAGAAATGTAGTGCATCCATGGCCTCCAGGAAAGAAGAGGCCTGTTTCTGGTTAGTTGAGGAGAGATTAAAGTCTCCTAGGAGTATGAGGGGGTGGGACGATGTTTGGTTGGTGCATGCTAATTCAAGTATTGTGGTACACGATATACTAGACACAGAGAGAGTGCATTATTGGAAGCTTTAAGGGAGTCCATCCCTAAGATGGAGATTGTTTCTGTGATGGAGAAGTTTAGATATTTTTTGGTGATTAATGATACTCCTCCACCTCTGCTGGTAGAATGATTGCACTGTGTATAGTATGGGTAAGGGGGCATAACTGGTTCATGAGAACAGAGTCTGTTTCTTGAAACTATGTTTCCGTGAGGCAAAGGATGTCTAGTTTGTAATCAGATATTAGATCATCAAGTAGGGGGATCTTATTCCTGGCTGAGTGAGTGTTAATTAAGGCACAATTGAGGGGGGGGGGGGTTAGTGGCTTTTAGGTGTAGGTAGGATGAATGTGGTGATGTGGATGTTTATTCTATTAGTCTGCGTTTGCGGGGAGTGTGTTGACTGTGGATTTAGAGTAATTGGTTAAATGCAAATAGGTGTTGGTAGGCGTGAGCAGGGGGGACATATGTATGTGTATTGCAACCCTTGCCTCTGACAGAGCCTCCCAGTCTCAGGATGCATGACTGTGCACAGCTGAGTGGCCAGATTAATCCAAATTGCCATAACAGCTGTATCCATGACAATAGTGTCTGCCCACTTGGTGCAGCTGCAGCCTCTAGGGAACTAGGCTCGGGGCGGGGGGGGGGGGGGGCGGAGCTGGTTTCTGTGAATGTCCAATCCATCCGCTCAGTTGGTGACACCTGCAGGATTCTGTGATTTACCCGCATGTATGTTGCTCTTTTCCCATACTGCATTGACAGAGTGAAAGTGGGGACTCCCTTTGATCTGAGCAGTGCAGGCACATATAGGGAGGTACATATCAGGCAATGGCACATGCAGGAACCACCATCTCAACACTGTCTAATAATCATTAGCTAAAGTATCCAGTAGTATCTTACCTATCAGCCCACATGAAATTCCAAATGTACCTGTGGACCTGATTGGGACAGTGTGACACAGACCTCTGAATGGTGCGTGCACACTTCCAGCTGCCGAAATGTGGCACAGGACATCATGTAGGTTTCTGCATTACCTGCCATTGTATGGGAAGCCAGTACCTGAAGATGATTGTTGGGGTGGTGGTGGGGGTGCAGGGAACAGTCCCATACATGTGTAGCATGTGCCCTTCGTAGGTGGCACTGCTAGCCACAGCCTATGTTCACATGGCCAGAACCTATGTGGGCCTACTCAGGGTCTGTATGTGTTAGAGCAGAAGGCCTGCATGACAGCTGCACTGGCTTCCCATGGGCACCAGGCATGATAGTCACAATGATGGTGTCAGCGTACAAAAAGGCAAGGTATTGTGGAGTATGTGTCGCCAGCAAATGTTACAACAGGCAACCCTATGTCCACCCCTCCATGATTCCACATGCTCTGTGGAATCTGTTATCACATGATAAATGGAATCTAGTGCCCTTACTGCCAGAACATCTACTTCCTGCCCCAGCCTTTACTGCACTAAAATACCCTTATTGCTGTTGTTACTGCTTGCTAACCGCTGCATCCTTAATGCCCTTTAATAAATATACTCCATAGACGTCTTAAAACACAGTTATGACTCCGCAACAGTTTGCCCCTCTAAAAATATTTTTTCAACTCTGACTATCCCTCTATGTCCTATCCCTCACAGATTACCCCTAATAAGGTCCACTTGGGCCCGTAGAAGCCATTTTTACAACTTTTTACTGCGCTACAGTATTTCTGCCAAAATGGGGTACTGGCCCTTTACATTTTTGGCATTGAATCCCCCAGGTTGACTGTCTTAGACTCTTTCCAGACAACTCCTCCCATCCAGGAATCTCTACAGGGTCAAAATAGCCCTCGACCCAACTTTGCAAAATATTGAAGATACTGTCTCTTTAAATTGAAAAATAACTACAGAGATGCATTGTTACAAAGCTCCTCTGACCTATCCTGACCTCAGATCCCCACTTTTTTCATTTATTTTTACCTTTAATTTTGGTGCTGCAGTCCCTTTAAACAACCAGAGCTCAGTCGAGCAAAGCTCCGGTTCTCTCAGTTTCTATCACGGCCGCATGCTGCCCCAGACCATGGCTCAATCCTGATATCGCGATCCAGCCTGGTGGCTCCCACTCAGGCCTGAACATTGACCCCAGCACCTCAGAGAACCGCAGCCATGTCCCTTCTTTAAAAAAAAAATGCTGGCTTCTACCGCAGCCCTCCCCATGCTGCGATCTTTAGCAGCTTTCCCTCTGAGGCACTGATGTGGCCCAGACTCTGTTGTCCATAGGTCATGCCCCACCTCCCTAGACTCCAGGTAACTATTTTTTTTAATAATTCCCACCCTATGTACCCTATCCTGGTAAAGTGACTTGAGATAAGACCCTCAACTAACCTTCAACCCACCACACTCTGCTTTCACATAATGTCAATTTTATTTATTTTAGCTTATTTTTTCTTTAAATTGTATGGTTATTTATTTTTAAATATTGATATTCATTTATGTAATTAGCTCCATCCTTCCTAACTCCAATCCCTATCGCTTCTCTTGCTTTCTTTTTTTTTTTTATCTACCACCTTGCCAACTTGGGACAGTTGATGTTGGTCTAAGAAGCTAAAGAGTGGGTTCCTACATCTTTTAGATAATGCTGAAGTAAGCATTATATTTTAGTTGTGTTCTGCCTTATCTACATGTCCCCCCTTCCAGCTCCTAGGAACAGCAATATAAAGCAAAATATTTGCCCACTCTGTCCTGAACTGCAGTACACTATAGAACACATATTACAATATACTGTATGTTTAATACTGCAATCAAAGGAAATGTCAAAGTCAAACTAGAAATTCAACTACGCCTTACAAAGAGAAGAGCTGATGAAAATCCAGTGGCAGGGGAATGATTTAACTGTTTAGAAAATCACAAGAGGCTAAATACTGTATTAGTCAACTACAAGTAAATAGCAGCTGTGTCTGTAACGATGTACCAGGGGATGATGACTAGCTAAAAGACATTATGCTTGACATTAAAGTTTGGTGTCCCCTGACAGCTGATAATGTTTGGTACACTGAATAAATGACAAGAAACAACATAAGTGCAGCAAATTATGTTATAGTTTATGTATTACTTTTAAATCAAATTTATTTCTTCGTATATCTAGTTAAGTAAAAGGTCAAAAACGGTAATACCTTTTTATTGGACTACCTTAATACATTTTTGGACTAGCTTTCAAAGGTTAAAACCTTCTCCAGGTCAGGAAAGTATCTGCAGAAGAAGGTTATAACCTTCAAAGGTAGTCCAAAAATGCATTAAGTCCAATATAAAGAGATCACTTTATTTTCCTTTTTTGTCTTTTTATTTAACTACCATTAAACTAGATTAACACGGCTATCATGCTACTTGATACTTACTAATTCATCTTGACCTCTACAATATTATTTTTGTAGGGTCATCATTCCCAAAAACAATAAGCAAAGCAAGAAGACAAGGAGAAACACATTTCTCCGTTTACAAAGGAACAGCTTTTTCTTCAGATTCAAGGAATTATACAATTTTAGGCAAACGGAGGCAGATCAAGATTACAATGCTAAACCTCAAAAGCAATTTGGAAATATTTTTAGAGAACAGATATTTCCAAATTTTCTAAGCCCCAAAGCTGGCATTTAGATAATTCGGATAGAAAATTATTTTTTGGTTTGTACAAGCATAATCGTTTTCATAATATGAACAATGTGCTCGAAAGCCCTGCTTAATTCAGAAGAATTACATTAACCAACTAGACACAGCTTTTCAAATCGGACCCCGTTTTGAAGTGGGAAACACATTAGCAGCTTCACTGCCCACAGCTCTCATTATCCTCCACAGGATGTTCAAAGTGACAGTCATGATATCAGCAACATCTGGAATTGGCTGGAGGAAATAAACTGATTAGTCAGCTCAAAAGGACATAAAGCCAAAAACAATTGTTCACACTTCAGTCACCAAATGGATTCATTGCAATCTCTTCAAAAACACTACCCTTAATTTCATAGAAATCAATGAGATAATAAAGAAACAGAGAAAAAAAAGAGCACAAGTTGATTATGTTTGTACAGAAGTGACAAAGTTTAAGCTTGTAATAAAAAGAATGACTAATTTCTCCTTCTGACTGAATATTTTAAGTTCACCAGACTCTCTAATGAGCATATCTGTACTTTAAGGATGAGCGTTCCCTTTACAAACAATAGTTCTTGGATCACTCATGAGGCATAGGGGTATGTTTACTAAACTGCGGTAATGCCATTCACGTTAGGATCTGCGGTAGAGGCAGAAATACCCAAATAAGGACATGGGCGGTACATCGTTACCGATAACACGCGTTACAAGGCGCCATAAAGTAACGAGCATTACATGATAGAGAGCCGTGGCACGTTACCACGCGTTAATCTTAAGAAGGCGCGCAGACATACAAACACAGAAACAGAGCTGTAGCACAATGTCTACTACACTGACTGATGGTACAGGGGTCATAGGTTTGATCCCCCAGTGTGCCTAATGAATAAGGCTGGCTGAGGCATTATGTTTAAATAGTGGGTTGTGAGGAATTTTAGTTTTACTTTAATTAGTGCTGCCAGCAAACACACCCTCACAGTGGCGTAACCTAAGGTGCCGCATAAGGCACCCTAGAAGGCACTCCATAGGGCACATTATAAAGTGCGCTGTCTGTCAAGGCACCCTATAATGTCCCCTATAGGACACCTTATGAGGCGCTTTATAGGGTACCTTATAAGGCAACTTATAAGGTGCTTTATAGGGCACCGTATAAGGCATCTTATAAGGCGCTTCATAGGATGCCGTATAAGGCGCTTCATAGGGCACCGTATAAGGTGCCCTATAAGGTGCCTTATGAGGCACCCTAAGGTGACAGTACTCTGAGGGTGTTTCTGCTGGCAGCACTAATGTACATTAAAAAAAGACAATGCCTCAGACAGCCCTATCAATGAACCCCACTGTGGGTTTTAAACCCATGACCTCTGGCTCCATGGGCAGTGAAGTAACCAGTGGGCTACAACTGCTAACAAACCCCTGGCTGGTTACAGGAGGACTGCACGCACCACACAAACATTCTGCTGTGGTTACCAGGTTATGGTCAACCCACCTGTACCCAGGATGCAGAGCACATGCAAATCATCAGTCTACAGATGATCACAAGATGGGGTATGCACCCCACAGCACCGCAGCCTGGTAGGGGGTGCCGATGGTGTGTGTTAGTGGCATAGAGTAGCTACAGACCGTCACAGTGTGCGGGTCCTGTGCTCACCCTGAGGGTGAGGTGGGGTGCCCAGCACCATTTTCACAGCACCTGGCTTTGCTGAGATAGGCTATGCTGCAGGTCCCCATCAGTGTCAATGTGTGATAGATAGTCCTTATAAACACGACTAGGCTATGCCTTTTCCCATCTGTATTTCACATCTAGCCCTTGTGGACTATGATGCACCCAGAAAAGTGCATACCCTGTGTGGGTGCCATGGTCACATGATTTAAGTGAAGGGGGGTGTTTGGACCCACAGGCGGATTACGTACCACCACCCAAACCACTCTCTGTGGCTCAGGGTGGAGGACATCATCTCCACATTCTACCCCCCTGCAATGGTGATAGTAGAGGGGACCATCAACCCCAGTACTGCTGGGGAATAGACACCCTGCAGGGCAGTCAATGCAGATCTGTACACATCCATAAATAAGGCAATGACAGACAGACAGTAGGCCTGGAAATGCTCAGCTGCCCCCCACCACCATCTGACATTCTCCAGCAGCAAGCACAGTGAGTCACCAGCCGCTGCATCCTGGAAGGTGTTCCAGTCACACACATACATACAAACTGCAGACAGTCTGCTAGCTAGACCATAGGACATGTTTCTGGAGAAGATGTGTGCACCCAAACCTGGGATGTGAGCACACCCACCAAGCAGATAAGTCAGTGATTGGAACCCAGAAAACAGAACCCATACATATCAGTTAAGAAAAACACTGTATAGCACTATGGGGGGAACCCAATCATGCCGTGGTCACTGCTCAGTCAGGGTGAGAGTGACCTCCCAGCAGGACATGCTGTGGCCACCCTGTCTGTGCAGGTGGTGGCCGGCCACTACAATGTCCGAGCCATTGTTCTATGCTATGTACAGATGAATCCATGCCAGGCCACCCTATCCTGGCTATTCCCACAGTACCTTGCTCCTCATTATGCACATTGGCAGGCCAATACTGGCAACAGTGCTAGCAGTGTAGGCTGTGGAGGGTGTTTGCAGCCACCACACACTGGATAGACAGACACACATTCCCTACACCTATGCCAGCATTGTGCAACTATAGAGGCTTTTGGCAGCCCTGGCCACCGCACCAGTCCTGGGCACAGTGCAGGCATGGCTATGGTATGCAGTCCTGTTGGGGTCACTCCCCAGGGTGGTGGACACTGTCAGATACCAGACCTGACACACACTCCACAGACACCAGAGAGGTTGGTATGATACAGCTCACTGAGCAGATTGTGCTAAACCTAGGAACTGCTATGTGCCAGTAATCATAGCAACCTTTTGATATCTGTGTACCGTATTCCCGGGTTTAGGGCGGCATTGCTAAGATATGCAAGTGCTAGTATTGGGAGATGCACGCAGGGCCCAACATACTACCTGTCCAGGAGGCTTTGGATAATGGGGCCTGTGGGTGCGGGTGTTTCTGCCCCTGTAGGCCGCTGCTCTAGGGCAGGGGTTCCCAACTCTGGTCCTGGTGGGCTATACACTGTTCGGGTTTTCATGCTGTCCCTGATGAATATGCAAGGAAGATATCTGCATTCCATGGGGGCGGCGCATAGAAATGCAGCACAGGCATCTTTATTAGCAACAGCATGGAACCTGAATGGTGTTTGGCCCTCCAGGACTGCATTTGGGAAACTCTACTCGAGGTATTGCACATGTTTACGGTGTCTGTGCTCTGTAGGGTGAAATGTAGGTGTCCCAGGCATGTTTATTCTATCTGCAATAAAGGTTCCATCTTTCTTACGACGGTTTATTACTGGGTAAAATATGGGGACATGGTTGGCAGGAACCACAGCTGGGACTTGAACCTGTGACCTTCTGCTCCCAAGCACACTGGCTGGGCATACTGCACCACACTGTTGACACAGGGACAGTTCATTCCCTGGAGATACCATGACTGTTTGTCAGACAGAGCCTGTCTGTTGCAGTGCACGGCACCCACCTAAACCGGGCTAGGCCATGATCTGCTGCGGCCAGATGCCACTGCCCCCTCTGCCACCAGCACCCCTCCGCCACCATGCTGCCATGCCCTTCTGCTGGTGATGCTGGTGGTGCGCAGTCTCAGGCCATCCAGTGTGTGGGTAGGCGGCTGCCTATGGTGCGGGTTCTGGGGTAGGGGTGCCTACATAGACGTCCACGCTTTCCCCCAGCACCGCCTGCCACTGTTCTGTGCCCTTGGGGGTAGCTGCTGGGTACTATCCCCTGTGACACTGTGGGAAACACAGTCATGCCCATGTTGGGCCTTCATCATTTGCTTTCTGGCTGCTCTGCTGTTTCAGCATTCGTATGGGCCACCTAGGCATCACCCTAGTCCGCACTGTGGCCCAGCTGCACCACAGCATGTGCCGCCTGCAGCCCTCTGTATCCCCTTTTCCAGCATCTGTCCAGTTGTCCATCCTGACATGCCCACCCTGCTGTTGCGGGACATGTGCAAGCCATAGGACACCTGTCCAATAACAAGGGAAAGCCCTGATCAGTGCTATTTCACTGTGGGATCATTCACCTTGTCGGGTGACAGAGCATAGACCCTTCCACGATTAATATCTTTTTTTGGGAGCTTTCTCAGTAGTGTTTTTTGCTGTTTCTGAATATTATCACTATTGGCCAGCTTGGTTAGGTTTTTTTCCAGTTTGTTGAGGTCATTTTCAATGTTTATGTGCCCTTTTGTTCTGTGCACATGTATCACACTTATCACTTTTTGTAGGTTTCCCTGGCTTTGCTGTACATTGCTGACACTTAAATGGTTTCTCTCGCCTGCAAATGTGCATCTAACAGCAGGTTTTCAAACGCGTTAGGATTCAGCTCTTTAGATCAGTGCGTTTCAGTGTGAATGGAGCCTCTCCCCGCCCACACTCCACCCATTGACCCCTTCTCTCCGCCCTCTCTCCACCTTCTGCGGTGTTTTACCGCGCCGCGGAAAGTCTACGATCGTTAAGTAACAATAATGCGCGTTATGAGACGTTAACGATCGTTAACGTCTCATAACATGCGTTAACGTTACTTAATGATCGTTAACGTTACATAACGCGCGTTATGTAACATTACCGCAGTTTAGTAAACATACCCCATACTGTTGAATTAGATCTGTCCATTTCTTTTTAAATTTTGCATTGCTGGGATAAGAGGGCCATACTTCTGCCACTGATCCTTCTGTGCTAACTGGAAGACAAGAGCAACCAAGCAAATTGTTTGCGTGCTTTCTCGCTCTATGTACCAGGTCTTTGAAATGCGTTATTGGAGCAGATAAAAGCCACCTCAGACCTTGTATCATTCTGTAAGGAATTAAAGACGCTGATCTTTAGAGAACACTTTGGAGCTGAAACACAGCTTTTGCAAACCTAGATTCATATTAGCTCATGATTATTTTATTCACTGTTATCCATGTTATTTGAGTTCATGAGTTTAATGTTATATGTAAATCTTAAAGTTACCATTGTTAGTTGTAAACCACTTCAATTCTAGATAAAGCAGTATATCAAAGTAAATAAATAAATAAAATGATGAGCCACAGCAGGTTTGTTGAGGCCTTCGAGGGAGAGATGCAATGGTTCCTTTCTAAAATGGGAAAAGACTTTGGAAGGAGAAGATTCTATTTTTGGATTGGAGTTTGGGATAGCGTGTAGGAGAGGTGTCCAGGTCTGATAAACGGAAGTCAATTTTTGGACTGGGGTTCAGGTATGGATGAGAAAGAAAGTGGTCTGTTTTGCAAGTTCATTTAGTAACTGCGTTGTCACATATATGCTGTGAGGGTAACCTTAAAACATGGCGCCTATGATTTTTTTAAAATATACCTATTTTGTGTCTGTTTTATAAAAGCAATATACATGTATATGTGCTTACAGTATATAAAGTAGGCTCCCAGAATAATCACCAGTAATTTCCAAATGTGTCCAGGTGCATCTTTCTGGCATCCTCAGAAAGATGCACCTGGACACCTTTGAGAAACATAGGGGTATGTTTACTAAACTGCGTTAGTGCAATTCGCGTTAGGAGCCGCGGTAGTGAAAGAAACCCCAAATAAGGACATGGGCGGTACATCGTTACCACTACCGCGCGTTAGAAAAATTAACGAGCGTTACCGGGCGCCGTGCCGCATTACTGCGCGTTAATCGTAAGAAGACGTACAGACACAAAGCACTGAAACAGAGCTGTAGCACAATGGTTACCGTACTGACCGCTGTTACAGGCAGCATGGGTTCGAGCCCCCAGTGTGCCTAACGCAAAAGGCTGTCTCAGGCATCATCCTGTACATTACAGAAGGAAAGAGGAGGCATGTTTTTCGTTACGCTGAGTATTGGTGTCAGAAAAACACCCTCGGAGTGTGCCTAGCCACGTACGTTGCTGCGTGCATTGGTATGTGCGTAGCCACGTGCGTAGCTGCGCGCGTACATTCGTGCATGGGTACGTGTTTGTTTACGTGTGTGGGTAGGTGTGTTTTTACCAGTGTGGGCATCTTATATTACAGACTTTGTAGGGTGTCCTGCACCTATGCATTATGCTAACAGATGTACGTGTAATGGCCTATGGTTTAGCAGAGCCTGTGAGCAGGTGCTGGTGTTTCACAGGGTTGGATTGGGCCAGTCACACCCATGATGCACTGCACATGCAAATCAGCTGTCCACAGATACACACCATGGGGAATGCACCCCCACAGCACCTCGGCCTGATAGGGGGTACCGACCGTGTGTTGTACTGGCACAGAGTAGCTACACACCGTCACATTGTGCGGGTACTGTGCTCACCCTGAGGGTGCAGTGAGGCGCCCAGCACTAGGTCCACAGCACCGTCCATGGCTGAAAGAGACCATGGCGCTGGTCCAAAGCAGTGTTAGATAGTTTCTGCAGGAACACCTTGGACAGCTCTGTCTGTTTCAGTCAGGTGTAGCCCCCCATGCACCACCACACCCCTCCCCCAGGGCTGAGGGTGGCAAACAGGGTCTCCTATCAAAGAGATCCACAGTCTACCTCCCTGCAACGGTGGCTAGTAGAGGGGAACATGAACCCTAGTCCTGCTGGGGAACAGACACCCCACAGGGCAGTCAATGCAGCTCTGTACACAGCCATAACACAATAGCAGACAGACATTAGGCCTGGATATGGTATACTGCACCCCACCACTATCTGATATTCCCCTGGGGCAAGCCACTGCACCCTGCAAGCCACTCCATCACAACACCTACCAGCTACAAACAGTCTGCTAGTGCCCAGTAGAGATGCCTGCACCCAGAACTGGGATGTCAGCATACACAACAAGCAGATACATCAGTGACTTGGCCCCAAAAGGAAACCCATATTTATCACATGAGAAAAATACTGGACAGCACTATGGGAGTGCCTAGCCATGCTGTGGTCACTGCACAGTCAGGGTGAGAGTGATCTCTCAGCAGGATATACTGAGGTCACCCTGTCTGTGTAGGTGGTGGCCGGGCACTACAATGTGCCTGTCACTGCCCTATGCCCTGTGCAGATGCACCCTGGCCAGGCCACCCTGTCTGGCCTATACCCATGGTACCTTGCTCCTCATTATGCACATTGGCAGCCCAATACTGGCAACAGTGCTGGCAGTGTGGGCTGTTGAAGGTGTTTGCAGCTACCACACACTGGATAGACCAGGGGTGGGCAAACCTGGTCCTGGAGGGCCACAGACCAGTCAGGTTTTCAGGATATCTCTAATGAATATGCATGAGATATATATGCATTAGAGATATCCTGCCAACCTGACTGGTTTATGGCCCTCCAGGGCTGGATCTGGAGACCCCTGTCTTACACCTCTGTCATTTACGATTGTGAGTGGACAAGGTGCAGATGTCCAAGACATCAAAAAGGTTAGATAGAATTTGTCACAGTCCTCCTTACTTCTCACCACCACCAAAAAATTGTCTATTAGACAACTTTTTGGTGGTGGTGAGAATCGAGGAGGAATGTGACACATTCTATATACCCTTTCGATGTCTAGGACATCTGTACCTTGCCCACTCACGATCTTAAATGACAGAAGTGTAAGGCAGGGGTCTCCAAATCCAGCCCTGGAGGGCCAGAAACCAGTCAGGTTGGCAGGATATCTCTAATGCATATATATCTCATGCATGTTCATTAGGGATATCCCGAAAACCTGACTGGTCTGCGGCCCTCCAGGACCGGAGGTGCCCACCCCTGGGATAGACAGACAGCCACCCCCACACCTATGCCAGCATTGTGCTACTATAGAGGTGGTCAGCAGCCATACCCACCACACCAGTCCTGGGCATAGTACAGGCATGGATATGGTACACAAGACTGTTGGGGGGTCACTCCCCAGGGTGGTGAACACTGTCAGAGACCAGACCTGCAGCACACACCGCAGACATCAGAATGATTGTTATGGTGGAGCTCAATGAGCAAAATGTGCTTAACGTAGGAATTGATATCTGCCAGTTATCACGGGCAACGTTTGATAGCTGTGTACCATATACCCAGGTGTAGGGTGGCATTGCTAAGGTATGCAACTGCTAGTATTGGCAGATACAGGCAGGGCCCAATGTCTTGCCTCTCCAGCTGGCATTGGCCAATGGGGCCTGTGGGTGTGGGTGTGGCCCTGTTGGCTGCTGCTTTATGGCAGAGTTCCCCAACTCCAGTCCTGGTGTTCCAAACACTGTTCGGGTTTTCATGCTGTCCCTCATCAATATGCATGAGCTACATCTGCATATCATGGGGGTGGTGCATAGCTATGCAGCACAGGCATCTTTATTAGAGGCAGCATGACACCGGAATGGTGTGGGGCCCTCCAGGACTGCATTTGCGGGACTCTGCTTTAGGTAATGTGCCTGTTTCTGGTGTCTGTGTTTGGTGTGGTAAAATATAGGCCTTGCGTATGTTCTCTGCACTAAAGGAGTGTCTTTACTATCACTGTTTAGTGGTGGGTAAAACTATGGGGACTGGGTTGGCAGGAGCCCCAGCTGGGATTTGAACCTGTGACCCTCTGGTCTTACAGGCACTGGCTGTGTCTGTTGCACCACACTGTGGCCACAGAAACAGTGCAGTCCCTGGAGTTAGTTAAACCGGCCTGACGAGTCAGAAACCCTGCTCTGCAACAGGTTTACTGTGGCCTCATTTACCTTGTATGCAGACAAAGGTGCACATAAACCTCAGAAAAGACCTCACAAAAGGGGCACACACCCATAACCAAGCTGGGCAACAATGATATCATTGGGAAACATTACACCACACGCCCAGGCAAGCTCCATTACAATGTAATGCTCTTTGAAAGGGTCTGCGGAGCGTAGACCCTTCCACACATCATTTCCTTTTATTTTGGTGCTTTCCAGGGAGTGTTGTTCCTTGTTGCCCATTGCTATCACTGTTGCCCAGCTGAATTCTGCTTTTTAAAATGTTTCTTGTGGTCATTTTTAACGTTTTATGTGAAATTTTGTTCTGTGCACATGTATCACACTGCTCACGTTTTGTGGGTTTTCCCGGTTTTTCTGTACATTGCTGACGGAAATGGTTTCTCTTCCCTTTAAATGCCTTTAATGACAGGTTTTCATTCGCGTTGGAATTGAGCTCTGAAATACAGCGCGTTAGTATGAGGGGAGCCTCTCCCCGCCCACTCTCCGCCCATTGACCCCTTCTCTCCGCCCACTCTCCACCTTCTGCGCTGTTTTAACGCGCCACGGAGGTTTACGATCGTTAACTACGGTTAACGCGCGTAGTATGACGTTAACGGTCGTTAGCGCGTCGGTACGCGCGTTATACGGCACTTACGGTCGTTAACGTCGTATAATGCGCGTTAGTCACGTTTAACGCACTTTAGTAAACATCCCCCATAGAGAAACATAGAAACATGATGACAGAAAAAGACCACATGGCCTATCTAGTCTGTCCTTCCATAACAACAACTACAACAGTCCACTTTTTACCTTTAGAGATCCTCTGTGTTGGTCCCATGCTTTTTTGAATTCAGTTACTGTCCTCATCTCTACCACCTCCACTGGGAGACTATTCCATGGATCCACACCTCTTTCTGTAAAGAAATATTTCCGCATATCACTCCTGAATCTATCTCCCTTCACCCTCATCCCATGTCCCCTCGTAGCAGAACTTGCTTTCAATTGAAAGAGGCTCTCTCCCTGAACATTTATGCCACAGAGGTATTTAAACATCTCAATCATATCACCTCTATCCCGCCTTTCCTCTAAGGCAGTGTTTCCCAACCCCTCTAAGGTGTACGTATTAAGATCCTTAAGTCTGTCCTCATATGCTTTATAATGAAGCCCATTAATCATTTTAGTAGCAACCCTCTGCACCGACTCCATCCTGTTCACATCCTTTTGAAGGTGTGGTCTCCAGAATTGCACACCATACTCCAAATGAGGTCGCACCAAAGACTTATACAGAGGCATTATCACCTCCTTTTTTCTGCTAGCCATTCCTCTCCATATGCACCCAAGCAACCTTCTAGCTTTTGCCGTTGCCTTTTCTACCTGTTTAGCTACTTTAAGTTTATCAGACACAACCACGCCTATGTCCCGCTCTTCTTTAGTGGACAAAAGTACTTCACCTCCTATACTGTATTGCTCCCTTGGATTGCTGCAGCCCAAATGCATGACCTTACATTTTTTAACATTAAATCCCAGCTGCCAAATTCTAGACCATTCTTCAAGCTTAGCTAGATCCCTCCTCATGTTATCTACCCTTCCTGGGTGTCTACTCTATTGCAGATTTTGGTATCATCCGCAAAGAGGCAAACCTTACCCGACAGCCCTTCCGCTATATCACTAACAAAGATGTTAAAAAGAATCGGACCAAGGATAGATCCCTGGGGCACACCACTGGTAACATCCTTCTCCTCAGAGTGAGCTCCATTTACTTGTACTCTTTGTCGCCTCCCACCCAACCAATTTCTAACCCAAGCAGTAACTTTAGGGTCCATCCCTAGGGTGCTCAGTTTGTTTAGAAGTCGCCTGTGAGGAACAGTGTCAAAGGCTTTACTGAAATCTAAATACACCACATCTAGAGCTCTCCCTCGGTCTAACTCCCTGGTCACCCAGTCAAAGAAATCAATCAGATTTGTCTGACAAGACCTGCCTCTGGTGAATCCATGCTGCCTCGGATCCTGTAATCCGCCGGACTCCAGAAACCTCACTATTTTCTCTTTCAGCAGCGTTTCCAATAATTTACTCACCACTGATGTTAAACTAACCGGCCTGTAGTTTTCAACCACATCCTTACTTCCGCTTTTGTGTAAAGGCACCACATGAGCCTCTCTCCAGTCCTTTGGCACCACTCCCAACTCCAACGAGGCATTGAAAAGGTCAGTCAGTGGAGTTGCTAGAACGTCCCCAAGTTCCCTCAGTATTCTAGGGTGTATCCCATCCGGTCCCATCACTTTGTCTACTTTAAGTTGTGCTAGATTCTCACGAACACAGTCTTCTGAAAATTGTTCAAGATGTCCCTCGCTTCTGTTCTTATTTGTGGGTGTTTTCTGAGGTCCTGCTCCTGGTTCTTCATCTGTGAACACAGAACAAAAATATTTGTTAAGCAATTCCGCTTTATCCTTATCAGCTTCTACATATTCCCCCCCTGCACCCTTGAGTCTGACAATACCACTCTTGCCCTTCCTCTTCTCACTAAGATATCTGAAAATTGTCTTATCTCCCCCCATTTTATTGCATTGGCTATTTCCTCCTCCTTTTGAATCTTTGCCTTCTTGACTACTTTGCTAGCTTCTCTAAATTTTTCCAAATACAGATGCCTGTCTTCCTCTCTCTGTGATCTCTTGTATTTCATGAAGGCCTCCCTCTTTTTCTTCACTTTTTCAGCTCCTTCCTTCGAAAACCATAGCGGTCACCTGTTCCTTTTGCCTTTATTTACCATTTTAACAAAAAGGTTGGTTGCCTTTAAAATACCCCCTTTCAGTTTTTCCCACTGTTTTTCTACATCTCCCAGCTGTTCCCATCCCACTAACGACTCCCTGAGGTATTGGCCCATCTTCGCAAAGTAAGTCTTCCTAAAGTCTAAGATCTTCACCTTGGAATGGATTCTAACAGCCCTAGTCCTAATATTGAACCACACCATCTGGTGATCACTGGATGCAAAATGATCTCCCACTACAATATCAGAAACACTTTCACCATTGGTAAGCACCAAGTCCAGTATGGCCCCTTCACGTGTGGGGTCTGTTACCAATTGCCTGTATAGTTCTCCCTGTAGAGAATCCAGGATCTCCTTACTTCTAGATGATACTGCAGCAGGAATGTGCAAATCAACATCTGGCATATTGAAATCTCCTAGCAGTAGCACTTCCCCTTTCCTAGCAATGCTGCGTATGTCTTCAATTAACTCTCTGTCCACCTCTTCCTCTTGTGAGGGAGGTCTGTATATCACACCAATGCAAATAGATTTCTCTTTCCCTCTTTCTAGTTTAACCCACAATGCCTCCTCTCTCCCTTTTAAGCTCTGTAATTCCAAAGCTTTAATAGTAGTTTTTACATATAGTGCCACTCCTCCTCCCCTTCTTCCTACTCTGTCCTTTCTGAATAAAGTATAGCCAGGTATAGTTACATCCCAGTCATGGTTTTCTGTGAACCATGTTTCTGTAACTGCCACTAAATCCAAGTCAGCCACTCCCACTAAAGCTTCAACTTCAGGGATCTTATTTCCCATGCTATGGGCATTAATACACACTGCTTTCCATATGTTACCCCTGTTACCCATTTCCATAAAGGTATTTAATGTATCACCTACCTGAGATAACGTAAACATGCCCAAAACGCCTACATTTTACCCTACAGAGCACAGACACAATAAACATGCGCATTACCTAGAGCAGAGACTTCCAAAAGCAGTCCTGGAGGGCCAAACACCATTCAGGTCCCATGCTGTCCCCAATAACTATGGCTGTGCTGCATTTCTATGTACCGCCCCCATGGTATACAGATGTATCTCATGCATATTCATTAGGGACAGCATGAAAACCCAGAGTTGGGAATCTCTGCCCAAGGGCAGCGGTAACAGGGGCAAACTCACCCGCACCCACAGGCTCCATCATCCAAAGCCACCTGGAGAAGCAGGATTTTGGGCCTTGTGTGCATCTCCCAATACTAGCACTTGCATACCTTAGCAATGCCACCCTAAACCTGGGAATATGGTACACATCTATCAAAAGGTTGCTATGATTACTGGCAGATAGCAATTCCTAAGTTAAGCACAATTTGCTGATTGAGCTGCATCATAGCAACCTTTCTGATGTCTGTGGAGTGTGCTACAGGTCTTGTGTCTGACAGTGTTTACCACCCTGGGGAGTGACTCCTACAGTATTGCGTACCATAGCCATGCCTGCACTGTGCCCAGGACTGGTGCGGTGGCCAGGGCTGCCAAACACCTCTATAGTTGCACAATGCTGGCATAGGTGTGGGGAGTGTGTGTCTGTCTATCCAGTGTGTGGTGGCTGCCAACACCCTCCTCAGCCCACACTGCTAGCACTGTTGCCAGTTTTGGCCTGCCAATGTGCATAATGAGGAGCAAGGTACTGTGGGTATAGCCCGGACAGGGCGGCCTGGGCAGTATGCATCTGCACAGGGCATAGGGCACTGGCTGGGACATTGTAGTGCCCGGCCACCACCTGCACAGACAGGGTGGCCACAGCATGTCCTGCTGGGAGGTCACTCTCACCCTGACTGAGCAGTGACCATGCCATGGCTAGGTTCCTCCATAGTGCTACATAGCTTTTCTTTTAAGTGATATGTATGTGTTTTTCTTTTGGGGGCCCAATCACTGACTTATCTGCTTGGTGGTTGTGCTCACATCTTCTCCCGGAGCATGCACTGTGGACTAGCTAGCAGACTGTCTGCAGTTAATATGTGTATGGCTGGAACACCTTGCAGGGTGCAGTGGCTGAAGACTGTCAGACAGTGGTGTGGGGCAGTTGAGCATTTCCAGGCCTACTGTCTGTTTACTATTGCCTTATGGAATGCTACAGATCTGCACTGACTGCCCTGTAGCGCATCTGTTTCCCAGCAGGACTGGGGTTGCTGGTCTCCTCTAGGGCTGTAGAATGTGGGTCTGTTGGGGGGGAGATCCTGTCCGCCACCCTGCTCCCCAGAGAGCAAGTTCGGGGGCACTATATAATCCGCCTCTGGGTCCAAACACCACCCCTCCCCCTCTTGAATCATGTGGCCATGGCACCCACAGAGATTATGCACTCTTCTGGTGCATCATAGTCCACAAGGGCTAGATGTGACTGGGATATACATATGGGCACAGGTGTGTCTGAAAGAACTACCTATCACACACTGGTACTAATGGGGACCTGCAGCATAGCCTATATCAGAGAGCGCAGGTGCTGTGGACCTGGTGCTGGGTGCCCCACCTCAACCTCAGGGTGAGCACAGTACCCACACAATGTGACGGTCTGTAGCTACTCTGTGCCAGTAACACGCACGGTCAGTACCCCCTACCAGGCCTAGGTGCTGTGGGGGTGCATACCCCATCTTGTGATCATCTGTAGAGTGCTGCTTTGCATGTGCAGTGCATCATGGGTATGAGTGGCTTAACTCTATCCTGGCAACAACAGTAGTTTGTGTGGTGACCTGCAGTCCTTCTGTGGCCAGCCAGAGGTTTGTTTGTAGCTGTAGCCTACTGATTAATTCACTGTCTGTGAAGCCAGAGGATTTAGGTTTGATCCCACAGTGGGGTTATTTATAAGAGCTGTCTGGGGCAGTTTCTTTTTTTAATCTAAATTAGTACTGCCAGCAAAAACACCCTCACAGTGCTATAACCTTAAGGTGCCGTATAAGGCGCCTTATGGGGCACCTGAGGATTACAGTGCTGTGAGGGTGTTTTTGCTGGCAGTACTAATTTAAATTAAAAAAATGAAACTGCCCCAGACAGCTCCAATAAATAACCCCACTGTGGGATCAGACCCACAACCTTTGGCTCTACAGGCAGTGAAGTAACCAGTGGGATACAGCTCTGAACAAACCCCTGGCTGGTTACAGAAGGACTGCAGGTCACCACACAAACTGTCTGCTGTAGTTACCAGGATAGGGTTGATCCACTCGTACTCATGATGCACTGCACATAAAGATTACATCACTGTGAGGGTGTTTTTGCTGGCAGCACTGCTTTAAAGTAAAAAGGAAAATGCCTCTAGCAGCACTGCTTTAAAGTAAAAAGGAAAATGCCTCTAGCAGCACTGCTTTATAGTAAAGGGTAATGCCACAGACAGCCTTACTCATTAACCCCACTGGGAGATTGAACTCATGACCCCTGGTTCAGCTGTCAATGCATTAACCATTGTGCTACCCCTCTCTTGCTGAGCTTGTTGGTCAGCACGCCTACTTCAGGCTAAGGTGCATTGACGTGCCACAGCTCCCTTTATCGCACGGTAACCAGAAATGCTACGTTAAGACCGACACGCCCATTCCTTATATGGCATCCTGCACACTAACGCCGGCTGCACATTAAGGGGTATGTTTACTGAAACCCCGTTAGGTGCGCACCGCGTTAGTGTGCGGGATGCCATAAAAGGAGTGGGCATTTCAGTCTGAAAAAAGCAAACCGGGATTAATCATGCGCTAATGTGCGCTGTGCATTCTGAGGCATATTAATTTTATTTTAATTACTGCTGATAGCAAACGCACTCTCAAAGCACTGTAACATAAGGTGCTGCATAAGACACCCCATAAGGTACCCCAGAGGGCACATATTAAAGTGCACTGTCTGCCACGGCACCCTACAATGTTGCTGAAAGGGTGACCTATAGGGCGCCATATAGGGTGCCCTATGAGGCACAGCAATGTCATAGCACTGTTTTTGATGGCAGCACTGTGCATTTAAACGCATGAAAATCTTAAGTAGGTGCGCTGAAATGCAAAGAGGAACAGTAGTGTAGCACAATGGTTAAGGCACTGACTGATGATACAGGGGTCATGAGTTCAATCCCCAGTGTGCCCAATATGTAAAGCTGACTGAGGTATCAGCTTTGACATGTAAATATTGTTTCCTGAGGCATTTTATTTGTATTTTAATTATTGCTGCCAGCAAACACACCCTCACGTGCCGTAACCTAAGGTGCCGCATAAGGCACCCTATAAGGCACTCCATAGGGCACATTATAAAGTGCACTGTCCGCCACGGCACCCTATAATGTCCCCTATAGGGCACCCTATAAGGCGCTCCATAGGACACCTTATAAGGCACCTTATACGGACTGGCACCCTATCAGTCGCTCCATAGCATACTGTATAGTGCACCTTATATGGACGGTAACCATAAGGTGCCCTATAAAGCACCCTCTGAGGCACCTTAGGGGTACAGTATGCTGAGGGTGTTATTGCTGGCAGCACTAATGTACTTTAAAAATAGATAATGCTTTGAACAGCCCTATCAAATAACCCCACTGTGGGTTGGAACCCATGACCTCTGGCTCCATTGGTAGTGAAGTAACCAGTGAGCTACAGCTCTATAGATGCTTGCAACCCCCTGGCTGGCTGCAGAAGGACTGCGAGTCACCACACAAACAGTCTGCTGTGGTCACCAGGATAGAGTTAACCCACCCATACCCATGATGCACTGCACATGCAAATCAGCAGTCTACAGATGAACACAAGATGGGGTATGCACCCCCACAGCACCTCGGCCTGGTAGGGGGAACTGACCGTGTGTGGTACTGGCACAGAGTAGCTACACACCGTCACATTGTGCAGGTACTGCACTCACCCTGAGGGTAGGTGGGGTACCCAGCACCAGGTCCACAGCAAAGATAGACCATGCTGCAGGTCCAATGTGTGAGATAGGTAGTTTCTGCAGACACATCTTGGATATATCTGTATGTCTCAATCAGGTGTAGCCCCTATGGACCCCTAGGAGGATTATGTACCACCACCCTCCTCCTCCTCCAGGGCTGAGGGTGGTAAACAGGGTCTCCCACCAATAGATCCACATTCTATCTCCCTGCAATGGTGGCAGTAGAGGGGACCATCAACCCCAGTCCTGATGGGGAACAGACACCATACAGGGCAGTCAATGCAGCTCTGTACACATCCATAACGCAACAGCAGACAGACATTAGGCCTGGATATGCTAAGCTGCACCCCACCACTATCTGATATTCTCCTGCAGCAAGCCTTCAGCTGCTGCACCCTACAAGGCGCTCCATCAGGACACATACCAGCTGCAGACAGTCTGCTAGCTAGTCCATAGTGCATGTTCCTGGTGGAAATGCATGCACCCAGAACTGGGATGTCAGTATACACACCAAGCAAAAAAGTCAGTGACTGGGCCCCAACAGGAAACCCATAAATATCACATGAGAAAAATACCATATAGCACTATGGGGGTGCCTAGCCATGCTGTGGTCACTGCACAGTCAGGGTGAGAGTGATCTCCCAGTAGGACATGCTGTGGCCACCCTGTCTGTGCAGGTGGTGGCCGGGCACTACAATGTCCCAGCCAGTGCCCTATGCCCTGTGCTGATGCATCCTGGCCAGGCCACCCTGTCCAGGCTATACCCATGGTACCTTGCTCCTCATTATGCACATTGGCAGGCCAATACTGGCAACAGTGCTGGCAATGTGGGCTGTGGAGGGTATATGCAGCCACCACACACTGGATAGACAGACACACACTCCCACACGTATGCCAGCATTGTGCTACTCTAGAGGAGTTTAGCAGCCCTTGCCACCACACCAGTCCTGGGCACAGTGCAGGCATGGATATGGTATGCAATACTGTTGGGGGTCACTCCCCAGGGTGGTAAACACTGTCAGAGACCAGACCTGAAGCACACTCCACAGACAGCAGAAAGGTTGCTATGATGGAGCTCAATCAGCAAACTGTGCTTAACGTAGGAATTGGTATCTGCCAGTAATCATAGCAAACGTTTGCTAGCTGTGTACCATATTCCCAGGTGTAGGGTGGCATTGCTAAGGTATGCAAGGGCTAGTACTGGGAGATGCACGCAGGGCCCAATGTCCTGCCTCTCCAGGAGGCATTGGCTAATGGAGCCTGTGGGTGTGTCTGCCCATGTTGGCTGCTGCTTTACGGCAGAGGTTCCCAACTCCAGTCCTGGTGTGCCAAACACTGTTCGGGTTTTCATGCTGTCCCTCATGAATATGCATGAGATATATCTGCATCCCATGGGGGTGGTGCATAGATATGCAGCACAGGCATCTTTATTAGAGGCAGCATGGAACCTGAATGGTGTTTGCCCTATCAGGGCAGTGGGAGTGCTCCTGCCCAATCCGGGCAGTGGGAGCTGGAGAGCCCGCCCAGCAATCTCAAATAAGTAGCGGCGTCCCTACCGAGAGGGACCCGCTTTGCTGCCTGCAAGCCCGGCTTCTCCCTGCCTGAACTCCTGCCCTATCGGGGCATTGGGAGTGCTCCTGCCCAATCCGGGCAGTGGGAGCTGGAGAGCCCGCCCAGCAATCTCAAATAAGTAGCGGCGTCCCTACCGGGCGCGCCCGCGCCTGAGGGCCTCGCCAGAGGGCCCTTTGGCGTGGCCCTTAGGCGGTGGCCACTGGCGTGGAAAGAAAGGAGTGCCCTCCCCACCAACACGTTAACTACAATTAGTACAACACGCCGAGAAAGCTGCGCCGCTTCCACCAAACCCGGGAACGTACCCCCCACCTCGCTGAACAAGCGTGATAAAGGCAGCCACGGCTTGAGCTCCCCAGGACGGGTTTGAGCTCGCCAACTACGATCCTCACACACCTCGAGCTCCCCAAGCTGGGTAGAGCATACTAACGCTGAACAGCAACACCAACGAAACCGACCAGGTGAGTTTCACAAACTCATTTAAGAAGGACAGTGAACTGTAGGAAATCAGCGCACACCTCATCTGACATCCGAAACCGCAAGCAAACTTCACACAGAACACCACAGCATACCACCATGATCACAACATGGTATCTATGGAAACTCAAAACGCACATTTTCCAATCACATTTCAACCTGAACTAAACCCACAGATGGAGCAGCCCCTGACCACTGTGTCCAAGAAGATTATCCTGTATATATGTATTTATGTATATCTGTAAATGAACTCCCCCATAGCTAAGAAGTGTTAACTCTGTATGATGTGCTTTTCTGACAATCTGTATGTAAGCAAAATTTGTACCTGCCTTGATTCGACAGTCCAAGAAGATTATCCTGTATATATGTATTTATGTATATATGTAAATGAACTCCCCCATAGCTAAGAAGTGTTAACTCTGTATGATGTGCTTTTCTGACAATCTGTATGTAAACAAAATTTGTACCTGCCTTGATTCGGCAGTTTCACAATAGTAATCCTACCCGCTTCTGATCGCTGGAAGGAGCGGGCTACAAATGCTTGCTAAATAAATAAAAATAAAATCTACCATTCAGCCTCCTCCTCACACATATCCTATCCCCAGACCCTCACCTCCACTACCTACACCATAACCCCCAATGGCACCCACCCTACAACTGGCATTACATAGGTCCACAATGCATTCACCCCGCCACATACAGCACATCAACATCAAGAAGAAAAGACGCACACAAATCACACCCCCTCGCACAATTTTCAACGGAGTCACACAACACAACAGAGCAAACTACCATAGAGCTCATAAACGCGAGGTCCATATGCAACAAGATACACACACTAGCAGACCACATAGAAGACCACCAACCAGACATTCTCTGCATTACAGAAACCTGGCTCAATCCCACCGACACTGTTCTACTCAATCAATTGGTACCAGACATCTACACAGCTTACAATTGCCCACGCACCCACAAACGCGGAGGAGGGGTTCTTATAATTGCAAAGAAAAACCTGAAGTTCAAAATGCACAGCTCCACCGACACACCACAAAGCAACATGCTCAGCATCATGAACAAACACATGGCACTCTGCCTAACCTACAGAGCACCCCGAGCCCCACCTGATGAACTGGCAGCAACACTCGAAACAGCATGCACTCTCACAGCAACTAACAAACCCACCCTCCTGCTAGGTGACTTCAACCTCAAGTCCACCAACACCAAAGATGCAGATGCCTTCCTCCAAGCAATGACATCACTTCAATACACCCAAATCATCAACGCCCCTACACACAGACACGGCTCTACACCAGACCTCATATTCGCAACCAACTCCCTAACTTCAAGAGGTCTAATCTCAACACCTTCCATCACCCCAGTCCCCTGGTCAGATCACCACATAATCAAGATCATTCTGCAACTTCAAAAAGACAATCACAACGAACAAACCAACAATTCCCACACACAAAGGCGATTCAAGAAATTCGACAGAGACACCTTCCTACTGGACACGTTAAATCAACTGTCAACAGAAACAGACAACCTGGAGACTCAAATAAACAACTGGAACAACACACTATCCAACGCCGCCACAGCTACAGCTACCAGACCAAAGAAACACTGCTACAACAAGAGACATCACAAGCCCTGGTACTCCTCAACCATACGACAAGAAAAAAGAGAACTCAGAAAGATGGAACGGAGATGGAGAAAATCCAAGACACCAGAAAACCAGCAGATATACCTAACAAACCAAAGACTATACACTGAACACATCAACCAATCCAAGAAAGAATACCACACAAACATGATAAACACCTCCATAAACAAACCCAGGGAGCTCTTCGAAATAGTGAAAATCCTCACAAAGGAGCAGAAAACAGAGGAGGAAATACAAATAGACCCGCAAAAATTTGCTGATCACATCAAAGACAAATTTCACTCCACAGAACCAACTACAACCAGCTCTTCAACCCAGCCTGATTCACACCCCAAGACATGGGACGCCTTCTGCCCTCCCTCAACAGAACAGCTCTCCCACATCATCACAGCAATCAGAACAAGCACCGCTCCCACGGACCCTTGCCCAGTATCATGGATAAAGGCCACCAAATCAAGCCTCATCCACATCATACACGACATTGTGCTCAACTCACTCACCCAGGGTCTCCTGCCAGCTCAACTAAAACTAGCTACAGTACGCCCAATACCGAAGAAAACTACCCTCGACAAAAGCAACCCTGCAGCTTACAGACCAATATCCAGCATACCCTTTCTGGCAAAAATCATAGAAAAAGCAGTGCAACAACAACTACAGGAACATATTGACAACCATGCTCCTCTAGACGACAACCAGCACGGCTTCCGCCCCCAACATGGAGTCGAAACACTGCTGATCTACCTCATAGACAACATCCTCAGAGTCATAGACAACAACACTAAAGGTATCATAATGATCTTCATCGACATCTCCTCCGCCTTCGACACGGTTGACCACCTAACCCTCCTGGAAAGACTAAAGAAAATTGGACTCCATGGTACCACGTTAAAATGGTTCCAATCCTACCTCACCGACAGGCAGCTACAAGTCAAGATAGGCCACAACACCTCTCAACCCATAAAAGTCCGCCAAGGAGTACCTCAAGGATCCGCCCTCTCGGCACTCCTGTTCAACATATACATCCAGCCAATATGCGACATCCTGAAAGCGAATAACATTCAATACACCATCTATGCAGACGATATTATGATATACACACCTATCTCAACCGACAACCCAGACTACAATAGAATAACTGAATGCCTAACACAAATGACAAACTGGTGTACGAACAACAACCTCTCAATCAACTACAGCAAGACTGAGGCTCTAATAATCACTCGCAACCCTGACTTCATCCACCCACCGGACATCAGAATAGCAGACACAACCATTCCAATGAAATCCGAAGTAAAATACCTTGGAGTAACCCTGGACAACGAACTAAATCTCAAGTCTCACGTTAACAAAACGGTCAAGAATGCATACCATAGAATGAGAATCATCAGACGGCTTAAACCCCTCCTCGACGCAGAACACTTCCGCACGGTATGCCAAGCACTCATCACCCCATTAATGGACTTCTGCAACCCCATCTACCTTGGCCTACCAAAACAAACTCTCAAACCGCTTCAACTAGCCCAAAACACCGCAGCACGCATAATTTCTGGCTCAACAAGACATGAACACATTACCCCGGTTCTCAAAGATCTACACTGGCTCCCAATCAGCTCACGCATCAAATACAAAACAATAATAAACATATTCAAAATCAAGCACCACATTTCAGCCAACAGCCTGCACACCCTCATTCATCCAGACACCAGCACCCGCCCGAGAAGAAAAGGAACCTCCAACAGAGTCAACACCCCGAGAGACTTCAAAAAAACACGAAAGGACACCACAGAGAGAGCCCTCTCCCTGCCAGCCCCAACTATTTGGAACGCCCTCCCAGACGAACTGAGATCGACAACGGACCTCAAAGACTTCCGCAAACAGCTGAAGACAACTCTGTTCATAGAACATTATGGACACGTCACTTAATCAACAAGGTCTAATCAACAAAGACCCCCCCCACCCTGACGAGAGATTGTATATCGGCACAGGATTTATCTTAAGCCCCAACTGGACAGTACCTTGTATTATAGAACATGCTGTATCATAGCGCACACTGTACATAGCCCCCCCTAATCTAGAACACCTCCCACACACGCACATCATAACACTGCATTCACTGCATGAACTTCCCCCACGCACTTATTACCCCCATCACTGCATGAACCTCCCCTCCACATCTTGTGATTGTATTGTTGTGACACCGCCTTGATTTTTACGATAAGACGGTATAGAAATACTGTTAAATAAATAAATAAAAATTTGGGAGACTCTGCTCTAGGTAATGCGCCTGTTTATGGTGTCTTTGCTCTGTAGGGTAAAATGTAGGTGTTTTGGGCATGTTTACATCATCTGCAATAAAGGTTATGTTTGTATTAGCACGTTGTAGTAGTGGGTAAAATATGGGGACTAGGTTGGCAGGCACCATAGCTGGGACTTGAACCTGTGACCTTCTGCCTCCAAACAGACTGGTTGTGTGCACTGCACCACCGTGTTACTATAGAGACAGTGCATTCCCTGGTGATACCATGACTGTTTGTCCGGCAGGGCCTGTCTGTTGCAGTGCATGGCACCCACCTACACAGGGCTAGGCCATGGTCTGCTCTGGGCAGCTGCCACTGCCCCCTCCACCAACAGTACCCCTCCGTCACCATGCTGACATGGCCTTATATTGGAGACAGCATAAAACCTGAATGATTTGTGGGCCTCCAGGACTGAATTTGGGGGACTCTGCTCTAGGTAATGCGCATGTTTCTGGTGTCTGTGCTCGGTGGGGTAATATATAGGCGTTTGAACCATGCGTATGTTCTCTGCAATAAAGGTTTGTCCTTACTATCACGGTTTGGTAGCGGGTAAAATATGGGGACTGGATTGGCAGTAGCCCCAGCTGGGATTTGAACTTGTGACCTTTTGCTCTTGAACACACTGGCTGTGCTCACCGCACCACACTGTGCTCACAGAGACAGTGCAGTCCCTGGAGATACCATGGTTGTTTGTCAGCTGCCACTGCCCCCCCTCCACCACCAGTACCCCTCTGCCATCATGCTGACATGCCTTTCTGCTGGTGGTGCTGGTGGTGTGCAGTCCCATGCCATACAGTGTGCAGGTAGGCAGCTGCCTATGGTGCGTGTTCTGGGGTAGGGGTGCCTGCATAGGCATCCACGCTTCCCCCCAACACCGCCTGCCAATGTTCTGTGCCCTTGGGGGTACCTGCTGGGTACTATCCCCTGTGACACTGTGATAAACACTCTCATGCCCATGTTGGGCCCTCATCAGTTGCTGTCTGGCTGTTGTTCAGTTTCAGCATTCCTATGTGCCACCTAGGCATCTGCCTGGTCCGCACTGTGCCCCTGCTGCACCACAGCATGTGCCGCCTGTAGCCCTCTGTGGCCCCTTTTCAGGCATCTGACTAGTTGCCCATTCCGACATGCCCGCCCTGCTGTTGCGGGACATGTGCATGCCATAGGACACCTGTCCGATGCAGAGGGAAACCCTGATCAGTGCTATTTCTGTGGGATCATTCACCTTGTATGGGGACGGAGCGTAGACCTTTCCATAATTCATATCTTTTTTTGGGTGCTTTCTCAGGAGTGTTTTTTGTTTGTTTCCCATTAAAACCACTGTTTCCCAGCTTGGTTATGTTTTTTCTATATTTTGTTGGGGTCATTTTCAGTGTTTATTTGCCCTTTTGTTCTGTGCACATGTATCACACTTATCACTTTTTGTAGGTTTCCCTGGGTTTGCTGTACATTGCTGACAGAAATGGTTTCTCTTCCCTTTAAATCGGCTCTAAGCGAGGTTTTCACTCGCGGTATTTTTTGCCGCGTATTTCAGCCTCGCTAATGTGCGGGGAGCCTCTCCCCTCCCACTCTCCACCCATTGACCCCTTCTCTCCGCCCCTGGGAAGCCTTCCTCCGCCCTCCGGGAGCCTTTCCCCGCCTTCATCGCACATTAGCACGCCACGCACATGAGCGCCACGCACATGAGCGTGCATATATGTGCCCCGTACGCGACATTAGCATGTGCTAAGGTACCTTAGCGCACGCTAACATCGCACAGCGCACATTAGCGCACAGTAGCGCACATTAGCGCAGTTTAGTAAACATACCCCTAAGACTGCTTAGTAAACATACCCCTAAAAGTTCTCTGCTGATACTAGACTCTGACAGAGTTAACAAACACACTGGATTCTAAAATACACAATTTTAACCTAAAGAATTCCCTTTCCCCCAAGATTTAGAGAATTTCCCAGAAGTAAATACTTACAAGTGCAGATTTCTTTCCAGCATTAGCAGTCTCTTTTGGTAGTCCAAGGGACAAAGAAGTTTGCCTGCTGCCTACACTTCTTCTTTTGCTGTAAAGTGCTGCTCCTCAGTAACTGGAGAAGCAGATCCTGCTGCCTGATCACAGTCTCAGGTATCCTGAGACTTTGGCCCCACAGGGAGAAATGTTTGTTTAGGACTCTGGCTGCCATGGAGGAGTGCTTTACAAGGAACGAGGCAGCAGAGGCAGCGTGGCAAACTTCTTTTAAAAGTGTGATGTTTGCCATACTCTGCCACTGCTATGAAAGAATCACTGCGCTGATACAGGCGGTTGGTGGCTCAGCTCTTTGGAGAGGCTAAAATGCAGCAGGCTGAGGAGAGATGGGATGAGATGGGGCATAACTAGGAAAGTTAAAATTCTTGAGGTAACAAGGGCGATGCCTATGTCAGCAGTAAAGGGACAGTCAAGGCACTTTTAAACACAGGAGGGAAGGACTCCTACACTGCGTGGCTCTAGTGTAAGTGTACCAGCTGCTTCCCCTCTAGCACCTCCATTACTGACGGTAATGTGCACACTGAATACACTCCAGGGAATTGTAACAAAAAAATCAAAGTAATGCACCAAAATAATACAACATATTAAACGGAGCACTATTTGCAGTATTCTGGAAATATTTGCAGGTATTTTAACAGCTCTAGCCCTCCAGTACAGCATCTTTTTGTTGGTCATGGAGGTAATGGAAACTGCAAATAGCAGGGGTAGATGTCCAACCCCTGGTATTTGCAGGGAGCATATCATGACCACCAGGCTCCCCACACATACATCATCGTTGTGCAGGGAGCTCTGGACAGGGGTGGGAGGGGGAGAACCGGAGGAGGAGCAAGGGTGGGGTGGAGGCGGGATCCTGACCCCGGAAGTACGGGGTATGATTGTGGACTCAGCCCTGTATGTCCAGGGTTTCCATCTTAGATGGGGGAGTTATTCCACCACGGAGGTGGAATAAGTCCCCCCCGATGTCAGTGGCTGATCCCGCAGGACCTCCCCAAAGAGGTGAGCAGGGGAAGGGGATCCCCACTACCCGATTCCGGCCTCTGAAGGCCCGATTGGGGGTTGGGTGGCAGGGAACAGTAACCCAAGGCAGTCATTGCCGATTGGGGCACCTGCATGGCTTCCCGATGCCATGGTGATGGGATGCCATGGCACCAGGACTATATGCAGGCAGCCCGGACAGGTTGGACGGGGAGTTGGCTGGACATCCACCCCCTCATAATTGGGGCATGGCCTGCCCGTCTGGGTCCCTTGCACCTAATTCTGATTCCATGGGGAATGTCTAGCCCTTGTGGGATCAGAATCGGGTGCAGATCCGGCCTGTACAGATCCTGGAGGCTGGATGTGCCCCATTCATGATAGGGCCCCATGTGAACTGTGGGGTTTAGCAACATTGTCACAAAAATCTTGTGGTTACTGGCAACCATAAAATGATATGCCTATCACTTCTTTTCATAGGTTGCCAAATGGCCAGTAGGCTTCAGATCTGCTGGACTTTCCTTTTTTGTTGAGTTATTATCACAGACCTTCTCCACTATTAGGCATATTGTGAGGTAATATAAAGCCCTTCAAAAGTCACTGAGGGCCTATAGAACAATTCTATAATTACCATAGCATAACAGCCTTAACTTCCTGGAGCCACACAATAAGGTCTCTACCTAGAAAATGGTAGCATCATAAACACTGCAGTGAAAACCTAAATAAGCCAAATTGCTACAGATTAATCCTACACTAGCATTCAGAATATCTGGCCTCTCACTCATGCAGAACATAAATAAACCTTCACCAAGCAAAGAATAAGTAACCACAAGCTAAAAATAGAAATATGTAGACAAAAATGAAATTGAAACCCAGAGAGGCCAAATCCTGCATGCAGAGCAACACCTGAGAAAGAGAAAAACATTGATTCATCCCCACTAACCCACCCGATGAAGAATACAAAAATAACAGATTTTAATTTCAAAAATGTACATATTCCAGTCACTAAATTTAAAATATGTTGTCTCACCATTTTCTTCTAATAGTGTTGGTCCTGTCATTTTTCTCTCTCATCCTGCTTTCTTCTCTTTCTCCCCTACATCCATTTATTTTCCTGCCTCTCTACTCAGCTTTCATTCCTTCTCATTATCCAGTCTTCAGTCTCCCTCTTTTTATATCATCTACATGCAGCCTTCCATCTCTTTCTGTCACCCTGACACTCCCATTCCCCTTCCTTTTACTCTCTAATCTTTCACTAACTCTTCTCTCTCATCCTCTTCCATTGAACACCTCCTCTTTCAATCTCCTCTTCCATCCAGCACCTCTCCTCTCTCTCTCTGTCCCCTCTTCCTCCAGTATCTCATCTCTCACTCAAGCCCTATTCATCCAGCATCTCCTCTCTTTCAACCTCTCCATAAGTCAAGAATATCTTCTCTGTTTCCCTACTTTTCACACCCACTCCCTACATCCCCCCTTTTTGCTCAAAGTCTTCCATTTTCCACCCCTGAGCCAGCACATCCCCTCTGTGCCACTCTACTCCCCCTCCTATGTCCACCTTCAATCTACCAAATCCTCTTTCTCCTTCCCCAACTCATTCAGCATATTGTTTCATTCCCCTCTAGTTTCTCCCATACAGCATATCCCCTAGTCCCCTCCTGTGTTCACTTAAGTCACAATACTGATCTCCCTCCGTAATCCAGCATCTCTTGTTCCTCATTTTCTCTGCTGCCATCACCACCTACCAGGGACCAGCAGCCGCAATACAAAAACAAACAGCAAGGCATGGGAACATTTAGCCCAGGCATGCTACTTATGGTTGTGCCGGTCTGTCTCTCAGCAACAGGAAGTCTATGTCAGAGAGGGCAGGACAGGCACAGCCATCAATAGCACGCCTGGGCTAAATGACTCCATGCACCTGGGCTAAATGACTCCATACAGTGGCCTCAGTCCTCCATTTTTTTTAGCTGACTTTGGAGAATCAGCCTGTATAACTCAAGAGCTGGGCTGGTCCCAGAAGTGATAATTGGGGGGGGGGGGGGGGGGAGCATGGAGGAAGGTACTTCACCAGAGACGAAGGCCCATTTTTTGCCCTGGAATGTTAGTAAAACTGGCAGGCAGGGTTGCAGTGCTGCTTGCCAATTTTTCTTGGAGTCAGGAGGTTGTAGAAGGGCTAGTTAGGTTGAGTGAACTCTCCTGTAGCCTGCCTCCTCCCCCCCCCCTATATTGCAGGGGCTGCTTGGGAAGTATATTTATGCCACTGGCTGAGGGGCTTCTGAGAATTTTTTTACAAATTCGGTATGGATATCCATCAGCCTTGCATCATTGTAGCCTGGGGAATAGAGGGCTTAGGTCAGAAATGACTAGGATGGCAATATTCAATCAAGTGCTATAAGTCAATTTGTGGGTGGTGATGTATTGTAAGAACATGTGAATGAATACGTTAAGCTTTTTTGAAAAATTCCACTAAAAGGACAATGTTCTAAAATTTGTAACTGGCAACTTAAGTGTTCCTAAGGAGATCTTCAGGCTAATAATTGTCCCTCATTGAACAGCTATTATTTATTTATTTATTTATTTAATCGATTTCTATACCACATCACTTCCAAACAAGTCGGATCAGTGCAGTTTACACTATTTAAATAAAATCAAAGAATAAAAAAACAGTGTTAAGAAAATAACCAGATTTCAAAGACAAAGGCACCGCTTTGACCCAGTGAAAAGCGGGATATAAATACAGTTAAATAAATAAATAAAAAATAAATAAATAAATAAATTTAGCTCAAAACTTCACAGCTTTACATGGCAATGTGCGCATAAAACATTTCCTACTAACCACCCCCATACTTAGAAACATAGAAACATGAAACATAGAAACGTGACGACAGAAAAAGACCACATGGCCTATCTAGTCTGTCCTTCTATATCAACCACTACAACAGTCCCCCAATTCAGATGCGGTCCTCATCTCTACCACCTCCACTGGGAGACTATTCCATGGATCCACCACTCTTTCCGTAAAGAAATGTTTCCGCATATCACTCCTGAATCTATCCCCTTTCACCCTGGTAGCAGAGCTTGCTTTCAATCGAAAGAGGCTCTCCTCCTGTGCATTTATGCCACAGACATATTTAAAAGTCTCAATTATATCACCTCTATCACGCTTTTCCTCTAAGGTGTAAATATTAAGATCCTTAAGTCTGTTCTCATATGCTTTATAATGAAGACCACTAACCATTTTAGTAGCCACTCTCTCTACTGACTCCAGCCTGTTCACATCCTTTTGAAGGTGCTATCTCCAGAATTCAACACAATACTCCAAATGAGGTCGCACCAAAGACTTATACAGAGGCACTATCACCTCCTTTCTTCTACTAGCCATTCCTCTCCCTATGCACACAAGCTTCTTTCTAGCTTTTGCTGTCGCCTTTTCTACCTGGTTAGCTACTTTTAATATCATCAGACCCAATCACAACTAGGTCCCGCTCTTTTTTAGTGGACAAAGGTACTTCACCCCCTATACTATTGGATTGCTGCAGCCCAAATGCATGATCTTGCATTTTTTAACATTAAATCTCAGCTGCCAAATTCTAGACCATTCTTCAAGC
Organism: Ichthyophis bannanicus; assembly: GCA_033557465.1. NCBI lineage: Eukaryota > Metazoa > Chordata > Amphibia > Gymnophiona > Ichthyophiidae > Ichthyophis > Ichthyophis bannanicus. The sequence goes on along the minus strand of CM066031.1, from coordinate 1,726,577,177 downwards.
TTAGCTAGATCCCTCCTCATGTTATCTACAACTTCCTGGGTGTCTACTCTATTGCAGATTTTGGTATCATCCACAAAGAGGCAAACCTTACCCGACAGCCCTTCCGCTATATCACTAACAAAGACGTGAAAAAGAATCGGACCAAGGATAGATCCCTGGGGCACACCACCGGTAACCTCTTTCTCCTCAGAGTGAGCTCCATTTATCTGTGCCCTTTGTCGCCTCCCACTCAACCAATTTCTAACCCAAGCAGTAACTTTAGGGTCCATCCCTAGGGTGCTCAGTTTGTTTATAAGTTGCCTGTGAGGAAAGGTGTCAAAGGCTTTACTGAAATCTAACTACACCACATCTTGGGCTCTCCCTCACTCCAACTCCCTGGTCATCCAATCAAAGAAATCAATCAGATTTGTCCAACAAGACCTACCTTTGGTGAATCCATGCTGCCTCAGATCCTGTAATCGGCTTTACTCCAGAAACCTCACTATTTTCTCTTTCAGCAGCGTTTCCAATTATTTACTCACCACCAAAGTTAAACTAACCAGCTTGTATTTTTGAACCACATCCTTACTTTCGCTTTTGTGTAAAGGGACCATATGCACTTTTCTTCAGTCCTTTGGAACCACTCCCGACTCCAACAAGGCATTGAAATGGTCAGTCAGTGAAGCTGCTAGAACGTCCCCAATTTCCTTCAGTATTCTAGGGTGTATCCCATCTGGTCCCATCACTTTGTCTACTTTAAGTTTAGCTAGTTTCTTACGAACACAGTCTTCTGAAAATTGTTCAAGATGCCCCTCACTTCTGAGGTCTTGCTCCTGGTTCTTCATCTATGAAAACAAAACAGAAATATTTGTTAAGCAATTCCGCTTTATCCTCATCAGCTTCTACATATTTCTCCCCTTGACCCTTGAGTCTGACAACACCAATTTTGCCCTTCCTCTTCTCACTAACATATCTGAAAAATGTCTTATCTCCTCATTTCATTGCTTTGGCTGTTTCCTCCTCTTTTTGAATCTTTGCTTTCATGACTACTTTGTTAGCTTCTCTAAGTTTTTCCAAATATAGATGTCTGTCTTCCTCTCTCTGTGATCTCTTGTATTTCATGAAGGCCTCCCTCTTTTTCTTCACCTTTTCAGCTACTTCTTTCGAAAACCATAGCGGTCTTTTCCTTTTTACCTTTATTTACCATTTTAACAAAAAGTTTGGTTGCCCTTAAAATATCCCCTTTCAGTTTTGCCCACTATTTTTCTATATCCCCTAGCTGTTCCCATCCCGCTAATGACTCCCTGTGGTATTGGCCCATCTTGGCAAATTTAGTTTTCCTACAGTCTTGCTTTTTAATGGATTTTAACAGCCCTAGTCCTAATACTGAACCACACCATCTGTTGATCACTGGAAACAAAATGATCTCCCACTATAACATCAGAAACACTTTCACCATTGCTAAGCACCAAGTTCATGTGTGGGTTGTGTTACCAGTTGCCTGAATAGTTCTACCTGTAGAGAATCCAGGATCTCCTTACTTCTAGGTGATACTGCAGCAGGAATGTGCCAATCAACATCTGGGATATTGAAATCCCCTATCAGTAGCACTTCCCCTTTCCTAGCAATGCTGCGTATGTCTTCAATTAATTCTCCCTCCACCTCTTCCTCCTGTGAGGGAGGTCTGTATATCACGCCAATGCAAATAAATTTCTTTTTCCCTCTTTCTTGTTTTATCCACATTGTCTCTTCTCTCCTTTTTAAGCTTTGTAGTTCCAAAGCTTTAATATTATTTTTTACATATACAATAGTGCCACTCCTGTCCTTCTTCCTAACCTGTCCTTTCTAAATAAAGTATAGCCTGGTATAGTTACATCCCAGTCATGGTTTTCTGTGAATCATGTTTCTGTAACTGCCACTAAATCCAAATCAGTCTCTCCCATTAAAGCTTAAACATCTGGAATCTTATATTCCCATGCTACAGGCATTTATACATACCACTTTCCATATGTTGTCTCTTTTACCCATTTCCATAAAGGTATTTAATGTTTCACTTACCTGGGGGTTTCTTCACCCATCCCTAATGAATCTAGTTTAAAGCCCACTTCAGTAGATTAGCCAGTCTGCTATTGGAGACATGTCAACCTTTCTTGATGGAAACAAAAAATTCTGCGCCTCCCGGAGACATTTAGACTGAACTCCCATCAAAAATACAAACACATCCGCAAATCAAACTGGGACATAATCATTAAAGAACCAATACAGTAACACATAAAACTTAAATTGTACCCGCTCAGAAATCCTAAGCCAATGAAGCATCCGAAATAATGGAGAAACAGAAGCAAACTTAGAGACCCCAAAAATCAGCCTAGCGACCATATTTTGACATACTTGCAGCCTCCCAAGCATTTTTTTTGTGCAATTAATCAACACGAAATTACCATAATCCAGAAACGCTAAAAACCAACACTCGAAAAACCTCTACTGTAAAATACGGTCAAAGCCATCTAAGATGCCACATTTGAAAAAAGGAATGGGAGATGATTGAGCTAACATGTGAAGTCCATGAAAAACTCCTCATCCAACAAAACTCCTAGCACCCGCAACACTGGCTCTTTAAGCAGTTCAAATTGAGTAATAGCTGTCAACAACAAATATGGAACAGGATTACCATTATGAAAACAAAGTACTTTAGTCTTTGCCACATTCAGCTGAAGATGAAAACTTTCCGCCCATCTATACATCACCAATAAAACTATATTCAACTGAGAAAGATAATCCAAACAATGCCTAGAAAATTACTACTCAAAATATAGTGTGGTGAGGGAAGATAACTATATGCTGTCACAACCCCCTCCCTTTAGCCACGTGCTTAAAGGTCAGGGTGGACATTACTGTTGTATTGAAGGTAGAAACTTTTGTTAGCCCAGAAGCCTTCTGGTACTAGTAGTCCCTTTCTTCATAATGAATAGTTGTGTAAGCCATGTGAATGGTAAAGTTTAGGGTTTTATTCCCTTAATGCACAAAAGGTTCAAACGAAGACAACAGGATTTTCAACTTGTTCAGGATTTTCACATAAGGTATTTACATAGGTCAAAAACTTGGATATGCTTCACAGTATCTTAGTTATGCAGGGTTCAAACAAAACAGGTTATACAAACAAAAGCAATGCTTCTTCTTCCAGCTTGTCAAACAAAACTGTTTCAAAAATATATCCTGCATGCTATATTTCTCTCAAGGATTCTAAACTCCCAGTACAACAAAACGTACAGTCCATAGGGCATTCAGTTAGCAAAGAGTCAGGTTCAGCAGGGTCTATCTGCATAGCCTCTTGTTCTGCTGAGATATCTGTGGCCCCTGAACTTTCCCCATATATTCCTGGGTTTACTTCAGAACTTCTTCCTAAGGCTCTCCAGCCTGGCTGTACCCGGTCTGGCAAATATGCAACAGGACTTTTGGTAAGCACTCTTTCTATAGGTTCCCAAACCTTTCTCCAGCTGCCTTGGCTGTTCTTACGGCTCCCTGGCTTCCAGGCTTTTCTGTGACCCGGCCTCAGTTCCTGGTTCAGATCTGTGTCTCTTAGACTTCTGGGCTGAGTCTGGTTCACCCACCTCTGAACTCCTTGTGGCTCACATACAGGGGAAGAAGCATGAAGGTACCTCTGAACTCTTGGGTCTGTGTCTCTGGTATTCTCCCTACCAGGCACTCTCCTGGTTCTCCTTCTATCCTTCCTGAAGACTTCCTTCTGGAGCTTCCCAGCCTGAAACTGGCTCTCATGGAACTTGTTCCTTTCCTGTAAGAGCTGCAAGTTCAACTGCCTTTTCTCCTCTCTTTGGAGCCGTCTCCTTTCTCTTTCTTCTCTATCAGCAGCTGCTGCGGCTCGTGCTGCTCCTCTCCCCTCTGGCTTGTCTATGCTTTGCTTATAAAGCTGTTTCTTAGGTAAGGATTCTGTCCCTCTAACCAGGTGTACCTGATTATGCTTTGAATTAGTTCTTGCATCATCCCAACTTGGGTGTGTCAGCCTACCTTCTGAATCTCCGTGCATGCTCCTTCTAGCTGTACTTCTGACTAACTGCACTTTATGTATATCATTTCCTTTAAAGAGATCAGTGTTTTCTTCTACCTCCATGGGTTTACTGGTGTCTGCTTCATCACAATGCATATGTTTGATTAAAGATATACAAGTTTTATTATAAGTATTGCTTAGAGGAACTAACCAGTTCTCCACCCTCCAGAAGTATTTATGTATGCCACCATTTTCACGGGCGTGGTATTATCAGGGGAGATGACTATGAACATATGTTTGATTAAAAATGTAAAACCATTGTTTAGAGCAGTGATTCCCAAAATGGGGGGGGGGGGGGGCATTGAGCTAATCTAAGGGGGTGTTGAAAGACAAGGTGGCAGCATGGGAGCTCTGCACTGTCCTAGGCGGCGCTGGAGGGATAAGCACAAAGAAAGAAATTGACTCTAAATAGTTGAATGTGGGAATTTAAGGCTCCTACTCTGTAACTTTAAATGAGGCACTGAGAAACTGGTTTCGCTGCATCAAGCACATCTATCCCATTAAACATGTTCAATAGACAGAGCACATATAGTATTTTATTAAAAGTGTGTTTTGAAAAATGTTAATTGCTTTTGTGTTGTAAATTAAATTTAAATCTCAATTCCATCATTAATGTTATTAACGATACTATTTATGTTATTAATTAAATAAAAACATTTTGAATGATTTGCTTTCAGTAATAACCTCACTGGGTGAGATAGGACTCTGTAATACATTTATGGAACTAAGGAGGCGGAGGGCCTAAAATGTTTGGGAATCACTGGTTTAGAGGAACTAACCAATTCTCCATTCTCCAGCAGTATGCCACACTTTTCACTCCAGGCCCAATACCCCTCTTTCTCCCTCCTGGACCCAGATCTGCTGTCTGACTCTTCCCTCACCAGCTACATATTAAACTCAGCACTGAAGATGGGAGGAGGTGAGCCTTTTAGAGCTGTCCATGTATTTCATCAGATCATTGAGATTCATTTTGAGAGAAGCACTATGAATTTTTTAGATCTCTGGAGAAATGAACCAGAAATTACAATATAGTTTAGCTATTCAAGACTATGGTACCAAATATTCATAAACTAGGCTTGTGCATTTCAGGTTCATTTCATTCATTTGCACAGATAAAAATAAAGCGTACATGCACATTGATTGTGCACACATAAATCGATAGTGCAACATTTTAGTTCATAGGTTTACATGCACACAAACAATCTGAATGCATAGTAGGTGCATAATTACAATGAAAATATTATTTCTGATGAAAATGACAACAATCTTGGGCCTGCACATGCCTATTATAAACTATATCTTACAGAATAATTATTTCAAAACTATAGCAGGTATATTGATGCGGGTCTTCTTTCTGGGGAATTCCAAGAAAGGTAAAGGGGGTTATTTTAGCATCACCATCACATGTAAATAGTGCAATTTACAAGTGAAGATTAGAATATACATTTTAATGTTATATGCAGAGCAGGGACATCCGGGACACTTGTTGCACTGGTTTTCTTCTCTCAAACGCTCCAGTCCAGACTCTGAATCCAGTCTGGGATTTCTATGAAAACAAATGAAATTCCAACAGCTGTCCAAGAAGAAATCCAGTTGTGGGAACCCCCCACTGGAGGCTAACCCTAAGAACACTGTCACGTTCATCAGCGATAGTGCCGTGTTGAACTTTTCCTTCCAGAGCACAAAAACAAAAGTGGTTTCACAAACGCAAAAGTAAGCAGTCACGTATAGTCCTACAAAAATAAACGTAAATAAAATAATCTTTACACAATCCTGTCCACTAGATAAATATCTCTTGTATGTAGTACTGGATTTTCCTAGCTAATCATATGTATTGAGCATATGATACTATATCTACAGTTCTATTGAGCTATTGTCCTACTGCAGAGTTTGATATCTGCACATATACCTCACTACATATTGAAGCCAGCCAACTTAATATGCTTCACGTTTCTAGTGAGCTGGTTGCATTTCTACATATAGCATAGTAGTGAGCTGGTTGCATTTCTACATATAGCATACTCACTATTGTCTGCATATTGCATACTGGTTATCATCTTGTATGTAGTACTGGATTTTTCCAGCTAATCGCATGTATTGAGTGTATGATACTATAATTAGAGTTTTATTTGAAATATTGCTCTATTGCAAGTTTTGATATCTGTATATATACTGAACCACATTTTGAAGCTAGCCAGCTTCATATGCCTCACGTTACTAGTGAGTTGACGCATTCCCTACCAATAATATATTCATTATGTTCTGCATATAGTATATTCATTATTGTCTATTTAGATACCGCACCATATATTGAAGCTAGCCAATGTCATATGCTTAATGTATGCTAGTGAGCTCTCATTTGCTTTAGGTACACTAGTGAGCTGGACACATTCCCTACCTATAGTTTACTTCATTATTCATTACCACTGGTCAGCCTCCACCCTGCATACACTCACTAATTACACACTCCAGGGATGGTAATGAAAATGTCTACCTTAGCCTTCGCCTTATTTGCTCTGTACCTCCTAACAGAATTGATCAATAACGCCAAAGCGCTATCTCCCAATCAATTTAACATACCAATCCTTCGGAACCATGAGAGGAGATGGTCAAATGACACCTTTCAAAGATTCAACAAAACACTCCAAACTCACCAGTCCCACTTACTACATATCGCACTACAACAGAACAAGAAACCACAACATGAGGAAATTTCTCCTACCCAAAACCTAAGATGTGGGCTAATAAACACCCGATCAATATGCAAAAAATGGCCAGTGATCACAGAACTGATATCTTACCATAAACTTGACATTCTCATGATTACAGAGGCATGGCTCTCTAGCGACGACAACGTCCTGCTGAACCAACTCCTGCCACCCAATTTCACAATTCACACGTGTCATAGAAACAATAAAGGAAGAGGAGGGGTACTCGCCCTCACCAAATCAGACCTTCACTTCTACATGATAAACTCAGACAGCACAAAGAATCTTGAGTCAATTACTATATCTAACAAACTCTGCTCTATTAATCTTATTTATTGAGCCCCATCTCAAGATCCGGATGCGCTTTCCTCAAAAATTGACCTGGCATCTAACACTCAAAGCCCATGCATACCGAGTTGGGTTTTGGGAGATTTCAATCTCCCATCACTACAAGAGGCTCAGTCTTCAGCCTTCCTTGAGGCTCTCAAAGACCTAGGATACACCCAGCTAGTAGATGAACCTACACACGTTAAAGGAGGTCTACTTGATCTGATTTTTGCTCCACAGACATTTCCCAAATCAAAAAACAACTTAGGACTCTACTTATCTGTAGTTCCCTGGTCTGATCATAAACTGATCGTTTTCCAACTACCCATAATCAGAAATAACCAGAACAAAATCAAAAGGCTGACTTGCTCTCCCAAGGCACCAGAACGAAGGTTTCAAGCCTTTGATAGAGAGCTGATCCTGAGTAAAACACGCCCACTTCTAGCCATGACGATACTCAGTCCGGAAGATATGGTCTCTGAATGGAATGAAACATTCAGTAATATTGCCGTACGTCCACCATCCAACAAGCCACTAAGGAGCAGAGCCTCAACAGTTTGGTACACCTCAGAACTTCGATCATCTCTCACCTCCCTACGGAAGTTGAAATAACGCTGGTGCAAATCTCACTCAGAAATAGATCAAAATGCATATAATTCCCATCTGGCGCAACATTGTAAAGCAGTAACTACCAACCTAAGGCAATTTCACATAGATTCGCTGAAGCGGTCATTGAACAAACCTCATGACCTTTTCAGCCTCGTAAAGAAATTAACAAAGGAACCAGTACCTGAACAAGCAAACGATATCCATCCTCAAGACTTTGCTATCTGCAAACAAAGATAAGCCATACCGACAAATCTCCAGTACCCTCAAGGGCAATAGTACAAAACAATATAACACCCTTGACCATGTTCTCTATACCAGCTAAGAAACACATTGAAAACACCATCACTACGATCAACACCACCACTGCCCAGACTGACCCATGCCCTGCCTTTTGGATAAAGGAGCTATGGTCTGATCTTAGCCCATTTATAGCCAAGCTCATGGAAAGATCTTTTACAACAGGGGTGTTTCCTCAATCCCTCAAACATACCTCCATTAGACCTCTGTTGAAAAACAGCAAGCTCGATAGCTTGAAAGTGGACTCTTACAGACCGATATCGAGCATTCCACTTTTGGCTAAAATAATAGAAAAAGAGGTACAAAGACAAATCCAAGACCATGTCGACAACAACTCACCACTAGACCCATGCCAACACAGCTTTAGAGGAAAACACGGCGTAGATACCCTCCTCACCACACTTATAAATAACATATCCACAGGAATTGATAACATCCGGCAGGGCTTTGTCCTTATATTCCTTGACATAGCAGCTGCTTTTGACTCAGTATGTCACGAGCTTCTACTGGTGCGCCTCAGGGAGAAGGGTATTTCAGAAACGGCGATAACCTGGTGTGAATCTTATCTCACAAACAGATGGCAACATGTACGTTCACGGGCCTCAACTTCTAAACCTTTCCACCAAAAGCAAGGAGTCACGCAGGGATCATCCCTCTCCGCCCTGATGTTTAATATCTACATGCAACCTATCTGTAATCTCATTCGCTCTTTTGGGGTAAACTGCCTGGTATACGCGGATGACGTCCTACTTTACATGCCCTTCTCAACAGAAAACCCAGACCTTTCACCAATTATAGAATGCTTTGACTCAGTATCCAATTAGCTTCAATCACAAAACCTTAGAATTCAGCACAAGAAAACGGAGGTGCTTTTCATCACGAGGAATTCAAATTTCAAAACATCAACACATATAAAAGTCAAGGAAGCAGAACTCCAGACTAAATCCTCGATCAGGTACCTCGGAGTCACTTTGGACCAGTGCCTTGACATGAAACTCCACATAAGCAATGTAGTCAGAGCGATATACCACAAGATCCGTACCCTCAGGCATCTTCATTTCCTACTCGATCCAAGCGACTTCCGAACTAACTATCAGGCACTTATCATGCCTCATTTTGACTACGCAAATTCAATTCTGCATGGTCTCCCTCTGTCTACTTTAAACCCTCTACAGCTTGCAATGAATTCTGCAGTGAGAGTTCTAATCGGATCGCCTAAGAGGAATCATATCACACCCATCCTAAAACATCTTCACTAGCTCCCCATTCAGTCCAGACTATAGTTCAAAATTCTGCTGCTTACTTTCAAGTCAATCAATGGTCTAGTCTCTACATCACTAGCGGAACTCATTCATACCACACCATCCAACAGGTCCAGGAGATCAACAGCGATAAACTCATTAGTTGTCCCAATAGAATTAACCCACTGCACTCACGCTACAGCTAACAGAGCTTTGAAACTATGTGCACCGAGAAGCTGGAATTCTCTCCCACCCAACATACGAGCAATCACCGACTTGGCCCAATTTAGGAAGGCAGTGAAACACTACCTATTCCTTCAGCACTACAAGATAGACGAAGATACAGTAACGTCACCTACAGTCTAATATAGATATCATGACAAAACCTCCACTATAAGACACTTATTAGTTTAGCTTGTACAATATGAAAAGCTGATGTAAATAGTTACCCCAAGTTATCCAAGTTCTATTTCCTGTTACCTGTAAACACTGTTTCATTATATGCAACGTGTATGTTTTATGTTCTATGTAAACCACACTGATGTTGAATAGCGCGGTATAAAAGAAATGTAAATAAATAAATAAATAAATAAAAGTAACATCCTCTTCATATTTTCCCTCAAAAGTCCACAGGTAGGGAGCAGGGATCCTCCCTTCCTTCAACAAACAGACTGTCCTATTTACTGTAAAGCAGAGTTGCTGAAGTCACAGCTCTAGCAGCAGTGCAGCAGTCCTCCCTCCCTTCCTTCAGGTTTCATGTAACTTTTCTGAACCTGTCCCTTGGGCTGAACCATTCACTGTTTTACGCACAGTACCCCCATGGGCTCAGGAGCAGCTTCTTCCTCATATTCCAGAGCCTCCATTAGCTCTGTCTGGTCTGTTCCTCCTCCTGGCTCTGTTGGAAGCACAGGCACCTTCTCACAAGAAGGGACAGGCCACTCCTCCCCCTTCCAGCCTCCTTTTGGTGCTAGGGAGTATTGTTTGGTAAGCCAAGGATACTGGGCTAAATCAGAATCCTGGTGTGTCCTCGCTAGGGTTGCCAACTTTTTCACCGAGAAAAACCCGACACCTGTGGCTCGCCATGCTCCACCCATTCTCCGCCCCTAGTCCCACCCCTGCCCCGCCCCCAGCCCCACCCACAAAAATTACCGAGGATACGTGTAGGCTAACTTCCTTGGTCAGATAATAATTAAACTGGGAACCCCAAAATCCAAACATGAAATGTACAACACTGGAGAAATAAAACTATAAAGTAATTTCCTCTTGCACTAAACAAAAACGCAAAGATGTTAGCAATACACACTTCCCAGACCAGACATATTCCAGTTAATAAATTCAAAATAAAAAGTATTTTTCTACCTTCTGTTTGGGCGTTTTATTTTTCAGTTGCAATTGCTCCAGTCACTTTCTTCTGGTTTCTTCGTGTCTTCTGCGAGCTATCCATTTGTCCTTTCTTCTCTTTCAGATGTTTTCCATTCTCTCTCTATTTCTGCTTTAACATACTGATTGTTTCCCTTTTGCTCTTTCCCCCAATTCTTTCCTTATTCCTTTATCATCCGTTTAAATTTCACCCTTCCATTCTCAAGCCCCTCTTACTCTCCCAATACCGGCCCAACATAGACTTTTCTTCCACACAAAATATTTTTTCCCCTCTATTCTCATTCCCCATCCATTCTAGTCCTCCCCACAAATCAGTTCACTTATAGTTCTAGACCCACCCAGCATCCATTCCCTTCTAGTCCCATTCTCCCATGCCCCACATCAGCCCATTTCCAGTCCTATTCCAGCTCTTCATCAGCCATTTCCAGTGCTAGCCCTCACATCACAGGCCATTTCCAGTCTTAGCTCCCCCCCCCCAATCACAGCCCATTTCCAGTCCAAGTCCCCCATCACAGCCTATTTCCAGTCCTAGGCCCCCCCACCATCACATCCCATTTGCAGTCCGAGTCCCCCCGCACCATCACAGCCCATTTGCACTCCGAGTCCCCCCGCACCATCACAGCCCATTTGCAGTCCTAGCCCCCCTAATCACAGCCTATTTCCAGTCCAAGATCCCCCTTCCTCCACCATAGCCCATTTCCAGTCCAAGTTCCCCCCCCCCCATAGCCCTTTTCCAGTCCAGGTCCCCTCCACCCCATCACAACCCATTTCCAGTCCATGTCCCCCCCCCCATCACGCTTTTACAGGCCAGGTCCCCCCCCCCCATCACAGCCTATTTCCAGTCCAAGGTCCCCCCCCCCCCCATAGCCCTTTTCTGGTCCAGGTCCCCTCCACCCCCATCACAACCCATTTCCAGTCCATGTCCCCCCCCCTTAGCCCTTTTACAGTCCAGGTCCCCCCCTTTTAGCCCTTTTCCAGTCCAAGTCCCCCCCCTTAGCCCTTTTCCAGTCCAAGTCCTCCCCTTTAGCCCTTTTCCAGTCCAAGTCCCCCCCCCCTTAGCCCTTTTCCCGTCCTAGTCCCCCCCCACTTAGCCCCTTTCCAGTCCAAGTCCCCCCCTTTAGCACTTTCCAGTCCAAGTCCCCCCCTTAGCCCTTTTCCAGTCCAAGTCCCCCCCATAGCCCTTTTCCAGTCCAAGTCCCCCCCTTTAGCCCTTTTCCAGTCCAAGTCCCCCCCCCCCTTAGCCCTTTTCCAGTCCAAGTCCAAGTCCCCCCCCCTTAGCCTTTTTCCAGTCCAAGTCCCCCCCCCCCTTAGCCCTTTTCCAGTCCAAGTCCCCCCCCCCTTAGCCCTTTTCCAGTCCAGGTCCCCCATCACAGCCCATGCAGTCCTTGCCCCCCCCCCCCGGACCAGCATCGCGGCTGTCTGAGGCTTCAGAGGGAGCCGGGGAAGCCCGCGCGAGGCCCCGGCTCCCTCTGAACAGCCACCAGCGTGAAGAGCCTTTTCCTTCACGCTGGCGGCTGTTCCTGTGAAGCCGCGAATGCTGGGAAAGGTTAAAGGGCAACCTTTAACCTTTCCCAGCATTCGCGGCTTCACAGGAACAGCCGCCAGCGTGAAGGTAAAGGCTCTTCACGCTGGTGGCTGTTCAGAGGGAGCCGGGGCCTCGCGCGGGCTTCCCCGGCTCCCTCTGAAGCGGAGGAGAAAAGCCGGTTTTTTGCTCAGGCCGCTCCCGATCTTGCGGCCAGAGCAAAAAAACCGGCTTTTAAAGGGCCGGTTTTGCCTCTGCGCCGGCAGCCGGCCTGGCCGTGGAAAAACCGGCCAGGCCGGCTGAAAACCGGCCAGTTGGCAACCCTAGTCCTCGCGGACTGGCTCCCTCCCTTCTAAGCTGGTATTGTAGCTGGGTTCTCCTTCCTTCCTGTGACCAGGCCAGGTTTGTATTAGACTTGCAGGTTCTAGGTGTTTCCTGTGGCTGCAAAGGTCCTTGCACTAATCCAAAGTTTTTCTCTTTTTGGCTGGTACCTCGCTGATCATTACAGCGTGTAAATGTGATTTCAGAAGGCTGCTCTTCACATGTGAATATTCACACCACATAGAGATTTCAAAGGATCATGGTGAGGTATGGTATAGGAGTGACTTGGGCAGTCCAAAAATCTATAGGCCCGATAATCAAAGCTATTAACTCGGTTAGAGCTGTTAACCATGTTAATCATGGTGAATGGGATATTCAGCAACACTAACATGGTTAGTGCCACTGAATATCTGCATGTGCTGCTGCCTAGTGCCTTGATGCTAACCGGTTAGCATTGGGGCACTCTGGGGGCAGCACCCAGGGATAACTGGGCAGTGGCAATATTTTTGGTGGTGAAAGTTAGGCACAGAAAAAGCTTCCTAACTTTTGCTGCTGAAGCTAATTGGGCAGCAGCTGAATATCACCGCTGTCTGATTAGCTTCATGCTTCACTGGATGACCCAGACATTCAATGCTGGTGGCTGAATATAGCCCTGGCACTGAATATCCAGGTTTAGAGTTAAGTGGTGGGGGCTAGCCGCTGTAATAGTGCTAGCCGCCGCCGCCACTCAATATTGGCTCCTATGGTCTATTTGCCATTTTACAAAGGTACTCTATGGGGTATGTTTACTAAGCAGTGATAGTGGCTTCCGTGCGATATCGGCCATTGGGGCCGTGGCTCTGATATTGCACGGAAGCCGCTACCGCTGCTTAGTAAACATACCTCTATGTTTGTGTCTAAAATCTTTCAAATCAGGATTTATATCTGCTCTACAGCAAGAACAGATTTTTTTACAAAGTGCTTGTTTTGGGAAGATCTTTACACAAGGAATTAAGGGACATGTTTACTAAATATTAGCGAACGCTATCTGCTGCAACATTCATATTATTCCTTTGGGCATGGTGGCAGATAGTGCACGCTAAAGTTCAGTAAACATGGCCCTAAGGGAGCTATTCTTCTTAATTACACATTGTTTATTTCCTCTTTCAAAATAAAAATTAGCACAACTTGCAGCCTCAGCACTTAATTAGTGGCACTTACACATATAGGTTTTCAGACTTGCCTAACTACATGTGAAAGTGCAGCCCTTATGCATGGAAGTTGCAAAAACATCTACTTCCATATGGAAGCTGCGGTGTTAGTAACACTCGGTTTTCCCAGATTTGTAAAATGGATTCTCCCTCTGTATGTGGTGGCAGAGCCTTTTCTAAAATACTGCCAGAATTGAGTATGTCTCAACCTCAACACCGAAATTCCATTCTCAACGTGCTATGTAAAATGGATCTTCACGTAACCCCCATATGGACATAAATTGGGTTATAACAAATCTGCATAAACCTTCAAGTGTTCAAACTATCTATATATCAACACATATGGCTTGACAGAATGTTTTAATAAAAAAAAAAAAACCAACAAAAAAGGTATATTAGCAAAACCAGAGATCATATCTTACCATTATTCATTCATAATTCATGAGGCATCTATCTACATTTCACCAGACATCCACGGGGGGTTCATCATTTGACTTGTAGTCTCTCAGTTAACTGCAAGAAATTTGGGGTATAATTAGAAAAATCTAAGAAGAACAACCTAACAGAGGTAGAAGTGGAGTGGAAGATATCCAAAATGAAGGATAGGACAGAACAGAGAGTGCCAAGAGCAATGAAAAATGTATAAATGGCACATGTTTCTCAGAAACTGGCATATAATCAATAAGATAAGGTTTTACAGCACCAGATAGTGGCCTGTGTGCTACCTTTAATTCCATGGAAAGTGAATTATTGGCTAAGTAGCAACAAACCAATGAAAATGCAGAGAAGCTATCGAATACATCATATAAACTTGATGAAAGCTGGAAAAGACAAACAAGTGCCAGAGAAATAAGATCTGTGTAGCCTTTCTTGGATGGTGGAGGAAAAGCCAGTCAGAGTTGCAGATTATTGGAAAAAGAAAAAAGATGATAGAATAATTGAACAGAACAGACATTTACTCATGGAAATGCCATGTAAAAGAAGAGTTATTTGAAATAATATAGCATCATCACCTCGTGAGAAAGTTAGACAAAGAACTTGCAAAAAGATGTTGGCACCAAGAATAATAAAATTCATGAATGACTAGTGCAATTCTATTGCTTGGTTTCTAGTACACAGAGGGAGATGGTTTTACAATGGTTATAGCAAAGCTAAATATAAATAAAAAAAAATATATATATATTGCTTAGGCTGGGTAAGAAATATTGGTATGAAAACATGTTTTATTTCTACATTTGATTTTACAAAAGTATATTGGCAAGTTCCCCCTCAAAAAAATAAATGCTAAGAAAAGATAACGTTTTCTGCTCCAAAAGTATTGCTCTATCTAAAACTCTCTCCTTTTGATGACAGGGAATCCCAACTATATTCCAATTGTTCATGGATATTTATTTATTCTAATATATTTATATCATGCCATATGCCCTAAGGCATCCAAAGTGGCTCACGGTTAAAAACCCAAAGCAAATATAACACAGCACTAAAACAGAAACAGAGAAACATGATGGAAGAAAAAGACCACATGGCCTATCTAGTCTGCCCTTCCATATTATTTTATTATTTTATTATCCCACTAGAGGACAGCAACCTTGGGCCAGAAGGACTGGGGTTTCTAGTCCCACAGGTGCTCCTTGTGGACTTGGGCAAGCCACTTAACCCTCCATAGCCCATGTTCCCTGTAAAATAGTTGTAATGCCCTGTTCAATGTAATTTCAGTTTGTTCAATGTAAACCGCACTGATGCAGAACAGCGCAGTATATAAGAGAATGTAAATAAAATAAATAAATAAATTATTTACAATAGTCCCTTTTTTTCCTTAAGAAATGTCCCATGCTTTTTTGAATTCAGATAGGGGGTCATTCTGAACAGGCTCCCACAGGTACAGTAGTGTTGTGCAGGGAGCACTGGATGGGGATGGGAGGTGGAGAGCCGGAGGTAGAGAGTGGGTGGATTGAGGGTGGGCCGCAGAACCTGGACATACAGGTCCTATTCTGATTAGGGCTCTGTACATTCAGCGTTGGGAAGATGAACATAGGACGTAGTCCACCTTGGAGGTAGAATAAGTCCCACTGATGGTGGTGGTCAGGCAAGGCAGCCCCACAAAAGGCATGATGCAGATGACGGTAAGCCCCCATCGCCCAATCCTGGGCTTGGCTGCCCCCACCGAGGGTTGGACAACAGGGAAAGGAGGCAGTGAGCGGTGTTAGGCTGTCAGCGCTCTTGCTGTGCATCCCAGTACCATGGCAATGGGACACCATGATACCGGTACAGCAGTAGGAGCATGGAGCTGGCTGGACAGGCAGGAGTTTGGACATCCATACTGTGGAATTGAGGCATGTCCAGGCCTTCTAAGTGCCCGATTCTGCACCCGTGGAAATGTCTAGCTCCCATGGTTGCAGATTCGGATACAAGTTGGGGCCATCCAATTTTTGGGTGTCCAAATGGTCTGATGTGCCCCGATTGGAATTGCCCTCATATTGTCCTCATTTCTACTACCTTCACTGAGAGACTATTCTATACATCTACCACTTTTTCCATAAAGAAATATTTCTGCATATTACTCCTGAGTCTATCCTCTTTCACCCTCATCCTATGTCTCCTCGTACCTCTCACTATTATGCTACCTGACTACCTGCCTACGTGCCATGTATCTGCTCTGCCTCCTGCTTTACCCAGACTGAGGAAACAGAAAGGTTTCAGGCCTTCCTAAAAATCAACAAATCTTCCTCCTGCCGCAAAGAAACCAGTTACCTTTTCCACTAGAATGGGGCAACCACTGCAAAACATCTTTCTCGCCACTTATTCAACCATACACACTGCGGACAGGGAACCACTAAATAGTGGTTAGACCTAGTTGGTACTATTTCAACACCTCTGCCAAATAGACATGTCCCTGGCCTCTAAGATCCTTAAGATCATCAGAAGAAGGGGAGCGTTTTCATCTGCTGTCCGGTTCCATTGGAGGAGAGGAGGCTGGTTTTGTGGCTGGCGACTGAGCGGGCAGCCTGCTGACATCATCTCCAGGCCCTGGTTAAAGCTCCTGCCTTGCTGCTCTCTTTGGGAGCATTTTCATCTGCTGTCCGGTTCCATTGGAGGAGAGGAGGCTGGTTTTGTGGCTGGCGACTGAGCGGGCAGCCTGCTGACATCATCTCCAGGCCCTGGTTAAAGCTCCTGCCTTGCTGCTCTCTTTGGGAGCATTTTCATCTGCTGTCCGGTTCCATTGGAGGAGAGGAGACTGGCTTCATGGCTGGCGACTGAGCGGGCAGCCTGCTGACGTCATCTCCAGGCCCTGGTTAAAGCTCCTGCCTTGCTGCTCTCTTTGGGAGCGTTTTCATCTACTGTCCGGTTCCATTGGAGGAGAGGAGGCTGGTTTTGTGGCTGGCGACTGGGCGGGCAGCCTGCTGACGTCATCTCCAGGTCCCGTTATAATTTGATTCTATACGGCGCTCAGCCGTCGGCGCGTCTTCTAAGGGGCGCATTTCAAAGGGGGTTTTCCCTGCCCCTTTGGAGCCATTTTGGAGCTGTGTGATGTGAGTAGATGCGTTATGCCGGGAGGCAAGCGTAAGAAGAAACCCCCTGCTGAAGATTCTCAAGCCGGGGCGATTGAGAAATACCTTATCTCCACGCCGCGAGTCGCCATACCAGGTACTGTGCCTCTTGATCCTGTAACTGATGGTGCGAGTTTAAGCTCTGTCGAGCGAACACCCCCGCTTCCCCCGGGTTTTCTTGAATTGTCTGGGGAATCGTCTCCTGCTTTGGTATCCTCGAATGTGGTCCTTAAAGAGGTTTCATGGAGTCGCCCTTCTCCTCTGTCAGCTAAACCATCTGCTTCCACTGTTTCTCTTTCGGATGTTTGGGCTGTGGTCTCGCGTACAGAACAAATGCTTGTTGAGACTGTTCCTAAGTTATGTCAATTTACAAGGGATTCTGTCCAAAAGTTTCAGTCTCTTGAATCCCAGATTGGGGCTTGTAGCTCTGCGCTGGTGAAATTGGAGCCTCAAGTTAAAAAGCTTGCAGATTTCACAGCAACTCATGCTAAAGACAGTTTTCTTTTGCATCAGAAGCTGGAGAATCTGGAAAACTTAGGTCGTAGTAAGAACCTTCGGTTATTAAATTTTCCCACTTGTCCGTTGTTGTCTCCTTTTAGTACTCTTTAGGAAATATCTGAAGGATACCCTCCTTTTCCCACAGGCTGAGTCTTGCTTAGTTACTAAATGTTATTATCTTCCTTCTAAAATTTCCTCTGGCCTTGGGGATGAGGATAAGGTGCCTTTTTCAGATAAGGATGATTTCAATTTAACTGCTTTTTTAGAAGAAACCCAAGATGTGATTACCACTAGGGCCACCTTATTGGTTACTCTATCCTTAGAGGATGATAAGATTTCTATTTTGAAGTCTTATTTCAAAAGGAAGGAGTCCCAATTTTGTGGTGATAGAGTATCTATATTTCCAGATGTTTCTCGTTCTACACAGCTTCGTAGGAAGTCGTTTCTGTCGTTGAAACCTAGAGTACTTGCTTTAGAGGCTATCTTTTTCCTGAAATACCCTTGCAAATGTTGTATTTCATTGCATTATGATAAGTTTGTCTTTTTCTCTTCATCTGAGCTAGAAAAGTGGATTGTGGATCAGGAAAAGGCACGTGATATCTTATGATTGGTTAAGGGAGGGCAGCGAGGGTACTCTTCCGGCTGATTAGTTGGCTATTGACCCTTGTTCTGGGTCTTGCCTTGTTTTCTAAGGATATATTTTGTTTTGTTTAGTTTAATGTCTCCCCGAGATGTGGTCTGATTGTTTTGATGTATTATTTGTATGTATTTTCCTTTTGATTTTCTTTTATTTCTTGGTTGTTACTGCTTCATAGTTTGACTATGTAAAAAGGTATCTTCATAAATAAACATTAAAAAAAGAAGCTTAAACACACACCGCTGCCCCACTGGGAGCCAGTGAAGTTGACCCAGTACATCTGCCACGGGCTCCCTATGACTGCTCCCCGAAGTCGCATGTGCAGCTGCATGTTGTACCATTTGCAACTTCTGCAGAAGGTACTTTGGCAGCCCAACATACAGAAGATTGCAATAATCCAGTATAGATCAACAGGCACAATGTCCCCATGTCCAGGAAGGGATGTAGTTGTTGCACCAAACACGACTTTCCTTGCACCACTTTCACCACATTTGACATCTGGGAATGAAAATCCAAACTAATATCTATCCTCACTTCCAAATTCTGAATATTCTTCTTCCATGGAAGCCTCACACCAGCTACCTCAGGCCAAACGTGTACATCCCCTTCCTCCCGCCCCCCAAATATGCTTCTATGACATTACGTAGACTATATAACTACTTAGCTGAATATGTTATAATTTTTAGAAAGGACTAGACGATCCATTTCTACAAGGCAAAATATAAATTATATATGTTGCACCAAGAAGGTCTCAGAAACTAACCTAAGGGGACCTTTTACCAAAGTGGTAATGTGGGGGTTTAGAAAACACCAAGAGCAGACAGTGTGGGGCAAATCCCTTGCTGCCTGCTCTCAGAGATGTGGAGTAGGATCGGGTTGGGGTTGAGGCAGAGAGTGGGTGTGCTGGCTGGCAACAGCTAGTATGTAAGATGTTACCGTGTGTGCTGGCTGTCATGACTGTCACTACAGCTGCTGTGCTTACTGCCACCTCAAGCGGTGCTCTTAAGTGCAGCCATGCTGCTGTATGACCAGTATTGTGGCCACTGCCTATGCACACCAAACAAATGAAAACCTTGGTGCCCCCATCCTAAATTCCCTCTTTAGTAACAGCTCCCCTAATCCATGTCCCTCTCCCCATTCTGTATCCTCTTATAAGTGTTCCCGCTTTGGAACCCCCCTTACCAGACAGTAGTCCCACTGTGGAGAGCCTCACATGAGACCCTCCACTCTTGATCTGGTCTCCCTCCTCCCAGGCCCTACCTGTTCCTTCCCCCAACCCTGTTGCCCCCTCCCCCCCCTCCATCTTATCCAGGAGCTCTCTGGTGGCCTCCACGGTCAATGGGGCATGAGCGGTCCCCCTCTACTCCTGATCCATTGACCATAAAGACCACTAGGGAGCTCTCGGGTAAGACTTGGATAGGTCAACAGAGTAGGGGAGGGTCCAGGTGGGTCCAGTGACTGATTGTGGTTTTGTTTATATCCCCCCTTCCATGACCCCTCTCACCTTTGTTCTTCTTTTTATTGGAGTTCTTTTCTGTTTTATCATTATGGATTTTATACTGTTGTTAACTGTCCTGCTAATCTGAAGGGTGATATATCAAATTTTAATAAACTATGAACCATAATAGAGGGCCTTGCATGAGGCCTTCTTGGTTGGGCAGATGTCTGACCAGAGGGTTCTAAAGGGGGGGGGGGCATTGAGAGAGGAGTAAGGATTGGGAAGTTGGAGTCAGGGGACACAGCTCAGAGAGAGTCAGATTGGAGGCAATGATTGGGATTTAGGGGAAGAAGCTCGGGGCTGCAACTTCTTGACCCTTCCCCTGTCTTTCTCCGGGTCTGCATCCTGCCTTGCCAGGTAGCACGGGTTCTCCTATGCTACCTGCTGAGGCAGGGAATACATGCTTGCATGGTAGGTCCTGCCCTCTGCATTAAGTGCAGGGCAGATGGTGGGCATGTCCCTTGCATTTACCACACAAGATTTGCACTTACCGTGCATTTTTTTATGGTGCAAAGCACACAGTGAGTGCAAAACCTTCCTGAACCTTAGTAAAGGGCCCCTAAATGTGTCATGACATTTTTTAGATGCATTGCATCTTGCTTAAACATTTAGGTCTAGTTAATCCCTAACTAGAAGTGATTTCGTTATTATTCGATCTGGTCCATAAAAAGAAAATAAATGTAATTTCTTTATATTTATTTAAACAGATTCAGGACTTATTAGATACTATTGAAAATTCATTCTAAATTTATTTTTTTCAAGAATTGCCCCATTTATAGAGCTAACAAAACCTCCCCTATCTGATCTGATTAAATGGTTTCAGGAGACAGAAATGGTATTTCAGGAAATAAGTGCTCCATTTTTGTAATTCTGGAATCAATATTCACCATAGTAGACATTGATTTTTTTAAACACTGGCCACCAGACCTCAATCCAGATATTCAGTATCCTAACAATGACTGGTGCTAAATAGCCAGATTCTGTGGTGACCAACCCCGCTACCTGCATAATGGTGATATCTAGTCTGCTAAAGTTTGGACTGCCTTTTTTCTGGTGTAACTTTAAGTGGTTGGTTATCTGGTTAGTGAAATGAATATCACCACTAACTGGATAATGTTAAATTCTACTGGAGTTCCACCCACAGCCTCTTGGATAATGCCCAGGAGGTCAGAAGGAAATTTTCAGTGGAGCTGTCCAGCTAGGACTGTTGAATATCACACTGGCCAGCATGTATCTGGTTAGTAGTCCCTCGGAGTCTTCTAAAGATTATTTTTTCCAAACTAAAGCATCTGAAGTAGGATTAGGAGCAGTCCTTTCACAGACAATGTTTTGGGAGGGAGCATATCTGGTTTTCCATCGACATGCAGGATGAATCAGTGGTGGCACAGAGCTGTTCTCTCAGAGCTCAGAACCCACAAAAAGATTCTGGAAAAGGGAAATCCTTCCCACATGCAGGGGTCCCAGTGTCTCTCCTCTGTTATTTTTTCAATTCAGCTGATCTGATGTGTGACTAGCTCTCACATACTGTATGCTCTTGCAGCATGAAAAGATATTTTCTCTCTAATAATTCCAACCAATAGTGAATAAAAAGTTACAAAAATAACAGACTTTCAGCTAAAGAGGAAAATACAAACATTTTGGACCTAAACTAACCTAACACAAAAGAGAAACAAATTTAAAATCAAATTATGGATTTTCCCAGCAAGAAGTTCTCTAGTTCAGTAGGCTCATAGAAAATAAAATGATCATCTTTATAGGAAATCAGATATTTGCATGGAAATTTTAGAAAAAAAGTTTTTCCAACAGCTAGAACAAGAGGCTTCAGCAAGACAAACAACTTTCTACGCTTCTGTATAGGTTTAGAAACAACAGGAAATACATAAATTCTTTTATCACAAAAAATAATTTGTCTCCTAGCAAAAAAAAAAAAAAGAACAGATATTTTTTCCATCTCTGAGTGAAATGAGACAAGCAAGGTTGCACACAATGGTATATTATCTTGTGCAGCTTCTAAAAATGCAGTAAGTTCCAAACTATCTACTGATGATAAATGATTCAACCCTTCCTCTTCCTCAGAAACTACTTTGGAGGCCCTTGGCAGGTAATATATATTTGCCAAGGATAAAGAGTCAACCTGAGGGTAACATAAAACCTCTTTGAAATATTTCCAAAGAACCTCAGAAGGAGACAATACAATATTATAGGAAATTTCCAAACCATACATTCTTGGCCTCATCATATTCTCCATATGTTCCAGCTTAGAATGTAATATCTCACTATTCTTAAAATAATATGTATTGAACCAACTATCTGCAAAGATGTTAATGAACCTTCTACATTACCAAGACATGCCCCAGATTTTGCCCACTTCTCCTGTTCATACAATTTCATTACCATCTCTTTAGTAAAAACACAATTGTGTTAAAGTTTCTTTCAAGAAAGAGTCTATCTTAGTCAAAGCCATCCAAATGTCTTTAAGGGAAACATTTTCAGAATATACTTGCAAGACTGCAGCCGTATCCAGAGGGGGGCAACACTATACATGGCAAAGATGTGCTGCACATTTCCCCCTCCCTCCTGTCAGGCATGGGCAAAGCCTCGCCGGGACTTCCTTCAAAAGCAGAAACTGAACTGTTGCTCTTCTAAGAGGGGAACACTTCCACTTGATCCACAATAAGAGGATAGGGTGGTGGGTCTGACCACCAGAAATTAATGAAATACCACTAGAAGATAGATCACTCGTAGTCTGAGTCTGAAGACCCTCCTTATCAAAAACTATAACATGCTGATCCATTGGACCTTGATGAATAACTTCTGAACCTTTCTGCATAACGTTTCTTCCCTCTTTTCCATTTCTCTTAATCAAATTCACAATGTTGATTTTCCTACTCCTTGTTGCTCCTCTGTGGCTCTGAAGGGACTCCAAAAGGCATTCCCTTTTGGCCCACAGTCACATACCCAATAGGGCTCAAGATTTTATAACTGCTCTTGTTGGCATCAAATGATGTTACTCAGTGGTTGCTGATCTTCTTGCAGGTCCTCAATAAGTACAGCGGCAAGTTGTCAGTATACTGTGCAGGGTTGCCTGATATCATAAGTTGTAAGCCTGCCTCCAACTCATTTTAAAGCAACTTTCATTGGTGTTGAATGATATCACTCAGTAGTTGCCAATCCACCTGCGAGGTCCTCAGTAGGTGCAGTGACAAGTTGTTAATATATCGTGCAGGGACACCAGATATTATAAGACATAAGTCCACCTCCCCAATTCTTTTTCAATTAGCGAAAACAACAAGCTTCTACAGATTCTGATGTGTAATAATAAAATGGCTTTTTTAGATACCCATGATATTTGTTTTCACTGCTCAGACCAGATTACCTCATTGTCTGTTTGCTACTTCACTGTCTGTTACTACCTCATTGAATACTTCACTGTCTGTTGCTACCTCATTGAATGTAAAAGCTAGCATATACCGTTGCTACCTCATTGAATGTAAAAGCTAGCATGTACCGTATGCAAAATGTGCTAGTTAATATTATATAGATAATGGATAATATATAATACATAATCTGTAGTTCCCACTACTTGTGCATTGCTACCTCACCACTAACCTCATTGTTCTAGGAAAACACTAACCACATAACAAATTACCCCATTACTAACCTACACCTTGTGTATGTCTCTGGAGGCTGCGAAACAACAAACTACATACATACTACTAGAGTAGAACTAAGTAAGAAGAGGAGAGAAACTACACCGAAAGAACAGGTAAATATAGAACCACAAGAGAAAGATCAAACACCTACCACTACTGGAATACAACTCAAGTCAACCCCAGGTCAGTAAAGAGTAAAATGCAATCCTCTCACCACTACCTCATTGCATACCTTACGCTCCTACACACTTTCGTACCATACACACAGGGCATAAGACCAAACAAACAAATCCCCTTAATAAACCTACATTCCACCCAACCTGAATTGATACCAAACACACCCCTCTCTAAAGAACACCAACATTAAAAGCCTTCAGTCCACAAAGCACATAATACCACATGTACTACACATACCCACCTCACAAATAGGGTACACACTAACCCAATCACAACAACCAACATCAAATGGGCCCTACTAAATGCCAGATCAATCAGGAACAAACCAAATACTATCCTCGACCTCATACAAGACAAAAGACTAGATGTAATATGCATCACAGAAACCTGGCTAGATGACCCTGACCAAGTAATATTAAATCAAATCATCCCAGAAGGTTATACAGCATTTAATTGCATCAGGACCCAAAAGAGAGGTGGAGGAGTGCTAATACTGACCAGAAAAGAATACAGATTCAAAACAATCTCTACCGCAAACATGATAGAATCCAACACAATCATCATAGCCAACAAACACCTCAGCATCTCCCTCACCTACAGACCCCCTGGAACCACAATGGAATATCTCTCTACGGTACTTGAAACAATATGTGCATACAGCAGAAAGCTCAAACCTCTCATTGCACTAGGAGACAGCAACCTTACCTCCACATCCACCAAAGAAGCTACATTATTCCTAAAAGCCATGGAATCGCTAAAATACCAGCAAGCTATCAACACCCCAACACACCAACAGGGTACAACTCCGGATATGGTTTTCATCCCAAAGCATCTGGCGGATCAAGGCAAGATCACAACACCAACAATCACACCAGTTCCTTGGTCAGATCACCACCTAATTGAATTCACATTGACACTAAATGACAACATCCAATACAAGGAAAATGAGACCATAACCAGGAGATTTAGAGCCTTCAAAAAAGAAGCATTCATAGACGAAATCGAACCACAACTTCAGCAGGACTATGAAACCTTTGACCTAAGCATAGAGAAATGGAACTCTATAATATCAAACGCAGCATCAACCCCTTCAACTACAGAAGCACAAACACGCAGGAGACCCAATGCCCCCTGGTACTCAACTGATGTTAGAGATTGTGACATGGTGGGTCCCTTCAGCCCTTTAGAAAGAGCCAAAAAGGAAGAACTAGAAGCAGTGCTGGGTGGTAAACAAAAGCACATGGCTTGCAGTCGCCACGGAAACCAGACACATGGGGGAGAAACACGCCCTTGCTGCCAGTTAGCTCAGGAGTCACGAGCTGAATTAGAGCACCTGCTAGGAGGAGGAGTCAGGCACTGCCCTAGAAGTCAGACACATAAAGAGGCCTCAGTAGAGAGGAAGGTGGGGTCATTAGGAGCTCCACAGAAAGCTCCATCACAAGCTCAGCTGGGAGTTCAGCTACAAGGCCAGCCAAGGGTTCCGGTAAGAGGCCAGCCAAGTGAGCAGTTAGCAGTTCAGCTAACAGACCAAGAGGAGGACCGGGGAGGAGTCCGAGTTCCAGACCAAGGCAGAGCTACATGTAGAGCCCCAGTCCAGAACCGGGGGAGAGAAACCGTGGCACGCCTAACGGAACGCTCAGTAAGGCAGAGAAAAAGACCAAAACCAGAGCCAAGTTTAAGGGCAGAGAGAGAGCCATTTATAAAGCTTTATTCCAGAGAAGAAGATAGCAGAAGCAGGCCCGACTGTCTGCAGTATTGTAAGAATAACCAGGAGAAGAGAAAGCCAGGAAGGCAATTCCAACACTCATTTTACAAACCAGGTTTTGAACCCACAGCTGTTTCAAATGTTCAAAGAAAACAGTCTGCAAGCAGGCAAAGAGGTAAGCCCAAAGACTGGGTTTCAAATAGGGCTGTTAATAACCAGTGTGATATTAGTTATCCAGAAGGTTGGGACTGTGTTTATAATACCTGTACTGATAATGACCATTTTCAGCAATACCTGATTCAGAAATATGATATAAAGCCTAAGATAGAGAGGAGGGGCGTGGCCCCAGAAACAACGTTACAAACATTCTTATCTAACTCCCATGAGGAGCTAAGGGAAACGGAGCCAGGGCTAGGAAATGTATCCGAAGAATTAATGGATTGTACGATTACAAGGTCAGATGAAATATATTCCCTGCGCTGAATTTAAGCATTGCAGAAAACTGCAGAAGTTTAAGATAAAAGCACAGAGCTGTGAGGAACCGAACTGTTTCACTCTAATTGCTGGGAAGCAAATGTTTGTTGCTGAAGTAAGCTATTTCTGTTGGAGACTTGTATTTTGTCCTTTACCAGAAGTACATGGTTTTGTTACCTTTGTTTTCCACACTGAAATCCGCCCGGAAGGGAAATAAATCCTGTTTTCTGAAAACCACTTTGAGTCCACACTACTCTTCATTGGACAGTGAAAAACTACATTTCCCAGGGGGTTTTGCCTCATGAAAAAGTCAAGTAGCTGTTCAGGAAGGATAACAGGTCGCTTAAGCCCTACATGCTTTTGCTGGGGGGCACTATAGGCGCAGTTACAAGTTACAAGATGCAAAACACACCCTACGAAGACTGGAGAGAAAATGGAGGCAAAACAAGTCACAAGACTCCCTGATTCAATGTAGAGACAAGCAAATGGAATCCAACAATCTAATAAATGAACATAAACAGCAACATCATACCAACCTAATCATGAAATCTGTCAACAAACCACGTGAACTATTTAGAATTGTACAAACACTAACTAAGGACACTACAAAGCATGATGCCCACCATCTTAACCCGCAGAAATATGTAGACTACATAAAATCGAAAAACAACACCCTTACATGCTCCATTGCACCGCAAACAGATGACCAAGAAACGATAGAGGAGCACCAAACCTAGGAAGACTCCAGCATACCATCAAAACAACAAATTGAGGACATAATTAGTGGCCTCAACACAGCAACCTCACCATCAGACCCTTGCCCAGTAGCTTGGATCAAAGCCACTAAAACCCAGCTCTCCCATCACATTCACAAAATCATCAAAGATTCACTCCAACAAGGATACATGCCACATACTCTGAAACATGCCATGATAAGACTGATACTTAAAGGCAACAACCTCTGCCTCTCTGAACCAAAATCATACCATCCTACCTCCAGTCTACCTTTCCTTGCAAAAATCATTGAAAAAACAGTACAACACCAACTACAAGACCATATTAACTTCAATGCTCCTCTGGACATCCATCAGCATGGTTTTAAACCCCAACATGGAGTTGAAACACTACTTACCTCCCTCTTCGATAATCTCTTAAAAGGCATAGACAACATAAAAAATGGATTCCTGCTTGTATTCATGGACATCTCTGCAGCCTTCGACACCGTGTCACATGCCAGACTACTGCAACGCCTGCAGCAAACAGGATTATGCAAAAATACGCTAAAATGGTTTACTTCATACTTGGAAAATAGAATGCAACAAGTCAAATGTGCACAAAAGAAATTGTCACATTTCCCCATTACGCAGGGAATACCACAAAGCTCATCCCTATCATCAATGCTCTTTAATATTTACATCCAGCCCATATGTAACATCATCAAAAGTCACAAGCTCCATTATCACATTTACGCTGACGACATCATGATGTATGCACCAGTCAACCTACTAGCAGTCAACATCACAACTATAACCAAATGCCTTGAAGATATGAACACCTGGTTTGCAGCCAATAATATGACGGTTAACTATGATAAAACTGAGGCTATGTTCATCACCAGAAACACCACCTTCACTCCACCACAAACCATCAGCATTTTAGATAAGCTTATAGTAGTTAAAGATGAGGTTAAATACCTAGGCATCACAATGGACAGAGCGCTAAACCTGAAATCCCGCATCACAAAAACTGCAAACAAGGCCTATCAACACTTAAGGATCATCAGAAAACTCAAGCCATTACTCCACCAGGATCACTTCCGCACAGTATGCCAAACGCTCATTACACCTCTGCTTGACTACGGAAACTCGTTATATCAAGACCTCCCTCAACAAACCCTACACCCACTCCAAATGGTGCAAAACACTGTGGCACGCATCATTACAGACACTCCAAGATCTGAGCACATCACCCCAGTCTTACAGCAACTACACTGGCTACCCATGATGGCCAGAGCAAAATACAAAATAATCCTAATCATCTTTAAAATCATTCACCAGCTCTCAGCAGAGGCACTCCAATACATCATGACGAAAGCTACCTGTAACAGACCGAGAAGAACCAATAAAGACAACATGATCGGCACACCTGCAGGATTCCACAAGACTAAACAAACAACTTCAAAAAGAGCTCCTTCCTTACTAGTGCCCACACTCTAGAATTCCCTCCCAACAAGCCTGAGAGCATTAAATGACCTAATGGAATTCCGAAAGGACCTCAAAACTTATCTCTTTATTGAAACTTATCAGCAGATGAAAAACACTCCCCACCCAAACACTAATACATCTACTGCCAATAATTTGATATTCACTCATCCTGAATAGGCATATAAGTTAATGACATAACATCAACTCAGTACCCACTCACCCCAAACAAACATAATATAACGTTGTTAATTACCTCGTACTGTCTATATGTTACCCCTATGATAAATGCAACCCTCCAACTGTACTGTCTAGATATTGTTAAGTACCTCTATTTTGTTATGTACCCCTAGGTTAAATGTAACCCTCCTATTGTGATGTGACCACTTTGATTAAAGGATAAGGTGGTATACAAATCTGTTTAAATAAATGAAATAAATAAATAAAGTTATTTAAACTTTGGCCGAATGCTACCAAAGGCCAAGATTCAGGCAATCCATACCTCATACATATCCAAGCAGACAAGTGCCACCAGGCCTGGTAGACCTTCCTCGGTGGAGTCATCTCACAATGCCTTACACAGGAACCCCTGGTGTTCTGTCATGGTAGAAGTGGACATGCAGACTTTAGTAAGCAAATGCCAAGCTATAAGTCAATATCAAGCTGTAAATCGATGTTAAAGTCAACCCAAAGTCAGCTCTGCATTTTAAGTATGCAAGTCTAAGATCCATAAGAACATAAAAACATAAGATATGCCATACTGGGTCAGACCAAGGTCCATCAAGTCCAGTGTCCTGTTTCCAACAGTGGCCAATCTAGGTCATACGTACCTAGCAGTTTCCCCAAAAGACAGAGGTTCCGCAGTGCTTGTACTGGGTCAAGCATTGATATCCTGGGTCCCTTCTTAATAATGGTTTATGGACCTTTCCTCCAGGAACTTGTCCAAACCTTTTTTAAACCCAGCTACACTAACAGTCTTTACTACGTCCTCCGGTAACAAATTCCAGAGTTTGATTACACGTTGAGTGAAAAAATATTGTCTTTTATTAGTCTTAAATAGTTTACCCTGTAGCTTCATTGCATGTCCCCTAGTCTTTCTATATTCTGATAACATAAACAATCGATCTATGTTTACCCGTTCCACTCCGTTCATTAATTTATAGACTTCTATCATAGCTCCCCTCAGCCGTCTCTTTTCCAGGTTAAAGAGCCCTAACCTTTTTAGCCTTTCTTCATAGGAGTATCCTTCCATCCCCTTTACCATTTTGGTGGCTCTTCTCTGAACCTTTTCTAATAATGCTATATCCTTTTTAAGATACGGCGACCAGAATTGCACACAAATTCAAGGTGCGGTCTCACCATGGAACAAAATGGAGGCATTATAATATCTTTTGTTTTATTTTCCATTGCTTTCCTTATGATACCTAGCATTCTTTTTGCTCTCTTGGCTGCCGCTGCACACTGGGCCAAGGGTTTTAACATGTTATCCACAATGACGCCTAAATCTTTTTCCTGGGTGGTGGTTCCTATTGTGGAACCTTGCATTGTGTAACCATAGTTTGGGTTGTTCTTCCCTAGGTGCATAACTTTGCACTTGTCCACATTAAATTTCATCTGCCATTTTGATGCCCAGTCTTCCAATTTATCAAGATCCTCTTGCAATTTAACATCAATCCAAGTTAACATCAAATGCAAAGTCACAACATAGCTGAAAACTGGCATAGAGCTCCAAGATGGTACCGAGCTCCAAACCAGCCTTCAAGTCCATGACAGCACAAAGTTGTAAAAATAATGACAGTGGTACTGATTACTCTTGCTATATTCATGGTTAAACACAAAAATAAAAGTCTTCTGGTATAGATCGCAATCCAGAATGAAAACCTTGGCATAATCAAGCAAAGCTTATTTATTTATTATAATAATAAATAAATAAATAAATCTGAACTATCAGCACTTGAAGATGCTGCTCAATAACATGATAAGCTGGCAGAGTCTCAGTGCCTCAGTGGTGGCACACAAAGGAAATGATCTTCTCCATGCACTAGCAGTGATCGAGAGATATTTCCATCACCCTCCACTTAGTGCTCAACAACCATCATAGATCCGGACAAACTGCCTAGAAAGAGTCAAAATAGCTTTTTCTGTAGTTTAAGTTATAGTGGTAGATGAAACTTCCCCATAAAGTTCTCATTCAGCATAAAGCCCATGTAGCTGCCAGCAATGCTTCATAATATATGAGTTTTTTTGTCATTTTCTATTTTAAATACATCCTTATTCCTAAGGACCATGATTCATCTCCACCTCAATGAAAAATAAAGCACTGACTTAATGAGTGGTGAGGCAATCTTAGTTCACGCAGATTCCATAGCTTCAATATAAGGGTTCTGTGGATGTTATAATACCTCTGATATAGGCATGTATTTGCAGAAACACGGCCATGTTGAGTCCAAGTGCATAAATTAATTTTAATATACTCTTAATATACCCATCAGTATCCTGTAATCCCCTGCTGTGTTGTTTCTTAAATATAAGGTTCAAACTATTCCTGGTTTTAACAAATTCCAATTTTCCCACCATGAAAAAGGAAAATATGTAGAGAATATTCAAATTCCCTTTATGCAAGAATCCAAAATTGTTAGATCACCTGGTGAGGAAAGTTTTCCACAGATCTATGTTAGTAGTCAGGATTGTGTCTCATCAGTTGTACGTGGTAGTGTGCAGTTTTTGTTGAATAAAATACAATACAAATCCACGTAACATGAAACAAAAGCTAAGAATTCTGCTTCAAAAATCGTAAGAATGCAGCACTCACCTAACCTGAGCAGCCTATGATCCATTTGAGAGCATCAAGAATTTCAGCCTCTACCATTATGGATCAAAGATTAGCCTGGCTAATAACTTCAGGGTTAAGGAGGGCATTAATCAAAATTGACAGATGGCCCTTGTACAGATGATTTTTTTTTTGAGACCAGATCAAGGATATAGTAGACATGATTACAGATTACTGTACCATGTTCCAGCAACTTACTGTGACTACATCAGAACTACCCTCTACTCCCTGCAGATCAAGTATCACTCAGTATGGGAGAACATTTCCTTTAGAAGAAGAATTTACTTTTGATTTACTAGACAACATCCAGCATTACATCAGCAACAGATGCCTAAACAAAGACAAAGGGATTGACAATCATAAAATAACCTGCTTAAAAATTGACAAAACCAGGCTGGGGGCACACTTCACTACTTCTTCTAGGTATGGAACATCTTAATAATAGGTATTCAGGCTCTAATAATTATTTGGGAAGGTTACCATTTTTGTTTACAGTTTTTCAATTCATCTGTCCACTGTCTTGTCAACAACTCGACTGAGATCATACCCAAGTTTTACTATAGGTGGTTCAATCCCTCTGGGCCACCACTATGATAGAACCATTTCCTATCAAAGATTAAAACAATATCCCATGCATCTATCACTCTTTTTG
This sequence comes from Ichthyophis bannanicus, assembly GCA_033557465.1. NCBI lineage: Eukaryota > Metazoa > Chordata > Amphibia > Gymnophiona > Ichthyophiidae > Ichthyophis > Ichthyophis bannanicus. Next base: position 1,726,545,664 of record CM066031.1, on the reverse strand, counting down.
TAAAGAAATATTTCTGCATATTACTCCTGAGATAAGCTATGTTGTCTAGACCTCAAGAATGCCTATATTCAACTACTTTTGTATCTTTATCACAGAACATTCCCTTGTGGGTTCTGTTACCAGTTGCCGGAATAATTCTCCATATAGAGAATCCAGGACTTCCTTTCATCTAGATGACTTCCTTACCATTCCCCTTGATATATCCTAGTCCACATGTTGTGTTGTCTGTCTTGACTAGATTGTAAGTTCTGTTGAGCAGGAACTGTCTCTTACATGTCTCTGTATAGTGTTGCATACTCCTTGTAACGCTATATAAATGATAAATAGCAGTAGACGTAGTGGCAGTTCAACAACATTCTGAAATCTAGCAGCTGAAGCCAGGAAATCCTTCATTATTAAAATTTATTGTATGAATCAAGTGATCATGAATAAACGTTGGAAAATATCAATCTTTCAGAAATCCTTCACCAAAGATATAACAAAATGCATAGCTATCACACAAAGTAGGTGATTTTCATAGACTTTGCTTTAAAGTAAGCTCAAATTAGGCAACATTTGGGGCTTTTCACATAGGCATCCTGTTACAAAATCAAAACCATAATGATCTTTTTGTCAAGGACATCCTTTTTATTAAAAAAATGGTCATCCTTTTTGTATTATTTACTTTGAAATACATCAGGAATCTTGAAGGCTATACATCCATTATTTATTTTCTTATTTTATTTTATTATCCATTATTTATTTTCAAGATTAAATTAATGTTTACACCTACAAGCGATATATGATAATTGTAAATATTTACTATGTACATATGTTCTAATAGTTTAACGTTCTAATAATTTACTGTTTAAATATTATACTGTTACCTGTACCTAGTTCACCTGTTCTATGTTCTATGTAAAATGACTTGGTATGATACTACCCATACCATATAACATAATGTTCATTGTAAACCGCACTTGATACTTGTGAAAGAGCGGTATAGAAATAATTGTTAAATAAATAAAATAAATAAATAAATAAATCAACTGCAAGATTTATTGCATTATCTATGTATTCTACTATATTCCAAAGACTAAGAAGGTCATTCTGAAAGGCGGGTTGCGGGGCTGCACGTCCTACTGGGACGTGCAGCCCGGCAAGCCAACTATACCCTCTTCCGCCACCGGCTCTCCATACACGTCCTGTGCACCATGACAGGGAGATCCGGCAGGAGGCGGGAGGGGGTGGGTTTGGGGCGAAGCGGTCCCGGCACACGTACAGGGCCGATTCAGGTCACGGCTCTGTACGTATTGCCGGGCCTGTTGGGATGTGCTGCTTGTACCGCCTCAGAGATGGTATAAAGCAGCACAATTGGGAAGATCGGGGCAGGTGAGCCACCCCCAGGGCCATGGCCGAGTGTGGGAGGGTCCCAGCTGCCTGATTCAGGCCAAGGCAGGCCAACCGTGGGTCAGGCAGCAGAGATTTGGGGGATTGGAGCCATGGATGTTGAGGCACCTGTGTGGAGGACATACCCACAGGCAGAAGGGGTACACTAGGCCGTCCTCGGGCCTGATTCTGGCTCCTGCAGGAATGTTTTGTTCTTGCGGAACAGAATTGGGTCCAAACATTCCCATCTTTGTCGGGGACATCCGGACGGCCTGGACATCCCCTTCCTAGAATCAGGCTCCATGCCACTTAATATATTTCAATTAAGGAGATGGCTGAATTAATGTTGGAAGGCTGGAGACATTTAATTTGCAAAGGACAAGAAATAAGAACTTTTTTAGGGGTTACTCTGAAATTACCCTGTTAGGGCCTGATTTTAAAACAGAAGGCCTATGTAAGAAGTCTAGAAAAGGTAAGCACCTGCTTGCTTTAACCATGACTCAAAACAATTGCAATTTAAAGTGAGCACTGAATTTGGTTGAGCCACAAAATGCCCCTCCGTAGGCTATTGTAACCCAGGGGTTAAATTTGGCGCTTGCGCTGGGGTGGGTAACTGGTTTGAATGGTTGTTAATTGTGCTTGATGGTTTGGAATCCTGAGTGAATATTGATGTGCAGGTTGTTTAAATTGGACAAAGTTATAGGAAATTTTCTGGAGGAAAATGTATAGCGTCTAAAGTAATGTATTAATTGGAAATTGGAAATAGTGGGATAAGTTAGTTAGATAAGCTAAGTGGAATTATAGGTTTTGAATTAGTTTGGAAAGATTTTGGTGTGTAAACCTTTCAAATTAAGGTCGTGCCATTCACTTTATTGAGGAATTACAGTTGGAAATAAAACTGATTTTTCTTTGCAAAAGTTAGAACATGCTTTAATGACTGATCTACATATTCCTAGAGCATGCTTATGATTGGCTAGTGGCTCTAGTGTGGAAATTAGTATTGTCAAAAGAGTCACTGTAACCGTGGCAACAGGAAAGTATAATTTGCATATTCTTAAAGCCTGTATGTAATTGGTTAGCAGCTCTAGTATGGAAATTGGTGATGTAAAAAGAGTCATGGTAACCTTGACAACCCAAAAAAGTTTGTTGTTGAAAAAGAGAGGAGAGCTAAAACTGTAACAGAAAAGCAGAAGTGAGTTGTGCTATGCTAGAAAGATGAGCTGTTTATTCCAGTAAAGAGGTACAAATAGATGAAGAATTGTTTCCAGAGAGAAATTGTTGCTGAAACTTTAGGAAGTCAGGCAAAGTGAATGACAGCCCTGATTTTTCTGTGGCACTGGACTATACTTATGGAGAAGTATTGTCAGATAATAAAGTAAGTGACACTGTTTATAAATTCCAGGAGAGCTCTCTTGAATAGGGAAGCTGAGAGGAAGTAGCAGTGTCTATGAAGTGCCTTGCTATTTAGTAGCCTGGAGCCATAGAAGTTAATTGATGAAGGAAGGCATTATTTAGAAAAAAGGAATTCATAACTAAAGCTCTGTGTGTAGTTAGGGAAATACAGTAAAGATTAGACTTTTCTATTCAGGGACTTGAATTATATTTTGATTTACTTAGACAGGGATTTATATGGAATAATTTCACAGTGTTTGCTCGATGGTTGATAAGTTAAATAGGGTTTTGTATTTTTGATTTGTTTAAAGTTAGGTAGTAGGTTGGAGATTAAGAAGACTACCGTCAGCTGAGCAGCAGTGATATTTCCACTAACAGGAGCTCCCAACAAAATAATTCCAAAATCATCAAACTGTAGCAGCAGAGCGCAGACAAACCAATGATACCAGGAGTCTGTTCAGAAGGTCCAAATCATTTATTTGTGCACAAGTCTCAAGCAAAGTCAATTTCAAAATGGCTGAGCAAAGTTCTCTAGCAATACAACAACTTTTATAGACTTTTACTCCATTCTAGGTATAGAAAAACATTTCATTGGTCCCGGTACTCTCCCGTACCTCCCGTACCCCTTCTATTGGTGCCGGTACTGATATGATTATCCAATTATGTTCCTTCAGTGGGCTCAGCACCTGCTTACCCCCCTCCTAGTCCCAATTACAATGGTCAGTTCATCAACTTGTTACTTTCCTTCTTTCAAGGCTATTGGGCTAGTTGCTACGTGCAGTGAAGCAGGGCTCTAGAACTTTTCTGTCAGCAGTTTTAAACATGAATTTCTGTATTTTTCCATCTGTTCTGCTTATCTAAGCTAATTCAATACTTTTACTGAGTTCTATCCTACAATAGCAGCATGTTGGGGGATGTGTAATTCCTATGAGCCTCTTCACAGGCTTCATTTACAGGTCAAGCTAGTTAGGCCTGCCTGCTTATGTCAGACACTGTGGATCACAGGCCTACACCTGCCACATTCCCCTCTTTGATTAATCTCACCCTATTACTTAATAAGGTGTGAGAATTAAATCACCTTTAAAAGAATCACATCATGATCGAAGGATTTCGACTAGGACTGGCTTTATATAAAGCCATTATTTTAGTTGCGGTCTTCCGCTCTACTGTACTATCAATAGCAGTATGAATAGAACGCATACAACATGGGATTAAACATGGTAATAAGAAAATAACAGCAACAAGGATTAGTACTAAGACAATGAAAGTCTTGAATCCTCCCAGCCAGGAGAAAAGGTTAGCAAACCAGTTAGGGAATTTCAATGAGTGCCAAGTTTGTACTGGCACATAAGCATGTCTTTGCATATCTTTGGCAATTTCTTCAACTACTTGACCCTTATCATCTATTTTCAAACAACAATTAGTTAAATTCAGTTTACCACATACTCCTCCTTCAGCTGCTAACAAATAATCAAGTGCTAAGCGATTCTGATATATGGCAGTGCGCATCTGAGTACTTTGTCTAGCTAAAAGTGTAAGAGCTTGACTAGTTTCATTGGTTATTATTTCAACTACTGCCTGTAAGCGAATAATACGATTAATCATATAAATTGGAGTTTGATAACCATACATACCATCATCATTCCAAGTGGCAGGCCCATAATACTCAATGATTCTTTCTGGTGGCCAATCATCCCCCTTCCACTTCTCCCACTTGCCTACCTGGAGGGGTGATCTCTTCTGTCTCAAGGCTCGTTTGTGTCGGTGGGTAGTGTATACTGGGTATCCTAATTGTTCTCCATGTTCAGTGTTTAAAAGAAAGAAAGAAGGTCTGATGGTTCCTAAGACACATGCTCCTCCCCATAGTGGTGGAAGTTGTGCATATACTCGGTTTCCGCAGATCCAATATAGGCCAGATGGGGCTTGCCAGGCATGGGCTTTGGCAAGATTAGTCCATACATCAGCAAGTTCAGGAAATCTGGCTAATGGGTTAGGAGGTTCAGGGTGTTTGATTCCTGACCACCATGACGTCTTTTTGGTCGTGGCATTATAGAATTTCTGGCTAAGACAGACCAGCTGTCCTACCTGTTGGGTGAACTGGGGTCCAGTTCTGGCATAGCAAAGACGTCCAACGATTGAGTGCGCTAACACCCATTCGCTAGTAGTCTTGTGTAATTCAGTCTGATTGTAGACCAAAGAATAATTCAATTCTTGAGCTTCCCATGGCCACTGGTCTCCCATCTGGGTTCCACCACAGAAATAACAATCTGAAATTTTAAGACTAGATACTACTTCTCCGGCTAATTCTAGAAATAAATTCTGAGAGGGATGAGGGATTTCAAACTTATTTACATGCATGGCCTCATAAAAGGTGTTATGGATATGATATTTAGATGACTTGTGGGCTTGGGTATTCAATCTGATATACACAATGGTCCCAGGATCTATTGCTCCACCAGCAATACGTAAACCAAACTTGTATCCCTGTTTCCATGCACTGGGATTGTGTATGCGTAAGTGTAAGGTGTTACAAGCATCTTTCTGACATTTATCATTTGTTGTTGACTTGGTTAAGGTGGCCATGCGTTTATCTATCTTTTCGTCAACTATACCATTATTCCATGTAGCATAAAACACACATTCCCAATCCGGGCAATAGTAATCTGCTGCAGGGGCAGTACTATAACCTGGTTCCTTTTTACCTGTACACTTTTTCCATCCTGTGGCACCTTCCGGGCACATATACTTATGGTCATTTCGATACGCTTTCTCCCAAGTACCACAGGTAGAATAACTATCTCTGTTTATGACATTACATGCATCGAAATTCAAAACAGCAGGTTTAGTAATGTCCTTAAGTGGTGGAGTAGCAGCTATTATAGGTCCATCTGCATCCTTCCATCGTATTTCCAACGTGTAATAGGATGGATTCTGATGTGGATTATAGCATACTCTAGATTTGCCATTAGTGCAAACATTTAGTTCAGTGGTGTTATAAATACACCGAGTCATTTTTCCCTTGCAGGTATAGTAAGAATGGTAAATCAAAATCTGAGTTACTTTCAGTCCAGTTCGAGTAGAAGTAATGCAAGCTGTGCATGGAGGTAAAGCATAAGTCAGTTCAAATCCTCCAAAGAAGGCAACCAGGGCAAAGCAAAGACAAAGATACATGTTGATTGGAGTTCTTCTGAATCCTCAGCTTGCAGATCTTGACCACGACATTTTTTTCTTCGTCCCGTGCGCTAATGAAGCAATTCAACGGGAACTGAGTGTTGATTGAAGATCCTCAAGTTGTCCATCACACCTCAACCAACTTAGCAAGTTCAGTTGGTTTTGAAGTATGGTTCAATATAGTATCAAAGTAGTGTGCAAAATCGCACGCAAATTGGGTTCGTTGAAACAAAACTGTTGCTGCATGGAAAACAGCAATCCTCTTCGAAAGACTTGGCTACTGCAAGGCACTGTGATGAAGTGTCTAAGTTGCTGGTTGCCGTCTCAGAGTAACTCGCAAGGGTGCATCAAGATGCTGTTCTGCTGTCCACTGCTCAGGTTCAGGATCAGCGGCGGGCTTGACTCTGCTGTGGTGGATCCAGGCGTCGATCTCTGCCACCTTTACTGCAGTTGGGGTAGACAGGATGACGGTGTACGGTCCCTTCCAATGGGGTTCCAACGGTGTCTTCTTCCAATCTTTGATCCACACCGAGGTACCAGGCTGATAGGGATGCAGAGGTTCCGTCAAGTTGATAGGCAACTGGTCTCGGATCCACGCATGGAGAGTCTGCAGAACAAAACTAAGAGCTAGGAGTTCTTGTCTGGTTACTTCTGAACCAATTTGGGCTAAACTTCCTTTGATTCCCTGCACTATTGGTGGGGGTTTACCATACAGGACTTCAAAAGGGGAAAAACCTGTTGACTTTACAGGAGCTGAGCGTATTCTGAGTAAAGCTATCGAGAGCACTTGGGGCCACTTCAAGTGTGTCTCCTGACAAAGCTTGGACATCTGGGCTTTTAGAGTACGATTCATTCGCTCAACTTTCCCTGAACTCTGGGGTCTGTATGCAGTGTGGAGTTTCCATTGTATCTGTAAAGCTTTAGCTAACTGTTGAGTAACTTGGAGACAAATGAGGGTCCATTGTCTGACCCTATTACTGCTGGAATTCCAAACCTAGGGACAATCTCTCTCATTAAAACTTTGGTAACTTCTCGGGCTTTCTCAGTTCTGGTTGGGAAGGCTTCTACCCACCCAGAGAAAGTACAGACTAATACTAATAGGTAATGGTATCCATTGGCTTTTGGCATTTCGGTAAAATCAATTTGGAGGTTGTGCATGGGGGTTACACCTCCTGACTGAACTCGGGGTGCCGTTATAAGGCCTTGCTTGGCATTATTTTTGGCACAAGTTAGACATTGACGTGCTACTGAAGCTGATATGGTTGTCAATAGAGGGATGTAAAAATGTGGTCTGGGTGCTTTCTCCATAGCACTCTTCCCATAGTGGGTGGCTTCGTGAAAGGCTTTGACAAAGGATGGTCCTAACAGTTCAGGAATTACTATTCGTCCAGGGGGTTGACTGTCCTCTACTGGTGGCAGCTCAATCCATCCATCTTTCAGTACTCCATCTTCTTTGTTACAGTAGTAATCTAATTCTTTGGTGGTATATCGTGGTGTCCATAAATTCAGAGGTACTGGAAACAATGCTGCTTGCATTGGCATAGCTTGTGGTGTGATCTGTCCTGTCATAGCTGCTTGTCGTGCTGAGGCATCTGCAAATCTATTTCCTCGGGCAACTTCTCCTTTTCCTGCTTGATGTCCTCTGCAATGCATGACAGCTACACGTGTTGGGGCCCAAACTGCATCAAGTAACATCAGTATCTCGGGACCATACTTGATTGACTTTCCTCCGGACGTGATGAGCCCTCGTTCTTTATAGAGAGCTCCATGGGCATGTAGAGTAGTGAAGGCATATTTGGAATCTGTATATACATTTAGCACAAGTTTTGCTCCTAATACTAATGCTCTGGTGAGTGCTATCAATTCGGCTTTCCGGGCTGATGTGCCTGAGGCTAGAGCTGATGATTCAACTACTTCGTGTTGAGTGACGACTGCATATCCGGCACAGCGTCGTCCATCGAGGATGAGACTGCTCCCATCAACATAATAGATTTGGTCAGGATTGTCTATGGGCACATCTGTCAGGTCAGGTCGACTGGAGAACACAGTTTCCATGACTTCGATACAGTCATGTTCTGGGAGTTCTTCACTAATGGGTATCAAGGTGGCTGGATTCAAGGCATGACTCACTTCTAGTTGTATCTGTGGGTTTTCACATAACATGCTCTGTTATTTCAACATTCGGGAATTGGTGAGCCAATAATTTGCTTTTTGTTCCATGAGGGCAAGGACTGCATGTGGCACAGTGACTCGTATGTTCTGTCCTAATGTGAGCTTGTCTGCTTCACTCACTAATAATGCTGTAGCTGCAACTGCTCTCAGGCATGGTGGCCATCCTTTGGCCACAGTGTCCAATTGTTTCGATAGATATGCTACAGGTCGCTCCCAATTTCCCAATTTCTGAGTCAACATGCCTAAGGCATTTCCCTGTGCTTCATGTACAAACAAGTAGAAAGGCTTGTGAACATCTGGTAGTCCAAGTGCTGGTGATGACATCAATTCTTCCTTTAACTTCTTGAAGGCTGTATCCTGCTCAAGTCCCCACTCCAGTGGCGACCTCTTCTCCTTTTGTGGCTTCATACAGTGGCTTGGCAATTTGGGCAAAGTTGGGTATCCAGATTCGGCAATATCCTGCCGCTCCCAGAAAGGCTCTGACTTGCTTTCTGGTTGTTGGGGTTGGAATTCTGCATACTGCTTCTTTTCTTTCTCTGCCTAATCTTCGGCTTCCTTGGGTTATACGAAAACCCAAGTATTTCACTTCTTTTTGGCATAGTTGTGCTTTTGCTCTGGAAACTTTATATCCAGCTTCATTTAGTAACTGCAAGAGGTCTTTGGTAGCTTGTATACATTCACTTTCTGATATGGCAGCTATCAGCAGATCGTCCACGTACTGGAGAAGCACTCTCTTCCCCGGGGCCACTGGATAGCTTGAAAGGTCTTGATTCAGTGCAGCACTAAAGATGGTAGGCGAATTTTTGAATCCTTGGGGTAATCGTGTCCAGGAGAGTTGGCCCCCTCTTCCAGAGATGGGGGTCCTGCCATTCAAATGCAAACAATATTTGACTTACAGGGGCTAATCTTATGCAGAAGAACGCATCTTTTAGATCTAGTACAGTGAAATGGGTAGCTTCAGCAGGTATCAGTCCTAGAAGAGTATAAGGGTTGGGTACAACTGGATCTACAACCACAGATGCCAAACAACTGCTGAAACTACAAAGAGCTAAGTGTTCATAAAGACTGTGTTTAGAGAGAACAAGGACAATTGATACTTACCTGAGAAAAGAAACTGATAAAAGTGATGTTCTGAACTTTTCTCTAGAGATAAAAGTGATACAAATGTTCAAGTTGTAAGAAACCAAACTAGAAAATTGTTATATAGAAATTAGGAAGAAGGAAAGAAAAGGAATACTACTACTTATCGGATGTGTTATTCAGAAAATGTTAACCTTCGATAGACGAATATCACACTTGATTTTTGTTTTTCCTCTTTTGCATTTAATGGAGAAATGTTCTATAATAAAATGTACAATGAGTACTAAAAAGTAAGATGTTGAATACAAAGTAACTTAAATCTATTATTAATCTAACCATCTATAATAAAAAATAAAATTGATATATTTACCACTTGGAACCCGAATTCTAAGAATTCTTTTAGTTTAATTCCTTCACTTAGCTTTGAGCAAAGTGAACGAGGTTAGTTTTATTTTTGTGCCTCGTTGTCTGAGTTTACTCCACCTCTTGGCCATGACTACTACCGTCATATTTAGGGGTGGAGGCGGGCTCAGATGCAGCGGGGTCACACTATCTAAAAAATATGGTGAGAGCTTTCCATAGAAGAGAGCATAGGGTAGATTGGAGATTATGGGGAGTGCTCTCTTGTGTCCTGCTGTTGCTTTGCTGCTGCTACTGCTGATTGCTGTCCTGCCTGCTTTGCTGTTCTCCTCTCCTAGATGTCCTGCTGTGCTTCTCCTCCCAGCCTGCCTCTGCTGCTGCTCAGCCATCCTGGAAGTGACGTTTCTCCTAGGCAATCCTGGACTATAAAACCGTTTCCAACTCATTTCACTGTGTACTCCTGCTGTGGTACCTGCATACCTGCCTCCCCTGCCTTTTCACCACATAGTAACATAATAAGATATTATATGATGGTAGATAAAGACCATTATGATCCATCTAGTCTGCCCAACATGACGGCAAGAGTAGGCGCACTTGTTGCTACGTGCAGGTCACCTCTCCTCATGTATTTGTTTAGGGGTGTACCCACCGCTCCGAATAGGTCACCCCTATTTGTTCAGATATAAGAGATAGTTATGCTTATTTTGATTTTATCCTGTTGCTATAAAGGGATCCAGTGTGTTTGTCCCATGCCATTTTGAATTCTGTCACTGTATTTGCCCCCACCACTTCCATTAGGATTACATTCCAAGCATCCTCCACCCTTTCAGTGAAAAAGTATTTCCTGACAAGGGTATGTCCCTTGCTCTCTCTCTTTCCAGGTTTCTTCTGCTTTTGTGTCTGGCCTTTCTTTGGTGCCATGTCCTTTATCTCAGTCCATTGGGGCTGGCATCCTGTTCATGATGTTACCTCTACTGCTCCCCTCATGCTGCTTATTTGTACTAGGAACTCTAGCAACCTTATTTATTGCCCAACTGTGGTGCTTGCTCCTTCTGTTGCCCTCCCTCCTCAAGATGACATCTCCTTAGGGTCTTCTTCCACCCTCCCCCTCATGCCCACATCTCCTTAGGGTCTTCACTGCCCTTTATGCTTGCTCTTCTTAACTAAAAACTACTAAAACACAACCCCAAACCAGGCAGAAAACTAAAAAGAAAAATAAAAAAATTTTATCATTGAAAGTAAAGAATGGACTTGAGACTCAGACCAAAACTGAACACCAGCCTAAAAGGAAGCTCACCCAACTGGAGGAAAAAAGACCTCAGCAAACCCCAACTTCTGGCTCGAGGGAATTGAGTCTTGTCAAAGACATGTGTCAATACAAATGATAAGACTCATATTACACCAATGGTCAAAAAAACCTCCAACCAGCCAGGGCAAAACAAACCTCAGGCTGGCGCAGCCGATCAATCAACGGTGTGTGTTCAAATGACGATAATAGAACTAGCAAGCTCCAAAGTAAAAAAGAAAAAAGAGAAAAAGACAGCAATCAACGCTCCAAAAAAGAAGAAAAAGAAACTGAAATCACTTATCTGTTGAAAAAAAGCTGACAAGTAACAGCAGATGGCAAAGCCAAGGTAGCAAAATGAAATAAGATGTAATGCATCCAATGAAGGAGGCAGGGAGCCCCGACATCCGATGTTTCACCTTGCGGCTTCCTCAGGGAGCTCAGGTCCACATTCCACATGCTGTCAGTAACAGAAGCTTCTTCAAAGGAGCAAATCAGCAAACATACAGGAGCTGAAAAAGATACACAATACCTGTCGATATAAACAATGTCTCACGCCCAAACAAAATCACAAAAAAACAAAACAAAACACTAAAAGAAAAAAAAGAAAAAAGAAAAATTCTTTTCGACCAAACAAGATGCCAAAAAAAAGGAAAAAATGCCAAAGAAACTTACCATTATACGGGAGCTAGGGCACAAAAACACCAGGAGAACGCTGCGGACGTGGCGATCCAACATACCAACCGCCAAACCAAAACGCCAGCGCATGCGCTCCACCATATATAGTAGACCAGTCATGACATCAAAAGTTAAAACTCAGCAGCCAAGACCGGCTATTATGAAAACCAAAAGCAACAACAAAAAACAGTACTGGTGAAGAAGCCCCTCGTCATCCCGCATAAGGCCGTCAGGCAAAAAACCCACCACCCACCTCAAAAATAAGAACACGGAATACAAAAAACATGAGCCTCAAAACAAAAGAGACGAAGAAAAAAGAAGAAAAAAATCCGTTACTTTATAAAGCTTGAACTTCACAGACAACTCTTCCATTCAATAGACTCATTCAAACCAGCAGGGGCAACAGTCTGTGGAGAAAAAATCCAACGTTGCTCTAACCGAGTCAAGATTTTCTGCAGGTCCCCCCCATATATCGAAGGTGTACATTGAACTATCACCAAACATTTGAGATCCTCAAAAACATGACCTGAGGACTGAAAATGATGAACTAGAGGGGCACCCTCCGTCATATGACGGAGGTGACTGCGATTTTCGATTAAACGTGTTCGTAAGGCTCGACTAGTCTTCCCCACATAGCACAGACCGCAGGGGCAACGAAGCAGGTAAACCACATAAACACTGTCACACATCGTGGAATGAAATAAACGGTAAGTCCGATGATTATGTTGAAAGCTGCAACAAGTTTCCATCACTGAACAAACAGAGCAATGTCCACAACTGCGATGACCCAAAGCTGCCGAAGACACAGATGATGCAAGTGAATTACTGGAAAAAGCAGAAGGACATAACAAATCCTTTAAATTAGAGCCCTTCATATATACTGATCGAATCTGATGTTGACTCAGACCTGGGGTTAAGCGAATAACATGAGAGTGCCGTTGAATTATTTTTGATAGCTGATAACTCAAAGGATTAAACTTCATGATGAAGTGCACATATGGGAACTCCAAAGATGTTGAACGCTCACGAGGAGTCAAAAGCCAGGTCCGATCATTAAAACGCGCTCTAGTCCGGGCTTTCCATATCATCCCAGCCGGATATCCCCGAGCAATGAAAGAATCCTCCAGAGTCTGAGATTGTAGTTTATAATCAAAAACCGTGGAACAATTCCGACGATAACGCAAAAATTGTGCAAAAGGCAAACTCTCTTTCAAACGCTGTGGATGCGCACTATTAAAATGAAGAAAGGACATCCGATGAGTTGGTTTAGTATAGACAGTAGTCACTAAAAAGTCAGCCTGACAGATTACCAGAACATCCAGGAACGAAATCGAGATAACACTGTGTTCCAAAGAAAAACAAATATGCGGGTCACGCTGATTCAACCAGCCATGAAAGGCTGATAACTGTTTATTTTATTTATTTATTTATTTAACTGCATTTATATACCGCTTTTCACCAGGTTCTACAGTACCGGTCCATAAAAGAAAAACATCATCGATGTACCTTACCCAAAGACGGATAGAAGACTGAAAGGGACCATTCGTTAGCCATCGGTTCTCAAAATCTGCCATATATAAATTGGCAATCGAGGGGGCCATAGTGGCTCCCATGGCAACCCCTTTGTTTTGTCGATAAAACGATCCATCAAAACAGAAAAAATTCTTCGTCATAGCAATTCTCATAAGCTGAACAATGAGATCAATCTTGGACAGACTCAGATCGTGATGGGCCATCAGATTACGCCGGCCAATATGAATGGCTTTGGATTGAGGAATGCTAGTATATAAGGAGGAGACATCCAAGGTAGCCATTATAAACCCAGAAGGAAGATCTTTATCATGGCCTTGGGCTAATATCTGCAAAAAATGCATAGTATCACGTAAATAGGAAGGTATTCGAAACACTAGGGGCCTCAAAAAAGAATAGACAAACATAGAGAGAGGCTCCAAAAGAGAGCCCCTCAAAGATACTATAGGCCTCCCTGGTGGGTTATGAAGATTCTTATGAATTTTAGGCAAAATACAAAAAATGCGGAATGCGTGGATGAGAAACGCATAAAAACTGTGTCTCTTTCTTAGTGATCAAATTCTGATCCAAGGCCTGAGAAACAATCTGCTGGATAGAGTCCCGTAGATCTTCTTAACTGTCAGTCTCTGTGTGCTAAGTGCCTCCTTATTCACAATCTTCTTCTACGCTCCCTTAATGCCCTTTTTCTCACTGAGACCTAGTTCCATGAGGGAGAGGAGTCCCTCCTCAACTGCTGCTGCTTCCCACTGTGCTACTCTGCATTTCCAGTATCTCAGTGAGGGCGTAGTGGCAGTGGGGTGGAAGCTCTTCATCGCTCCTCCTTCCCTTATGGAAGTCTCTTTCTCTGCTCTTCATTACCCCAAAGCCCTGCTGCTTCATCTGGATGGCAACCCCCCTCCCTTTATTTTCTGCTCATCTATACCCCTCCTCCTCTCTCACCCTCCCTCTGGGACTCACTCCTCTTGACCTTCTCTGAGGCCTCACTCCTTTATTCTCATTCTTGGAGATTTCAATATTCATGTGGACTCCCCCTCTTGCCCTCATGATAATTCCTTTCTGTCCCTCCTCACTGATATTTTGCTCCATCAACATGTTCTCTGCCCTACTCACTCTGCCAGCCACTCCCTTGATCTTATTATTCCCCCCCCCCAATCCCCTGTTCTCTTCCCAGCTGACCTTTCAACCTTTCCCTTTCCTTTTTCTGATCATTTTTGTCTCCTGTTTTCTCTTCCTCGTCCCACCAGCTCCTTCTCCCCTCAGACCTCCCAGACCACCTCAACCTCCTCCCGTCTTGTCCACCATATACCAGCCACCACCATTCAACTGTTCCCTCCCTCTTATCAGCTCTTCCCTTCTGACTTTGCCTCCCTTCCCCTTGATCTTCAGGTTGCATCCTAGAATTCTACCTTGACTGCCACCCTTGATACTCTTGCCCCTCTCCTCCCAGCAAATTGCTCTCGCTCATCAGTCCCTCATCACCCATGGCATCACTCTGTCCTCTACCTTTATCGCTCCTATCCCATCAAGCTGAACATCACTGGCGTAAATGCTCCTCTGCTCTTTCTCTTGCTTATTTCCGCCAGTGTCATTCCCACTATCGCTCCCTTATCCATTCTGCCAAGCTCTCTCATTACCCCCAACTCATTTCCTCATCCTCTAATTCTTCTTGGCAAATCTATTCCATTCTCTGCTCACTCTCCTCATTCCAGTCCTCTTCATCCTCTGCCCCCTTCCATCTCTCCTGATCCTACTGTCCTAGCCACTTATTTCACCAACAAAGTTCTCTCCATACGTCATTCCTTCCCTAACTGTCCACCCCTTCTCCACCCTACCCTCCCCTCTCCCAGCATCTCCACCCACCCTTGTTGCCCCTACCCTCTCCCACTCCTGGTCATTCTTCTGCCCCATTACCTCTGCTGAGCTCTCTAATGTCCTCTCCTCTTCCCATAAGGCCACTTTCTCCTCGGATCCTATCCTTTCCACCTGGCTCACAACTCCCTCCTTGGCTATGCTCTCCTCTGGTTCTTTCTCACTTCCCTGGAAGCATGCACTCATCCAACCAATTCTCAAGAAACCTTCTTTGGACCCTGCTCACTGGTGTCCTATCTCTACCTTGCCGTTCCTTTCTAAAACTCTTGAGAAACTTGTCTTTCACTGCTTTCCTCTCACCTTGAGGCCACCGTTGCCCTCCACCCCCATCAGTCTGGCTTTCGTCCTGGTCACATCACTGAAACTGTCATCCTATCCCTTCTTAATGAACTCCACTCTTCTCACGATCATGGTAATATTTCACTGGCTGTCTCTCTTGATCACTCTTCCGCCTTTGATCTGATTGACCATTGCAGTCTTCTTTCACATCTCTGCTCCTTTGGTTGTTGCTGGTTCTGTTCTTTGCTGGTTCTACTCTTTCCAGTCTTTCACCATCCTTAATGTCTTCCTCCTCCTCTGCCTTTCCACTGTCCTGCAGTGTCCATCAAGGTTCTGTCCTTGCTCCTCTCCTTTTCAGTATTTTACTGGCACCCCTTCCACTCATTATTCAAGAACACGGGATCTCTGTCTACTATTATGCTGACAATATCCTTCTTGTTCATCATACTAACCCCCCTCTTCCTAATCTGTCGCCTCTGAAAACCTGTCTTTCCTCGATTCCTTCCTAGATGTCAACCAACCATTTACACCTCAACCCCGCCAAGACTGCTGCTATATGGTTTTCCCTCTCTAGCTCTCCTCCTTCTATGGCACCCTCCCTTGTGCAGGCTCCTGTTCCCCTGGTATCCTCCATTCATTACCTGGGTGTCCCTCTGGACTTTTCTCTTTCCTTCCATGATCACCTCTCTTCAGTTATCCAACGGTCCTTTTATTCTCTTCACCAGATCCGTTCTGTTCGTTCATTTCTTTCATTTTCATCTTTGACCACCCTTCTCCTTTCTCTCATCATGACCCGTGTTGACTACTGTAACAGTGCCCTGGCTGTCCTCCCTGCTTACCCACTGCCTTCAACTTCTTCAGAACACTGCTGCCCAGATTCTCACCCATGCCTCTCTCTCAGATCATATTACCCCCCTGCTCATTCACCTGCAATAGTTACCCATTAAATTTCATATTCAATATAAGGTTCTCACTCTGGTTCATTATGTCATCCACACTCATACCCCTCAATTTTTTGTCTGACCTCATTCACCTTTACACCTCCTCCCTACCCCTCCATCAGCTTCATTCCAATCACCTCACTCTCTCCTCCCCATCACTTGCTCATCAGGAATCCAACCGATCCACTGCCTTCTTTTTCTTGAATGCCCTTCTATGGAACTCACTCCCATCAGACCTTCACCTCAAACTCTCCTTTTCCCATTTTAAGGCAACATTAAAAACCCACCTCTTCTCCGTTGCCTTTGAACTTCCCCCGTCTCTTTCCTTATTTCCTGCCTTGCTGCCCTTGCCCCCTCTAGTCTAGCATGCTATTACTTCCTCTATCTGCTCTTCTCTTTCCTGTCCTTACAATGATGTTCCGTTTTCTTTTCCTTGCTTCTTGTAGTAATTTGTTTTATATTGTAAACCTCTCTGACACCTTGGCATTGGGCAGTATATCACGTGCCACAATAAATATAAAGATAAAGGAGTGTGTGGAAAGCTGTGAGGCACAAAGTAATACATAGGGGAACCTTTCAGGGAGTTGGAGGAGGAAGAGCTTGTAATTAGAGCTTTCATAAGTGTTGGGGGGAGGGGGGCACTGAGGGCTGATTCAGCAGTTTCATGAAGTGGTGTCCAAGAAAGCAAATAGAATGCTAGGAATCACAAGGAAAAGATACGCACAGTGATTATAAATTATACCTGAAAAAACATCTTGATAAAATAGAAGAGAGAAGGAAGCAGTTCCATACAGACCTCCTGAAGCGCTCAATAAACAAGCCACACGACCTATTCAACATTGTAAAGACGTTAGCAAAAGAACCAGCAACAGACCAGCCATACATGCCACATCCGCAGGCATACTCTGACTACCTACAATCAAAGATGATCCTGATTGACAAAGAGCACAAACCACATAAGTTACACCCCTCAGCACAAGCAACCACCGCCATCTACACTATCCAAATTCAACACCATATCAGACAAAGAGATAGAAGACACCATTGCCTCCATCAACACCACTACGGCACCCAATGATCCCTGTCCAGCATCCTGGATAAGAGAAATGCATTGTGAACTAAGCCAGTTCATGGGCAAAATTCTAAATCAATCACTCTCAATGGGATCCTTTCCACAAAAATTAAAAATCACATCCATCAGACCGCTATTGAAAAGCAACAAGATGGACCCATCAAAAGTTGAATCATACAGACCGATATCAAGCATTCCACTGCTTGCCAAAATAATCGAAAAGGTAGTACAACACCAAATTCAACACCACATTGATACCGAAGCTCCACTGGACCCTTCCCAATACGGATTCAGGGAAGCACACGGTGTTGAAACCCTCCTCGCCACCCTCTTCAACACATTAATCTTGGGAATTGATAATGTTCGACAGGGCTTTGCACTCATTTTAAGAACATAAGAACATAAGATATGCCATACTGGGTCAGACCAAGGTCCATCAAGCCCAGTATTCTGTTTCCAACAGTGGCCAATCTAGGTCATATGTACCTAGCAGTTTCCCCAAGAGACACAAGTTCCACAATGCTTGTACTGGGTCAAGCATTGATATCTTCGGTCACTTCTTAATAATGGTTTATGGACCTTTCCTCCAGGAACTTGTCCAAACCTTTTTTAAACCCAGTTACACTAACAGCCTTTACTACATCCTCCGGTAACAAATTCCAGAGTTTGATTACACGTTGAGTGAAAAAATATTTTCTTTTATTAGTCTTAAATAGTTTACCCTGTAGCTTCATTGCATGTCCCCTAGTCTTTCTATATTCTGATAAGGTAAACAATCGATCTACGTTTACCCGTTCCACTCCGTTCATTAATTTATAGACTTCTATCATATCTCCCCTCAGCCGTCTCTTTTCCAGGTTAAAGAGCCCTAACCTTTTTAGCCTTTCTTCATAGGAGTATCCTTCCATCCCCTTTACCATTTTGGTGGCTCTTCTCTGTACCTTTTCTAAAATCGCTATATCCTTTTTAAGATATGGTGACCAGAATTGCACACAATATTCAAGGTGTGGTCTCACCATGGAACGATATAGAGGCATTATAATATCTTTTGTTTTATTTTCCATTCCTTTCCTTATCATACCTAGCATTCTATTTGCTCTCTTGGCCGCCGCTGCACACTGGGCCGAGGGTTTTAACATGGTATCCACAATGATGCCTAAATCTTTTTCCTGGGTGGTGGTTCCTAATGTGGAACCTTGCATCATGTAACCATAGTTTGGGTTGTTCTTCCCTAGGTGCATAACCTTGCACTTGTCCACATTAAATTTCATCTGCCATTTTGATGCCCAGTCTTCCAATTTATCAAGATCCTCTTGCAATTTTTCACAATCCTCTTGGGTTTTAACAACTTTAAATAGTTTTGTGTCATCTGCAAATTTGATAACCTCACTCGTTATTCCACTTTCCAGGTCATTTATGAATATGTCAAAAAGCAGCGGACCCAGCACAGATCCCTGGGGTACACCACTATTCACCTTTCTCCATTGGGAAAATTGGCCATTTAGCCTTACCCTCTGCTTTCTATCTTTTAACCAGTTCCTGATCCACAATAGTACACTGCCTCCTATCCCATGACTCTTTAGTTTTGCCAAAAGTCTCTGATGAGGGACCTTGTCAAAGGCTTTCTGAAAGTCCAGATACACAATATCAAGCGACTCACCTTTGTCCACCTGTTTATTCACTCCTTCAAAAAAACATAACAGATTAGTAAGACAAGATCTTCCTTGTCTAAAGCCATGTTGGCTGTCTCCCATTAGGTCGTGACTATCTACATGCTGAGTAATTTTATTCTTTATGATGGTTTCTACCATTTTTCCCGGTACTGACGTCAGGCTCACCGGTCTGTAGTTTCCCGGATCACCCTTGGAACCCTTTTTAAAAATTGGTGTTACATTGGCGATCCTCCAATCTTCAGGTATTAGAGATGATTTTAATGATAGTTCACAGATTACTGATAGTAGTTCTGCAATCTCATATTTCAGTTCTTTCAACACCCTTGGATGTATACCATCCGGCCCAGGTGATTTGCTACTGTTCAGTTTATCTAATAGTTGTAAGACATCTTCCCAATGTATCGATATTTCCTTCAATTCTTCCACACCTTTAAATACCACTTCAGTCATGGGTAACATCCCTACATCTTCCTCAGTAAAGACCGAAGCAAAGAATTCATTCAGTCTCTCCGCTATCGCCTTGTCGCCTCTTAGTGCTCCTTTAACCCCTTTATCATCTAATGGACCAACTGACTCTCTCACAGGTTTTTTGCTACGAATGTACTTGAAAATGTCTTTATTTCACATTTTTGCTTCCACAGCAAGCTTCTTCTCAAATTATCTCTTTGCCTGTCTTATCAATGCCTTGCATTTGACTTGCCAGTGCTTGTGCTGTTTCCAGGTTTCGTCGTTTGGCTCTTTTTTCCATTTCCTGAAAGATGCTTTTTTGGCAACAACAGCCTCTCTGACTTCACCTTTAAACCATGCTGGCAGTTTTTTGGACTTCCTTCCACTTTTCTTAAAGCGTGGAATACAGCTGGTCTGGGCTTCCAAGATAGTATTTTTCAACAACACCCAAGCTTGATGTACGTCTTTAACCTTTGCAACTGCTCATTTTAGTTTTTTCTTAACTGTTTTCCTCATTTTATCATAGTCTCCCTTTCGAAAGTTAAAAGGTAGTACTGTGGATTTCCTTACTATCCCTCCTCCACTAATTAAATCAAAGGCGATCATGCTATGATCACTATTGCCAAGTGGCCCCAACACCCTTATCTCCTGCACTAGATCTGGTGTTCCACTAAGGACTAGGTCTAATATGGCTTCCCCTCTGGTCGGTTCATGAACCAGCTGCTCCAAGAAGCAGTCATTTATTTCATCTAGGAACTTTATCTCCCTAGCATGTCCTGACGTGACACTGACCCAGTCGATACCAGGGTAATTGAAATCACCCATTATTATTACTGCGCTGTAACTTTTGTTAGCTTCCTTGATTTCTTTGAGCATTTCATCAACCATTTGGTCATTCTGGCCAGGTGCTCGATAGTACACCCCCACTGCCGTTGCCTTCCCCCTTTTATATGGAATTTCAATCCATATAGATTCTACAGCAGATTTTGTTTCCTGCAAAACTTTAATCCTTTCTGAGTCAATGAGCTCATGGATATCGCTGTGGCTCATGGATATCGTCAATGAGCTCATGGATATCGTCAATGAGCTCATGGATTTCGCTGTGGCTCATGGATATCGCTGTGGCTTTTGACTTTGTGAGCCATGAGATACTCATAGAACGTCTTAAGGAAAAAGGAATACAAGGCACTGCCCTAAATTGGTGCAAATCCTACCTTTCCAACAGATGGAAACACGTGAGGACCAGTACCTCAACCTCAGAACCTTTCCTACAAAAACAAGGTGTGCCCCAGGGATCATCTCTATCGGCATTAATGTTTAATATTTACATGCAGCCCATCTGTGCTCTGATCCGCTCATTCAATGTCCACTGCCTAGCATACACAGATGATATCCTTCTATTCATGCCATTTGCAACTGACCAACTAGATTTCTCTCTGCTAACAAGATGTTTTGGTACAGTCGCGGACTGGCTCCACATGCAAAACCTTTTTATCAACCACAACAAGACAGATGTCCTCTTCATCATGAGGAGCCAAGAATTCACCCCCCCCCCATCCTCACTAAAAGTCAAGAATGCGGAGCTGATAACCAAACCCACAATTCGATAACTTGGTATCACACTGGACCAAAGGCTGGACATGAAAACACACATAAAAAACACAGTAAAAACAATATACCACAAAATAAGGACACTTCGGCATCTACGAGCACTACTAGACCCCAGCGACTTCTGAACAATCTACCAAGCTCTGCTACTCCCGCATTTTGATTATGCAAATGTTATACTATATGGGCTCCCTCAGGCAACGCTACACCCGCTCCAACTTGCAATGAACACAGCCGCAAGAGTTCTAGTCGGGGCATCAAGAATGGATCACATCACACCAATTTTGAAGAATCTCCACTGGCTACCCATTCAGGCCAGACTTCTCTACAAGATCTTAGTCCTGACCTTCAAAGCCCTAAACAATCATCCCCCCACATCCATCATCGAGATGATCCACGTTATACACCCAAACAGAACCAGAAGATCCACAACGGTGAACACACTGATGATCCCAAAAGAAATGACTATGTGCTCAAAGACAACATCCAACAGGGCCTTCACGATTTATGCACCCAGAGCCTGGAATGCCCTTCCAACAGAGAGTCACCACTAGCCTGACTCAATTCAGGAAGGCACTGAAGCATCATCTGTTCATAAGGCACTATTCAGAAATTAGCTATAGAAACCAACCAACGAACACTCACATCAAACATCTAGAGCCCCCTAATAACATTCCCATCAAGTTAAAGAATAGCCAACTCAAGCTAGACAGTCCCGAATAGACGATACCCCAAAAACATAGGCATAATTGTAAATAAACTGTAGAAATGTTTACCCCAGTTAAATCCAAGTTTCAATCCCTGTTCAATGTAAATACTATGCAGCCCGTCTGCACGGTATATTGTTCTGTTTAATGTACACCACACTGATATGTAATAGTGCGGTATATAAGAGAAGTTAAATAAATAAATAAATAAATGGAGAATAAAACAAAGGATATTATAATGTCTCCATATCTTTCCATGGTGCGACCGCACCTTGAATACTGTGTGCAATTCTAATCTCCGTATCTTAAAAAGGATATGGCAAAATTAGAAAAGGTAGAGAGAAGAACCACAAAAATGGTAAAGGGGATGGAAGGATACCTCTATGAGGAGAGGCTTAAAAGGTTAGGGCTCTTCAACCTGGAAAAGAGACAGATGAGGGGAGATATGATAGAGGTCTATAAATTAATGAATAGAGTAGAACGGGTAAAAGTGGATCAATTGTTTTTGCCATCAAAAAGTAGAAAGACCAGGGGACATGTAAAGAAGCTACAATGTAACCCATATGAGACTAATAAGAGAAAATATTTTTTCACTCAATGCGTAATCAAACTCTGGAATTTGTTACCGAGGTGGAATAAGTTACCCGGCCAGCCATAATGAACCAGACACACAGGGCCACAACTAGAATTGGCCCTGTATGTCTGGATTTAGGGTCCCGCCTCTGCCCACAGTCCTCCTCATGCCCTCTCCCTCCCACCTCCTCCAGAGTTCCCCGCACATCTCTTGCATATATTCAAATCGGATGTACATTCCCACTAAATGCTAATTGGAATGACCCCCCTGTGTGTCTTTTTGGGAAACTGTGAGGTACCCAGGGAGGGAGAAGTGGTCTAGTGGTTGGGGCAAATTATCTCAGGCCAGAAGGATCAAGGGTTCCAATCCCATTAGAGGACACCAACCTTGAGCCAGAAGGACTCAGGTTTCTAGTCCCACAGGTGTTCCTTGTGGCCTTGGGCAAACCACTAAACCCTCCATTGTCTCAGGTATATAAACATAGATTGTGAGCCCTTTGGGGAAGGGGGAAAAATATATATAGTACCTGAATGTACACCACTTTTATTGGTAGAAAAGCAGTATATAAGCCTAGTTAAATAAATAAGTAATTGTGACCCGGATTGGTCACTGTTGGAAACAGGATACTGGGTTTGATGGACCTTAGTCTGACCCAGTATGGTATACATTATGTTTTTATATACTTACAAGAGTGGAAGAGAATGACAATCCAAAGGGAGGCTGCAATGTGGACCACAGCAGCCAAAACCATAGAGAGAGGCCCACACTAGAGACCATCACACTCAGGGATGTGGGTGACACCCAAACCGAGACAGTGCAGCCGGTGTCCAGGGTTATTAGAATTCCAAGGATGATGACAATTTCACTGGCCAAGTGGAAAGCAAGGATGACATTGATGGGGTGGCTTATGGCTTCCACATCTATCTCCCTTTTATGATGGTCAGGCATTGGGGAGTGTGCAGGAGCAGCTGTGGAGGAAGACATCCCTAGAGCTGGTCAGTAAAATTATCAGTTTCTATGCTGCAGTGAATGTCTTCTACAGTAGAATGAGCAGTTCCAAACACGAGAGCAGAGAGAGTGGAACTGATGAGAAGATCACTCGTCATCTAGAAGTGCCATATCCATCTAGAGGGGAGATAGCTGGGGACAACACAGTTACTTACTGATGAAATCATGGGGCTGCACAGTGGGTGTTACATAGGGCAGGTGCAAGGGGTGGGGTTAGGAAAGGGATGGGCATGGAAGTGGAAGGTGAAATGGTATTGGATGGGCTCTTTAATGTATATGCTTTCTGTATGTGCAAATAAACACCTGTCTTCATATGAAGTATCTGTGTATGAAGTCAACTCTTGCTGCTATTCCCAGTTGGTATGGTTGTTCCATTATCTTTCTGCCTTGTTTCTTCTTCTTCCTCCTCTATGTCTGTGTCACTTGATTACTGATCTTTCAGCAGAAGTTTCTACCACCTCACAGTAAGATTGTGGAGCATGTATCAGGCAATGAATATATGACATACCCTGGTTGGACTATAGAAGAGCTATCCCCTGTATCTATCTAGAAAATGCAAAGAGCTCTTGAGCTGCCCAAATATCCTCTTGATAATGGTGTGGGGTGTTTGTGGGCCCCGTTGTACCACCCCTCTGCTTTTGTGTGTGGTGCCACAATGGGGGTTGGGAATCACCTCCCTAGAGGATAACCGCTGTCTCCTATGTGGGTGGAGGGTATGTAGACACATGTTAGAGTATTGCATCAAGGTGTTTCATATGCTGGGCAGGTACTGCATGGACTCTGTCAAGTGTTGCAGCTAGCATGGATCATTGTGGTCTCCTAGCATACACATGTATAGTAATGGAGTAGACTCATAAGACTTACCTAACACCCATCCACAGATAATTCATCCCCTCTCAAACCTCTCATAGATGCCAGGGTGGTTCAGTATGCAGGAATTATGGAAGTTATTTGGAAATCTTGGAAGGACATCAGTTATCTCCCCTGTGTGTTGCAACCACCTGCATGTTGAGTGAATGGAATGACTCTTGCAGTAGATAGTCTCCTTCCCTCATGGGGGCCTGATGGCCTCATGTGTGCAATCGATGACCCCCTAGCACTGATATAAATCTAGCCACCTCATGGAACTGGATCATGGTAATGTACGTTAAACAGGAACATTGATAACTTGTCCCTGGTCAGGTGGGGTTATGATCTACGCTGTACCTGAGATAATGTAGGGTGAAGTGACTTGCCCAGGTCACAACACCAGTGGTGTAAATTTCACCCAAGCAGCTCTTGAAGTATAGGAGGAGGATCCCAGGCAAGAAGAGGATGCAGAGGTCCTAGTGACCCTGCACTCGTGACAAGGTAGAACACAGCAAAAAATAACTTTAAATGAAGTTTGCCACTCTGCCTCCCATCCCTGCTTCACAGTAATACTTTTCTTGCCCAGCAGCCATCACTTCCCGCTACAGGGACAAAGTCTCATGATAAAAGTCATGAAATCACATGGCTGTTACCATGAACGTTCAGCACGGTAGCGGGACGTGAAGATTGCCAGGCAAGAAAAGTATTACTACAAAGCATGGAAAGAGAAACAGTGTGGAAAACTTCATTTAAGGTAGTTTTTCTGCTCCCCTTTGAGGGGAGGAGAGCAGGAAGAAAGAAAGGCTGCCCCCTCATTCCATGGGGCCCCTCAGAAAAATTTGGCTTGGGGGCCTCCCATTAGAACTTATGCCACAATACATATACTTTAGTCAGATTAAAAAGAAGTGCTATTGGAGTTGTGTTTAAATTGAAAGAGGAAAGCAATAAAATGGATATTCAAAATTATTTATGTGCTTAAGTTTGGACTTGACTGCATTAATTTTTGACTTTGAAATTTCGGGCCTTTCAATAGCACTTCTTTTGGCTGGATATTTTTGATGTCTGGCCACAAATTATGTGTGGTGATAGAGAAAATTCACCTCGATGAAGCACTTGTGAAATGTCTTCAGGCATCCTTTGTGGCGTTGGGTCCAGCTGGGTCAATCCATGCTCATACAAATAGCATTTGGTATAAGATAAGTGTGACTGATAAACTTCAAGATGAACGTGCTGAGTTTACAGCAGTGAGGCGCTGAGTTTATAGCATCAAGATAATTTTGTGAGATTATATGCTCTTTGATATGGTGGGGGAGTTTTTTAGGATTCCTGATGTTAATATGCCAATCTCAGGCCTGGATAGCCGAGGCATTATGGCCCATGGGTACTGAGATCCTTTTCTCTCCCTCCGAGTGCGATTCAGTTTTTCCCTGTTTGGTGCATATGAAATGAAATTTTTTGATTGAATGGCCATTGTATCTTCATTCTAAGAACTTGGACATTAATACACTGTTCATCGATTACTATGGACATACCCCCTGAACCAGCATACAAGTCAGATCATCAACCCACCTCCTCCACCCCAAGACTGTATATAAGACTGTATAATAGCTCATGATGTATAAATGTAGATAAACCAAATCTAATCACATCCCCGCCAACACATACACACCACTCTGTACACTGCATGAAAACATTTGCCCCTTGATTGTTTGCCGTGGAAACCGCTTTGATGGAATGATAAGGCGGTATATAAATACCATTAAATAAAGAAAGAAAGAAAGAAAGTACGATTTCATAAATAAATATCCTAACTTATAATGAGTGCATTCAAGTCAATGCTGACTCCTGGCAACCCAGAAGCTCTTGGGCTTTTCTGGCAGTGTGTCTGGAAATAGATTTCCAGGTCTTTCTTCTGAGACACTGGAGGATTAGGTGACTTTCCCAAGGCCACAAGGAGTGCCAAGTGGGAATCCAAACCTGTTTTCTTGGTTACTAAGCCAGTGCCATAACTTATCTATATAATTTATCCATTTAGGTTTAGGACTGCATATTCAGTAATAGGTCAGCTGAAAATATACTTGAAGTTAGCTAGATAGTCACCTGGTTATCTTTAAGTGAAGAGTCGATTGCTGAATATTGGCCCCAGCATGCATACGTTTTTTCTTCAACTATATGCGTGCTATGCTACCCACTGATTGGCTGCCTGCAGAAATAGCAGGTGTAGTGTATCTGTCATTTGTACATGCATATTTACAGTTAATTATTTTTTAAAAATTCAACCCCCGGGAGCTTTGCTTTGACAATCACAATTTGTTGTTGTAGTTAAGTGCTTTCACAAGTTACACATGAATAAATATTAGATAGGCCATTAAAAATTGCACCCAAAGAGCCTGAATCACTAAGGGTTTTTTGTTCCCCCATTTTTCTCTATATAAGGAAAGCTTAGTGAATTAAGCTCCAAATGGGTGAGGACCTCTAGCACATTAGGTCTCAAGCCAATTATATTTAACGTGCTCCACCGAAGATCTATGATTAGTCTATGAACACAAAACGACTTGCAGTTAATAATCGATGAAAGCTGTAAGGGATGGGCACTTAAGATTTTATTTTCAAACAATATTGTTGATTCACATTTGTTATAAAACTGCTGTGGGGTTCTTTAATTTCTCTACATTAATCATTGTCACCACATAAATCCTTTTCTAAGCAGTTCTTTGTAACGTGCTGTTATGTGTCTCTTTCTTATGGGATTGCAGATATTTTATCCAGCTCAAATACACAACAGAGTTAAAACAAAACACATATCATTCATCTTCAAACACATTTGTTTTCCTGTTTCTTTTATTTGTTTCTTCTCTTAAAACATTTATCCTTGACAGAAACACTTTGCTCAGTGATGAAGCTTTTATACACTACATTTTTCTTCTCCTTCACAACACGTTAGCATATTTGCATACTACTAGTGCAAGTAGTTTGAATATAAGGGGAAAAGAACAAATATTGACATCTTCACAACCATAAATTATAAGGTCCAATATTCAAAGGCATGTATGCTGTTTGCACACCTGCAAACCGTGTAAAGCCGCTCAGAGGAAAATTCAGTGGCACTAACACGATTAGTGACGCTGAATATCTATGGATACCACCACTTCATGCTGCATCGCTTACAAGACAACAGTGGTATTAAGATGCTCCCTTGTTAGCAACATGTGGAAAAAATGTTAGGAAACAGCCAGAGAGATGTCACCCTGATTGTGAGAAGGAGAGGAAGGAGAATAATCTCTGTGCTGTGGCCAGGACAGAATCTGGATTAACCAGGGTAGTGTGCAAGAGTAGCATCGAGGTGAGAGGAAAGTTGGGTAAATAGTAGCTTCACAAGGACTTTAGAGAGAAAAGGGTGTATAGAGATGAGGTTCCAATGGGCAAGGGTGGTGGGATCTAGAGAGGCTTTTTAAGAAAGGGCCGAATGACTGCATGTTTCCAGGGAAGAGGAAAGGAGCCAGAGGAAAGGCTAGAATTGAAGATAGTGAGGATGAAAGGAAGGAGGACCAGGGAGGGCTCAGTTAGCATTGAGGAGGGAATAGAATCAGAGGATAGGAAGTCTTACACAAGGAGGAGAGGGCCTTAAGGAGTTCTGCAGAAGAGATGGGACAGAAGAAGGACCAGGAATGGGACAGGACAGGGGCAGAAAGGGGAATGGGAGAGATCAGAGAGGATGCAGGGGAGCATGGTGGAGAAAGAGGAGGAGGAGGACAGGCGGAGAAGTAACGACGAAGGAGAATGACCTTATTGGCAAAGTGGGTAGCTAGAAGGGTAGAGTCAGGAGAAACAGGGGAGGCAACAGGAGAGGAGGAGGAATGGAGGGAAGATAGGGAGCGAAGAACAGAGTATAGCTGATGGGAGGAATTGGAGGCAGAGGAGATAAGGTTGGAGTATTGAGAAAGCTTGGTGGAATGAAAGAGGGGACGGTTATGACCATGACAGTAGCAGAAGTAAGCAAGGGATTCAGCAGATGGATGTTTTCACCAGAAGTTTTTGGTGCAATGGAAATGGGCATGATGAAGACGGAGGACAGAATGGTACCAGAGATGATGCAGAGCAGAAGAGTGAGTGGGAAGCAGGACAAAGGGGGGCTAGTATATTGAGGACTGTATATAAGGTGGAATTCCAAGTAAAGACGTGGAGATCAGGAGGGAGGGAGGCAAAATTGGAAGGAAAAAGTTGGTCGGAGGGAGGGAACTGCTGAAGAGTTGACGTACCGATGCGCCGGGTGAGGGAGGGTGGATCATTCGGGGGCATGGGCTGATATGAGGATGGAGATGTGGGGCTCAGTAGGAACAACTGGAGAAAGAAGTGGTCAGATGGGAGTGGGGATGTTGAAAGAGCTAAAGGGTTAGGGGGAGGGAGGTCCATGGGAGATATACGATTAAGGGTATGACCAGCGACATGGGTAGGGGAATGTACATGTTGATGAAGTGAGAGGTCAGCCAAAAAGGAGGAGAAAGCAGCATCTTGGGGATGGAAGGGAGATTCCAAAGTGGCATTAAAATCACCAAGGATCATGAGGTGCGGGAAGATAAGAGAGGACTCAGAGAGCATGAGGAGGAGGAGAAAAAAGTTGCAGTGGTGGGTCAAGAAGGAAGTTGGAGAAGGAAATACAAGGGGGGGGGTGGAATTGAGGTGGAGCATCAAGGCCTCAGTCTAATTAAGAATTGGGGATGAGATCTCACTAAGGGAGAGGGAGAAATGATAGTAAACCACTGCAGGCCCACTGCTACGACCCTCCGAGATGTGGAGAGTGCAGAGAAGCCAGGAGGAAGACTGCAATTAAGAAGGGGTTCATCCCTTTCCCGGAGTCAGTTCTCGATGAGGAAGAGGACATTGAGCACATGAAGGAGCAGAAGATTGTGAACCAGGATGGATTTCGATTGTAGGGACCTGCAGCTGAGTAGGGCTAGTGCCAGAGGAACAGAGGATGCAATAAGCACATCAGACTGAGAGAGGGATGAAGAGGGGCAGGGACAGGGAGGCATGGAGGAGCAAGCAATGAGAGTGACCGGTTCTGAGTGGGATAGGGCCGGCCAGAGAAAGGAAAGCATGGGGAGGCTAGACGACACACCCAATGGGCTGGGATGATGGACATGGTGGTGGCATGAAAGGTGCAAGCTCTATCTCCGATATGTCTACCTTTGATGAAACCAGTCTGTTCCTCTCCAATGATTAGATGAATCATATCACTAAAATTAGTAGCTAAAATTTTCAGCAGAATCTTATAATTTACATTTAGGAGCAAAATGGGGTGATAACTAGCCATATATGCAGCATCTCAACCCGGCTTAGCAAACAGTACTACATTATTCTCAGCAAAATTTGTGGAAATACCAAGTCTTTCAAGCAAAGTCTTATAGAGCCATTGTAACTTTGGAGACAAACATGTTGCAAATTTCTGATAAAGTTCAGTTGTAAACCCGACCGGTCCAGAAATCTTAATTCTAGATAAGTTCTTGATTGCCACAAGAACTTCACCAACTTGGATTGATCCTCATAGGAGCTTCCTTTGTACCTCTAAAAGCATAGGATGCTCCATTGTCTCTAAGAAGTCTCTCTTATATCGACATAACATACAAATAGAGGCAGGGCCGGCCCGTCCATTGAGCGAGAATGTTTTTTACACAGGGCCCCGCATTTCAGGGGGCCCCGCACAAAGAACATTCTGCTTTAAAAGTAAATTTTAAAATAAAAAAAAAGCTGGCTGCCGCCATGGCAGCATCAGAATCGAGTGTCCCGTGGGGCCCTCCCTGCCCGGCAGAGCCCTCCCTCCCCACCTCAGTACCTCCCTACGTTGGCTTTCAGAGCCACGAAGGAAGAGTTTCCCTTTTGTGGCTCTGTTAAGCCTGCCAGAGCCCCGGCAGACTTAACAGAGCCGCGAAAGGGAAACTCTCCCTTTGCGGCTCTAAATATGGTGCAGAGAGGGACTGAAGCGGGGAGGGAGGGCTCTGCTGGGCAGGGAGGGGGCCCCGCAGGACACTCGATTCTACAGCTTTTTTTTTTTATTTTAAAATTTCCCTGGGCTGTTGGGGAGATGGGGGGGTTAGAACTGGAAATGGGCTGATGGGGGGAGGGGGTTAGGAGTTGAGGTGGGCTGATTGGGGGGAGGAGGTTAGGACTTGAGGTGGGATGAACGGGTTAGGACTGCTAATGGGCTGTGGACTGATGGGGGGTTAGGACTGGTAATGGGCTATGGGGGGTTAGGACTGGTAATGGACTATGGAGGGGCTTAAACTGAAAATGGGGTGATGGGGGGTTAGGACTGGAAGTGAGCTGATGGGGGCTTAGGACTGGTAATGAGCTATGGGGGGCTAGGATTGGTAATGGGTTTGGGGGGTTGCTAGGACTGGAAATGGGCTGAGTGGAAGGGGAGGCTTGAACTGCAAATAGCTGATGGGGACAGGGGCTTGGAATGGAAATAGGCTGAGAGGAAGGGGGCTTGAACTGCAAATAGCTGATGGGGAGGGGGGCTTGGAATGGAAATGGGCTGTGAGAGGAGGGAGCTAGGACAGGAAATGGGATGATGGAGGGGCTAGGATAGGACTGGAAATTGGGTGTTGGGGGGAGCTAAGATTGGAAATGAGCTGTGGTGGGAGCTTGGATTGAAATTAATTTATTTATTTATTTTATTTAACAAGTTTTTTATACCGCCTTTTCCTTCAATCAAAGCGGTCACAAGAAATACAAGGTATAAACAAGGGAAACAAACAGTATAGACATGACAACATATGGTAATGTAGGAAAAATAACAAGGGTTAACAAAATAGTGGATTATTTATAAAATATATACAATAGATGATATCTTAGTCATTTGTTGATCCATAGTGCTCAATAAAAAGTAAAGTTTTTAATTGCTTACGAAAGTCACTTAAAACATCAATTGCACGTAAATCAGGGGGGAGAGAGTTCCAAATCAAAGGGGCAGCCAAAGAAATTGCTCATTGTGATGTACATTTGCGTGATTTAGCGAAGTTTCTTGGGGCATTGAGGGTGTTTGAGGTGGAACTGGAAGTAGGTGCATGGGGGGCTTGGATTGGAAATGGGCTGAGTGGAGGGGAGCTAGGATTTGACATGGGCTGATGGTGGGGCTAGGAAAGGACTAGAAATGGGCTGATGGGGGGCTGGGATTGGAAATGAGCTGATGGAGGGACTCGGATAGGACTGGAAATGGGCTGATGGGGGGCTAGGACTGGAAATGGGCTGATGCGGGGACTAGAAGGGAGCAGATACTGGGTGGGGCTGGAGCTAGAAGGGAGATGATGTTGCGGGAGGATTAGAATGGGATGGGGCTGGGTGAGTGAAATGGAGAGGGGGAAATATTTTGTGTGGGAGGGAAGAAAAATCTACAATTGGCCGGGTATTGGGAGAGTAAGTGGGGATTGAGGATGGAGGGGTAAAATTTGAATGGATGAAATAGGAATGAGGAAAGAGTAAAAGGAGAAAGATTAGTATGTTAAAGCACATGTAGAGAGAGAATGGAAAAAAACTAGAAGAGAGAAGACAGGACAAATGGACAGCAGACGATGAAGAGTTAGCAGAAGACACGAAGAAACCAGAAGTGGCTGGAGCAATTGCAACTGGAATAAAAATGCACAAAAGGTACAAAGATATCTCTTTATTTTAAATTTATTAACTGGAATATGTCAGCTCTGGGAAATGTGCATCATTAATGTCTGTGCTTTGTTTAGTACAAGAGGAAATTAATTTATAGTTTTATTTCTACAGTGTTGTTGTACATTCTAAGTTTGGCTTTTGGGGTTCCCAGTTTAATTATTGTCTTCCTGTTTTTTTGTGAAGGTCTATGTTCTGTATGTGTAACTGAGCTGAGGTATTCTATTTATGTAATTCCTATTTGACATTGCCACTTGTTCTCTTTCCCCAGTAGGTCATGTATTGTTATTCTCTGAAATGTACTGTATTGGTTTAATATTTGCAGTGTTGCCTTTTGATAGGTAGGGTCTGGTGCTTTGTGAGTCCTGGTAGTGCTGTTACGATACGGCGGGTTTGCTATGGGTTCTAAATGGGCAGTGTTTGTAGAAGTTCCTAATGTGCCGGGCACTGGATTATAGTAATGTAGAAATCTTTTAGTCTTTCTTTTTCCATACTCTCATTAAGAGGCATGTTTACTAAAAGTTAGTGTATGGTAACAATATGCAAACATTTATTCAAATGAGGCCCCTTATGCAAATGAGGCCCCTCACCAAGTCTCCGCACATGGACCCGCACCCCCCTTGGGCCACCCCTGAATAGAGGAATATAACTTCTTATAATAACTAGCAAAAGCATCTAAAATATCCTGGAGGTTTGTTACAAGACCTTGTCCCTCCACATTATCGGCGGGAATGAAATGTTTTTGCTTTGCACCTTTAAAAGCTGAGCCAGCAATTTACCTGCCTTGTCACCCCCAGCATATAGTTCTTGCAAGATTGTTGCATCAGGTTCTTAATGAGTTCATAGTGCAGTCGAGATAACTGTTTAAAGACTAAGGGGTATGTTTACTAAAACCCCGGTAATGTGCGGGCCGCGCTAGTGTGGGGTGCCATATAAGGAGTGGGCGTTTCTTTCTGAAAAAGAAAAAAACGGGATTTAAATATGCGCTAAGGTGCGTGGCTCCCATGTGCGCCCCGCACATTAGCGCATGAGAAAGCTGCGCAGGAGGCATAAGTGGCGCGCTGATGTGCAAGCAAAAAGAACAGAGCCACAGCACAATGGTTAAGACACTGACCAATGGTGCAGAGATCAGGGGTTCAATCCCCCACAATGCCCAATGAAGACAGCGGGCTGAGGCATTAGTTTAGGAGGCAGTTAAATAATGGGCAGCATAAGGTGGCATGCTATT
This sequence comes from Ichthyophis bannanicus, assembly GCA_033557465.1. Lineage (NCBI taxonomy): Eukaryota > Metazoa > Chordata > Amphibia > Gymnophiona > Ichthyophiidae > Ichthyophis > Ichthyophis bannanicus. The sequence continues at coordinate 1,726,512,714 of CM066031.1, read as the reverse complement.
GCTTTAGGAGGCATTTTAATATTGGGCGGCATAAGGCAGCATGCTGATGCACAAGTACAGGAGCAGAGCCTCAGCACAATGGTTAAGACACTGACCAATGGTGCAGGGATCATGGGTTCATTCCCCCACTGTGCCCAATAAAGAAGGCTGGCTGAGGCATTATCTATTATGGGTAAGTTTGCTTTAGGAGGCATTTTATTTTTTATTTTAATTACTACTACTAGCAAACGCACTCTCAAAGCATGTTAACATAAGGTGCCCCATAAGGCACATTTTAAAGTGCACTGTCCGCCAAGGCACCCTAGAATGTTGCTGATAGGGCGCTTTATAGGGTGCCGTATGAGTTACCGCAAGGTCACAGCAATGTTTTTGATGGCAGCACTGTGCAGTTTAAGGAATGCACAGCATAAGTAGGTGTGCTGACATGCAAGGAGGAGCAGCAGTGTAGCACAATGGGTAATGAGTCTGCTTTTCTCTGATCAGAGAAGAGCAGTGCTTTTTACAGTGCTCTGCTAGAGAAGTGGATATTTGTCTCCTGTGACACCTTGCTGTGAGTTCTAGCTGTTTATTAATTATTTATTGTTTGTCTAACTGTTTATTTAATTATTTATTGTTTGTCTTAGTGGTGTGCTAGTTCAGCCTTCTCAGCTATAACTTACCTTGCCTCTCTCAACTAACTGGGCTTTGTGTGGTAGCCAGGTTAACTGTTCATTTTAAATTAAATCTCTCTCCCCAGAACCTGCTGTGTGTTAAACTTTTTTTCCTGTCCTAGCCTGCCTGAGTGAATCCTCCCCCTCCCCCCCTGCCTTCTTCCTGTTTCCTCCATGTGTGCATAGTCTGTTTTAGTCTGCTTTTCTCTGATCAGAGAAGAGCAGTGCTTTTTACAGTGCTCTGCTAGAGAAGTGGATATTTGTGTCCTGTGACACCTTGCTGTGAGTTCTAGCTGTTTATTAATTATTTATTGTTTGTCTAACTGTTTATTTAATTATTTATTGTTTGTCTTAGTGGTGTGCTAGTTCAGCCTTCTCAGCTATAACTTACCTTGCCTCTCTCAACTAACTGGGCTTTGTGTGGTAGCCAGGTTAACTGTTCATTTTAAATTAAATCTCTCTCCCCAGAACCTGCTGTGTGTTAAACCTTTTTTCCTGTCCTAGCCTGCCTGAGTGAATCCTCCCCCTCCCCCTCCCCCCCTGCTGAGGTATTGTGTAGCCTTCTTCCTGTTTCCTCCACGTGTGCATAGTCTGTTTTAGTCTGCTTTTCTCTGATCAGAGAAGAGCAGTGCTTTTTACAGTGCTCTGCTAGAGAAGTGGATATTTGTCTCCTGTGACACCTTGCTGTGAGTTCTAGCTGTTTATTAATTATTTATTGTTTGTCTAACTGTTTATTTAATTATTTATTGTTTGTCTTAGTGTTGTGCTAGTTCAGCCTTCTCAGCTATAACTTACCTTGCCTCTCTCAACTAACTGGGCTTTGTGTGGTAGCCAGGTTAACTGTTCATTTTAAATTAAATCTCTCTCCCCAGAACCTGCTGTGTGTTAAACTTTTTTTCCTGTCCTAGCCTGCCTGAGTGAATCCTCCCCCCCCCCTGCTGAGGTATTGTGTAGCCTTCTTCCTGTTTCCTCCACGTGTGCATAGTCTGTTTTAGTCTGATTTTCTCTGATCAGAGAAGAGCAGTGCTTTTTACAGTGCTCTGCTAGATAAGTGGATATTTGTCTCCTGTGACACCTTGCTGTGAGATCTAGCTGTTTATTAATTATTTATTGTTTGTCTAACTGTTTATTTAATTATTTATTGTTTGTCTTAGTGGTGTGCTAGTTCAGCCTTCTCAGCTATAACATACCTTGCCTCTCTCAACTAACTGAGCTTTGTGTGGTACCCCCTTCCCCCCTGCTGAGGGTTCCGGACAGGGTACCTTGTAACTGCCCTCTTTAATAGGACTTATCTCCCTCCCTCCCTCCCCAGCACCCACCCACCCCTGGGGTAATTGTAGTTTTATAGGTACTTGCACATCTTAGAGGAAAGGGGCTGCTCTCAGGTGCAGCTCGTTATCCAAATCAGTCATACACAGAGGACCTGAGATTAATTACTTAAGCTTCAGGTACACAAGGTGTATTAGGGGTATTAGATACACTTTTATTGGTATAAGCATCCACACCAATCCTTATTATATACAGAATTTAAAAGACCTAAACACAAGCTTTAAACTAAGATGCAGACAGAAGTCCAGCAACGAGATGGGGGTTCTCCGGTCTTTTGCATTGAGTGTCACATGTATGATTTTCTCCCAGTTGGTGAGAGGTCTTACGTATGCACTAAGTGCAAAGAACTCTTTGCTCTCGGGGAACGAGTCCATTCTCTAGAGGCTAGAGTAGCAGACCTGGAAGACATAAGAAAGACAGAGAAGTACATGGACGAGACCTACAGGGATATAGTCCTGAAGTCCCAGCTCCAGTCTGGCAGCATCCCTGTTGCCATGGAGGAGAGAGGTCACGTGACAGGAGAGAATCTCCCTGGTGTGGCAGGAAGTGATCCTGTAACTAGGACCTGTCCTCCAGGTGATGTAAAACCCTCTCGCACCGAGGGCGTTTCTCCAGGGTCATGTCCCCATGAGGGGAGGGTCAGGACAGCTGTTATAGTTGGTGATTCAATCATTAGGAATGTAGATAGCTGGGTGGCTAGTGGACATGAGGATCGCCTGGTAACATGCCTGCCTGGTGCGAAGGTAGCGGACCTCACGCACCGCCTAGATAGGATCATAGATAGTGCTGGGGAGGAGTCTGCTGTCTTGGTACATGTTGGTACCAATGACATAGGAAAATGTGGTAGGGAAGTTCTGGAGGCTAAATTTAAGCTTTTAGGTAGGAAGTTGAAATCCAGAACTTCCAGGATAGCATTCTCCGAAATGCTTCCTGTTCCACGTGCAGGACCCAAAAGACAGGCAGAGCTCCGGAGTCTCAATGCGTGGATGAGACAATGGTGCAAGGATGAGGGTTTTGGGTTTGTTAGGAACTGGGGAACATTCTGGGGAAAGGGGGGGCTCTTCCGAAGGGATGGGCTTCACCTTAATCAGGATGGGGCCAGACTGCTGGCATTAACCTTTAAAAAAGAGATAGAGAAGCTTTTAAACTAGAAATTAGGGGAAAGCCGACAGTCACCCAGGAGTGCATGGTTCGGACAAAGGTATCCTTGAAGGATACTACCAAAAGCAGTGAGGTTCCAAAAGGGAGTATAGTAGCCCAAATGCCCTTGAGTAAGGAGCAGACAGAGCATAAAGATTTCAAATTACCCCTGCCTACCAATAGCCAGATTAATATGAATAAAATACAGTCTCTAAAATGCTTGTATGCCAATGCTAGAAGTCTAAACAATAAGATGGGAGAGTTAGAATATATAGCACTAAATGAGAGGTTAGATATGATTGCACTCTCAGAGACATGGTGGAAGGAGGATAACAAGTGGGACACTGTGATACCTGGATACACACTATATCATAATGATAGAGCTGATCAAATTGGTGGAGGGGTTGCGCTCTATGTTAGAGAGGGCGTTGAGTCAGAAAGGATTAAAGTTTTGCAGGGAACAAAATTTGCTGTAGAATCTCTATGGATTGAAATTCCATTTATGAAGGGGAAGGTGATGGCAGTGGGAGTATACTATCGACCGTCTGGCCAGAATGAACAAATGGATGATGAAATGCTCAAAGAAATCAAGGAAGCTAACAAAAGTCACAACAGAGTAGTAATAATGGGTGATTTCAAATACCCCGGTATCGACTGGGTCAGTGTCACAGCAGGACAAGCTAAAGAGATAAAGTTTCTAGATGGAATAAATGACTGCTTCTTGGAGCAGCTGGTTCATGAACCGACCAGAGGGGAAGCCATACTGGACCTAGTCCTTAGTGGAACGCCAGATCTGGTGCAAGAAATAAGGGTGTTGGGATCACTTGGCAATAGTGATCATAGTATGATCATGTTTGATTTAATTAGTGGAGGACAGATAGTAAAGGCATCCACAGTACTACCTTTTAACTTTCAAAAGGGAGACTATGATAGAATGAGGAATATAGTTAGGAAAAAACTAAAAGGAGCGGTTCCAAAGGTTAAAGACTTACAGCAAGCATGGGTGTTATTTAAAAATACTATCCTCAAAGCCCAGACCAGCTGTATTCCACGCATTAGGAAAAGTGGAAGAAAGTCAAAAAACTGCCAGCATGGTTTTAAGATGAGGTCAGAGAGGCTGTTGCTGCCAAAAAAGCAACCTTCAGGAAATGGAAAAAAGAGCCAAATGATGAAAACTGGAAACAGCACAAGCACTGGCAAGTTAAATGCAAAGCATTGATAAGGCAGGCAAAGCGGGAATTTGAGAAGAAACTTGCTACGGAAGCAAAAACATGAAATAAAGACTTTTTCAAGAACATTCGTAGCAAAAGGCCTGTGAGAGAGTCAATTGGACCATTAGATGATAGAGGGGTAAAAGGGGCAGTAAGAGGAAACAAGGCTATAGCAGAGAGACTGAATGAATTCTTTGCTTCGGTCTTTACTGAGGAAGATGTAGGGATGTTACCCAAGACTGAAGTGGTATTTAAAGGTGATACTGCAGAGGAATTGAGAGAAATATCGCTACACCGGGAAGATATATTACAACTATTTGATAAACTGAATAGTAGCAAATCACCTGGACCGGATGGTATACATCCCAGAGTGTTGAAAGAACTGAAATATGAGATTGCAGACCTGCTATTGGTAATTTGTGAACTTTCATTAAAATCATCTGTAATACCTGAAGATTGGAGGGTCGCCAACGTAACACCAATTTTTAAAAAGGGTTCCAGGGGTGACCCAGGAAATTACAGACCGGTGAGCCTGACGTCAGTACCAGGGAAAATGGTAGAAACCATCATAAAGAACAAAATTACACAGCATGTAGATAGTCATGGCCTAATGGGAGACAGCCAACATGGCTTTAGACAAGGAAGATCTTGTCTTACTAATCTGATATGTTTTTTTGAAGGTGTGCATAAACAGGTAGACAAAGGTGAGTCAGTTGATATAGTGTATCTGGACTTTCAGAAATCCTTTGACAAAATCCCCCATCAGAGACTTTTGGCGAAGCTAAAAAGTCATGGGATAGGAGGCAGTGTACTATTGTGGATCGGGAACTGGTTAAAAGATAGAAAGCAGAGGGTAGGGCTAAATGGCCAATATTCCCAATGGAAAAAGGTGAATAGTGGAGTACCCCAGGGATCTGTACTGGGTCCGCTGCTTTTTGACATATTCATAAATGACCTGGAAAAGGGAATAACTAGTGAGGTTATCAAATTTGCAGATGACACAAAACTGTTTAAAGTTGTTAAAACCCAAGAGGATTGTGGAAAACTGCAGGAGGATCTGGATAAATTGGAAGACTGGGCATCCAAATGGCAGATGAAATTTAATGTGGACAAGTGCAAAGTTATGCACCTAGGAAAGAACAACCCACACTATAGTTACACGATGCAAGGCTCCACATTAGAAACCACCACCCAGGAAAAAGATTTAGGAGTCATCGTGGATAACATGTTAAAACCCTCCGCCCAGTGTGCAGCGGCGGCCAAGAAAGCAAATAGAATGCTAGGTATCATAAGGAAAGGGATGGAGAATAAAACAAAGGATGTTATAATGCCTCTGTATCGCTCCATGGTACGACCGCACCTTGAATATTGTGTGCAATTCTGGTCACCGTATCTTAAAAAGGACATAGCGTTATTAGAAAAAGTACAGAGAAGAGCCACCAAATTGGTGAAGGGGATGGAAGGCTACTCCTATGAAGAGAGGCTAAGAAGGTTAGGGCTCTTTAGCCTGGAGAAGAGACGGCTGAGGGGAGATATGATAGAGGTCTATAAATTAATGAATGGAGTGGAACGGATAAACGTGGATCAATTGTTTACGCTATCAGAGTATAGAAAGACTAGGGGACATGTAATGAAGCTACAGGGTAAACTATTTAAGACAAATAAGAGAAAATATTTTTTCACTCAACGTGTAATCAAACTCTGGAATCTGTTACCGGAGGATGTAGTAAGGGCTGTTAGTATAGCTGGGTTTAAAAAAGGTTTGGACAAGTTCCTGGAGGAAAGTTCCATAAACCACTATTAAAAAGGGACCCAGGATATCAATGCTTGACCCAGTACAAGCATTGTGGAACCTGTGTCTTTTGGGGATATTGCTAGGTACGTATGACCTAGATTGGCCACTGTTGGAAACAGGATACTGGGCTTGATGGACCTCGGTCTGACCCAGTATGGCATGTCTTATGTTCTTATGTTCTTAGGCACTGACTGCTGATACAGGGGTTATGAGTTTGCTCCCCAGTGTGCCTAATACATAAGGCTGGCTGTGGTATCAGCTTTGCAATGTACTTTTTTTTTCCTGTAGCACTTTAGTTGTATTTTATTAATTGCTGCCAGCAAACAGGTCCTCACGTGCCGTAATTGAAGATGCCGCATAAGGCACCCTATAAGGCACTCCATAGGGCACATTATAAAGTGCACTGTCCGCCACGGCACCCTAAAATGTCCCCTATAGGGCACCCTATAAGTTGCTCCATAGGATAACGTATAGTGCACCTTATATGGACGGTAACCATAAGGTAACCTATAGGGCGCCCTATAAAGCGCCCTCTGAGGCACCTTATGGGTACAGTACGATGAGGGTGTTTTTGCTGGCAGCAATAATGTACATTAAAAAGAGATAATGCTCTGGGCAGTCCCATCAAAGAACTCCACTGTGGGTTTGAACCCATGACTTCTGGCTCCACAGGTAGGGAAGTAACCATTGTGCTACAGCCCTATAGTTTCTAGCAAGCCCCTGACTGGCTGCCGAGGAAGTGCATGTCACCACACAGACAGTCTGCTGTGGTCACCAGGATAGGGTTAGCCCACCCGCACCCATGATGCACTGCACATGCAAATCAGCTGTCCACAGATAAACACAAGATGGGGAATGTACCCCCACAGCACCTCGGCCTGGTAGGGGGAAGTGACCATGTGCACCCCCACAGCACCTCGGCCTGGTAGGGGGTACTGACCGTGTGTTTTACTGGCACAGAGTAGCTACACACCGTCACATTGTGCGGGTACTGTGCTCACCCTGAGGGTGCGGTGAGGCGCCCAGCACCAGGTCCACAGCACCTTCCGAGGCCATGCTGGAGGTCCAAAGCAGTGTTAATGTGTGAGATAGGTTGTTTCTGCAGAAACACCTTGGATGTCTCAGTCAGGTGTTACCCCCCAGGTGGGTCATGCACCACCACCCTTTCTCTCTCTCTCTCTCTCTCCCCCCCCCCCGAGAGTGGCAAACAGGGTCCCCCATCAACAGATCCACATTCTACCTCCCTGCAATGGTGGCAGTAGAGTGGACCATCAACCCCAGTCCTGCTGGGGAACAGACACCCTACAGGGCAGTCAATGTAGCTCTGTACACATCCATCACACAATAGCAGACAGACTTTAGGCCTGGATATGCTAAGCTACACCCCACCACTATCTGATATTCTCCTGCAGCAAGCCTACAGCCACTCCCTCAAGACACATACCAGCTGCAAACAGTCTGCTAGCTAGTCCATAGTGCATGTTCCTGGTGGAAATGCATGCACCCAGAACTGGGATGTCAGCATACACAACAAGCAGATAAATCAGTGACTAGGCCCCAAAACGAAACCCATAATTATCACATGAGAAAAATACTATATAGCACTATGGGGGTGCCTAGCCATGCTGTCATCACTGCACAGTCAGGGTGAGTGATCCCCCAGCAGGACATACTGAGGTCACCCTGTCTGTGTAGGTGGTGGCCGGGCACTACAATGTCCCAGCCAGTGCCCTATGCCCTGTTCAGATGCATCCTGGCCAGGTCACCCTGTCCGGGCTATACCCATGGTACCTTGCTCCTCATTATGCACATTGGCAGGCCAATACTGGCAACAGTGCTGGCAACAGTGCTGGCAGTGTGGGCTGTGGAAGGTGTTTGCAGCCACCACACACTGTATAGACCAGTGGTTCTGAACCAGTCCTCCTTGAACCCCTAGGCCAGTCGGGTGTTCAGGATAGCCCTAATGAATATGCATGAGATATATATGTATTAGAGATATCCTGCCAACTTGACTGGTTTGTGACCCTCTAGGGCTGGATTTGGAGACCCCTGCCTTACACCTCTGTCATTTAAGATTGTGAGTGAGCAAGGTGCAGATCTCCAAGACATCTATAAGGTTAGATAGAATTTGTCACATGCCTCTTTGCTTCTCACCACCACCAAAATATTGTCTATTAGACAACTTTTTGGTGGTGGTGAGAATTGAGGAGGCATGTGACACATTCTATCTACCATTTTGATGTCTAGGACATCTGCACCTTGCCCACTCACAATCTTAAATGACAGAGGTGTAAGGCAGGGGTCTCCAAATCCAGCCCTAGGGGGCCACAAACCAGTCAGGTTGGCAGGATATCTCTAATGCATATATATCTCATGCATATTCATTAGGGCTATCCTGAACACCCGACTGGCCTAGGGGTTCAAGGAGGACTGGTTCAGAACCACTGGTATAGACAGACACACACTCCCACACCTATACCAGCATTGTGCTACTATAGAGTAGTTTAGCAACCCTGCCCACCACACCAGTCCTGGGCACAGTACAGGCATGGATATGCTACACAATACTGTTGGGGGTCACTCCCCAGGATGGTAAACACTGTCAGAGACCAGACCTGAAGCACACACCGCAGACATCAGAAAGATTGATCTCCAGGAACAAGCAGGAATAAGTCCTCGCATATGGGTACATCGGTACCGACGGAGCCTGCGCGGGAAAGCTCCCCAGCTTCCCAGAAGAAAGCTTTTGGGAGCCTCCCACAGCGCATGCGCGCTGCCTTCCCGCCTTTCTGACCAACTCTCCTCAGTTCTTCTTTTCCGCGGAGCCAGCAGGTCGTGTTCCTGTCACCGCTGAAGAAGTTCTTATTTTAATTTGTTTCTTTGGCCGCGTGTCTGCTTTCCCCGCTACCGGACCGGTACCGCCGGTCTTTTTTCTTTTTACTTTTCAAAAAAAATATATATATATTTTCTTTTCACTACTTGGTGAAATTTTCTCTCTTTAGGCCCCAGGCCTAGAGAGCAATTTTCCCTCATGGAAAAACCAGCTTCTGGTTTTAAAAAATGCACCATGTGTAGCGGTACCATCTCAGTTACCGACACACATGAATGGTGTCTTAAATGTTTGGGGCCTGACCACTGCATTCCGGATTGCCAGTCCTGTTCCCTGATGTCTAAACGTGGCTTACAGAACCGAGCAGCCAAGTTTCATATGCTGTTTTCCACAGATACTCCAGCATCGACATCTTCCATGTCTTCCTCTCCTGATGGATCTCAGGTAACCAAACATTCCTCTGGCAGGTCCTCAAAGAGCAAATCTCCCTCTAAGTATCGAGATGCCTCCAGGCTTGACCCTGAGGACCCTGCCCCAGCCAAACAACCCCGGCGGGAAGCTCCGGCTTCCAAAGCTCCTCCTATGGGGTTACAGGTTGACATCGATGGCACGGCCTCGACCGATCACCTGTTAGACTGCTCTGGGGTACCGGCACACTCTTCCGGTACCGACATCCAGGCAGTCGTGGTGTCCATGGATCATACAGTTCAATCCATGCAGCAGGCCATAAAAAGACATCTCAAAACCCGCAGGTCGTCGCGCATTCCCTTAGACACATGGATGCACTGATGAGGCTTGCTCACTCCCGACGTCGCCGCTGCCAATCGCCGACCGAACACCCGCCCCATCGGTATGATTTTACAAACAAAATTGAGGGATCCGATAAGTGTCTGCAGTTCTTTCAATGTCAACTTGGACGATGCTAAGACATTAGCCACTAACACCCGCAGTTTCACGACCTTCTCCCATGGCAATCGCACCACCCTGTTCCAACTCGACCCCCAACTCGACCCCCAAGAAAGTAATTGTCGTCGTCGGGCCCACCATCTTACCCTTCGCCAATGTCACAGCCAGCTCATGAGCCAAATCGACAAACCCTTCCAACAGCTTGCTACAACTCACCGACTCGGCCTCGCCAACAAACAAGAAATCGTCCAGATAATGCACCACCCCCAAGCACCCTACTCTCTGCACCACCATCCAATGCAAGAAGGTGCTGAACTTCTCAAAGTAAGCACAAGATACTGAACAACCCATCGGCATACACTTGTCATAGTAGAAAGCACCCTCGAAGTGGAAACCCAACAACCTAAAGGACGAAGGATGCACCGGCAGCAAGCGAAAGGCTGATTCGATATCCACTTTTGCCATCAAAGCCCCTCTACCAGCCTTTGCGACTAACTCCACCGCCCTGTCGAACGATGCATACCTAACCGCACAGAACTCCCGAGGGATAAGGTCATTCGCCGAGGCCCCCACTGGAGAAGACAAATTGTGGATCAACCGAAACTTCCCCGGTTCCTTCTTAGATATTACTCCTAAGGGGGACACCACGAAATTCGGGAACGGTGGGTGCCGGAATGGCCCCGCTATTCTTCCCAACTGCAACTCCCCTGCTAATTTCTACTGCACCACTGACGCCCATCGCTGCATGCTTGTGGAATTCCGCCCTGCCACGCCCCCTACCACACCTTGAACCGGAATAATAAAACCAAACTGAAATACGAATTGCAACGTTAGCCTATCCTATTTCTTTGAATACCTGAGAAGCCAATCGCACAGCACCGGTACCCGTATTGGAGAGAGAGCTACCTCCCACATCACACCTTCACTTGGGACCCGGCACCATGGGTGGCACGGCCCCTTTCTTAATGCACTTTGTCACCGAATGGGGCCCCCCAGAGACCGAGCATGTGTGCCGTAACTTACAGTCTGGAAAGGGGCACATGGACTTATTATACCTCCAACACACATTTCCCGCTCCCCCCGTGGTCAGCTTCATCTGCCCTGGGGAGATTTCACCACGAAAGGAACGACCCGCCCCAGCTGTAACCCCCTGCCTCATTTTTCCCCCACCCCCACCTCCTCCACCGGCCTTGACCGACATCTGAGTTAACCACAGATTAATGTCTTGCGTTCCCCAAGCTAAGAGCTTGTTCTCCTCCATTTTGTCCCTAAATTTGTCATCGTAATTAAGCCACGACCAGCCCTCGTGCACTTGCGACGCCTCCAGAATTGAATCCGCATAGAATAACAAACTGCCATACTGTTCCGGAAAATAGTGACCCCAAATGCTCGCCAAGCGCAAGAACAATTGGACCCAATTGACCACATTCCGCGAGACCTTGCGAACCCGGCCAGCCTTCTCGTAATCCTTACGCTTCCTTTTACTGTCCCCTGAATGCTTCCTACCCTCGAGCAAGCGAAAAATATCAAAATATCTCCTTTTCTGAATTTTGTGACGCGACTTTCTTGGGACACCTTCCCATAATTCTGCTAAGGCCGCCAATGACGCCGAACCCGCACCTGCCTGACCGGACGCCCGACACTCCGACGCCACTACTGTCCTGTCAACCTCCCCCGAGGAGGACTCCGAAGACTCTGAAGACGAAGAGGAGGATGATTCGGAACTATGCCGACGCCTACAAGCATGCTTCCTTTTCCGACGTGCCTTCCCGGTCCGCTCAAGTCGTGACCCACCCTTGTCGTGCTCAACTACCACTGTCGCCGGCAACTCACCCGTCCTGCCGCGAACATCAGCACCATTGGACGCGGGAGGCAACCCCGCACGAGGATCCTCCGTCCGCTGTTGTACACGTGCTCCTTGCTCCTGCTCGCCCTCACTCGTAACTGCCCTGGTCATGCTGGCTCCTGGATCCATAGCCCACAGTCCAAGCGAATCCCCCTCAGGGGGCACACCACTAGGTGAAGCAAGAAACGGCACCTGCGGAGACAAAAAGGGGGAACACAGAGGAGAGAAACCCGGAGGCCAAGACGGCTGCCATGCCCCCGCCCATTCCGCCCTGGATGAGCCTTGCCCCCCACCCAACCACTGTTCCCAGAGTGCCTGCTGACCAGCTGGCACACTGCCGCCAGGCACCGACCCAAGCCCGCCTGGGGAGACCACGCCGCCACCGCCTCCAAACGATGCTCCCTTCCCCTGCCTATTCCTATCCCAACAACCCCAGGGCCCTGCTCCCCACCCATGCCCCTGCTCCCACGTGCTACCATCCCCATCACTGACACCCCCACTGGCTCCCCCCCCGCAGCTCAACCTCACTACTGGAAGGCTCAGGCTGTACCGCTGCCGATCCCCCCGCTATACTCCTGGCCGACCCCCCCTCTATACTCTGGGCCCCCCCTCCCCGGCCCCGAGCAATGCGCCTCCCTCGCGCTCTTCCCGCGGAGGCTGGAGCCCCCCGCTACCTCTGGCAGAACCCTGAGCTCTACCCAGCCCCCTACCTGTGGCTCTCCCCCTCAACCTGCTCTGCTGCCCAGACCTCCCCCCCCTGTCTGACCCCCACCCTCCTTGTCCCCTCACCTGCCTTGCCCCATCAATCCTACCAGTACCTCGACCCCTACTCGCCAGCCTCCCTGCCATAGCCCAGCAGCCCCCCGCCCCCTTTAGAAAACTCACTCTGCTAAGTTACTGACCTTCTCCTTCAAACTTTTAAATAATTATCCACTGATCCTATTATGTTTCCACTTCTTCTCCTTTTTTTGTTTTTATCCAAACACCGAACCCACTTCCTTAACCTATTCTATTATTTTTTCTTCAAAACTTACACCCGGCACTCCACCTCAAAGTACACTCACCTGCACGCTGCGGACCACTCCACCACACCGCAACTCCCTGCCGACGATCAGCTGCTCGACCTGGCCTCACACAAAGCCGCTTCCTGCCACCAAGGCCCACAAACTGCTCCAATGCCACCCAGAATGCCGCCCAGAATGCCGCCCAGAATGCCTGCCCCGCTGCATGTGCTCCAGCAACGCACGATCGCCGGAGCACATGACCAGCCTCATCTCCGATTGGCTCCACTCAACTCCATCCCGAGTGGAGCCAATCATTTCAAAGGACGCACTCAGCGTCCCGATGCAATGCGCCTTCACACCCCCTTCCATGAACGCGTGCAGGGTCCCGCGACGGGCCGAGTACCCGGTTACGTGCGGGCGCTGGGTCCCTGCCCGAGCCCTGGTACTATTTGAAAAGAAGCCTGCAATAGAAACTAACACTCATGAGGCATTGATGGGCACTCATAGGCCTTCTAAAATTGTCATACCATACCACCGAGCATATACATTTAATAAAAATGTGTGGTAGAGAATTGCATGTGCATCTGATGGAACATAAGCCTATGTATGAGTTTATAACCTCCATAAAGAGCGGTAGTCATGATAATATCTAAATACCAAAATAAAGATAGATGGGGGATGGATCTTCATGAGCTTGGTCACCATTAGCAGCATATACCTAGATGCAGATCTCTTAATTGTCCAATTACACAGGACTCTTTCCACCAAACAAATTAAATGAATGAAATAATCAAATAACATGTACAAGCCAGTCACTGTCTTCGGTAGTCATCTCACAAAAGCACACATATTTAGTGATCCACATAGTCAATCCGATACCCACACACAAGGAAGAGCAAAAGACCCTGAACCCATGTGCCATCCATGCAATCCCTCCAAGACATAAAAGATAGATCTTCCTTTGGAATGAATTTCTTCCATTCAGTTAATTCCCACCATAACTAAGTTATTTCATAAACTGAAGAATAGCAAATCACCTGGACTAGATGGTATACATCCAAGGATGTTGAAAGAACTGAAATATGAGATTGCAGATCTGCTATTAGTAATCTGTGAACTATCATTAAAATCATCTCTAATACCTGAAGATTGGAGGATGGCCAATGTAACGCTAATTTTTTAAAAGGGTTCCAAGGGTGATCCTGGAAACTACAGACCGGTGAGCCTGACATCAGTACCAGGAAAAATGGTAGAAACCATCATAAAGAACAATTACTGAACATGTAGATACTAATGACTTCATGGGAGACAGCCAACATGGCTTTAGACAAGGAAGATCTTGTCTTACTAATCTGTTTTTTTTTTGAAAGTGTGATTAAACAGGTAGGCAAAGGTGAGTTGGTTGATATAATGTATCTGGACTTTCAGAAAGCCTTTGGCAAAACTAAAAAAGTCATGGGATAGGAGGCAGTGTACTATTGTGGATCAGGAACTGGTTAAAAGATAGAAAGCAGAGGGTAGGGCTAAATGGCCAATTTTCCCAATGCAGAAAGGTCAATAGTGGAGTACCCCAGGCAGGGCCGGCCCGTCCATTGAGCAAGAATGTTTTTTGCACAGGGCCCCGCGTTTCAGGGGGCTCCGCGCAAAGAACATTTTGCTTTAAAAGTAAATTTAAAGATAAAAAAAAAAGCTGTCTGCTTCCGCTGCAGCCGCAGCAGCAACGGCAGAATCGAATATCCTGCGGGTCCCCCCCCCTGCCCGATAGAGCCTGCCCTCCCTGCATCAGCTCCGTCTCCGCAGTCGTACCGGCTTTCAGAGCGTGAAGGGAGATTAGTTTCCCTTTCGTGGCTCTGTTAAGCCCGCAGGGGCTGATGGGACTTAACAGAGCTGTGAGGGCGAAACTCTCCTTTCGCGCTCTGAAAGCTGGCGCGACTGCGGAGACAGAGCTGATGCAGGGAGGGCAGGCTCTGTCGGGCAGGGGGAGCACCGCGGGATATTCGATTCTGCTGTTGCTGCTGCGGTGGGGGCGGCAGCAGCAGCAGACAGCTTTTTTTTTTTCCCTGGGCTGTTGGGGTGGGAGTTAGGACTGGAAATGGGCTAATGGGGTTAGGACTGGAAGAGGGCTGATAGGTTGTTAGGACTGGTAATGGGCTATGGGGAGCTAAGTCTGGAAATGGGGTGATGGGGGTTAGGACTGGAAGTGAGATGATTGGGGGTTAGGACTGGTAATGGGCTATGGGGGGGGGGGGGCTTAAACTGGAGTTGAGGAGTGGCCTAGTGGTTGGGGCAAGGTACTGCAGGCCGGAAGGTCGGTGGTTCAAATCCCACTAGAGGACAGCAACCTTGGGCCGAAAGGACTGGGGTGTCTAGTCCCGCAGGTGCTCCTTGTGGTCTTGGGCAAGCCACTTAACCCTCTATTGCCCATGTTCCCTGTAAGTATTAGTGTATGTGTCTCACATCCCCTTGTGTTAAATGTATCCCCCAACCGCTTTGACCTGGTGAAAAGCGGGATATAAATGAAGCTAAATAAATAAGTGGGCGATGGGGGTTAGGACTGGAAATGGGTTGGGGGGTCCCTAGGACTGAAAATGGGCTGAGTGGAAGGGAAGGTTTGAACTGTAAATAGCTGATGGGGACGGGGGCTTGGAATGGAAATGGGTTGTGAGGGGAGGGAACTAGGACAGGAAATGGTCTGATAGAGGGGGCTAGGATAGGACTGGGAATTAGGTGTTGGGGGAGCTAAGATTGGAAATGGGCTGTGGTGGGGGCTTGGATTGAAATGGACTCATGGAGGGGCTAGAACTGGAAGTAGGCTCATGGGGGGCTTGGATTGGAAATGGGCTGAGTGGAGGGGAGCTAGGATTTGACATGGACTGATGGTGGGGCTAGGAAAGGACTAGAAATGGGCTGATGGGAGGCTGGTATTGGAAATGAGCTGATGGGGGGCCTTGGATAGGACTGGAAATGGATGGGGGAGTTAGGACTGGAAATGGGCTGATGCGGGGACTAGAAGGGAGCGGATACTGGGTGGGGCTGGAACTAGAAGGGAGCTGATGTTGGGGGAGATTAGAATGGGATGGAGCTGGGAGAGTGAAATTGAGAGGGGAAAAATATTTTGTGTGGGACGGAAGAAAAATCTACAATTGGCTAGATATTGGGAGAGTAAGTGGGGATTGAGGATGGAGGGGTAAAATTTGAGTGGATGAAATAGGAATGAGGAAAAAGCAAAAGGTGAAAGATTAGTATGTTAAAGCAGATGTAGAGAGAGAATGGAAAAAAATTAGAAGAGAGAAGAAAGGACAAATGGACAGCAGACGATGGAGAGTTAGCAGAAGACACAAAGAAACCAGAAGAAAGTGGCTGGAGCAATTGCAACTGAAAAAAATGCACAAAAGGTAGAAAGATATCTCTTTATTTTGAATTTATTAACTGGAATATGTCAGCTCTGGGAAATGTGCATCATTAATGTCTGCGCTTTGTTTAGTACAAGAGGAAATTAATTTATAGTTTTATTTCTGCAGTGTTGTTGTACGTTCCAAGTTTGGCTTTTGGGGTTCCCAGTTAAATTGTCTTCCTGTTTCTAAATTGTGATTCCTTGTTTGGTGATGGTCTGTGTTCTGCATATGTAACTGAGCTGAGGTATTCTGTTGATGTAATTCCTATTTAACATTGCCACTTGTTCCCTTTCCCCAGTAGATCATGTATTGCTATTCTCTGAAATGTATTGGTTTAATATTTGCAGTGTTTCCTTTTGATAAGTAGGGTATGGTGCTTTGTGAGTCCTGGTAGTGCTGTTAGGATACGGCGGGTTTGCTATGGGTTCTAAATGGGCAGTGTTTGTAATAGTTCCTAATGTGCCTGGCGGTTGGCACTGGATTATAGTAATGTAGAAATCTTTTAGTCTTTTTAGTCTTTCTTTATCCATACACTCATTAAGAGGCATGTTTACTAAAAGTTAGTGTATGGTAACATTATGCAAATATTTATGCAAATGAGGTCCCTTATGCAAATGAGGCCTCGCACCGAGTCTCCGCACATTGCCCCGCACCCCCTTTGGGCCGCCCCTGCCCCAGGGATCTGTGCTGGGACCACTGTTTTTTGACATATTCATAAATGACCTGGAAAAGGGAATTACGAGTGAGGTTATCAAATGTGCAGATGGCTCAAAACTATTTAAAGTTGTTAAAACCCATGAGGATTGTGGAAAATTGCAAGAGGATCTTAATAAATTTGAAGACTGGGCATCCAAATGGCAGATGAAATTTAATGTGGACAAGTGCAAAGTTGTGCACCTAGGAAAGAACAACCCAAACTATGGTTACACAATGCAAGGTTCCACATTAGGAACCACCACTCAGGAAAAAGATTTAGGCGTCATCGTGGATAACATGCTAAAACCCTCCGCCCAGTGTGCAGCGGCGGTCAAGAGAGCAAATAGAATGCTAGGTATCATAAGGAAAGGAATGGAAAATAAAAGAAAGGATATTGTAATGCCTCTGTATCGTTCCATGGTGCAACTGCACCTTGAGTACTGTGTGCAATTCTGGTCGTGTATCTTAAAAAGGATATAGCATTATTAGAAAATGTTCAGAGAATAGCCACCAAAATGGTAAAGGGGATGGAAGGATACCCCTATGAAGAAAGGCTAAAAAGATTAGTGCTCTTCAACCTGGAAAAGAGACGGCTGAGGGGAGATACTATATGATAGAGGTCTATAAATTAATTAATGGAGTGGAACGGGTAAACGCTTCAATATATACAAGAAGGTGGCAGTGTTCTTTACGACTTGAATTCCAGTCAGACATTCCTAGTGATGTAAGGAGTAGATGATGAAGATAAAGTTAAAATGGTTACTGTGCGTTTCACATGACGACTGACTCCAAAAGCTAAAAAAAAAATTAAGAGGTGGGATTGCCAGTATTGCTCCTTGAACTCCATCTAGATGGCACACGGGACCATAATCTCCTGATTCCCCCTTCCTCCTCCCCATCCGTGAGCACCAGCGTTATCTCATCCAATCTCCACTACCTCAAATAATTACTACTGAAAATAAGTTGTGTTTTTAAAATGCATTCGAGAACACATTCAAATCAAAGAGCCAACTGACCATGACTACCCATTGACGACCAGCTTTGAAAGCAGAAGATCTTGAAAGGAGTCCATAGTACCAAGACAAATTTAAAAAAAAAATTATCCATCTCAGATCAAAAAAGATCACATGCCATTCATCCATTAAAATTCAAGTTGGAATAACCAATAATCTTACTTGCACAACTCATACACACAGGATTCACCCATATAATGATACATGTTCTCCAGACACAATTCTGTTTATAGTTCTAAAAACGTCAGTAAATCCATTTATAACGTTTACCAAATAACAAAGATTACATTTTCATCCTGTTTATTAGGATTAATTAGTCTTACAATTTTAAATTAAAAGAAATAAGGCATCACTGAACACTTTCAAGACATTTTCAAATTTTTCATAAACTGTTTCAGCAGATCTGGGCCTTGGTAAATGGTAGTTCTATTATTTTAAGTAACTTGCATCTTTGTAGGGAATAATAAACTATTGTGCATCAATTTTCTTCAGCAGCTCTCATAGAGATAGAAACACACGACGCTTGGCAACAGTATCTCTGGCTAGATCAGGAACTAAGATCAACTTTTGATATTTGTATTTTAGCTTTTCCACTTTGCCTTTTGCTAGGGATAGTATTTCCAAAACTTGCGGGAAATGAGTTAGGTGTATTAGAAAAGGTCTAGAGAAGCATTTGGCTGACATTACAGGATAATGAGGCACTCGATAAGTCACTTCAATATCTAAAACTGAGATAAAATGATGTTCCAGGATACTTTCTAAGAATGTACCAACAAATTGCTTAACACTGTCTCCTTCTAATCCTTCAGGTAAACCAATCAATCTTATGATTAGGTACTTATTAAAATTAATGGTGTCTTCAAGTTCTTTCTGCACTCGCTTGACTGTGACAGTATTGGAGTGGAGGAGTGGCCTAGTGGTTGGGGCAAGTTACTTCAGGTCAGAAAGTCAGGGGTTCAAATCCCACTAGAGGACAGCAACCTTGGGCCAGAAGGACTGGGGTTTCTAGTCCCACAGGTGCTCCTTGTGGTCTTGGGCAAGCAACTTCACCCTCCATAGCCCATGTTCCCTGTATAATAGTTATCTCATAAGAACATAACATACAATATGCCATACTGGGTCAGACCAAGGTCCATCAAGCCCAGTATCCTGTTTCCAACAGTGGCCAATCTAGGTCATACATACCTAGCAGTTTCCCCAAAAGACACAGGTCCCGCAATGCTTGTACTGGGTCAAGCATTGATATCCTGGGTCCCTTCTTAATAATGGTTTATGGACCTTTCCTCCAGGAACTTGTCCAAACCTTTTTTAAACTCAGCTACACTAATAGCCTTTATGGTGGTTTATTGTTTTATTGTGTGTGTAGGGGTGATTTTTGCACTTTTTTAAATTTTACTTTATCCTATTCACCTCTGAGATTAGTATCTTTGTCTATCTTTTGAGACTTAAGGGTTTATCTGTTAAAAGGTGCTAGCTGTTAATGCAGCAATAATTCAAGAAAAATGTGCTGTGCTAACAACATGGGCCAAATGCAGATAGCGTGGAAAATTCCCTGTGTCACTGCATACCACACGTTAGCAGTGCACATGGGTGGAGTGTGGGCGGGCCTGCCACAAGTTGTTACAAGTGTCAGCAGCATGCGTTAACCACACGTTTTGCAGACATTGTGGTGCAGCTGATATCACCTCAATGGCATTTTCACTGTTATCTATTGTACACCCCCCCAACAGATAACACGTGACTTGCAGCTAACGCGACGCTATTTGCATACCCCTAAGTCCATTTCTGTGATAACACTGGAGCATGGGCTCAATAGCGGAGCATCCAAGGATCATCATAAAACATGACATGCCCTGTTAAGGCCTTTCCTTTTGCACCCCACCAGCATGACTAACAATATGGCTGCAATCTAAGGTCTAAGATGGAATCCCTCCTTGGGTAGCAAACCCAGATGGCTTCATCAGGATCCCTCAGCAAAAACTGTAGACGGTGAGATCACTGGACTGCAGGGCTGCAATCCAGTTCATTGCATAAGGAGTAATCGCACCAGGCTTGCTTGCATCCAACTGTATCTATAGACCTGTAATTCCAGCTGTGGAAGTTTCTCAGCAGTACATTTGCTGATTGGGAGATTTTTTTGTCTCCGAGGTGGCCTTTTATCTTTTAAGGATTTCATTTTTATATCCAGTGGGAGCCTAGTGCTGGTTTAATAATAACTGCTTTAGGTGTGCATCACATACGGTATATTAAATATTAATTGTAAGGAAATCATTACAGCAAAAAATATACAGGTTTAAGGTGGAGATGCAACATAGTGGTTCCAGTTTAGTGTCAATGTTTTTTCAAACTGCTAATATATACTTCAAAGCATACATTACTCTAACATCCCTTTCATGTAACATTTTATTCTATATTTTCCTGTATGCAAAGAGAGACCTGCGAGGGCCCCAGACAGCCAAGGATAATGATGTTGTTCCTGAAAAATTATGCAATGAAATCTGAAACCAGAGCCTCCCAAGTTATATTGCCCTGTTCAATGTAATTTCAGTTTGTTCAATGTAAACCACACCAATGCAGAATAGCACAGTATATAAGAGGTATGTTTACTAAACCGCGCACACGTGCCCGGCGCACAATAGCATACGCTAATGATGCACTTAAGTGCTCTTAAGTGCCGCTCACGCGTGCGCGTCCCATTAGCGGGCCGGCGCACGTGTGCGGGGCGCTGATGTGCGATAGAGGCGGGGAAAGGCTTACGGAGGGCGGAGGAAGGCCCCCGAGGGGCGGAGGGACGGGGTCAATGGGTGGAGAGTGGGAGGGGAGAGCCTCCCCGCACAGGAGCGGGGCTGAATTTCGGCAAGAAAAATACCGCGAGTGAAACCCTCGCATTAGAGCCGATTTAAAGGGAAGAGAAACCATTTCCGTCAGCAATGTACAGCAAAACCGGGGAAACCTGCAAAACGTGAGCAGTGTGATACATGTAACAGAATAAAATAGCAAATATAAATTGAAAATGACCACAACAAATTCCAAATAAATTATAATCCATCTGGGAAACAGTGATATTAATGGGAAACCATAAAAAACACTCCCAGTAAAGCTCTAAAAAAGGAAATGATTTTGGAAGGGTCTACGCTCCGCAGACACGTTCAAAAAGCACTGCATTTTAATGGAGCTTTCCTGGGAGTGTTTGTCATGTTGCCCATTGATATAAATGTTGCCCAGCTTGGTTGTGGTTTTTTTCCCCTTTTTCGGAGGTCATTTGTGAGGTTTAAATGCACCTTTGTCCCCATACAAGGTAAACGAGCCCACAGTAAAATTGTGCAGAGCAGGGTGTCTGACTCATGCGGCCAGGTTACCTATCTCCAGAGATTGCACTGTCTCTGTGACCACAGTGTGGTGCAGCAGACACAGCCAATGCTTGTAGGACCAGAGGGTTACAGGTTCAAATCCCAGCTGGAGCTCCTGCAAACCCAGTCCCCATAGTTTTACCCACCACTAAACAGTGATAGTACAGACACTCCTTTACGGCAGAGAACATAAGCATGGTTCCAACACCTATAGTTTACCCTACACCGCACACAAACCATAACAATGGGCATTACCTACAGCCGAGTCCCCCAAATTCAGTCCTGGAGTGCCACAACTCAATCAGGTCATATGCTTTTTCCCAGATAGGGACATGTCTGCATGTTGGCGGAAGGGTACAGGTGGTGGAGGGGGCAGTGGCTGCAAACCACAACAGACAGTGGCCTAGGCCTGTGCAGGCTGGCACCGTCCACTGCAACAGACAGACTCTGTCGGATGTACAGTCATGGACTCCCCAGGGAACACAGCATATCTGTGGCAACACAGTGGTGCAGTGCACACATACAATGTGTGCAGGAACAGAAGGTCACAGATTCAAAGCTCAGCTGGGGCTACTGCCAATCCAGTCCACATATTTTTCCTACAACTAAACGGTGATAGTACGGACAAACCTTTATTGCTGAGAACATACGTATGGTTCATACGCCTATATTTTACCACACCAAACACAGACACCATGAACAGCCGCATTACCTAGAGCAGAGTCTCCCAAATGCAGTCCTGGAGGGCCCCACACCATTAAGGATCCATGCTGCCTCTAATAAGGATGCCTATGCTGCTTATCTATGCACCACCCCCATGGTATGCTGATGTAGCTCATGCATATCTATGAGGGACAGCATGAAAACCCGAACAGTGGTTGGAACACCAGGACTGGAGTTGGGACACTCTGCCGTAAAGCAGCAGCCAACAGGGCCGGACCACACCCCCCCCCCCCCAGGCCCCATTGGCCAATGCCTCCTGGAGAGGCAGGACATTGGGCCCTGCCTGTATCCCCCAATAATAACAGTTGCATACCTTAGCACTGCCACCCTACACCTGGGTACATGGTACACAGCTTTCAAATGTTGCCCATGATAACTGGCAGATATCAATTCCTACGTTAAGCACATTTTGCTCATTGATCTCCACCATAACAATAATTGTGATGTCTGCGGTGTGCGCTGCAGGTCTGGTCTCTGACAGTGTTTACCACCCTGGGGAGTGACCCCCAACAGTAGTGCGTACCATATCCATGCCTGTACTGTGCCCAGGACTGGTGTGGTGGGTATGGCTGCTGGACTCCTCTATAGTAGCACAATGCTGGCATAGGTGTGGGGGTGGCTGTCTGCCTATCCAGTGTGTGGTGGCTGCAAACACCTTCCACAGCCCACACTGCCAGCAATGTTGCCAGTATTGGGCTGCCAATGTGCATAATGAGGAGCAAGGTACCATGGGTATAGGGTGGATGGGGTGGCCTGGCCAGGGTGCATCTGCACAGGGCATAGGGCACTGACTGGGACATTTTAGTGCCTGGCCATCACCTACACAGACAGGGTGACCTCAGTATGTGGACTAACTAGCACACTGTTTGCAGCTGGTATGTGTTGTGATAGAGCAGCTTGCAGGGTGCAGTGGGTGATGAGTTGCTGCAGGAGAATGTCAGATGGTGGTGGGGTGCAGCTCCCCATATCCAGGCATAATATCTGTCTGCTATTGTGTTATGGATGTGTATAGAGCTGCATTGGCTGCTTTGTGGGGTGTCTGCTCCTCAGCAGGACTGGGGTTGATGGACCCCTCTACTGCCACCTTTGAAGGGAGGTAGGATGTGGGTCTCTTGATGGGAGACCTTGTTTGCCACCCTTGGCCCTGGTGGGGGTGGATGGCCCACCTGGGGGGTCCATGGGGGCTATGCCTGACTGGGGCAGATGGGGATATCCAAGGTGTTTGTGAAGAAACTACCTATCTCACACATTAACACTGCTTTGGACCTCCAGCATGGCTTCATTCAGCCATGGAAGGTGTTGTGGACCTGGTCCTGGATGCCTCATTACACCCTCAGGGTGAGCACAGTACCCACACAATGTGACGGTGTGTAGCTACTCTGTGCCAGTAAAATACACGGTCAGTACCCCCTACCAGGCCGAGGTGGTGTGTGGGTGCACATGGTCACTTCCCTCTACCAGGCCGAGGTGCTGTGGGGGTGCATTGCCCATCTTGTGTTCATCTGTGGACAACTGATTTGCATGTGCAGTGCATCATGGGTATTGGGTGGGCTACCCTATCCTGGTGGCCACAGCAGACTGTCTGTGTGGTGATGTGCATGCTCTCTGCAGCCAGCCAGGGGCTTGCTAGCAGCTATAGAGCTGTAGCCCAATGGTTACTTCACTGCCTCTGAAGCCAGAGGTCATGAGTTCAATCTCACAGTGGGATTATTTGATAGGGTTGTCCAACACATTTTATTTAATGTACATATTTTGATGCCAGCAAAAACACCCTCAGCGTACTGTACCCATAAGGTGCCTCTGAGGGTGCTTTACAGGGCGCCCTATAGAGCACCTTATGGTTCCCATCCATATAAGGTGCACTATACAATATCCTGTGATGCAACCTATAGGGTTCCCTGTAGGGGACATTTTAGGGTGCTGTGGCGGACAGTGCAATTTCTAATGTGCCCTATGGAGTGCCTTATAGGGTGCCTTATACGGCACCCTCAATTACGGCACGTGAGGGCGTGTTTGCTGGCAGCAATTAATAACATAACATTAAAGTGCTGCAGGACAAAATATGTAGAATGCAAAGCTGATGCCACAGCCAGCCTTACGTATTAGGCACATTGGGGAGCAAACTCATGACCCCTGTATCAGCAGTCAGTGCCTTAACCATTGTGCTCCACAGCTGCTCCTCCTTGCCTGTCAGCGCACCTACTTATGCTTTTCATTCCTTAAACTGCACAGTGCTGCCATAAAAAACAGTACACTGACCTTGCGGTACCTCATACGGCACCCTCTAAAGCGCACTATAAGCCACATTCTAGGGTGCCTTGGCTGACAGTGCACTTTAATATGTGCCTTATGGGCACCTTATGTTAACACGCTTTGGGAGTGCGTTTGCTAGTAATGATAATTAAAATATGAATAAAATGCCTCCTAAGCAATCTTCCCCTTAATATGTTCCGCCTCAGCCAGCCTTGTTCATTGGGCACTTTGGGGGATTGAACCCCTGATCTCTGCACCATTGGTCAGTGCCTTAACCATTGTGCTGTGGCTCTGCTTTTCTTCCTGTACATCAGCGCGCCACTTATACCGCCCAGTATTATAATGCCTCCATAAACATCAGCGCGCTGCCTTATGCCGCCCAGTATTAATATGCCGCCAAAAACATTAGCTTGCTGCCTTGTATTTCTGTGCCTCATAAATTAATCCCTCAGCCAGCTGTCTCCATTGGGCACTGTGGGGGATCAAACACCTGATTCCTGCACTGTTGGTCAGTGTCTTAACCATTGTGCTGTGGCTCTGCTCTTTTTCTTGCACTTCAGCGTGCCACTTATGCCTGCCACGCAGCTATCTCATGCGCTAAGGTGCGGGGCGCACATGGGCGCCGCGTACCTTAGCGCATATGTAAATTCCGCCTTTCCTTTTTCAGGACGGAACGCCCACTCCTTATATGGCACCCGCACACTACCGGGGCCCGCACTTTACGGGGGTTTTAGTAAACATACCCCTAAGAGAATATAAATAAATAAATATTGTCAGAAATTTTTTCGGCTTCCTGCTACAAATCCTGTACTTGTAGCTCAATTGAATCCAAATGTAATTGAGAGCTGCTCATTTGCATGGACAGTTATTCTAAGTCCTTTCTTATGCTTACTGATACTGCAATTTTATTTTCCATAATTTTTTTCAATTCCCTCAGTTCTTGTAGCACTGGTTAATTGGTTCAACGGTTTTGTCGGGTGTAGGAGGGCTCTTCTTTTGTCTTTTAAACCCTGATAGGAGGCTGTATTGAGGACTGGGTAATGGTATTTTCTTCTTAGCCATCATTGAAGATTTTCTACACCAATCCGCTATATAAATATGAATGCAGGCAAAGGACAGAAAGATACCCTGAGTCCTATGAAGCTTAAAGACTAGATTGCCATCTTGTTGGGCTCTATTCTAGAACCCCCATACCAAAAACAATATGAACGCACATCGTCTTTGCTTTGAGAATCTACACTGAAGACCACTGTAAGGGCTCTTTGATGTAACCCTTTTGTAGCTGGCCCACTGGTGGAGGCTCAGCTATGGTCCTACTGCCCCTCTCTAGGGTGAACGTAGTCATCTTAAGTGATATCCCCCCAAGTAAGAGGAGGGACCAAGAGCAACAGAAACTGGGAACAGAAGCAAACTTCAAAGGTCGGTGTTTCACAATGATCAAGTAGTTAGGGCTTGTTTATGAAGTTTGTCGCTGATGAAACTCCTCCACAGCAGAAATATGATGACTAACATTTCCCTTTGCCTACAGTCTTCTATACTTTCTAAAGTGACATTAGCCCTCTGGAGTAATGCCCCCATAGAAATTTCTCAAGTTTGTTGAAAATTATAAGGTAATGTGGGTTTTGTCAGGAATAAAACCTACAGTACTGTGTGTGGAATGGATTCATATCTATCAATGTTGCTAAAATTAGTGGGGCATTGGAAATTGATCAAGACTATTCTTTTGAATCTAAGATACTAGAGGTAACAATTCTTTTTGGAGAATCCTCCCATGTACATGTAGATTTCAAAAGTTCATCACTGGTCATACAGTTCTTGTAAAAAATATTAACAAATATCTTCTAATGGAAAATATGTTAGAATCTAACTTGTCTGAATCAGGTAATGATAACAAGATGTGGAAATTAAACAAAAAAAACATGGCTTGGATTCCTCAGTTGAAAGAAATCATCCTGTTGTCCACATCTTCATAGCATTAATGATATCAGTTGTTGCTGTTGTTGTTGTTAAGTGCTGTCAAGTTAGTGTCGACTCATGGCGACTCTTTGGATAGTTGTCCTAAAGTGTGTTCGGTCTTCAATCAGGCATCTTATTGTTGACAGAGAGGCATTCACAGCTGCTGTTATTGTATCTATTCATCTTATTGCTGGCCTTCCCCTTTTGCATTGACCTTTTACCTTGCCAAGCATGATGTCTTTTTCTAATAATCTCTTTCTTCACATGATGTGTCCAAATAATAAAAGTCAAAGTCTTGTCATTTGAGCTTCTAAAGAAAGCTTGGGTTTATTCTCCTCTAGTACTGACTGGTTTGTTCTTCAGGCAATCCATGGTATACACAGTATTCGTTGCCACAACCATAATTCAAAGGCATCAATTTTCTTCCTCTCTATCTTTTTCACTGTCCAACTTTTGCATCCATATGACGTTATTGAAAATACCATGGCTTGAACAAAGCAAATCTTTGTATGGAGAGAAACATCTCTGCTCTTGAGAAT
Source organism: Ichthyophis bannanicus (assembly GCA_033557465.1). Classification (NCBI taxonomy): domain Eukaryota; kingdom Metazoa; phylum Chordata; class Amphibia; order Gymnophiona; family Ichthyophiidae; genus Ichthyophis; species Ichthyophis bannanicus. Next base: position 1,726,486,078 of record CM066031.1, on the reverse strand, counting down.
CTTGTCTAAGTCCTTCATAGCCATTCTGCCAAGAGCAGTGCATCGTCGGATTTCTTGACTGCTTATTGTTTCTTTATTGATAGTTGATTAAAGTTGTCCACTATTTTGATTTCTTCTCCATCTATGATGAACTTATTCATTTTGCCAGTTGTCAAGATCTTTGTCTTCTTTACATTAAGGTGCAGGCCCATTTTAAGACTATGTTCCTTGATCTTGAGAAGCAAATGTTTCAGATCGTCTTCACTTTCTACCAATAATCTTTATCTTTATTAGGAACTTAATATACTGCTCACACTAAAAGTGATTTACAATTGTTTAAAATACATACTGCTTTGAAAAAGGAAACAGAACACCAGCAATCAGATAGGAGAGAGATAGCAAGTAAAGCAAATGACAGCAGATAAGGGAGGGCTACGTCAGAAAGGGAGGGATACAGACAAGACATCAGTGGGGGGCAGGAGCCGGGGGGAGGGGGAAGGTCAAAGGCTGTGTAAAAGAGGTGTGTCTTTAATCTGGCCTTAAAGGTAATGAAGGAGGGTTCCAGGTGGAGGACAGATGGGAGCGAGTTCCAGAGCCTGGGGCCGAGGACAAAAAAGGCAGAGGAATGAGTGGACTCCAGATGAGCTTGGGATGGAGATGGAAGAGACATTCGGTTAGAGTGGATGGACCTGAGGAGTCGATGGGGTGTATGAAGATGAACCAAATCATAGTGGGGAGTGCCAATGTGGATTGATTTGTGAACGAAGATGAGGATTTTGTACTGAATTCTGAACGGGACTGGGAGCCAATGCAAACAGATAAGAATAGGTGTAATTTGATCTGTACATGAGGCATGAGTCAGAATACGTGTGGTGGTGTTTTGGACAAGCTGAAGTCTACGTAGCTGGGATTGGGGGAAGCAGGCTAAGGAGACATTGCAGTAGTCCAGGTGTGACATGACAAGGGACAGGAACAATGTCATCAGGGAAGGAACAGAAAGGAAGGGATGGACCGCACAGAGATGCCTCAAAGTTTGGAAGGAGCACTAGACTACAGATGAGATGTATTCTTTGAAGGAAAGGGATGAATCAAGGGTGACACCAAGGTAGTGCAAAGATAAGACAGTGGGAATGGGGGAAGAGGAAAGAAGGGGGTGTGAGGGGGGCAGGGTAGATGGAGGTGAACCAGATGGCCATGGTTTTGGAGGGGTTAAGGTGTAAGTAGTTCATGGGTAACCAGGAGGCCACACAGGACAGGCAGGTGTTTAGAGGGTAAATATCTGGTGCAGAGGAATCTGTGTAGTGAAGGAGGATGATATCATCTGCGTAGTAGTATGAGGAGAAACCATATTGCTGAACCAGAAGGGTAAGGGGGGGGGGGGGGTAGGAAGATGTTAAATAGAAGTGGGGCCATGATGGATCCCTGTGGGATGCCACAGTGAAAGGGGGTCGGGGGGGGGGGTAGGTGATAGATCCCAACGTCGTCGGAATTGCCGATCCGTATTCAAATAGTTCCATTCCACTCCTGTCACAGCTGTAGAGCAATAGTTGCAGTTACCACACATTTTATGACCCCCATGCGGAAAGATAGGTGAAGAAGTCCTATCCTCCGCAACTGCAGAACTCGCTAATAAATCTCCTAAATTAGCGCCCCGTGTGAACGCTACCGAAAGGGATTTTTGAAAGCAAGGGTGTAAATGCAGAATCGGCCAGTGTTTACGGAGAATGCTAATAACTTCATTACTAGATGTCATATAGGGCAAGATACCCACCATTGGTGCAGAAGTGTGTTCCAATGCCACTTCAGATTGATTTGTAGCCAATAACCATTCACGATGTGTATATAATGCACGGCAATAAGCAAGTTTAATCACTTTGGGTGGGTAGCCCCTAACCAGAAGACGTGTTCGCAACTCGTCAGCATGATGTTTAAAATCCATCGTTGATGAGCAAATTCTCCGCAACCTCAAAAACTGGCCGTATGGAAGGCCCCTTTTCAACGGGCCAGGATGAAAAATTTGAAATTTCAATAAACTATTACGTTGGGTTGGATTACGAAACAGTGAGGTTCGAAACTGACCCTCCTCTCTATGTATAGTAATGTCAAGAAAATCAATCTGATGATCATCAATGTGGGCCGTAAACATCAAATGAGATTTTAAACCATTTAACCAGGTCAGAAAAACATGTAGATCCTCCAAAGTTCCCATCCACAAGAAAAATATGTCACCCAAGAATCGTTTCCAAAATTTGATATGTTGAAAATATTCAGAAGGATAGAGGTACCGCTCCTCAAAATCAGCCATATATAGAGTGGCTATAGATGGTGCCGCTGAGGCTCCCATGGCTATCCCAAAGGTTTGTAAATAAAATTGACCCTGAGACAAAAAATAATTACGAGTTAAAACCAACCTAATTAATTCCATCAAAAAATGTCGAGGAAGACGTGAGGGAGCTGTCGTGAATTTAGTCTGAAGAAGTTCTAAAGCCTCATTCTGGTTGATATTTGTGTACAATGCGGCAACATCAAGTGTCACCATTTGGAAAGTACAGGCTGGAACTTCCAAAGCCTCCAATTGTTGGAGGAATTGTGCCGTGTCCCGTATATACGAAGTAACCAGAATGGCTTCTTTTTTCAGAAAAACGTCACAAAATTGGGACAGAGGTTCCAACACTGACCCTCTACAAGAGACAATTGGTCGACTAGGTGGCGAGGTAAGGGACTTATGAACTTTGGGAACCAGATAGAGAATCGGAACCTTAGGATACATTATCACCAAAAATTTGTGCTCTTTATTCGTAATCCACCCTTGAGCCAGCGCATCATCCACTAATGTTTTTATTATTGTCTGCAGTTCCGAGGTAGGATCATATGATAGAACCCGATAGGTGATAGTATCCGACAAATGGATATTCAACAGATTCAAATAATCCCTTGTGGAATAAACCACAATGGCACCTCCTTTGTCAGCTTTTCAAATGGTAAGATCAGGGTCACGTTGAAGTTGTCTTAAAGTGACCCAACTCTCCTTATTTAAATTGACCCACTTAGGCCCCATTTGTCGTTCAAAAATTGCCAAATCTCATAAAACCAACTGCTGAAAAGTAATGAGAGCAGGATCCGTAGCTTCCGGAGGAATCCATGTAGACTGTGGGCGTACCACTGAAGTATCCAATGTAGTGGGTTTATCCGAGAAAAAATGTACAATTCGAAGTTGACGAAAAAATTTGTATAAATAAACTCGTGTTTTAAAAGGATCATGATCCACCGTGGGCACATAAGAAAGACCCAAATTCAGAATTCATTCCTGAGCAGGGGACAGAGGGGTAGGCATCAAATTCACCACTATGGATTGGCCTGTTGGCGAGACCGCTGCCGTGTTAATGGGGGTTCCCAGTCCTCCGCATATGAATTCCGGCGTGTCCGCGTCCGTCCTCCTCGATTGCCTTGACCACGCCGAAAAACCTGAGAAGATCGGTTATACTTTGAAGTGTCCACCACTCCCCCACTATCATCAGTGTCCTCAGAAGAACTTTCAAAAGTGACTCGTTTCTCATTAGGGGTATCAGTATCCTAAGGTTCCGATTCTTTATCTGGTTCCCAAAGTTCATAAGTCCCTTACCTCGCCACCTAGTCGACCAATTGTCTCTTGTAGAGGGTCAGTATTGGAACCTCTGTCCCAATTTTGTGACGTTTTTCTGAAAAAAGAAGCCATTCTGGTTACTTCGTATATACGGGACACGGCACAATTCCTCCAACAATTGGAGGCTTTGGAAGTTCCAGCCTGTACTTTCCAAATGGTGACACTTGATGTTGCCGCATTGTACACAAATATCAACCAGAACGAGGCTTTAGAACTTCTTCAGACTAAATTCACGACAGCTCCCTCACGTCTTCCTCGACATTTTTTGATGGAATTAATTAGGTTGGTTTTAACTCGTAATTATTTTTTGTCTCAGGGTCAATTTTATTTACAAACCTTTGGGATAGCCATGGGAGTCTCAGTGGCACCATCTATAGCCACTCTATATATGGCTGATTTTGAGGAGCGGTACCTCTATCCTTCTGAATATTTTCAACATATCAAATTTTGGAAACGATTCTTGGATGACATATTTTTCTTGTGGATGGGAACTTTGGAGGATCTACATGTTTTTCTGACCTGGTTAAATGGTTTAAAATCTCATTTGACGTTTACGGCCTACATTGATGATCATCAGATTGATTTTCTTGACATTACTATACATAGAGAGGAGGGTCAGTTTCGAACCTCACTGTTTCGTAAACCAACCCAACGTAATAGTTTATTGAAATTTCAAAGTTTTCATCCTGGCCCGTTGAAAAGGGGCCTTCCATACGGCCAGTTTTTGAGGTTGCGGAGAATTTGCTCATCAACGATGGATTTTAAACATCATGCTGACGAGTTGCGAACACGTCTTCTGGTTAGGGGCTACCCACCCAAAGTGATTAAACTTGCTTATTGCCGTGCATTATATACACATCGTGAATGGTTATTGGCTACAAATCAATCTGAAGTGGCATTGGAACACACTTCTGCACCAATGGTGGGTATCTTGCCCTATATGACATCTAGTAATGAAGTTATTAGCATTCTCCGTAAACACTGGCCGATTCTGCATTTACACCCTTGCTTTCAAAAATCTCTTTCGGTAGCGTTCACACGGGGCGCTAATTTAGGAGATTTATTAGCGAGTTCTGCAGTTGCGAAGGATAGGACTTCTTCACCTATCTTTCCACATGGGGGTCATAAAACGTGTGGTAACTGCAACTATTGCTCTACAGCTGTGACAGGAGTGGAATGGAACTATTTGAATACGGATCGGCAATTCCGACGACGTTGGGAAACTGACTGTACCTCAAACTTTGTGGTATATTTAATCTATTGCCCGTGTCCCTTGGCTTATGTGGGTAGAACTATTCGTAAGATTAGACTCCGTTTGAGTGAACATGCTTCTCGTCTACGTCAGAAGATAATGACAGCTCCAATGGTAGAACACTGTTTGGCTTACGATCATGCTTTTCAGGATCTACGGTGGTCGGTCATCGACTATATACCTCCTGATCCACGTGGTGGGGATCGCATCAACAAATTGCAGAGTTGCGAACAGCGCTGGATTTTCCAATTGAGGACTGTGTCTCCGGAAGGTCTAAACAAAGAAATTGATTGGCTCAGTATTCACTGACGCCACTGATGATTCCTGGGTTTCCCCTGATTGGTGGGGTACTCCTGGTATCTCATTGGTGGGTTGTGATGATTGACGGCGAAATATGGCCATTCTGTGAAGTGTCGGACCCTTTTGAAGCAAACAGCTGATTTCGGCGTTTCAAAGACGGTTGAATTTGAGTATGGCAGCACTTGAAACAGGGTTCCTGACCCGAAACGTGCACGTCGTGCCTGAGCGTGCCTGAGTTGTCTGCAACTTGCCAATCTAGCTAAGTAGAGTTTTTAACGCTTTATATAATATTTCTTATAATAAAATGGATGTAACTGAGTGGTGGACATAACGTTGATATATGTTCCTTTCCTGAACAGATCCGACAAAAAGAAAGTTTATTGATACATATTTTTCTGGGGGTTTGTTTTGGTGATTTTTTTGATTTTGTCACTATGTAAGGCTGGCTGAGGCATCAGCTTTGACATGTAAGTATTGTTTCCTGAGGTATTTTATTTGTAATTTAATTATTGCTGCCAGCAAACACACCCTTACGTGCCGTAACCTAAGGTGCCGCATAAGGCACCCTATAAGGCACTCCATAGGGCACATTATAAAGTGCACTGTCCGCCATGGCACCCTATAATGTCCCCTATAGGGCATCCTATAAGGCGCTCCATAGGACACCTTATAAGGCAACTTATATGGACGGTAACCATAAGGTGCCCTATAGGGCTCCCTATAGAGCGCCCTTTGAGGCACCTTATGGGTACAGTACGCTGAGGGTGTTTTTGCTGGCAGCAATAATGTACATCAAAAAGAGATAATGCTTTGGGGAGCCCTATCAAATAACCCCACTGTGGGTTTGAACCCATGATCTCTGGCTCCACAGGCAGTGAAGCAACCAGTGAGCTACAGCTCTACAGCAGCTAGCAAGCCCCTGCCTGGCTGCAGAGGGACTGCATGTCACTACACAGACAGTCTGCTGTGGTCACCAGGATAGGGTTAGCCCACCCGTACCCATGATGCACTGCACATGCAAATCAGCTGTCTACAGATGATCACAAGATGGGGTATGCACCCCCACAGCACCTCGGCCTGGTAGGGGGAACTGACCATGTGCACCCCCACAGCACCTCGGCCTGGTAGGGGGTACTGACCGTGTGTGTTACTGGCACAGAGTAGCTACACACCGTCACATTGTGCGGGTACTCACCCTGAGGGTGCGGTGAGACGCCCAGCACCAGGTCCACAGCACCTTCCATGGCAGAAACAGGCTATGCTGCAGGTCCCCAGCAGTGCTAATGTGTGAGATAGGTAGTTTCTGCAGACGCACCTTGGATATATCTGTCTGTCTCAGTCAGGTGTAGCCCCTATGGACTTCTCTACCGTAGACCCTTTCAAAAAGCATTTCATTTTATTGGAGCTTTCCTGGGAGTGTTTTTTATTGTTGCCCAATGATATCATTGTTGCCCAGCTCGGTTATGGGTGTTTGCCCCTTTTTTCAAGATCTGTTTGAGGTTTATTTGCACGTTTGTCTCCATACAAGGTAAATGAGCCCACAGTAAAATTGTGCAGAGCAAGGTTTCTGACTCAGGCCAGTTTTCCTATCTCCAGGGACTGCACTGTCTCTGTGACCACAGTGTGGTGCAACAGACACAGCCAGTGCCTGTAAGACCAGAGGGTCACAGGTTCAAAATCCCAGCTAGAGCTCCTGCCAACCCAGTTCCCATAGTTTTACCCACCACTAAACAGTGATAGTAAAGACACTCCTTTATTGCAGAGAACATACACATGGTTACTATGCCTATATTTTACCACACCAAACACAGACACCAGAAACAGGCAAATTACCTAAAGCAGAGTCCCGCAAATTCAGTCCTGGAGGGCCCCACACCATTCCGGTTCCATGCTGCCTCTAATAAAGATGCCTGTGCTGCATAGCTATGCACCACCCCCATGGTATGCAGATGTAGCTCATGCATATTTATGAGGGACAGCATGAAAACCCAAACAGTGTTTGGAACACCAGGACTGGAGTTGGGGACTTCTGCCGTAAAGCAGCAGCCAACAGGGCCACACACACACCCACAGGCCCCATTGGCCAATGCCTCCTGGAGAAGCAGGACATTGGGCCCTGCCTGTATCTCCCAATACTAGCAGTTGCATACCTTAGCAATGCCACCCTACACCTGGGTATATGGTACACAGCAATCAAACGTTTCCTATGATAACTGGCAGATATCAATTCCTACGTTAAGCACATTTTGCTCATTGAGCTCCACCATAACAATCATTCTGATGTCTGCGGTGTGTGCTGCAGGTCTGGTCTCTGACAGTGTTCACCACCCTGGGGAGTGACCCCCCAACAGTCTTGTGTACCATATCCATGCCTGTACTATGCCCAGGACTGGTGTGGTGGGTATGGCTGCTGACCACCTCTATAGTAGCACAATGCTGGCATAGGTGTGGGGGTGGCTGTCTGTCTATCCAGTGTGTGGTGGCTGCAAACACCTTCCACAGCCCACACTGCCAGCAATGTTGCCAGTATTGGGCTGCCAATGTGCATAATGAGGAGCAAAGTACCATGGGTATAGGCCGGACAGGGTGCCCTGGCCAGGGTGCATCTGCACAGGGCATAGGGCAGTGACAGGCACATTGTAGTGCCCGGCCACCACCTACACAGACAGGGTGACCTCAGTATATCCTGCTGAGAGATCACTCTCACCCTGACTGTGCAGTGACCACAGCATGGCTAGGCACTCCCATAGTGCTATCTAGTATTTCTCTCATGTGATAGATATCGGTTTTCTTTTGGGGCCCAGTCACTGATGTATCTGCTTGCTGTGTATGCTGACATCCCAGTTCTGGGTGCAGGCATCTCCACTGGGCACTAGCAGACTGTTTGCAGCTGGTATGTGTTGTGATGGAGTGGCTTGCACCAGGTGAATATCAGATAGTGGTGGGGCGCAGCATACCGTATCCAGGCCTAATGTCTGTCTTCTATTGTGTTATGGATGTGTACAGGGTTGCATTGATTGCTCTGTGGGGTGTCTGTTCCTTAGCAGGACTGGGGTTGATGTTTCCCTCTACTGGCACCTTTGCAGGGAGGTAGACTGTGGATCTTTTGATAAGAGACCCTGTTTGCCACCCTCAGCCCTGGGGGAGGGGGGTTGTGGTGCATGGGGGCTACACCTGACTGAAACAGATAGAGATGTCCAAGGTGTTTCTGCAGAAACTATCTATCTCACACATTAACACTGCTTTGGACCTGTTCTGTGGACCTAGTGCTGGTCGCCTCACTGCACCCTCAGGGTGAGCACAGTACCCGCACAATGTGCCAGTACAACACATGGTCAGTACCCCCTACCAGGCCGAGGTACTGTGGGGGTGCACCTGATCACTTCCCCCCTACCAGGCTGAGGTGCTGTGGGGGTACATTCCCCATGGTGTGTATCTGTGGACGGCTGATTTGCATGTGCAGTGCATCATGGGTGTGACTGGCACAATCCAACCCTGGGTAAATCCAGCACCTGCTCACAGGCTCAGATACACCATAGGCCATCACACGTACATCTGTTAGCATAATGCATAGGTGCAGGACACCCTAAAGAGTCTGTAATATTAGGTGCCCACGCTGGTAAAAACACACGTACCCATGCACGATTGTACGCACGCACCAATGCACGTACCAACGCACGTGGCTAGGCACACTGCGAGGGTGTGTTTCTGGCACCACTACTCAACGTAAAGAAAAACATGCCTCCTCTTTCCCTATGTAATGTACAGGGTGATACCTGGGCCAGCCTTCTGCATTAGGCACACTGGGGACTCGAACCCATGCTGCCTGTAATAGCGGTCAGTACACTAACCATTGTGCTACAGCTCTGTTTCAGTGCTTTGTGTCTGTACGCCTTCATACAATTAACGCGCAGTAACGCGCCACGGCGCCCTGTAACGCTCGTTAGTTTTTGGAACGCGCGTTAGTGGTTAGGATGTCCCGCCCATGTCCTTTTTTGGCTTTCCTTTCACTAACGCAGCTCCTAACGCGATTTGCACTAACGCAGTTTAGTAAACATACCCCTTAATGTCACATACTGCTACAGGAGCAGCCTTCTTAAAGAGTCCATACTATTGTTAGTTATGTGATCGCTGAACCAATCAAAATCCTACTATAGAAAGCTACCATAAATATGTATGTACATGCATAGACTTTCTTACCATACTAATATATCCTTACAGACTAAGGGGTATGTTTACTAAACCGGGCTAATGGTTAACCCGGGCTATCTGCCACTAGGTCCCATATTATTCAATGGGACCTAGTTGCAGATAGCCTGGGTTAACTGTTAGCCCGGTTTAGTAAACATACCCCTAAGTGGCATGTTTTCTCAATGGCGATAGTGGACTCCGTGCAATATCGGATCCATGGCCCCATTGATTTCAATGGGGCCGTGGCTCCGATTTCGCATGGAGTCCACTACCTCCATTTAGTAAACATACCCCTAAGGCTTCTAGAAACAACTATTAAAATTTTACTGCTACTTTTAAATGAACTGCAGGTAGAAGATATAAATTTATTTCAGCTCATTCCAAATGACAACTCTCTACATATGTCTTAATTGCTATTAAACATTCAATATAACTAAAATCCCCCTGACATGAAAACTATTCTTCAAAACATTTCAGCAAACAACAATCTCAATAGGAAAACAGAGTACAACACATTGAATACTAATAATATCCGGTAATGGAGCACTTTCCATAACTTCAGAAAAAAATAATTTCAATCTGCTACATAAAGAAAATCACAATATTGAAATTATTACCTAAACTAAGGATTATTGGACCCAAAATAAAAGTCTGTATGTCCAAAAATCACAGTGCTATGACATATCTCTATTTTACAATTAAACTGAGATCACGGAAACTTTCAAAACAAAACGCAGCTCTTACCTGAAAACCAAAATGCATAACACAAATACAGAAAAACAAGTGAAATTACCTTAAGACTCAAGTGTGAAATGAACAAAACAAATCTGTGTAGTCTTTACACTGACAATGATAAGAAAACAGACATTTCAAATATCAGCTTGCAAGTCTGGTGAAATACAGCTCTGAATTACTAAAGAAGAAAATCAGCATATGAAAACACAACAAGTAATTACCAAGTTAAAGCTGTTAAATCTTTTACAACCAGAAATATTATCCTTTTAAAACACAACATCAGAAAAACAAATAAATAAATCATTATACATTTTCTCTTCTAATACAAACAACTTATGTTCTTCTTGAGACTTTTTCACATGTCATTGCTTCACATCATATAAGGACGATCTATTCAAGACTAGCGTGCAGTCCCCTAAATCATTGACTGCCATTTCATATTTCAAACTTTAAAGCTCCTCTAAAAAACCTTCCCCCTAAAGGAAATAGCAATGCTTCACCACTAGTCATTCAATGCCATTATGCTTCAGGGTTTTGTTTAACAAACATTTTTATGTTTAACACATATACAATAAGACGAACAGCCTCTCTTAAAAGCTAAAGCCCAGTCTTAGACTGAGTCTGTCTATACTTAATACTCACAATCTTCCATCCTCTCTGCCTTGCCTTGAATGAAGAGAAAGGAAGATCTGAGTCACGAAAACAACTGAAAAAATCTCTTTGCATGGCTTACTCATGACCGGGCATCACCAGGGAGTAAAATTCAACCTCTGCTCTTTGACTTTAGTTCTCTAATTTCAAGTAAGGAATGAAATGAAAATGCATACACAGAAAAATTATATTAATGACAGTACTGCTTAAGGCCTTAAGGGAGGGGGTCAAAGGTTTGCAAACGTGAGCAGTTTCCTGTAAATCCCTGATCTTAGCATTGGTGCAGAACTTATTTTATTAAGGAAACTGCTACATTCTACAGTTTTTGTCTAAGGGCTTTATGTCATGCCTCTGCTTTACAGATGAAACTAAACATTTTGAAATTCATTGTAAAAGGTGTAGTCATGGTTTGGACATCTGCAGAAATGCACTTGGATGTCAAAATTACTGACATGTCTCAGTAACCATTCCAGAAATAGAAACATAGAAATATGATGACAGAAAAAGACCACATGGCCTATCTAGTCTGTTCACAGACATCTCCCGTACAGGGATGATCACGAAGGCAAAAGGGTTTGTCATGGGCAATGGACTTACAAGTCCCTGTTCAATCCTAGAAGCAGCCTGCAGGTATGTGCATGCTTATTCCTGCTACAGGCACAAATAGGCATCAGGAAAGTGTTTATTTTCATCTTAAATCATCCAGAGAGGACAGTGAAGATGGAGAATTAAGTTACAAGTTCTAGATTACAAAGTCCCATGCTGAGATTTGAACTCTTACACCACTATCCTAACCATTATGCTATTAGATATCTTTGTTCTAGAATGCTCTCCTGTGTACATCTATATAGACATTTGATACACATGCATAGCGGGCCTGAACTTGCACATGCCTGCATTTCTTTTCAGACGTTCTGGCTTTGACATCCCAGATGGCACCTGGACATGTTTTAGGTCAAACTAGGCGCAGACATTACTCAGCTTAATCAGGACAAACAAAAATATTGTCTTATTTTTTCACGAACATTTACAAAATATGGCATTGGCTTGTATAACACATTCTACTAGGCCATGGGATTTCCAACTCCAGTTCTGGAGGTCTCTGTATTAGGCTGTCAGCAAAATTCCAAGCAATTTTCCATATTAACCCTTCCAGAGGATCCTGGTACCTTACTTCAAGTTCCTTTCTACAGTCATTATGTGCAGACCGAAGGAAGGTCGAAAGCTAGCTGAAATAGATCAGTTTTGATCTTGGACATAAACTAAGTGAAGGATAGTTCCAGGCAGAGGTCAGAGGAGAGCACATTCCAGAGTGCAGGGTCGAGGAAGAAGAAGGCAGAGTTGCGGGTAGATTCTAGATGGATTTGAGAAGCTGAGGGAATGTGGAGACAGTTGGCATGTATACAGTGGAGAACATGGTGTGGGTAGTGAAAGTGAAGAATATATGAAAGATAAACAGAGATCTCAGTGTGCAGTACCTTGTGGACCAAAGTGAGGAGCTTAAACTGTATTCAGCACTTAAGGGGGAGCCAGTAAAGTGGTATAAGGAGGGGAGGGACATGGTCAATGCAAGAAGCATGTTCGAGAATCCAGGTGGAAGTGTTCTGTTTGAGTTGGAGGCAGTGAGGAGAGATCTGCAAAAAACACATTACAGTAATTGATCTGAGACATTACAAGAGATAGGAGAAGGGTGGTCAGAGCTGAAGAGGGAAGGAATGGGCAAACAGTGTGTATTTGTTTAAGGGAATAAAATGAATGATGGATGAGGAGAAGAGAGGTGATCCTGGAAGGATAGAGAAGAATCAAGAATGACCCCTAGGTAATAGAGAAAGGGGACCAGTAGGACAGGGGAATCCAGAAGTATAGGGGCCAGAGATGGGCATGGGCTTCCAGCTTCAATCCAAATAGCGGCAGTCTTAGCAGAGTTGAGGTGTAAAAATTTGCAGACATCCAAGTAGCAATCTGTGAGAGGCAAGAGTTGAGTGGTGATAGGTCTGGGGCAGTTGGATTGGTATGGTATACAAGGATAATGCTGTCAACATAGTAGTATGCCAGTATACAGTGCTGTTGTATCCAAAGCAACAGAGAGACAAGAAAAATGTTGAAGAGTAGTGGGGCCAGCACCAAGCCTTGGGGAACACTACAGGGAAGGGCAATGAACAAAGATGAGGAGTTCCCGGAGAGAACCAAGAAAGACCTAGAGGAGAGAAAGGAATGACACTAGCGTAGGAAAGACCCGTGGATATGAGTCATGGAGATGAGGAGAGGGTGGAGTGGTCAACAGGGTCGAAGGCTGAGGAGAGATATAAAGAAACTGCCAGGGAAATGTCATCACGGTCAGTTTGTTAAGAAAAGAAAGCAGAATAGTCTCAGTGCTCTGATTGGGGAAGAAACTGGATTGACATGGGTGAAGGGTGCATGTAGAGTCCAGATGTTCAGAGAGTTGGACAAACACCAGTTTTTCAAGAATCTTAGATAGGAAAGGGAGATTTGAGACAGGCCTATAGTGCGCGTGGACAGAGCAGTCCAGGGAGGGGAAAATGCCGAAAGACAAACTGGTGTAGAACATGGCAAGAACTGGGAAAATGAGGGCCGGAAAGGGTACAATCAACCAATAGAATGGGATGGGATCAGAATTGCAGGTCATCTTTTTGGAGGAGGATAAGGCTTTGAGTAGTTCCGCCAAGGAGATGGTGTGGAAGGAGGACCAGTTGTGAGTAAGAGACGAGGAGGAAGAATGGGGTAAAGATGGGGAGTGGTGAGGGGCAGTCAGGGAAGGTGGAACAAAGGGACAGGACCTTTTCCTGGAAGAAGTTGGAAAACTGAGTGAGGTCTGGGAGGGCAGTGAGAGGGCATGCAGAGAGGGATGGGTTAGGCATGGAGAGGGATGCCAGAACAGAATACAATTGATGAGATGAGTTTGAGGAAGAAGAAATAAGTTTTGAGTAATAGGATTTCTTGGACTCATGGATGAGGGAGCGATAAAAGTGGTGGCAGAGTCAGAAATACTTAAGGGACTTGAGGGAGCTCTGTTTTCTCCAGAGCCTCTCGGCATGGCGAAGGTGAGTGCAGTGGAGTCAAAGGCCAAGATGGTAGCATTGGGAGGAATTCCGTACAAGGCAAAGTGGCACGAGCTCGTCGAGGGCAGTGGTAAAGGCATGGTTCCATGTATGAACTTGAGCATCAATAGAGAGGGAGGCAAAGTCAGTGGGAAGGAGAATTTTAGAGGATGGGAAACGCTCAAGAGTGGAGGGGGTGATATGGCGGGACAGACGGGGAGGAACAGTGAAGGACGTTTGGTCGAGGACGCAGATGGGAAAAAAGGATACACTGGTGGTCTGTCCAAAAAAGAGGGATGGTGGAAAGTAGAAGAGGAAAAGAAGGTGACCTGGTGGGTGTGAGGAGCAAGTCAAGAGTGTGGCCAGCATTGTGAGTGGGACAGTGAATATGCTGGGAGATAGATCCTGGAGGTCCATAAGAAAAGGTCTGCTAAACATTTTAATTGTTTTGTATAATATCCCCATTGTATATGTCTTTTCTTGTTTAATTTTATGTAAACCACTTTGATGGGGCCTAAAAAGCCCCAGCGGCTGTATAGCAAAAATCCAAATAAAGTAAACTAAGGTAAGCATTTGTAGCCTTTTTCAATGCATGCAAAAATAAATGCACAGGAGTAGCATAGTGGTTAAAGCAGTGGGCATGCAACAAGGGAAGCCAGGTTTGAAATCCCACTGCTGTTCTTTGTGATTTTGGGCAAGTCAATTAACCCTCTGTTGTCTCAGGTAGAAACTGAAATTATAAACTCTCTCAGGACAGTAAAATATCTTCAACACCCAAATGCAACTCATCTCTAAATTCGGAGAAAGGCATGAGCTACTATAAATCCAATTTCCCTTTCTGAAAACTACTCACAGGTACTGTATTCCTTAATGAAATCCCCACACATGGTCAGGCCAGTTTGGACTCTTTGTGCCCTTTAACCACTCCTTTCATAGAGCAGATCTTCTATGCACAGAGGGGAAAGACAATTTTCAGCAAGGAGAATGCTATTATAAGTACTAATCTCTCTTCTCTCATTCCTAGGCTGTTTAATGACTGAAAACCTATGTAAAGCTTTAACAAAATTGCCTGCATGACAGCACAGTGAACTGCACATTTTCTGTCTTCTCTTAACTAACTGCTAGTTCTCTGTTGAGGAAGGCTATGTGCTCATTATCTAATATTTTTCCTTATGAATGTTTTATTAAGTTCTATTTTCATAAGTTACTTTTTTAAATATTTTAGTTACATTCTGTGGACCCATCCGACCCTTCATCATACAGACCCATCGCCAGCCTACCCTTCAGTGCAAAGATTATGGAGAAACCCATCCAATATCCGCTTCAAGACCATATTGACCAGCACAACCTTCTAGACCCTCAAAAATATGGATTCCATCCTCACCACGGAGTTGAAAAACTTTTGACCACTCTGGTAAACACTCTAGTCCAAGGAATACAGCACATCAATCAAGGTTTCCTACTAATCTTTTTAGACATCTCGTCGGCATTTGACACTGTCAACAACAATATCTTCCTGCAATGTCTCCGCACTTATGGAATCCAAGGCACAGCACTAAAATGGTTTACTTCCTACCTCACAGATCAACACCAGCAAATAAAGATTGGATAAAACACCTCCATCCCTTAAAGCAGACCCGAGGAGTTCCCTAAGATCTACCCTCTCTGCTCTTCTTTTCAACCTTTACCTTCCACCACTCTGCAAAATTATAAGATCTAACAAATAATATATCCATATCTATGCCAATGATATCATGATCTATGAGCCAATCCAACATACACCAATCCTCACTATCCGCCCACTCAGAATGCTTCACAGACATAACCAACTGGATGAAAGATAACAACCTTCAAATCAACTATAACAAAATGGAGGCCTTCTACATAACAAAAGATACCACCTTTGTCCCACTCCTCACTATAACATTGAACAACACAACAATCAAAACCCAGACTGAAGTCCGGTACCTAGGGATCACCCTTGATCAACACCTCACTTTAAAAGCCCACATCAGTAAAATCACCAAGACAATCTACTTCAAAACAAAGACACTACAACATCTATGACCACTCCTTGAACTGACAGAATTCCAGCCTGTCAAGCAAGCATCTATAATACCTCACCTGGATTGTTGCAAAGCAATCTACCAAGGCCTTCTGCAAGCCATACTCCTCCCATTGCAAGCGGCTCTCCACTCGACAGCAAGGACCCTACATGCAGCGACAAAACTGGATCATATCACCCCTATCCTCAAATAGCTCTACTGGCTCCCATTACAGAGTCAAATAAAATTCAAAACACTCATCCTAACCCATAAAGTAATTCACACTACCCCCCCCCCCCCCCACACACACACACACACCTATGCACGTTTCTTCAGACCACCAAGCAACTCAGATCTAGGCGAACCTCCACTATGAACACCCTGGTCATCTCTCACCTCAAAACCAAATCTAACCAACAAACATGTAAATGAGCATTCCAACTATACGCACCCTCTGTATGGAACTCTCTTCCAGACCAGATCTTGGTAATCACAGACCTCAAAACCTTCAGAAAACATCTGAAAACACACTTATTCACTGAGCATTTCACCCCCATAACATAAGCCAGTTGATTGTACCCGCACATAATCTAAGTCTGTATAATGTACATAGTTTCAATCTGTATATAGTTATAAACTCATATTTATTGTGGAGTGGAGGAGTAGCCTAATGGTTAAGAACACTGGCTTGGGAACTAGCATGTCATATGGCCTTGGACAAGTCACTTAACCCTCCATTGCCTCAGAAAAATCCAAGTTATCGATGTCCCTGTTTAATGTAGATTACCAAGTTTAAGTTTCAATGTAAGATGCTTTGATTGAAATGATAAAGTGGTATATAAAACCTATTAAATGGGGGGCGGAGCCTGATGTCCAGCGGGTAAGACGCTTCGCGCTGAAGCTCCCGAGAGGCCTACTTAGAATCCTGACTTAATACCTATACAAACTTACTATTTCGCTCCGGGCTGACCGGTGTACCTCGGGGGGGATGGCGGCCCATAAACCAGCGCGATTGGACTTCGGGTCTCCTTCTTCTTCTCACGGAAAACGCTCCAAAACAGAGGTGTCCTCCCCACAGAAGATGGTTCCATTTCGGGAAAACCCCGAAATGCAAATGGCGATTTTAGATGAAATACGCGTCGTGAATGATTTGGTGCATTCCAATGGAGAAGCGCTTAGAGCCATCAGAGAAGTCTTTGGATTGCTCCAGGACCGACTTTAAAGTCTCACATTAAGTCAGGACAATATGGCGGGGGTCCTTGATTCGCACGCGGTGCGCTTGGGCGCACTGGACAAGGCCGAGCGCCAGATACAGAATCTGCAAAAAGGAGTTAGAAGATAGCAATAATCGAGCCCGTTCGCAACAATGTGAGGCTCATTGGAATACCGGAGGGGGGCGGTCGGAAGCGGGAGATATGAGAGAATTCCTGCTCAAAATTCTTCCCTCCTTGCTGAAGATCACCTTTCATAAAGAATTGGAAATCGATCGTGCACACCGTGCTCCTACCCACCATGGCGCTCAACCGACGACCCCCCCGGCCTATTATCTTTCGCTTGCTACAATATCAACAAGTGGAACAAATTTTAAATGCTGCCCGGGCGAACCATCATTTGGAATTTGAAGGTCACAAAGTCTCCTTCTTCCCTGACTTGGCAAAGCCTACCGTTGACCGACGGAAGAAACTCCTTGCTTTTCGCCCTCGACTTCAACAGCTAAAGGCTCTCTTTGGCCTGTTGTATCCAGCGAAACTCAGAGTGACTCACCACAACCAAACCAGGACATTCGAAGATCCTGATCTACTAGCAACATGTTTAGACTCCAAGAGGCAGAGCAGATGCGCTAATCCAACGACGTGGACTTTTATTCACCGGCTCTGTCCGCCATTTTGAAGGGCCCGATGCGGCGGTCATAGTCAAGCACAGAGACTTCCTGGACTTTCTTTCTTTCTTTCTATGACTCTTGTTTTGTGGTCTCCTCTCCCTCCATGATGTGTGCCTCGGTCGGATTCGGATGTCGCAGAGTCCTTCAGGTTATGTGTTTTTTCATTTTCTGCGTTATCTGGGGATTATCCCCGCAGACACATGGTCGAGAGTAATTTTTTGGGTTTTGCTTCTTCTCTACCGCGCAGAGGTTTTTCTTTTTTAATGTGGGGCGCTTCATTGTGTTCTCTAAGCTTAGTTTCTTTTATGCCATATGTACAGCCTGATACAGTCAATATGAGGGACAATTGTGAAATTAGGTGCGCTATCATGCTCAGAATTTTTAACTGTCTGAATGGCTTATGTAAAATTTTATCACTCACGTAAAGGGCATTAATAGTCCAATCAAAAGAAAGAAAATCCTTAGCTATCTTAGCCATGAGCATGCTGATTTAGCGTTTCTTCAGGAAACGCACTTAAACTCTGCTGAAACATTGAAACTCAATGTTAAGCCTTACATGGTGGCTGCCTATTCTCCCGCCGTTTCTAAACGGTGCGGGGGTTGCCATCCTGGTTAAGAAATCTTTGCAGCTACTGTAATTGATACTAGCGCTGACAAGGAGGGTTAGATGGGCCCGAGTACATCTTAAGGTCGGAGATAGTGAATTTACATGTATTTGCATTTATGCCCGAATGTGGACAACCCTGCTTACTATGCAAGTGTTGCGCAGTTGGCACAGGCCTCTGCCAATACTCCATTAATACTTGGTGGTGACTTTAATCAAGTGTTAGACCCTCTGATAGATAGACAGCCGCCAAGAACGAGTAGTCCACCCAAGAGTCTTGCTACCCTTACAGCTCTGATGCAAGATCTTGCGCTGGTAGATATATGGAGGCTGCTTCACTCCTCCGACTTAGAGTTCACTTTTTTTTCTGCCCCCCATCACTCCCAATCTAGAATAGATTTCTTTCTCATTTCCAAAGCACTGATTTCTCAAGTAGACACGACTAGGACTCATCCTCTCCATATTTCGGATCATGCTGCCATATCTTTATCATTACGTGTCACTGCGCGGGACGATTCTCCCCGAGCTTGGTTTTTTGATAGATCCCTACTGGGGTCAGAAAGATTTTCAGATTGATATAAAGGCCGCTATCCAAGATTATTTTCATTTTAAACTCACCCCATGATACAGCGGGCTGGGCTTGGTGGGAGGGTTTTAAAAGCATCTATCCGTGCCACTATAACTAGCTATCAAATTCGGCAGGGGAAACAAAGAAAGCAGCTTTTACTGACTCTAGAGCAGCAGATACAAGCTGGGGAGCGTCTCCTCACGTCCGTACTGGACCCATGTATTTTTACTCCGTTTACAACGCTTGCGTTTTCAATACAATCAGCTTTTGCACACTGCTGCTGTTAAAAATATGAATCACAACAAGGGCTTTTATTATCGGGAAAATAATCGTGCTGGCAATTATAGCAAATGCCCTAAAAGGTCGAAAAAAGAAGCCAAGCGTGTACCGCCCTCCGCAATCCGTCAGGGGGGGGCTGGGTCACTAAAGATACCGAAATCTTAGAACTCTTCGTGAACTTTTATACTCGGCTTTATCAATCTGAATGTGATTTGAGCCAGATGTATTTGAACGCTTACTTTCAGGAGTACAAAGACCGACCCTATCTGACGAAGATAGAGTGGCCTTAGACACACCATTTACTGTCTCAGAAATTCATTCTGCTATCAAGAAATGTGCCTCAGGTCGAGCCGCCAGGCCCAGACGGTCTCCCCGCTGAATTCTACAAAACCTTTCACGCTGATTTAGCTCCCGTTTTGAAAATTATTTTTCTGCTCTGGCCGAGGAGGGTTCTCCTTCTGGGTTCCTTTTCAATGGCAAATGAGTAGTTTTTGAGAAAGAGGGGAGAGAGACCCGCAACTAACAGATAATGATCGTCCATTTTACCCCCTAAACGCGGTCTATATAATATTTGACTCCATTCTCTCTACCCGGCTATCTGATAGGATGCCTACCTTCATACACCCAGTTCAATGCGGTTTCATTCATGGTAGATGAACTGCTGACAATGCTCGGACTCTATGACATGTATTGACTACCGCAGTTAATCTTGATCGCCCATTTGTTGGCCTCTCACTTGATGCTGAGAAGGCCTTTGATCGCTTAGAGTGGCCCTTCCTGTTTTGCAGTCCTCCGCTGGTACGGATTCGGGGAAGGTTCCTCCGTGTCTTCGCACCATGTACGCTCAGCCTACAGCCAGTATATGTGCAAATGCTTTAAAGTCTCAACTTTTTCCTCTTCACGCGGCACTCGCCAGGGATGCCCACTGTCTCCACTCCTCTTCGATCTTGCACTCGAAACCCTTGGCTTTACTAATCCGGCAGTCGGAGGGAGATTCATGGAGTCCCCTTCACCCATAGGGAAATCAAAATTTCAGCGTATGCTGATGATCTATGCTCTTTGTCTCTATAGACTCAGTACCGGCTGTCTTAGAGCAAATTGGTAAATACTCACAACTGTCCGTTATAAGATAAATTGGACCAAGGTCGGTAGCCTTTCCATTAAATCCTCTGCTTCATCAGGCAGATATCAATCCTTCCCCTTTTTATGGCAACCTCGCATGGTCAAATACCTTGGGGTTCACTATTGTTCTCCTTTGGAAGACACTATCTCCTCAATGCCAAAGACTTAACCTCTAAAGTCCGGGCGCTTACTCACCGCTGGACTCCTTTAACGCTTACCTGGTGGGGTCGATTAGAAACCATAAAAATGATGATTGTTCCGAAAGTGAATTATATCTTAGAAATGGTGCCCTGTCTCTTCCCTCGACGTATATATAAAGATATCGAGGGCCTTCTGACTAGATACTGTGGCAAAAATAAGACACCTAGGATAGCGAAACATAACTACAAGCAGATAAGGAATATGGGGGTGTCAGATTCCCTGATTTCCTGAAGTATCATCAATCTTTTCTTCTCAAACAAGGTGCTCGTTGGCTGGAAGATCCAGTACCGAGTAGACCTGTGTGGCTAGACATAGAAGAGGAACCTTTGCAAACCGATTCCTCTACTTTCTCCCTGGTAGACTCTCCCATCAGACTCTCACTTCCCACCAATGCTTTTAGACACCTTAGGTGCCTATAATAATCTCATGCAATCTTTAGACTCCCGACTCTGTCCGTTTAGACCAACTCCCACTTTGGTACAACACTCGATTTCGAATACAAATAAGCCGATGGCGTGGGCCCCTGGTACACTAGGGGCATTTGGATTCCTAGCCAATTGTTCCATGAAGGTCGCTGGAAAACTTTTAGTGAATTGCAAATTGAATTTGGTCTCCCAGCGAAACACTACTTTCAGTTGGTGCAACTTCAGCATTGCCTTAGGAGTGCTAAGGTGCTCCCGCCATCGCCTCCCCTACACAAGGTTGTTTGGAGGACTATCCGATCTATCGGTAGTTCACCGGGTGTAGCATCCAATTTTTTACAAAACCTTATGTAATGCTATAACTAGGGATACCCCTATAGCGCAGAAGCATGGGAGAGAGAACTGCATGTGACTTTGACCCCGGAGCAATGGAGCCTTGTCTGGAGTAGAGTGACACGGGTCTCCCGATCCGCCTCACTCACTCAGACACTCTCTTTCTAGCCCACCGGTGTTTTTACACTCCTGACAGATTAGCCAAATGGAACACTGCTCAGGGCAATAACTGTTGGACATGTCATGCGGCCATTGGTTCACTACCTCATGTTATGTATGAATGTCCCGCACTACAGTATTACTGGAGTCGGTCTGGGGCCGTATCCAGTCTATTTTGCACTTTCAAGAGCCCCTTTCTTGGAGGATAGTGGGACTTCGCTCAGCAGCGGGGATCCCCTCTCTTCCAAAAACGGCTTACTTCCTTTTGGACTTTATGCTAGGTATTGCTATTCCCTAATACGAAATACTGGAAAAATAGCTCCCAATTGAGCCCCAATGAATGGTGGAATCATGTCTGTCTCTACAGTAAATATGAACAAATACCTCGTATGTTTGCTTCCCCCATTCAGACTCCTCATCATCGGTCTAAATGGAAGATGCTCAATGGAGTGGCCTAGTGGTTGGGGCAAGGTACTTCAGGCCGGAAGGTCGGGGGTTCAAATCCCACTAGAGGACAGCAACCTTGGGCCGGAAGGACTGGGGTTTCTAGTCCCACAGGTGCTCCTTGTGGTCTTGGGCAAGCCACTTAACCCTCCATAGCCCATGTTCCCTGTAAAATAGTTATCTCCAAGTTATAATGCCCTGTTCAATGTAATTTCAGTTTGTTCAATGTAAACCGCACTGATGCAGAATAGCGCGGTATATAAGAGAATATAAAATAAAAATAAATAAAAAATGACTATGTACATTCTGCTCAATGCTCTCATCTGACTGTCTAAATTTATATATATCTTTGTCTCATGATTATTCTGTATCGCAGATACTCTTTTGATTGTTTTGATGTACAATAACGTTTGGTTGGAAGCGCTCCCATGCTTACATAATCAGCGAGAGAAGAAGCGTGGGGGTGGGGGGTAATTGGGTTTACTTTTCTTTATTGTATAATAGTATTGTTTCCTTTGGTGTGTTGTTTCTTTTGTTTGTTGCAAAATGAAAATAAAAGTTTCAAAAAAAAAACCTATTAAATAAATACATAATATTGTATATAGTTGTAAAAATGGTTACAATGTATTTGTTCTCCTGTTCTATGCAAACTGCCTTGACCTGGTGAAAGTTGATATATAAATACAGCTAAATAAATAAACTCTAGTTACAGTTGTGCTCAACATTGTTGGCACCTTTGCACTTTAGTTATGTTGAGTACAGTAACTGAGAAAGAATTGGAAAAATTACAAATGTATGTCATCATAATATTTTAATAGCATGTTGAAAAGTATACAACAAAAAAAAGAGATATTTGTACAACTTAGATGTAGTAATTTCTGAGAAAAAAACAAAATTTGACTTGGACAGGAATAATGGTACCCTTCACTAATATTTGGTTGCACAACTCTTGGCAATAATGACAGTCTCCAGATATTTCTTGTAGCCCTCTATACATCTGTCTGCTGGTAGTTTCTCCCACTCTTCAATTGGTCTTTGTTCCAGGATTCCTTTTACCAATGGCTGAATTCAGCTCTTTCCAAAGGATTGAGAAAAGGACTCATTGCTGGCCAGTTTAAAACAGTCCATTTATTCCTTTTTAATCATTCTTTTGATTGGGTGTATGATTTGAGTCATTATTCTATTGGAGGACCCATGACCTTTGACCCAGACCTAGTGTAGCTTTCTGACATTAAGTAGCAAATTTCACTTCAAAATACCTTGGTAGTCCTCTAGTTCCTGAGGCAGCAAAGCAGCCCCACAACATTATGGAACCTCTACTATATTTAACTGTAGGAAGGGTGGGTTTTTTTTGTTGTTTTTGTTTTTTTAATCTTATAAGCTTCATTTCTTCATCTGTTAATGTATTACTGGTCTGCAAGGCCAAAGAGCTCAAATTTGGCTTTATCTGTCCACAGGAAGGATTGTGATTTCTCAAGATGGGTTTGGGCAAAGATCAGGCATGCCTTTTTATGTCTAGCTTTGAGTAGTGGGGTCCTCCTTGGACTTTGCCCATGATGTCCTTCTTTGTTTAGTTCGTGGCTTATGGTGTCGGTTGAAACTATCACTCTAGATTTCTTCAGGTCAGCATTAAGTTGTTTGGATGTTGTGTGTGATGTTTTTCCAACAATTTGCAATGACTGTTAAAGACTTCTTGGATTCATTTTCCTCTTCTCACCACATTCTGGGAGGTTCTTGAAAGTTCCATGAGCAGAAAGCTTCTTAACCCATTTTGGACCAGCGTATGTTTTACATACATAAGGTTTCCATACTTACTACTCAACTGTTTACTAATTAATGGCTATAAATTCAATGGAACTATGTTTAGTTATTATTGTTATGTCAAAAAGCATTATATACAGATTTTTTTTATCTGAGATCTAGTTAGTTTATTTATTTTATTTATTTTATTTAACAATTATTTCTATACCGCTCTTTCCCAAGTATCAAGTGCGGTTTACAATGAACAGTATGTAATATGGTATGGGTAATATCATACCAAGTCATTTTACATAGAACAGGTGGAATTAGATACAGGTACAATATAAAGTTTGAACATTAAACTATTAGAACAATATAAAAGTTTGAACATTAAACTATTAGAACTTATATACATTGTAGATATTTACAAATTATATCATTTATCACTTGTGGTTGTATACATTATTCTAAACTTTAATAGTTTAATAGTTATTCAAAGTTTGCTGATTTTGACAGTACTGGCGGCTCAACATAAAAAGATCACAAAAAATAGTAAGTAGCTTATAATGTTGTAACAGCTACTATTTTGCAAATACAAGTATTTGTAGACTTTAGAAAATAGGTTTAGATAACTGTAAGTTGCTTAGTGTCAGAGTTATTGGTGCATATGTCGCCCTTGTATGTTTTTCATATGCTGGGCTAGTATGTTGTCAAAACTAATTGCTGTCAAGCATTCTGTTCTAGATGCTTCAATGGTGCAATATTGACACTGCATCAGAAGTATTTTCACGTGTACCATATTCCACCGTCAGAATGGACTGTTGACAAACTATATTATATCATAATAAAGTGTTTTAAATGAAAATTGCAGTTTCAATAGTATCATACAGTATGTTTATGTCAATGAATATTGGAACTGAATCCTATCTTTTCTGAAGACGGACAATATACTATATTGGACCAGTGTATGAAAAACATACACTATGTGAAACTTCTATTTTCTGCAGAGTTTTAATATTTTTTATTATTGCCAGTATTTCATAGTTGTTTGAGAGTAACAAATCTAATAAATCATCCAGAACAGAGAAAGAATATGCAAACTGTCCAAAACAGGTTAATAACATAGCGAATTGTAGACATAGGAATCCCAAGGTCTTTGGCCTTGTATCCCTTTGATGACTGGTGATAATAGCAGTTCTCTTGTCTTCTTCATTGTGAAGATGCAACAGGGAGTGAATGTGGCAATTGTAAACTTTAGAGCCATCATTCACTGGTTGAATCAAGACATGTGAATACTGATAATTGATCACAGGTGCGTCTAATTTTACTGCAATGGGAATGTAGTTATTCTGTTAAACTGATTTGAAATGCTTATAAGGATGCCAATAATCATTTCCTGTGAAATAATGCTAATTATAAAGTCAAAATAATTGTCACCACAAAAAAAAAAAATTGTCACCACAATTGAGTGGCAGGACTGGTTGGGTCCATGATCAGGTAGATCATATAGGCTACATTATGCTACCACCTGCAAATCTTCTTTTGTAATATATCTTATTATTTGCTCATGTAATAGACTTAGGGGTATGTTTACTAAAAGCCCGGTAAAGTGCGGGCCGTGGTAGAGTACGTGTGCCGTATAAGGAGTGGGCATTCCGTCCTGAAGAAGAAAAGCCGTGATTGACAGATGCGCTAAGGTGCGCGGTGCACCTTACCGCAACTGAGAGCTGAATGGGAGGCATATGTGTCGCGCTGATCTGCAAACAGAAAAACAGAGCCACAGCACAATGGTTAAAGCACTGACCAATGGTGCGGGGATCAGGGGTTTAAACCCCCACAATGCTCAATGGCTTGCTGAGGTGTTAGTTTATGAGGCAGAGAAATACTGGGCCGAATAAAGCAGCGCACTGATTTTTTTTGGCGGCACATCAATACTGTACGGCATAAGGTGGCGCGCTGATGTTTGTATGCGGCATATTAATACTGGGCGGCATAAAGCGGCGCGCTGATGTTTCTGGCGGCATATTACTACTGGGCGGCATAAGGCGGCACGCCGGTTTCGGCGGCAATCGCATACTGGAAGGTATAAGTGGGGCGCTGATGTGCAAACGGAAACACAGAGCCACAGCACAATGGTTAAGGCACTTACCAATGGTGCAGGGATCGGGGGTTCGATTCCCCACTGTGCTCAATGAACAGGGCTTGATGAGGTGATATTTTAGGAGGCATACAAATAATGAGCGGCATAAGGCGGCGCGCAGATGGGCATTAGGCTATTGCTTAAGGAGGCTATTTAATAATAGGAGGCATAAGGCGGCGCGCTGATGTGCAAACACAGGAATAGAACCACAGCACAATGGTTATGACACTGACTGATGGTGCAGGGAGCAAGGGTTCAATTCTTCACAGTGCCCACTGAACAGGGCTAGCTGAAGCATTATGTATTATGGGGAAGGTTGCTTTAGGAGTCAATTTATGTTTATTTTAATTTACAGTACTAGCAAACGCACCCTTAAAGCGTGTGAACATAATGCGCCCCATAAGGCACATTGTAAAGTGCACTGTCTGCCACGGCACCCTAGAATGTTGCTCACAGGGCGCTGTAGAGGGTGTCATATGAGGTACCGCAAGGTCAGAGTACTGTTTTCGATGGCAGCACTGTGCAGTTTAAGGAATGAAAAGCATAGGTAGGTGCGTTGACATGCAATGGAGAGCAGCAGTGGAGCACAATGGTTAAAGCACTGACTGCTGATACAGGGGTCATGGGTTTGCTCCCCATGGTGCCTAATACGGAAGGCTGGCTGTGGCAGCAGGTTTGCAATGTACTTATTTTGTCCTGCAGCACCGTATGTTTATTTTATTAATTTCTGCCAGCAAACACGCCCTCACGTGCCGTAATTGAAGGTGCCGTATAAGGCACCCTATACGGCACTCCATAGGGCACATTATAAAGTGCACTATCCGCCACGGCACCCTAATATGTCCCCCATAGGGAACCCTATAAGTTGTGTCACAGGATAATGTATAGTGCACCTTATATGGACGGAAACCATAGGGTGCCCGATAGGGCGCCATATAAAGCGGCACCCTATGGGTACAGTACGCTGAGGGTTTGTTTGCTGGCAACAAAATATGTACATTAAAGACAAATAATGCTTTGGACAACCCTAACAAATAACCCCAACATGGGTGTGAACCCATGACCTCTGGCTTCACAGGCAAGGACGTAACCATTAGGCTACAGCTGCTAGCAAGCCTCTGGCTGGCTGCAGAAAGCCTGCATGTCACCACACAGACAGTCTGCTGTGATCACCAGGATAGGGTTAGCCCACCCGTACCCATGATGCATTGCACATGCAAATCAGCTGTCCCCAGATGGACACAAGATGGGGAATGCACCCCCACAGCACCTCGGCCTGGTAGGGGGGTACTGACCGGGTGTTTTACTGGCACAAAGTAGCTACAAACGTCACATCGTGCAGGTACTGTGCTCACCCTGAGTGTGCAATGAGGCGCCCAGGACCAGGTTCACAACACCTTCCATAGCTAATGGAGGCCATGCAGCAGGTCCAGAACAGCGTTAATGTGTAAGATAGGTAGTGTCTGCACAAACACCATGGATATCTCTGTCTGCCTCAGTCAGGCACAGCCCCCATGGGGGGCAAACATGGTCTCCCTGCAAAGGTGGCAGTAGAGAGCAACATCAACCCCAGTCCTGCTGAGGAACACACACCCCACAAGGCAGTCAGTGCAGCTCTATACACAGCCATACCACAATAGCAGACAGGCATAAGACCAGGATATGGTAAGCTGCACCCCACCACCATCTGATATTCCCCTGCAGCAAGCCAACAGCCACTGCACCCTGCAAGCCACTCCAGCAAGACACATACCAGCTACAAACAGTCTACTAGTTAGTCCATAGTGCATGTTCCCAGTGGAGATGCATGCACCCAAAACTGGGCTGTCAGCATACACAGCAAGCAGATAAATCAGTGACTGGGCCCCAAATGGAAACCCATATCTATCACATGCAAGAAATACTCTATAGCACTATGGTGGTGCCTAGCCATGCTGTGGTCACTGCACAGTCAGGGTGAGAGTGATCTCTCAGCAGGACATACTGAGGTCACCCTGTCTGTGTCGGTGGTGGCTGAGCACTACAATGTCCCAGTCAGTGCCCTATGCCCTGTGCAGATGCACCCTGGCCAGGCCACCCTGTCTGGCCTATATCCATGGTACCTTGCTCCTCATTATGCACATTGCCAGCCCAATACTGGCAACATTGCTGGCAGTGTGGGTTGTAGAAGGTGTTTGCAGCCACCACACACTGGATAGACAGACAGCCACCCCCACACCTATGCCAGCATTGTGCTACTATAGAGGGGTTCAGCAGCCATACCCACCACACCAGTCCTGGACACAGTACATGCATGGATATGGTACGCATTACTTTTGGGGGTCACATCCCAGGGTGGTAAACACTGTCAGAGACCAGACCTGCAGCACACACCGCAGACATCTGTTTGAGTGTTATGGTGGAGCTGAATGAGCAAACTGTGCTTTACGTAGGACTGGAGATCTGCCAGTTATAATGGGAAACGCTTGATAGCTGTGTACTGTATACCCAGGTGTAGGGTGGCAGTGCTGAGGTATGCAACTGTTAGTATTGGGAGATACAGGCAGCGCCCAATGTCCTGCCTCTGCAGGAGGCATTGGCCAATGGGGCCTGTGGGGGGGTGTCTGGCCCTGTTGGCTGCTGATTTACGGCAGAGTTCCCCAAATCCAGTCCTGGTGTTCCACACACTGTTCTGGAATTCATGCTATCCCTCATAAATATGCATGAGCTACATCTGCATACCATGGGGGTGGTGCATAGCTATGCAGCACAGGCATCTTTGTTAGAGGCAGCATGGAACCTGAATGGTTGGGGCCCTCCAGGACTGCATTTGGGAGACTCTGCTCCAGGTAATGCGCCTGTTTATGGTGTCTGTGTGTGCTGTGGTAAAATATAGGTGTATTAATCATGCATATGTTCCTAGCTATACAGTTTTGTCCTTACTATCACGATTTAGTTGTAGGAAAAATACATGGACTGGATTGGCAGTAGCCCCAGCTGGGCTTTGAACCTGTGATCATCTGTTCCTGCACACACTGTCTGTGTGCACTGCACCACCGTGTTGCCACAGATATGCTGGGTTCCCTGGGGAGTACATGACTGTACATCCGACAGAGCCTGTCTGTTGCGGTGGACGGTGCCAGCCTGCACAGGCCTAGGCCACTGTCTGCTGTGGTTTGCAGCCACTGCCCCCTCCGCCACCTGTACCCTTCCGCAAACATGCAGACATGTTCCTATCTGGGAAAAACATATGACCTGAGTGAGTTGTAGCACTCCAGGACTGACTTTGGGGGACTCGGCTGTAGGCAATGCCCATTGTTATGGTTTGTGTAGGGTAAAATATAGGTGATGGGACCATGCTTATGTTCTCTGCAATAAAAGAGTGTCTGTATTCTCACTGTTTAATGGTGGGTAACATGATGGGGATTGGGTTGGCAGGAGCCCCAACTGGGCTTTGAACCTGTGGCCCTCTGGTCCTACAGGTACTAGCTGTGTCTGCTGCAACACACTGTGGCCACAGAAACAGTGTAGTCTCTGGAGATGTGATACCTGGCCGCACGAGTCAGACACCCTGCTCTTCACAATTTTACTGTGGGCTCGTTGACCTTGTATGGGGACAAAGGTGCAAATAAACCTCACAAATGCCCTCCAAAAAAGGGGAAGAAAACCATAACCAAGCTGCGCAACAGTGATATCAATGGGCAACCTGGAAAACACTCCCAGGAAAGCTCCATTAAAATGCAGTGCTTTTGAATGAGTCTACGGAGCGTAGACCCTTCAAAAAATCATTTCTTTTCTTTGGAGCTTTCCTGGGAGTGTTTTGTATGGTTGCCCATTAATATCACTGTTGCCCAGCTGGATTATAATTTTCTTAGAATTTGTTGTGGTCATTTTCATATCATATTTGCTATTTTGTTCTGTGCACATGTATCGCACTGCTCACGTTTTTTAGGTTTCCCCGATTTTGCTGTACATTGCTGACGTAAATGGTTTCTCTTCCCTTTAAATGCGCTCTACCGTGAGTGTTTCACTCGCGGTATTTTTTCCTTGTAAATTCGGGCACATTCCACCCATTGACCCCGTCTCTCCGCCCCTCGGGGGCCTTCCTCCGCCCTCATTTCGCCTTTCCACGCCTCTATCGCACATGAGCGCCCCGCAAATGTGCGCTTTTTCGGCGCACGCGTGCGGGGCCCGTTAATGTGACGCGCACGCGTATGGGGCACTTAAGAGCACTTTAATGCATCATTTTAGGGTGCTCAAGTGCGCCCCGCACAAGTGCGCCGTTTAGTAAACATACCCCTTAATGTGGGGATGACATCTTGGGTCATCAAGAAATGATTGCAAGAACATTGCACTTGCATAAATTCCCATGTGACAACAGCACCTCTTGTGCATCATTGCCTCCAACATGGCCATTCTTTTGAACAATTACGATGGCTAGTGCTTGATATGGTTCCTCCCTTGTTACGGGGTGGAGATAGGGTAAATAAGTTACGTTTTAAGGAACAATGCTGGATTTTTTTGCTTCAGTCTAGCAGCCCACATGGCCTTAATTTGAAGGTAGAATGGTGGTCATTACATTAGATTGCTTTAAACATATATTTGTCAGAAATGATTATGAATTTCCCTGCTTCCCTCTGTGAAGACGCCCTTAAGTTATGTTTTGTTTTCCTTCTATTTAAGTACAGTTCCATGAGACATTGTGTTATAAATACCGGAACAGGAAGTTTGGGTTACATTGCTTGAAAAAGAGCCAGGAGCACGACGGGCTTGAAACACAGCGTTGTGTTGCAGTACCCAACGAACTGTCTATCGCTGCCACAAGCTACACTCAGCATCAGCTAAGTACAATGTTGTAAAGTTTTTACTTTAAGTTGACAACTCTTTGGTGAATTGGCAGAGTTTGTAAACCGTTTTGTTGTTGAACGGACTCTTTGTGACGTTAGTACTCTTGATTAGTACAACTGCGTTTTTTTTTTTTTTCAAACGGATGGGGATAGCCATTTTTTCAGTATTTGCTGTCATTCACATGTTTTGAGATGTGCTCTGGTGAGTGTTTTCAGCTGTCTTGATTCTTTGATTAAAAGGAGGACCTACTTCAGGAGAGGGTTTTCCTCTCACGGTAGGTGATCAGACAAAAAAATATTGCGTTTATTGGCTTTTGGAGCATTAGTACTGTGGGTGGGAGATTTTTGGATGTTCACCTTGTTTTTGGAATAATCATGTCCTGGCAATGTCTCAGTTTTTATACTATTTCCTATTATTTTCTTTTTTTTAATTGGTCTTGTTTATTTGATTTTTTTATGTGTCAAATATGTGTGCATATAAAGTCCAAAGACATTTCACTGGCCACTTTTTTTTTTGGAGATATTGGACATTAAGGAGTTGAATTGCAAGAGTGTCAATAATGTTGACTACACTGTATGTCACTGAACAAATATAAGTAACTCAGTAAGCACACACTGAGCTTGTTATACAGTACTGGAGCTGTGCCTTTGTCATCTCACTAGTCAAAAGTGCCTGAGATTCATAAATAGATCCATAGTAAAACCTGACAGAATGTGGACACAGAAAACACAATCCCTATGAACAAACAATTAATAGCTTGCTAAATAAACAAGCTCTGTAATGTCTATAAATTGGATCAGAATACATTCTAACAAATTTAATTAAAGCTTCCTGGCTACTTCTTGCAATCTGTAAATGAGAATGAGGAATTGGTAAAACAGTATTAGGGAGTATTTTGTATATTTAATGCTATGCTGTAGTAATGCATTTTATCTTATATGATCCTGGAGAATAAGCAATCTACTGCACCATGAAGTGTCTTCAAGGTAGGACTGCACATGTGGCTGATCTCCCTGCCCCCCCCCCCCAGAACAATATCAGAGCACAGACATTTAAATTTTACCAGTGCTTCAGGTGTGAGCAGAGAGGGAAGCTAGCAATGGGGATTGAGCAGTCTACTAAACCATCGGGCATCTTCAAGGTAGGCCTGCACATACGGCTGATCACCCTGCCCCTCCATTGGCAACATCGGAATACAACCATTTAAATGTTACCAGCACTTCAGGCACTAGAGGAGAGGGAAGCCAGTACTGGGGATCGAGCAGTCTACTGCACCATTGGGCATCTTCAAGGTAAGCCTGCACGCGTGGCTGATCAACATGCTCCTCCCCCAGCAACATCAGAGCACAGCCATTTAAATTTTACCAGCACTTCAGGCACAAGTGGAGAGGGAAGCCAGTACCGGGGATCAAACAGTCTACTGCACCATCGGGTGTCTTTAAGGTAGGGTTGCACATGTGGCCAGTTGTCCCATCCTCCCCCCCCCCCTGTACACGTGGCCCCACCCCCCTGACAATGTCAGAGCATATACATTTAAATTTTACTAGTGCTTCAGGAGTGTCTGCACCTGGCTGGACCGTGCCTAAGGACCATGCCAAAGGGCCCTTAGATGTGGCCTTTGAGTAGGGCCCTGAATCATGAAACGTGCACAAAGAAATTTCCAGGGACACACCTAGGGATCACTGCTCAGCGCAGATTCACAGTTGCACCCACCATTCAATGATAAGGACCCTCCTGCTAACATCAGTGTTAGCTGAGAAGGTATGCCAGTGTGCACATGGCACCTATCCCCTTCCCCCCGATGAGAGAAGCCATATCCAGATGCACAAGTGACCACATGAGGCCCTATTCTAATCACTCTCTGTGGCCACACTCATTCAGGACTACAACTACCCTTACGAAGGCTCAGCATTGCATATACCTCTCTTACTCAACATTGCCTTAAGTCACCCATTCACTACCATAAACAATCACACCACCGAACAGAGCACCCTATAAAGATGGATTCTGTTAATCTCCTTCCACCCAGTAGCACAGCTCTAGCAGCTCAGACAACCACCAACCTAGTCCACTGAATATCATCATCATCGATCCCAGTGCCTATATTTCAAGGAACAAATAAAGCCTAAACGGCATTCACCATCCTGGCATCAGGTCAAAGAACCATCAGTCACTGCCCTCACAAGACATTAGCTTAGTGGAAGTCACCCTTCCTTCATCACCTGCAACCTCAGCAATACAAATACTGCACACAAAACACCACAGCTTAAGCATGGCACCCACAGACATCCTACTCAGCCTATTATGCCTCATTAAACTCTTCACACCCTCTACCCCACAAGCTCCTCCCGCCAATCACATTCCATCATATACACATACCCTTACTACACTGTACCCTTCTCCTTCGTCAGATATCATCTCATCCAAATTTTACTCCAAATGCTCACAGAACCCAAATATCAGCATATATCTTCAAACAACTCTCACCTTAGATAAATGCTCCTCAATGCATGATCAGCATGAAATAAAATCCAGCTTCTCTCTGACTATATCACCAAATAGGTTTATTTATATATATTCTCTTATATACCGTGCTATTCTGCATCAGTGTGGTTTACATTGAACAGGGCATTATAACTTGGAGACAACTATTTTACAGGGAACATGGGCTATGGAGGGTTAAGTGGCTTGCCCAAGACCACCTGTGGGACTAGAAACCCCAGTCCTTCCAGCCCAAGGTTGCTGCCCTCTAGTGAGATTTGAACCCCTGACCTGACATACCTTGCCCCAACCACTAGACCACTCCTCCACTCCTGATGTTTTATATGTCACTGAATCCTGATGTTTTATATGTCACTGAATCCTGGTTCTCCGATTCTGACAATGTGCTGATCAACCAGCTACTAACACCTGACTACAATATATTCAGTTGCCCATGAAGCAAGCATAGAGGAGAAGGAGTATTCATCATATCCAAATACCTCAGATTTCACAGTCTCATCAACAGCACAGACAGTCATAAAGGTCCCCAAATGCCTGTGCAGATGAATTAGCAGTCCCACTGGAAGCTGTCTGCAAACACAAATCACACTCCAACCACTTCCTACTTCTTGGCGACCTCAACCTAGC
Organism: Ichthyophis bannanicus; assembly: GCA_033557465.1. NCBI lineage: Eukaryota > Metazoa > Chordata > Amphibia > Gymnophiona > Ichthyophiidae > Ichthyophis > Ichthyophis bannanicus. Next base: position 1,726,452,373 of record CM066031.1, on the reverse strand, counting down.
ATCTGCTGCCCCCAAGACATCAAAAGTGTTCCTTGAGGCCATGGAAGCCCTGAAATACACACAACTCATCAATGAACAAACTCACAACAAGGGAAATACTCTTGACTTTGCATTCACCCTGCAGCAAATGTTTAGGAACAACAACCTCCGAACTCCCACCCTTTCCACCGTACATTGGTCAGACCACAAAACAATTTCCTTTCTCATTCCAAATGGACCACACCCCCAAAAGAACACTCATATGCAAACCTCAACTCTCAGATTCTACCGTTTGGAAAAAAGGAAATTCCTAGATAAAATCCTACCACATCTCAAGCACACTTCAGAAGACACTGATACACTTATCCAGAGCTGGAATAAACATATAAGCAAAATAGCCTTAAAATCACATACTAACACAGTCTGCAGGAGGCACAACACAACCACATGGTACACCGTCCAGCTAAAAGACATGAAACACAAATTATCTGCTCAGGCTCCTAGAACGAAAATGGAAATGCTCCAAGTCTACTGAAAACTTTGATAAATACATGGCCAAATTATACAAATACCAAACATACACAAACAAAGCACAAAAGGAATACTATTCTAAACAAATCCAAAGCTCCCTCAACTGGCCTGGAGAGCTCCTCGATATAATGAAATCTCTAGTAAGAGGCCCTACCCAGCAGAAGGACGAAATATTAGCTATTTTCCCAGATAATGGCCAACTTTTTTCAAAGTGAGGCCTGCTTTCAAAACAATGGAATAAGCACAACACCAACATACAAAAGCTACAACCACACAGAGGTCAATATCATCTGGAAATTATTTACAACCATCTCATCTGAACAACTTGAAAGAATTATCACAAACATTAATTCTATCACCTCCCCACTTGATCCATGCTCAGTGAGCTAGATCAAGATTTCCTGAACAGAACTAATCCCCACAATTTGCAAAATTGAACAGCTTTCACACCATCAAGGATATATGCCTGAGGCATTCAAAGAGGTCTCCATCTACCAGATAAAGAAAGGAACAGCAGCTGATACAAACCAACTAAGCTCATACAGACCCATTGCCAGCTCATCATTCTTCAATCACTTCTAAAAAATAACCTCACCCAAAAACGAGCTGATAATTTGTTTACAATTTTTTGTTGGATGCACCATCAGGAGAGGAAAAGCTTCACTCTCGATTGAGCTGAACAGGGATGTTACAGAGTGTTTCAGGCACTCTTTCTCCCACTTTGAACTGTAACCTCCTTTTTCAAGGCCTGCCCAAATATGCATGTCATCCACTTCACCTAGCCCAAAATACAGCTGCATGTCTGCTCTGCAATGCCTCTAGAATTGACCATACAAACCCACTGTTCAAACAACTACACTGGCTACCCATTGCAGAGCGAATAAAGTACAAAGCCATCCTCACAATTTTCAAAATCACTCATGACCTTTCATCAATCTCCAGTCACTGATACAAACAATGCCGAACAACAGATCCAGAAGAGCAAACTCACTAAATATACTCTCAATTCCACAATAAACACTAAGACAAGCCAAACAACCTCCAAAAGGGCCTTCTCCCTATTTGCCCCAATACTATGCAAGCAATTCCAGACAGCTTATGAGCCACAGATGAGCTAACAACCTTCTGAAGAAAAATGAAAACTTTCCTATTCCTAGAATGCTTTGCTGATGAAACTTAACCATCCATCACAAGGAACTATGCAATCCCCTCTTACTATTCACCACCCTCTTCTACTCAACTCCCCCTATTTTTTACTCCCTCCCCTGCCCACCCAGTACTCCTGCCCCACATGCCCTAATGTTAAATTAGCTTAATAATTCCCTGTATTTGCCTACTTAACATGTTCCTCTCATAGTTTGCTATGTTGCTTTAGTTACTATGGTCAACGTTCAATGTTTTATGTAAAGCCCTGTTGTATCACATTGTTTATAATGCAAACCACTTTGACTCTTAGAAATAGTGTTATAGAAAACTAGCTAAATAAATAAATGTAAACCTAAAGGTAAAATAGATTCTCCAGGACCAAGCAGGAAGTCAGTCCTCACTTATGGGTGACGTCGGCGCCGACGGAGCCCTCGCGGAGCAATTTTCCCCAGCTTTCAAAGAAAGCCTTTGGGAATTGCAGCGCGCATGCGCGGTCGTCTTCCCGCCCGAGGGTGCCATCTTAGCCAGTCTTCCGCGGAGCCCTACAGACGTCCCATCTTGTCCCCGCGAAAAAGTTGATTTTCTTCTTTATTTTATCCTTGTTCTTTCGTTCGACGCCGATCGTTTTTCCCGCCCGCCCGTCGCGACGCCGGTCTCGAGTCCTCTTACTTTTTTCGGTTTTTCTGACTTAGTCAGCTTTCGTTTTCGTTTTCCCTGGCAGCCCGGTCCTTTGACCTCGCAGGGCCCTTTTTCCCCCGATGGCTGCCAGTGGGTTTAAGCGGTGTGGTCGGTGTGACCGAAATATGTCACTAACCGACACACACGACTTTTGCCTCCGCTGCCTGGGCCCGGATCATGAGGAACTGATCTGTGGGCCCTGCAGCAAACTGTCCTCAAAGGCGTTGAGAAGTCGGCGGCATCAGCGTGAGAGAATCTTCGCTGACCCCAGCCGTACCCGGACCTCGTCGGAGGCCTCCGTGTCAAAAGGCTCCAGCTCGGACCGTCGCCGGAGCTCCTCCGACCGGGGTTCTCCCTCCGGGGACCATCGTCGGAAGGAAAAAACCCGCGGGGGGCGGCGTCGGTGGACGCTCCTGGCTCCGCGAGGGCCAGGTCGCATAGCCCCGACAGCCGCCCCGGGTCCTTGGAGAAGGAACACGTCCCGAAGCGACCTCGCCTGGAGTCGGAGATGCCTGCCCGGGTAAGTCCTGTGGTCCTTCTGGACTCGCCTCCGCGACAGCCGACGTCGGGCCCGACGCCGTCGGGGCCCGAGTCGGGGACTGCTGGGTCACCTGAGCTCGGACTCAGGTTGACGCCTTGGAGAGCAGACTGTCTGCCTTCATGGACCAGCAGAGGGCACTGCTGCTCGCTGGCTTCGCTGGCGTCGCTGCCCCGACCGCCGGGACGTCGACACAAGTCGACCCCGGAGACCGAGCCGATCCTCGAGTCGATGAGAACTCGAGTCGATCCTCGGTCGAGGTCGCCCTCGGCCTCCCGTTCGGGGACCGAGGTCGCCGACGCCGACTCCCTCGGCGTCGGGGCGGCTGGCGCCGCACCCTGCCCGGGCCGACCCCACCGAGTCCTCGTCGGAGTCGGTCTGGGAGTCTGAGGAGGAAGAGTCACCTGATTCTTCTTCCGGACTCGGTGTGTCCCATCAGACTCACCGGAGTCCGAGCCTCGGAAGCAGTCCCCCCCGGAGGATGCCCGGTTCTCGGACTTCGTTAGGGATATATGGCCAAGGCTTTGGCCTTCCCTGCGGATCCCGAGGAGGAGCCTCGAGCCGAAGAGCTCGACGCCCTCCAGTATGACTCTCCCGCGAGGGAACACTTTACTGTGCCGGTTCCTCCTATGCTGGAACGACTACTCTTCCGCATGTGGGAGAGTCCGGGCCTCCTCGCCGGTCCTGAGCAAGCGGGTCGATTCTATCTATCGAGTCCGCAAGAGCCCTGGCTTTCAAAAGGCACAGCTGCCACACCATTCCATGGTAGTGGAATCGGCCAATGCATCGTCTTAAGAGCCAGAAGATGCACTCCTCGGTGCCTCCTGGCAGGGAGGCCCGTAACCTGGATGGCCTTGGCAAGAAGTGCTTCCAGGGCTCTATGCTCGCTTGTCGTGTCCAGACTTACCAGCTATACATGGGCATGTATCTCCGGGATCTGGCTAAAGAGCTAGCTGGATTCTCCGCTGGTCTCTCCGAGGAGCCCTTGCGGAGGTTCCTAGCCTTGTCCACTGGCATTCGGGAATGCTCAAAGTTCATGTCCCCGAGCAGCAGCCTATGATGGCTTTGAAGCCTCGGCTCGAGTGGCCGCAGCCGGCATCGGTGCCCGCCGACAGGCTTGGCTTCAGTCGTCAGACCTTGAGCCCTGGGTGCAGGACAAGTTGGTCGATGTCCCCTGCCGAGGCGAAAACCTCTTTGGCAAGCCCATGGCGGAAAAAGGCTGCGCAAATTGAGACTGAGACTCTCACCCGGACCAGGCTTTCTAGGAAGACCTCCGCCCCTTCCCAGAAAAAGAAGGGCTCGGGGAAAAAGTCCTTTTACCCGAGGAAGGCGGCTGCCTACAAACAATACCCCCATTATCAGGCCCCTGCAGCTCCCCAACAGGGTCCCGTAGGCAGCAAGCCCCCAAGCCTGCACCACCAGCCCCTGCTCAGCAGGGTGGGGGCTTTTGACTCGCTAAGCATAGCCTCTCCCCCCCCGCTGGTTCCTCCCAGCACCGGAGGCCGGCTGGTTCACTTCGCCCACAGGTGGTCCAGCATCACCGCAGATGCCTGGGTGCTTCAGGTCGTGCGAGAAGGCTATCTTCTCCACTTCCATCAGGTCCCTCCCTCCTATTTTCCGGGAGAACCTCCGCGCCCCCCTCTGCACAGGGAGTTGCTCCTTCAGGAGTTAGCAGGTCTTCTGCAGGAACAGGCGGTGGAACCGGTGCCACACCACCTGAGAGGTCGAGGCTTTTATTCAAGGTATTTTCTGATACCAAAGAGAACAGGGGCCTCAGACCCATCCTGGACTTGCGCAACCTCAACAAGTTCCTTGTGCGGGAGAAGTTCAAAATGCTTACCCTTGGAATCCTTCTGCCCTACCTCCAGCAGGGAGATTGGCTATGCTCCTTGGATCTAAAGGATGCCTACACGCACATCCTCATCCACCCAAGCCACCGCCAATACCTAAGGTTTGTGGTGGCAGGAAATCATTACCAGTACCGAGTACTGCCCTTTGGCCTGTCCTCCGCACCGCGAGTCTTCACAAAATGTCTCGCGGTCGTGGCGGCCCATCTCCGGCTTCACGGCCTCTATGTCTTTCCGTACCTCGACGACTGGCTCATCAGAGCAGCGTCCGCTCAGGAGGTCACCAACGCCACGTGCCGCACGGTGACTCTGCTGCAGCACTTGGGCTTTGTCATAAACTTCGCAAAGTCCACTTTGCTCCCCTCACAGGATCTCGAGTTCATCGGCGCAAGGCTGCACACTCCTCAGGCGCGAGCATTTCTACCGCTCGACAGGGCTCAACGGCTCATGGACCTAGCCGACCGCTTTCGCAGCCAGCCCCTGGTCTCCGCCAGGCGCTTCCTGAGACTGCTCGGCCATATGGCTTCCACCGTCCATGTGACCCCCAATGCCCGCCTGAATATGCGGTCTGCTCAATGGTGTCTCCGCCGGCAGTGGCGACAAGCCACGGGCGGCCTTGCAGACCTAGTGCGCATTTCCGAGCCGCTGGTCTCGTCTCTCCGGTGGTGGCTCCGGCAGCCGAACCTGATATTCGGAATGCCTTTCCAGTCACCTCAGCCGACCCGGGTGCTGACCACCGATGCATCCCTCCTGGGCTGGGGAGCACATTGCCAAGAGGCACGTACTCAGGGCCTCTGGAACACGTGGGAGTCTGCTCAGCAGATCAACTTCCTGGAGCTCAGGGCGATCCGCCTGGCTCTCAAGGCCTTCTCCCACCTGACTTCCCAACAGTCCGTCCTTGTCCAGACGGACAATCAAGTTGCCATGTTCTATGTGAACAAGCAGGGGGGCACGGGCTCCTTCCTTCTCTGCCGGGAGGCACAGAGGCTCTGCTCTTGGGCCGTCAGTCACGGCATTCTCCTCAAGGCAGTTTATCTCCCGGGCCAAGAAAATTGCCTTGCAGACAAACTCAGCAGGGTCCTCCAGCCGCACGAGTGGCGTCTGGATCCCTTGGTAGTTCAGAAGCTCTTCCTCAAGTGGGGTCTCCCCACGGTGGATCTCTTTGCCAGTCCTCACAACCGGCAGCTTCCTCGCTTCTGCTCTCGTCGGCCACGCCCCCTTCGGGTGGCGGCGGACGCCTTTCTGATCTCGTGGTCAGGGAGCCTTCTGTACGCTTTCCCTCCCATTCCGCTGGTCTCTCGGACTCTTTTCAAGGTTCTCCGAGACAAAGCCTTCATGATCCTGGTGGCCCCTCGCTGGCCCAGGCAGCCATGGTTTCCGCTCCTGCTGCAACTGGCGGTGGAGGATCCAATCCCTCTGGGGGTGCAACCGGATCTCCTCACTCAGGATCAGGGGTCCCTCCTGCACCCCAACCTCAGGTCTCTCAACCTCATGGCCTGGCTGCTGAGAGGGTAGTCCTTGCTCCCCTTCTCCTGCCGGCGGAGGTGGAGGAGGTCGTCTTGGCTTCGCGACGGCCTTCTACCCGCAAATGCTACGCCCTTAAATGGCGTCGCTTTGCAGTCTGGTGTACCCAACAGTCTCAGGATCCCTTCTCCTGCCCGGTGTCGGTGATCTTGCAGTACTTGCTCCACCTCTCTAATCTGGGACTTAAGTCCAACTCCGTCAAAGTTCACCTCAGTGCTCTTTCAGCACATGGTGGACGGCAGACCTCTCTCCAATGACCCTCTTGTAGCGAGGTTTCTCTGAGGTCTCCTTCTATTTAAACCACCTCTGCGCCCGCCAGCGCCTGACTGGGACCTGAATGTGGTTTTGCAGCGGATCACCTGTCCGCCTTTTGAACCTATGGCTACCTGTTCTCTCCGTTTTCTGTCTTGGAAAACACTGTTCTTGATAGCCCTCACTTCCGCCAGACGCGTAAGTGAATTGCAGGCCCTCGTGTCTGATCCCCCTTACACTAGGTTCTACAAGAATAGGGTAGTCCTACGGACTCACCCAAAATTTCTGCCTAAAGTGGTCTCCCCTTTTCACATCAATCAGGAGGTGGTACTTCCAACCTTCTTTCCCAGACCCCACTCCTGCCGAGCTGAGACGGTCCTCCATACCCTGGACTGTAGAAGGGCATTGAACTTCTACCTTGACCGTACGCGGGAGCACCGTAAAGCTGCTCAGCTTTTTGTATCTTTTGACCCCAATAAATTGGGGCTCCCGGTCTCCAAGCGTACTCTGTCCATCTGGGTTGCGGACTGTATCTCTTGGGCTTATGGGGCAGCCGGACTCTCCTTAGAAAGTCGAGTCACGGCTCATTGCGTTCGGGCAAAGGCCACGTCAGTGGCTTACCTCCGCTCTGTTCCGCTGGCAGACATCTGCCGGGCCGCTACTTGGTCTTCGAGCCAGACTTTTGCGGTCCATTACTGTCTCGAGAGGGAGTCCCGTAGGGACAGTGCTTTCGGACAGGCAGTCCTCCGTAATCTCTTTGAGGTCTGAGCAACTCCTACCCTCCATCCCGGATGTGGGCTACCGGTGGGTGATAATTCAGCGAAGATTCTATCCTTCTGTGCTGCTGAGCTAGAGGGAGCTCATTTTTGTGCTTAGGGTCTCCGGTAGCCTTGAGCTTGGGAGTCCCATAAGTGAGGACTGACTTCCTGCTTGGTCCTGGAGAAAGCGTAGTTACTCACCTGTAACAGGTGTTCTCCAGGAGCAGCAGGAATCAGTCCTCACTACCCTCCCTCCTCCCCTTGGAGTTGCAATCGTCTGCTTATGTTTTTTGCAAATAATTTTATGCTGTCTTTTTTAGCTATGTCATCTGACTGGCTAAGATGGCACCCTCGGGCGGGAAGACGACCGCGCATGCGCGCTGCAATTCCCAAAGGCTTTCTTTGAAAGCTGGGGAAAATTGCTCCGCGAGGGCTCCGTCGGCGCCGACGTCACCCATAAGTGAGGACTGATTCCTGCTGCTCCTGGAGAACACCTGTTACAGGTGAGTAACTACGCTTTAAACCAGAATTATCAACAAGTCTTCTTTTAAGAACTTTGGTTTCAGTGCAATACTAATTTTCTTTTTATACAAAATTTTACATACACATGTACAGGCAAGAATACACTTATTTAACAGAAGATTTCTATAAACTATAGTGCACTCCATAATTGTACTATTGCCAAATGTAAATGAGTGAGGTGGTAGATGTGAAATTTCAGGTTTATTCATGGGCCTAGGGTCTGCACAGACACAGTAAGCAATCTCTTAGAGCAAATGCAGGTAAAAGAACTACAATGTGTTCTCAGACTATATTTGACTACCACCTACAACTAGAACTAGTATTTACATGCTAATCATTATCTATATCTTCTTCCAAGCTCCCATTGATAGGGGGTCAAATCATTAAAGTTTAAAGGCATTTATAGCAGTATAATCCACCAGTCTAATCACTAAGGTGTCAATTTTCAAAACAGTCTACCAAGGTACAAAATCCACTACTACTATTATTACAACTTATCATTTGTATAGCGCTACAAGGCATATGCAGCACTGTACAGAAACATGTAAGAGACAGTCCCTGCTCATAACAGCTTACAGGCTAGTCAAGACAGACAAAACAACAAGTGGGGATGAGGATATATCTAGGTGAATGGTAAGGAAACACATAGGAGGTGAATAGGAGACTAGGGGGATCAGGATCCAAAAGCAGTCTCAAAGAAGTGATTTGAACAGGGCCACAGATGGAGCCTGATGTGCTGAATCAGATAGTTTGTTCCAGGCATAGGGGGCAGCAAGGTAGATAGAGCAAAGTCTGGAGCTGTCAGTGGAAGAGAAGAGCAAGATAAGAGGTAATGGAGGGTTAAGTGGTTTGCCCAGGGCCACAGGGAGTGGCCATGGGACTAGAGACCCCAGTCCCTCTGGCCTGAGGTTGCTTGTCCCCATGTGGGAATTGAGCCCCTGGCCCTCTGGCCTGAGGTAACCTGTCCCAACCACTGAGCCACTCCCCCCTATCTGTTGGATGTGTGTCCTAACCACTGAGCCCAACCACTGAGCCACTGCCCCCCCCCCCCATCTGTTGGATGTGTGTGGAGAAGGAGAGGAAGGAGTCAAATATGATCTCAAGGTTGTGAACCAAGGAAACAGGGAGGAGTAGAGTATTATCCATGGAAGGTAGGAGGTGGGCTTAGGGGGGAAGATAAGGAGCTCAGTTTTGACCATGTTCAATTTCAGATGGGAATGAGACATCCAGGCACTAATGTCAGAAATCTGGGCCTGGATTCCTGGAAAATTTTCACAAAGGCAGGGGAGGACATGAGTGCACCAAGAGACTGAATGTAGAGAGAGAAAAGGAAAGGTCCTAAGACAGAGCTCTGGGTACACCAAATGAAAGTGGGATAGCAGTGGAGGAGGATCCACCAGTACATACACCAAAAGTGTGGTGGGAGAGATAGGAATAAAACCAGGACAGAACAGAACCCCTAAATCCAAGTGAGTCAAGGTATCAAGGAGAAGATGGTGATCAACAGTGTCAAAAGCAGCAGAAAAATCAAGAAAAATGAGGATCAAATAAAGGCCCTTGGATTTGGTGAGGAACAAGTCATTGAGGACTTTGGCAAGAGCTGTCTCAGTAGCATGTAGAGTGTGAAAGACAGAAGGCAGTGGATCCAGAAGGGACTGAGAGGAGAACAAATCAAGACAGTGTCAGTGAAGCACATGTTCAAGTAGTTTAGAAATAAAGTGGGGGAGAGAGATGGGGCAATAATTAGGTAGGATCAAGGGATGGTTTCTTGGGAGAGGTGTAATCACAGCATGCTTGAAAGCTGTAGGAACAATTGCAGTAGAACATGATAGGTTGAGGATATGATAGACAGAAGAAACAACAGTGGAGGAGATGCATATTAGTATATGGGTGGGAATGGTATCAGTGGTAAGTTTAGAGAAGAGAAGGCATGTAGTTTCTTCCTCAGTGATTATAGAAAAGAATGAAAGGGTGACAGAAGTTCAGGGAAGGATTAGGGCGTAAAGAGGGGGAAGGGGCGATGGAGATGACCCTGGAAGTAGTCAGCCAAGGTCTGGAAAAAAGGAGAGGATCAGAGGCAAGAGAGTTAGTCAGATGAACATGTACTCTTGCTTGGCAGGTGCTCTGGCAGGCTGGAAAGTGGTTAGCATGAATTTGGTATGTATTTAGTCTGCAAAGGTGTTGAATTTGAGCCAAAGGTGCTCTTTTGAATAGGCACAGGAACATAGCAGGTTTTAGAGGACAGCCAGGTCTGAGGTACAGAATGCCTCACAGGACATGAAGTGGGAGGAGCAAGAGCATCCAGAGCAGAGGAGAGTAGTGTTATAGGAAGATATGGCCTCATCAACAAACTTAGGTGACATAGTGGAGGAAAGAAATGGTGAGGTTGGAAGAGATTGGGCCAGAGTGAGGTGGGGAGTGATGAAGAGTGAAACAGCAGGTGATGGTCATATAAGGTAAGAACTGAGGTGCATACATTTAAGGTCAAGCAGTTAGAGAAGAAAACAAGGTCAAGGCAGTGGCCTAGCTGTTAATAGAGGCAGTAAAGCATATCTGGAAATTGAATGAGGTGGTAAGGGAAAAGTGCTTTAAGACATGAGGGTGGATGTTAAAATCCCTATGGATAAGTGAGTGGGAAGATGCATCTTTAAAGAGGGAAAGCCACAAGTCAAAGTTAGTGAGAAAGGTAGAGTTAGACTTATTCAAAGATGGTGAAGCTGAAGAGCGCACAACAGGGTAGAAGACAAGATGGCAGGAGAGCTGAAAATGGTAAAGGGGGAGGGAGTAGTAATTTGAATCCATTGACTTTGTATAAGGCTAGAACAGAAATAAGAATAAGTAGAAACAAAACTTTACTTGAACCAGGAATGAATGCACATTGGCAGTTCACTTGCTGTTTCATCTTTTTGGAGGTGTGCAAAAGTGCACATAAAATGAGAGAACCAGAAAGAATGTTAAGGCTTCTGGTGCATTTGCAAATGGGAGAGGCAAAGAGAGAAGTCATGTCAAAGAAAATAAAACATTTTTTTATTTGACATAGCTAATCATTATGTACTGTAGGTCAATTTTATGAAGTGATGTGTTGTAGAATGCAGTCTGTGTGTCCACTCCCTCTTGCTCTGTCTTTTACATTTTTGCATGTGTCCACAGCATACAAGCTAATAAATCTTTGGCTTCATGATAATAAAAGCAGTCTACATGTTTGAACATGTATGTTTAGTCAACATATTCACCCCCTGACCTCCACACACATGTAATTTTGTTGCTCCAAACTATTCAGGCCCTACAAATGCAACTTTGTTGGGTGCTCTGCAAAACACTCTTCAGCAGCAGATGCAGCCTCGTCAGTGCTTGAAGACGTTCCTCCCTTCAAGTTGTTTTGGAAGTTAGGGTACAGTTGATAGTCAGTAGGGGCCAGTCAGGTGAGTATGCCTGGTGTTACAGCAATTCAAAACATTGATCAGCCAGTGTGTGCTGCGTGCTGTCTTCAGTGTGAGCTTTCATAAAGATATGGAGACCAGTTCCCTCTTCAATTTGTCCAGAAGGGAAACATAGCCGTTTGCCATATGGTTTCACTCTTTTGCAGTTGATCAACAAGCACAATTCCCTCTTTGTCCCAACAGACAGATGCCATCAGCTTGCTTGCTTGTGTCAGAGTCTGGAACCTCTGATGACCTGGATAACCATTGCATCTGCACTCTTTGCATTGTTATTTGGTGTCTGGATGATGCATATGGATCCAATGTGTATCCCTAGAGGCAATCCAATCAAGGTATTGCACAGCATTCAAATTGCATCTGTCCAAGATGGCATGTGATACTGGCAATCATTCAAACTTCAGGACAGCATTGAGGCATTTGGGAACCCATTTGGCTGAGAGCTTCATCATATCTACAATGTCATGGATGATATAGGTCACATATTCTGGTGATCTCTTCAGTGTCTCTGCTATATTGTTAGATGATATTCGGAGATCCTCCAGGACCATGTGATGACCAACATCCACGTGTTCTGTGATTGCCACCTCTCTTGACCTCCCATGATGTTATTCATGTTTATAGTTGCAATGTCCTGTCCTCAGCTTGACAACACAATTATTGATTGTGGTGTGGGAGGGACACTTATTACCTAATGTGTTATCCATAGCATTGTCAATTGTTTTCTTTTTTTTTCATATGTATTTGCATTTAATCTATTACATACATGAATGAAATAACAATGGTTTATACACCCAAAAAATAAAGTAAACAAAATTACAAGAAAAAAAACACCAACCATATACATTCTCCCACAAATACATGGAATAAGTAAGGGGTTGACAGAAACATTGACAAAATACCAATACTAAACAAAAAACTAACTAATTGGATGTAGATAGAGACACTTACACACCAACTGCAGGGGACTCCATTACTATTCTGGGTTCTTCCCTAGTATTCAAAAACTCCAAGAGTTGTTTCGGCTCAAAAAACACATGAAAGAAATGATTATAAGTTAAATAACAGCGAGAAGAAAACTTCAAAGTAAACATAGCCCCAAGGGAAAGGACCCTGGGCTGAAGGCCCAGAAATGTCTTCCTCCTCAACTGGGTAACACATAACAAATCAGGAAACATGTGAACTAATGAGCTCATAAACTTCTTATTGAAATTTTTAAAATATGCTCTAAGAATTAAACTGTTATCAGGTTCAAAGGCCAATGTGACAAGTAAAGTGGTTCTCTCAGTGACCACCTCGAATGAGCCTTCCAGAAATCCTGTATGATTCCCCAGAGCTACAGGTGCAGCCTCACCACCTCGGTTACTCAGACCCAGGGTGAGATATTGCATGTGGGAGATGGGAGGTAGATTTTTAATGTCTTCCTGAAATATCTACGAACGATCTCCATTGGGGAGAAGACAGGAGATCTTGGAAAATGTAATAATCACAGATTATATCTGCAAGCTTGATTTTCTAAATACTCTATTTCTTCTGTTGCACTGTCCCATCCTTGACCTGGGCCACCTGCAGTTCCTGAAGGTGTCCAAGTTATTTTTCCATTAGACAAAGCCTCTCTGATTGATCTGCTTGATTCCTAGACACCAAATTAAAATCATTTTTAATTTACAATGAGTCATTAGTTACAGTCTCATAAGTAGTTATCAGGGATGAAAGCAGAGTAGCAGTTAAGTTCCACAGAGCTTCATGTGTAATATGAGCAGGTTTTTTTCAACCTCATACCCCCAGGAAGCTGCAATCCTCCAGATGTTCTGGATGTTGAGTCCAAGGGAAAAGATGGTCCCATATCTTCAACAGGGAGCAGCCCCAAATCTTGAGGAATTGCCACTGCTGCCAGAGTGCCCTCTTCACTCCTCCATACCGGTGTACTCATCAAAATACCATCAAGAAGCACTGCTCGGGGGGGGGGGGGGGAGGAACCTGGTTTTTGGTCAAGATGGATGTGTAAGAGCTGTGCTCCGGAGGGCAATGGTCAAGAATCCTGACTTCTGCAGTTTTAATCAAATAGTTCTTACCTACTTTGATATCATTTGATCCCGGATATGTCAGGCCCCCAAGCCGACATGGCTGGATTACCAACTATCTCAAAACGCCTGCACAAAGAGAATCAAACAGAACCTCTCTCTCCTCACAAGATGGTGGTCATCCAAGATTGTCCCGAGGCCTTGCAGGAACCTCTGGCTGAGATTCGAGCAGTCAAAGACTTGGTCAAATCTAATGGAGACTCACTGTGCACAATGCAGGAAGATATCAACGCCTTGAAAACTTCTTTGGAGTTAATTATGGCTCGTTTGGAGAAGGTAGAGAATGTGGTGGCATCGCATGGGGAGAGGCTCAAGGCCATTGAGAAATAGGCTAAGTTGATTCATTCACTGAAAAGAGAGGTAGAAGACGGTAACAATCGTTCTCGGAGGAACAACATAAGAATACAGGGAGTCCCTGAGGGAGCAGAGGGCCCTGATATGGTGTCCTTTTTGCAGGCCGTGATTCTGGGTGTGTTAAAGGTGAAGTTTGCCATGCCATTCAAGATCGAGCATGCCCATCGAGTACCGACTCAGGCCGTTATTGCGGACCAGCGTCCATGCCCAATTATCTTGAAAGTCTTGCATTTTCAACAAGTATCACAATTAATGGGAGCAGCCAGAGCACTTTCAATTCTGGAATATCAGGGACACAAACTCCTGTTCTTCCCGGACTTCACAAAGGTGACGGTGGATCTGAGGAAGAGTTTTCTAGCGCTATGTTCACACCTGTTGCAGCTGCAGGCCCGTTTTGGGCTGCTTTAACCTGCCCACATGAGAGTCACGCTGCATAACCAGACCAAGACTTTTGATGATCCAGGGGAGTTGTATGCATTTTTGGAAAATAAGAAGGCCGTGGTGATGTGGTGAAATCTACCTTGCAGTTTCTGTTTGCAAAAGTTATACAGTGCTTGCTTTCATGGGCATTTGACTGGTCTATGTGACTTATCCACGCAGAAGCGACATTCAATCATGCAATATTTCTATACATTGTGACATTTATTCTGTCTCTTCTGAAGGAGCTCCAGGGTACTCTCCTGGTCAAAATGTTTCTCCTGATGTCTCTGTCTTTCTTCTTTTGTGTTTCATGTTGTCTGTGATGTCTATGGGGGTTGGGAGAATGATGGGGCCTGGAGGAGCGGGATGGCCCTTATCCACTAGGTTGGGGTCTTTTAGGTCTTAAGCTAATTTGATGAGGGCTGCCCTGCCATACAGTTTTGGCATTTTGGGTTTTGGGGACAATGTCTTTACTCCTGTTGCGGGTGGTGGGCAAGATGCGGTAACAAAGAAGTGGGAATGTACTAGGTCATTTTGCCCTCCGCGTCTGTCTTGTCCTGGTGGGCTCACCCACTAAGTTTGTATGTTTTATAGCCCCCCTGGGTTTGGTGGTTTTGGTGGTTTGTTTTTCAGAATTATGTGTTCTCACTGTGAGCGATCATGTGCAGGGGTCAGGGTTAAACTACGTTTTTTCTTTCTGGGTTTTCTTTTCTGGGCTATAAGTGCAGCTACCACTCTGAGGGTGTTTAGGTTGTTGTTCTACAATGTAAAACTATATGCTACAATTTGGTATGTTTTTGCAACATTTGACTGTCAACTTGTGCTATGTCAGTGTGTCTTTCATTAACAATCCCATTAAGAGGAAAAATATTCTTCTGTATGGTCGTAAAGAAAGTGCTGACATCTTACTGTTACAGGAGTCATTAAAACTTGATATAAAACCCTTTTCTCTAGTGGCTTTTTCTGCTGTCAATCATAAGAAAAATGGGGTAGCCATTTTAGTGAGGAAAGCTTTATCTCCCATGGTTATACAAACTAGGCATGATACTGATGGGCGGTGGACAATGGCCATCATCAAAATTGGCTCCACTGAATTGGCCTTAATTAATATTTATGCTCCTAATATTGATTGCCCTACTTTTTTTTGCTCCATTGCGGCCTTGGGATAGGAGGTATCCAGATATCCAATTATTGTGAGGGGAGACTTCAACCTCGCGCTGAGCCCCTTGGTAGATAGAAGTCCAGTGAGAACTATTTAGGGTTCCCAAGGCTCACCCGGTTCTTGTTTCTTTAATGCAGGAATTGGGCCTGATAGACATATGGTGGTTGCAGCACCCTACAGACAAAGAATTCACTTTCTTTTCTCCTCCTCATAATTTGCTATCACGCATAGACTAGTCTCCAAGGGACTTTGCTCTAGAATCAGTGAGTCCAGTATTCATGCAGCTCATATCTTTGATTACTCTGCAATCTCACTCACCCTATTTGACTCAACGAGCTATCAATCTCACTCACGTTGGCAATTATATAGGACTCTTCTTGGCAGTCAGGAATTCTGCGAGACCATCCTGGTGGCTATAGAGGAGCATTTTCAATTTAATTTACCTCAAGACTCCTCGGGATGGACATGGTGGGAAGTTTTTAAAGCTAGTGTTCACCAGTTTTGCTATACAGCAGGCCAAACAACGTAGAGCAGAACGTGGTGCGGTAGACTAGCAGATCAAAGCGGGAGAACGCATTTTAGGCCAGAAAACTGATCCTAATATTCTGATAAGATTACAGCGCCTTAGATTTAGATGTAATTTGATTCTGACCACTGAGACTTCGCAGAATATTCAAGGGGAAAAAAGGCGATACTATTTGGAAGGTAACAGGCAAGCCACTTAACCCTCCATAGCCCATATTCCTTGTAAAATAGTTATCTCCAAGTTATAATGCCCTGTTCAATGTAATTTCAGTTTGTTCAATGTAAACTGCACTGATGCAGAATAGCGCGGTATATAAGAGAATGTAAATAAATAAATAAATAAATAAATAAATAAACAAACAGAGCTTGACAGTAGCTAGCTAACTCGTTAAAGAGTCATAAGGAAGCTTCTTGCATTACAGCTTTAAGGGATCCTCAGGTGCAGCAATTGATTGTCAAGGACCCTGACATTGCAGAGACCTTTTGCCAATTTTATGCTCAGTTATACTCCCCAGAGATAGATTTCTCTGAGAAGGAGTTTGATAGATTACTGACTAATATTCAGAGGCAGGTGTTAGATCAAGAAACTGCTGCAAGTCTAGATAAGCAGATCACAGTCATGGAAATTATTCAGGCTATTGGGTTATGCAAGTGGGCAAGGCTACCGGACCATATGACCTTCCGATTGAATGTTATAAAACTTTCTCTAAAACCCTAGGACCATACCTTCAACAATATTATAGACTTCTTTTGGACAATGAGGCACAGACTAGAGCGTTCGCCTCTGCAAACATTGTTGTTCTTGAAAAACCTGGGAGGGAACCTCAATTAGTTAGTAGCTATCGGCAAATTTAGTTGTTAAACACAGATTATAAAATCTTTGTGGCCATCTTAGTTGGTCGTCTCTCCAAACTGATTCCCTGCTTGATTCATCTGGACCAATGTGGCTTCAATGAGGGACATTCCACAGCCAATAATGCCAGAGTACTTTGTCATGTTTTGGAAGGCGCGGAGGAAACAAAGGGCCCTCTTGTGGGATTCTCGCTAGACGCAGAGAAAAAATTTGATTGGCTGGAGTGGCCTTATCTGTTTGCTATTCTGAAGTGGTTTGGATTTGGTGAGGTTTTCTGCAAACAAATCAAACTTATGTATGCGAGACCAAGTACGAAAATATCTGTGAATGCGACTCAATCTAGAGAATTTCTTCTAGGGTGTGGTACCCATCAAGGTTGTCCTCTTTCTCCCATTCTTTTCAATTTGGCCTTGGAACCTTTGGCCCTATTGATAAGGCAAAGCCTCGCAGTTAAGAGTGTTTCTATTGCTGGTGTGGAAATTAAATTGCATATGCTGATGACTTGCTGCTATTCACCACGCCTAGCTCTATACTGGTTATTTTAGAATTGATAGATAAATATTCAGGATTGTCTGGTTATAAAATTAATTGGTCAAAATCTGTTGCATTTCCTTTAAACTCAAGAGTGTGTAGGAAGGATCTGGAGGATTTTCCTTTTGTGTGGGAGCCTAAGATGGTGAGGTATTTGGGAGTTCACTATTGCTTCCCATTCAGTGAAACCAGTATAATGAGGGAGAGATCCTATTTACGGTTCGTAATATAACAGCAAAGTGTTTGCCGGTCTATCTTTCTTGGTGGGGTCGTATTGAAGCTACAAAAATGACTATCACTCCTAAAGTGAATTATGTGTTAGAAATGCTACCAGTTTTTCTTACAAGTAAAATTTATTGTCAAATTGAAATGATTCTGGTTCAATTCCTATGGAAAAATAAACCACCTAGAATGTCCAAAAAAGAAGAGGGGGTGAATTTCACTGACTTTCAGGTCTATCACTGTGCTTTTTTGCTAAAGCAAGGTTCACGATGGGTGGAGGGGGCCATAGGTATACGTCCAGTGTGGCTTGACCTAGAAGAGAGATTAAGTACCCCTATCCCCTTAAACCTCCTTCCTGGCATGGTGTCTGTTAAGAGGTTGAAGTCTCATAGGGTTATATTGGACACTCAGAAAGCTTTTCAACAGTTAGCAAATGCAATGCCTAAGGAGGATTGTATATCGAAACTAATACCTATCTGGCACAGTCCTTTTTTAAAATGAACCAAAGTCCATTCGCATGGCAACAATGGTTTAGCAGGGGCATTTGGCATCTTGGCCAACTGATAATGGATGGCAAATGGAAACCTTTTGCTTCTGTACAAAGGGAATTTGATTTTCCTAAATCCATATACTTCCAATGGATTTAGCTGAGGCATTGCATAGAGAAATTCCATTTGCATATTACATCGTTGTCTGACGAGTGGGGGTTGTTGAGTAAGATAGATTCAGCGCATTTGGCATCTGGGCTGGTTTCCCACTACTACAAACTGGTGGTTCAGAACAGCAGTTCTCAGGCCATTGGGGTTCAACGAATCTGGGAACATGACACTGGGGTAGTCCTTTCTCCGGAAACTTGGACAAAATTCTGGAGTAAGATAAACAGGGTTTCTCAGTCTGCCTCTATCTCACAAGTTTTGTACTTCTTTGCGCACAGAGTTCACTTTACTCCGTTAAAGGTTGCTAAATGGAATAAGGCAGCTGGGAATAAGCGTTGGTCTTGTCAGGCAGATGTCTGCACTTTGAGACATGTGGTGTATGATTGCCCTAACATTCAGTCTTATTGGTTTTCAATATGGAATCACATTCAAGAGGTGCTGGGATTCAGGGCCACTCTCTCCTGGTCTGTGGTCATTTTTCGATCAGCAATTGGCATCTTGTCATTACAGAAGGATTGTCAGTTTTTATTGACTTTATGTTGGGAGTGGCTCTGCATCTCATTATTTCTAACTGGAAACATACAGCAGAGCTTAGCTGGCACGAATGGTGGAACCGTCTGTGCTTATGCTATAAAAATGAGCAAATGCCACGGTATGGTAGAACCATTATGCTTTCCACTTTTCTCAAGTGGAAATCCCTCCAATCTTACATCTCCAAAGCACGATATGAGATACAATAAGGGGTCATTAGTCAAATCCTCTTGTTTTTTATGTATAGGAGTGCTTGGATGTTTCATAGCCCTTGCAGGCCACTCTGGCCTTCAGCTGTTTTATTTTTCTTTATATATATAGTCCTTGATGATCACATGATGATGGGAGGGACAGGATGGGGTAGGCTGTGAATAGCCTTTCTTTTTTTGTGTTTTGTTAAAGAGAAGTATTTTGTATTTTGTGTTATTGTAATTTGGTTCTTTTTAAAAATATTTTATTGGAAAATATAAATAAAGAAGCTAAAAAAAAAGAAGCACTGCTCTGGCATGCACAACACTTCTGGTTATCCCTGGGAGGGCATGCTGCTCCAGGGATAACCAAACTCCCGATATGCCCAGGGCCAATGAGAGCTCACTGACCGGTCCTTCCGAAAATGCCGCTCTGGGTCTGAGGGGAAAGAAGCCGCAGGAGTCCAGAGTATGCTGAGCCACTATGCTGATAAGTGCCAAGCCTGTGGCTAGGCTGACTTGTTCCCTTTTCCAGCACCCCATATAGAGTACTTGCAAAAGAGGAGCTTTGGGAACAGAAAACCACTTATGGAGCTGCCATGTTCCCTTGTAAGGATAGATATTTCATCACTGTGTGCCACTGTTTTGTCATGATGTCTCTGTTGTTCTGTGACTATCTGGCTTCACACCTACAGACCAAACAGAGTATATGAGTTTTAATCATTAACTTTGGAATGTCACATTGATAACACTGTCATGCAACATAATAGAGTTTTGTTATGTTACAGAGGTTGGTAGAATTGGGTCAGCAAAAGTCATATGAGCAACCCCTCATATGTGGAGAAGCAGTCAACATGGCACATGTGAGCTCATCATGCTACATTGTCTCCTCTTATTCTGCTGAACACATCATCCCTGTCAGCACTTGACAGTGTACCTGGCCCTACAGAACACAACAGCTAGGCATATGGTGGCAAGTTAAGTGTGGTATTCCATAATCAAAGTACTAGTCCTTGTGATTCTTAAATATCTGAGAGACACCCTAACAGCCATCACAGTGGTTTGCAATGGCAGACGATGCTTGACATATACTATACACAGAGTTATATGCCTGCATGCCAGTCCAATATACTATCCGAGCTGTTTTGTTATACAGCAGCAATGGCCATTAGACATGCATGCCGCTTCAATATGCCCTTATGCCTTCTGGCCAGTCTGCATAGTGTGTGTTGAACACACATTACGGATGGGAAAGTCACTTAACCCTCCAATGCCTCGGAAGAAAGGCCTGGCAATCTACTTCCGGTGACACTTCCAAGAAAACCCAGGAGCTTCTGGGTCACCAGAAGTCAGGACTGACTCGAAGGCACACATTGCATTTTGCATTATCTGTCTTGTGCACATACCTTCTACAGTGGCTTATCCCGATGGCTGTGTGGCAGATCAGATCTCATGAATATTTCATGTCTGTGAGCTTCGACCCACCCAGGACACCTGTTCAGTCGAGAAACATTTCTTATTCCACCAGAGGGATGCATATCTGTGCCAATGAAATACTTAGACATTTTCCGACAAAGATTCTGAGCATCTCCATCTGATGACTCTGGCCACAGTCACAGCTATGTGGCGAATCACATATCTATAGGTATTTTCCTATATCACAGTCTGTGTGGGCCTGTACCAAGATATATTGCACTATGGTCATGCTTTGCCACTTGAACACCTCATAATATGTAGAGCTTAGAAACTGGGCAGACATACACAGCAGTGTTTGCTATCAAAGTAGTTAGTGATGAGCACTTTATCATAGGGCACTATACATCTCACATGCTATTCCACATCATGATGTGACGCATCAGTTGCATATGTAGACAGACAAGGCCTACATGAACATGTGCCCATTGGTCATTGGCTCAACGCATGTGATGTGCAGTCTCACAAAAAACAGGCCTAGAGTGGAACCTTTTTGCTATCATTATGTCCACATGGCATGGTGCCAAGAGAGGTTATTTCAAGCCACATGTCTGCAGAACCTCCACAGGCAGCTAATGGGTAACCTGTCCAGTTAGCGATCTGCACCTTAAAAATACTTGAGTAAAATCCTCGCCTATCTTTAAGGCACAGGTGCTAACTGGCCAGCATGCAATATGCTGCTGCCAAGTTAGCTACTATGACTTACTGTGTCTATTGCGATCCGCAAATATTCAGTGCCAGGGCCACATATAACCCTGGCATTGAATATCCAGGGTTAAGGTTCGGCGGGCAAGGCTATGTGCCATAGGGGCACATAGCCTGCCCAACTGGACATCGGGCCTCTGGTATTTAGCTTTGAATGCCCTGCTTTTGCTGCCCTCCAGAGGTTGCTGCCATAGGCACCAACCTAGGTTTGCCTAGTGTTTGGGCAGGTGCTGGTCTGAGGGACAGAGAGATGGCAGCTAGTAACTGAAATCTCCTTTTCTACTGTACTCATATATCACTTAGATGTACATAGAACCTGCATAAAGTAATGCTATCTTATCTGAGTCAGCATCATGGGTTGGCAACATTCCTTTACACCAATAGAATGTAATGGTAGAAGTAGCATGTTGCACAGATAAGCACAAAAGTGTGACCTTACAGCAGTGATGGCATCCCTGCTCTTAATGTCTTTCTGTAGTCCTCAGTGACTGCATCCCATTTTACAGGTGTGAGATAGTCCAGTTGTGGCTGGCTACATAGCTATTTCATCATGGACCTAATCAGTGCTTTGCTATCCAGTCTGCCACTCACTGAATCCCTCAGGTATAGTTTCTTAATGCAACTTCCCAGATTCACATTCTGACTGTTGGGAGATGAGGTTTCTCCAACTCACTTCCTGAATCCTTTACATAAGTACATGAGTCCAATGGCAATGATTTTCTTTGTGGTGGGACAGCTATCCACAACTACAAACAACATGTACTTGTTGATCTTGACCTTCAGACAGCACAATGACCATATGTGTTAGCACACACATCTCAGTCCAATGCAGTGACAGCTATTCCTCCACATAGAGCTGGATTTCAGAGAGGACATAAACAGCTATATAAAGGACAGGGTTTGCCATATCCACATCTTTACTTATGTGTGATTTCAGTATGTGCCCTCCCAATGACCTTAAGTATTAGGATTGTGACATTTGTTTACACATCCTACTGGCTGACCCAGCTGTGACACTTGCTCACCATTGGCAATTTATTTTTATTTATATTCTCTTACATACCACACTATTCTGCATCAGTGTGGTTTACATTGAACAAACTGAAATTACATTGAATAGGGTGTTATAACTTGGAGATAACTATCTTACAGGGAACATGGCTATGGAGTGTTAAGTGGCTTGCCCAAGACCACAAGGAGCACCTGTGGGACTAGAAACCCCGGTCCTTCCAGCCCAAGATTGCTGTCCTCTAGTGGGATTTGAACTCCCAACCTTCCGGCCTGAAGTACCTTGCCCCAACCACTAGGCCACTCCTCCACTCCTTGTAATTGCAGTAGCTGGGGAATGTTTGAAAAAAGGACTGGAAGAAGGGATTTCTTTGGGCCACTGTTAAATACAGATTGTATTTAATAGATTCACTGCATTACAGGAGATATGTGGTTTGAAACATGGGAATTCCTATGCCTAGTTTCTGTGATGTTACCCTACACATTTTTATTCTGCATGCAGGTCCCCTAATGCATCCTGCTTCCATATTCAGCAAGGCTACAGTGACTGACCCACAGCCCCTCACATGGCCTCAATTATAACTGTGTATGTTTTGCATGTATATGTTTGGCATACCAGCTGGGAGATCAGGGGATAGATAGTTGTGAACTGGTCAGTCAATATGCACCTTCAGTGAGGTACCGATATATTCTCTGGAGCCCACCATCACAGATGTCTGGACTAGCTTCAGGTACACCACTTCCTAGATTGGCAGATCACCTAACGCATGACAGTCTTTCCCATTCCAGATTGTGGTATGCTATTAGATCCTGAGGTACCCTTGCTGTGTATATATCTCCCCAACCAATATACATACTGCATACACATCCTAGGAGACATTATCAGAGCCACAGCCATTACTTAGGCAGATAAACTGAACTTTTCACACCCTCTCAACTGGCCATAATCCAAGGCTGCTCATATTTACACTGATTATGAGCAGTGTACATTTATTTTATTTATATTCTCTTATATACCACACTATTCTGCATCAGTGTGGTTTACAATGAATGCCTGTTAACTGCACCTTTGCTCCCTTACCACTCTTTAGTAAACATGCCACTTAGTCATTTGGGGATAATAATTAAAAAAGAAAGATATGGCTTTCTCTATATCCTGCACAGACTGCAATGAAAATAAAGATAACATATGTGTACAAGCTAAGCTAAAATCTCTGGAGGCTTTACAAAATGCCGGCACTTTTGTGTGCTCTTTTATACTGTAGCCTACTCGCTAGCTTTTATAGACTATAGAGTCTGACTCCAAGGTGCCACTGATTTGCATTTGTGCTGTGTCTGTTACTCAGTGACATGAAAAAAATGTTCTAAATCTGTACACAGTATTGCTTCTAATTGCATCTTTTATTTTCATTGATAATCAAAGTGAAAAAATTAGTTAGAGAAGAACTATAGCTATTGTTAGTGTTTATTGTCCAAGGTCATGCATTACATTTTTAGGTGATCATTCTGTTATCCAGGGGCATATTTTATTTCTGCAATATCAATTTTAAAAATATGCACAGAAACAGTTTTTTCATACATTATTAGCCTGTTAGTTTTATATTTTCAAGTAATTGATTTGCAAATCATAATTCAGTCCAAACTTGCAAATACCGTTCCTTTCAAATGATTTTACAAAAACAAAAAAGGGGAAAACAAATATTTGCTTAATGTAAATAAAATAGGGCATCTGTCCTTTTTAATGCATGAAACACCTTTTAGTTTATGTATATTTTTATATATTTATTCTAATCAGGATATCCTTATACTTTAAGTTCACTGTAAACTACTATGACTTGTAGATGTAGAACCTGATTCAGAGAGGGGGATGACCGGGTCACCCGACTTTCCCAATGAAGATGGGCCCATTAGAACCCAATTCTAGACCACGGGAACTAAACATTCCTTCGGTACACAGAATTGGGTCCATGGATGGCCTGGTGTATCCCTGCCGCCTGTGAGGATGTCTTTCCCACAGGCGCCCCCAACTCTGTTGCTTAGACCCCCCTCTTCCCTGGCTGGCCAGCTGGGGCCTGGATTTGGCAGTAGGGACCCCCCTATACCCTGGGGGGGGGGGGTCCCTGGGCCCAATCGCTGGGTCAGTGCTGATTATTCCACTTTGAGGTGGAATAATCAGCACATACCCTCTGACCCGGCAGGACATACAGAGCAATGACCTGAATCGGCTCTGTACATCCTGCCAGGCTGGCCGCCCCTGCTCCACCCCGACTCCGCCCTCTCCTGTCCCCCACTGGCTCTCCCTGTCCTACTGCTCAGAACATGTGGGAAGAGCAGGAGGGGGAACAGGGTCCTGACGGCTTGTGGGGCTGCACGTCCTGCCCCTGGGACATGCAGCCCCCAACCCGCGTCTCTGTATTGGGCTCATAGCGGTTTTAAAAAGTTGTTAAATAAATAAAAATTAATATCCCTAAAGGCCTTAATGTGAGAATGCATTTGTCATATCCCAAATTCTTCTTTCAATGTTTATAATTATTCACCTCTTGACTGCCTTTGGAGGAGCAGCCTAGTGGTTAGAGCACTGGATGAGTAACCAAGAGACCAGGGTTTGATTTCCACTAGCATTCCCTGTGGCCTTGAACTAGTCACTTAACCTCCATTGCCTAGGAAGAAAGGCCTGGCAATCTACTTCTGGTCACACTGCCATGGAAACCCAGGAGTCAGCACTGACTTGAAGGCACACAGTGCATTTTTTAATGCCTTTCCGTATGTTTATATTTTTTGTATATTTACTTTTTCTTTAAAAAAAAAACCCATCATATTGGGCCTTGCCATGGGCAAGAAAAATGTACACTAACCCATCTGGAGAACTCTGAATCCACTGAAACTCTGAAGTCTCCCATGGGGAAGGATGTCTAAATTAAGAAGTCCTGATGTCAGCGTTTTGTCAGAAATTATTGCCTATCTCAAAAGCAGCATTCTTTAAAGGAACACGAGCACATAATATCTAAAAGGTTTTTTTTAAATGTGTTTTGAAGGATAGAGATCATTCTTTATGTAGATTTAGGGACATGCTTACTAAAGGTCAATGCACGTTAACTAAAGTTAAAGGGCGATAAGTGCTGCCATGCCCATAAGTGTGACCGCACTTAGCGCACGTTAACTTTTGATAACACATGTTAACCTTTAATGAACATGCCCCTTAGTAAGTATTTGCTGGCACCTCTATGTTTTTGCAAAGAATTGGTTGAAGTGAGGTGAGCAGAGCCACTCTTTTTTGATTTGCAGTAGAACTGGACGTTTCATACTGCAGTGCACATGTATACTCATGTAATAAAAAATACAGACAGTAAGGATTCCAGTTATAAAATTACCCTATGTGAGAAGTCCAAAAAGGACTATTTTATAAAAGCAAACAAAGTGCCTTTATAATATAAGTTTCAAGATCCAGTTCCAACAGCACACAAATGGGATGCGCAAATTCACACATTTTGCCGAAGGTGTACGTGTGCCTGTACTTTATGCACATACGCACATATTTTATAAAGTACCTGCATACATAACAGCTTGGCCTCTCCTCCGCCTGAACTTTGGCTGGATTAAGGCATAGGCAAACTAGGCACAAAAAATTTGAGTCCCCTTCAGATATACTAATTCAATGGTTCACAGCTGTTATGCTCAGATGTGCCATCAGAATATTGTCCTAGTAAGTCTGCTACCAACAGCCAGAGAAAGAGTAGGGGCAGGCAAGAATGATTTACAACAACAGAAGTCTTGCTGCTGCTACCTCATCTGCTGTCAGAACCATGAGAGTCCACAGCCCACAAGCTCCAAGCAGTTCTGAATGAAGAGGATAGTTAGCGGAGGAAGAGGCAGCAAAAGGCAAGAACTGCAACTTGTGGACTTCTACCTGTTCGAGAGGATGAGATGGTGGGTGCTAATGGTGTTTTATTCTAGAGCAATGAGAGAATAGATATTATTATGTTATAGGAGTAGGTAAATAAAGAGGTTTAAAATAAATTTGTATTATGGTGGTATAAACAAATGCTTATTTGCCTAGAGCCCTCCTCTTCTCTCCTGCCTGGAATGCTTACATACAGATCTTGTAGAAGTAGGCACACAGTTTCCTTGTGGTTACTTTTTCCAAGCACAGAATTAATTATACACATGCTAATTTGTAGGTATAGTCACTGTCAAGTGATTTGTGTGCACCTTAAACTTTTAGGCTTCCAAATGATCTGAATGCACTCTCACACATGTATATGCCTACTATCCAGATAAAGGGCAGATTTACTAAAGTATGATATCACATTAACATCATTAGTACATAAGAAATGCCATACTGGGTCAGACCAAGGTCCATCAAGCCCAATATCCTGTATCCAACAGTAGCCAATCTAGATCACAAGTACCTAACAGTTTCACCAGAAGACATAGGTTCCACAATACTTGTACTGGGTCAAGCAGTGGATTTCCCAGGTCCCCTTTAATAATGGTTTATGGACCTTTCCTCTAGGAACTTGTCCAAACCTTTATTAACCCAGCTACACTAACAGCTTTTACTACATCCTCCGGTAACAAATTCCAGAGTTTGATTACACGTTGAGTGAAAAAATATTTTCTCTTATTAGTCTTATATGGTTTGTACTGTATCTTCATTGCATGTCTCCTAGTCTTTCTACATTTTGATGGCATAAACAATCAATCTACTTTTACCCATTCCACTCCATTCATTCATTTATAGACCTCTAGCATATCTCACCTCAGCTGTCTCTTTTCCAGGTTGAAGAGCCCTAATCTTGTTAGCCTCTCCTCATAGAGGAGGCTAAATGGGTCTCATTATATAAGATGAGACCTATGGTAAATAATGTATCTGTCCTACATTTTCTAAATAAAGCTATGTGATTAGATTTAACTAGATATCCAGTGGAAAACTTATCTGAATTAGTATGTTTGCATATCCAAATAAGGGTAGCTAGATTAAATTTTGTTAGACTTACTTAAGTGCATTACTAAGTTAGCTTGTGCTAATTCCATTGATCTGTTTTATTTTAGAAACATAGAAACAAGGCAGCAGAAAAAGTCCATATGGCCTATCTAGTCTGCCCTTCCATATCAACTACTATAATACTTTTTTTTTTCTTTTCTGTGTTTTTCCATGCTTTCTTGAATTCAGATACTGTCCTCATCTCTACTATCTCTACTGGGAGACAGTTCCACGCATCTACAGTGCCACTCTTTTCGTAAAGAAATATTTCCACATGTTTTGCCATGTTTGTAGTTGTTCAGTCCTTTCTAAAATATTGATGATTATGAATGTTATGACCTTGATGTCTCTATTCTGATCTATATTTATTTTCTATAAAGGGTCTTCACATATAAGTGCATGAGGTTAGGGCACAGGGACTTGGTAACCTCATCCATCATTAGCAGGTAATGGTCAGAGCAGACCTACAAAATATTCTGTTTGAAGCTTCTTGGACATTTGACAGAACCAAAGCCTGAGAAGCTTAATAAGAAGCTCATGTCCCTATTGTGATTGGGGCTAATTCATGGGAGACCTTTATCAATTAACCATCATGCTTCTTAAGTACAAAGGCATTGGATGTAGTCAGTTACATATGCAGTCATAGCCATGCCCTGAATGTAATACTTAATACTGCAGAAACAGAACAACTACTATATGAGTGGGTAGAATAATGACCATCAAGAAATATTGTTTCATGAAAAGGTTGTGAATATGTGGAATCCCTCTTGTGAGAAACTGAGGCTAAAACAGTGCTAGGTATTAAGAGGAAATGGAATAAGCACAGATAACCAATATTTATATTCCAGAGTAATTTTTTAAGCCAACTGCAATATTTAAATAGAAACGGGATATTCAGTGCTAGTATTTGGATAATGACTAGTGCAAAATACATAGCTTCAGCTCGAGGCACCTGGTGCTATCCAAATAGTGATGATTTTCAAACTACTTTATGGATAGCTATCCACAGCTTTTTTCCTCCTCCTCCTCCTACTACTACTATTAATCATTTATAGAGTACTGCAAGGCTTACGCAGTACTTTACATATACATCTAGAAAGACAGTCCCTGCTCATCAGTGCTTACAATCTAAAAGACAGACAATACAATAGCCGCGAACAGGAGTACAAATAGGGAGGGGTAATGAGACAAATGGAGAACAAGGCATCAGGAACCAAAAGCAGCCTCAAGGAGGTAAGCTTTTAACATGGATTTGAGAATGAGCAGAGATAAAGGCTGATGAACAGAGATGGGTAGTTTGTTTCAGGCATAAGGAGCAGCAAGGTGAAAGGATCTAAGTCTGGAGATGATAGTGGAGGAAAAGGGCATAGAGAGAAGCAAGCCAGTAGAAAAGTGGAGATCATGAGGAGGGTGTAGGGAGAAAGGAGAGAGGAAAGGTAGTGAGGAGCAGTAGAATGAATGCATTTGTAGGTCAGAAGGAGAAGTTTAAATTGGATGTGGAAATGCAAGGGAAGTCAATCAAGTCACTTGAGAAGAGGGGTTATATGAATATAGCAGGGCTTCTGGAAGATTAGGTGTGCAGATGAGTTCTGAAGAGATTGAAAGGGAGAGAGATAATTCAGAGGGAGACCAGCAAGGAGGAGGTTGCAATTGTGTAAATTGGGGGTGACTAAAGAGTGAATAAGTGTCTTAATAGTGTGTTCAGAAAGGAAGGGGCAAATTTTGCTAATGTTAGAAATGACAAGTTTTAGCAATCAGTTTGATGTGAGTGGAGAAGGAGAGGGAGGAGTCAAAGATGATCCCAAGGTTGTGGGCTGAGGAAACAGGAAGTAGAGAGTGTTATCTACAGACATATAGAAAGGAGGAAGGGAGGAGGAGGGTTTAGAGGGGAAAAATAGAAGTTCAATTTTGGCCATTCAATTTCAAATGGCGGTGAAACATCCATGCAGCGATGTCAAATAGGAAGGCATAGATTTGGGTCTGGAGTGTTGGAGAACTATCAGATATAGAGAGATAGATCTGAGAGTCATCAGTGTAAAAATGGTACTGAAGGCCATGGGAGGAGATGAGAGCACCAAAGGACTGGGTATAGAGAGAGAAAAGGAAAGGGCCTAGAACAGACCCTTGGGGTACATTAACTGAGAGCTGGATAACAGTAGAGGAAGAATCAACAGAACAAGAACTGAAAGAGTGATGAGACAGATAAGAAGAGAACCAGGATAGCACAGAGCCCCTAAAACCAAGTGAGGACAATGTTTTGAGGAGAAGGTGGTCATTATTGTCAAAAGCAGCAGAAAGGTCAAGAAGAATGAGGACTGAGTTAAGGCCTTTGGGTTTAGCCAAGAGCATATCATTGAAGACTTTGGAAAATGCTGTTTCAATAGAATGTAAGGGACAAAAGTCAGATTGAAGTGGATCAAGAAGGGCTTGAGAGGAGAGAAAATCAAGGCAATGGTGGAGAACTGCATGTTCAAGAAGTTTGGAAAGGAAGGGAGGAAGGGAGATGGATTGATAATTAGAAGGACAAGTAGGGTCAAGTGTTGATTTCTTGAGGAGAGGTGTGACCACAGCATGCTTGAAGGCTGCAGAGACAGTTGCAGTGGAGAACAATAGGTTGAGAATATGTGAGATGGAAGGGATGATAGAGGAGGAGATAGAGTTAAGGAGATGGGTAGGGATTTATTTATTTATTTATTTACATTTTCTTATATACCGCGCTATTCTGCATCAGTGCGGTTTACATTGAACAAACTGAAATTACATTGAACAGGGCATTATAACTTGGAGATAACTATTTACAGGGAACATGGACTATGGAGGGTTAAGTGGCTTGCCCAAGACCACAAGGAGCACCTGTGGGACTAGAAACCCCAGTCCTTCTCCGAAGAACAGGGAATGAGTTTAGAGGAGGAAAGAAGATGAGTGGTTTCCTTTTTAGAGATCTTATGGTGAATGGGTAGCAGAGATTGAGGTGAAAAGTTGGTATTGAAGAGGGAGAAGAGAGGATAAGGCTGATTTTGAGGTGATCTGGAGTGTAATCTTGTGGACATTGTCATGGAAATAAGTCAGCAAGGGTTTGGGCAGAAAGGAAAGGAGGGGTCAGAGGCCGAGGTGCCTTGAGGAGACAGTTGAGTGTTGAAAAGAGACAGGAGCGTAGATAACAGGTAGTAGAAGATAGCCAAGGCTGAGGTATAGTGGTATATATAGTGGAAAGTTATAAAGATAGTGGTGCTGAAAATTGCCATTATCCAGATAAGTTCTCTTCTGCCATAATGCCACCTCACCACAATACAGATAGTATCAGAGTGATCCATGCTGATATTCAACTGGACTATCCAGATTGTGTCATTGAATATCACAGTCAGCAGGTTTATGGGATTAGCAGATATATAAGTCCCACTGCATATCGGGCCCAGAGAGTCTTTAGTTCCTATAAATGTAGCTAGAGTAGGACCTACCAACTCATGTTTAACATACCATACTCAGCTGATTCAACAATGAGTGCTGTTGCTCAATGAATGTCTGAAAGGGGTAGTTACAGCAAAGAGAATAGCACACAGTTTTGGCAAAAGAATGCACATTAAGAGGATAATGTCATAAGGGAGCTCCTAATTAAAGATATTTTAGGGCACCACGTTAAACCTATCTTATAAAAAAAGTAAGTACCTATTTGTTTTGATGAAATACCAGTGTATATGGCAGAAACCACGCTTGAAGCTAAGATGCGGACATTTGCAGCAGATCTAGAACTGGTGTAAATGTCTGTACTCAGATTTCTCAAGAACACACTTAAAGCGTTATCATGTATATATGGTCACATACAAACATTAATGACTAAAATAGCTCTCAGTTAACACATACTTGGTGCCTAAAACTACATGGCCCCTAAGAAGGTAATTGTATAAGGAGACACCTATTTTTAGGCACTGACAATGCACATGTCGATATTTTCATCATTTATACGCATATGTGGCCATATATATATGCCTTAAAGGCCTTTTATAAAATACCAACCAGTGTTAAAAGTACACTCTTTAATTGTGCAATGTGTACTTTCACTGTGAGCATGTGTAGGGGCAGAGTTTGGATGGAGCATGGGTGGAGTATATAAGTATGCATATAGATGATAAAATATGATAATTTACATTAATACTTGTGAAAAATAGGTGGGGTCATTTACACCAGTTCTACAGTTGCTGTAAGTGATTACACCTTAATTTAAGGAGCAGCCTCTGCCACGTATGTTAGTGTTTTATAAAGACAACTACATATCTATTTGTCTTTATAAAACAGGCTTAATAATGGAGCATCAAAACGCACTTTGACTAGGCACCCTGCTAGAAAATCTCCCTCTAAGGGGCTGATTTTATAAAGAACAACGTAAAGATTCTCGACCTTTATGTGCATAAGTGACCTATTTTTAAGAACTTGCATGCCTGAATGAATATTTAATCATGCAAGCACGTGCATAAGTCCTATCACGTGTATTTTCATGTGGGCGTGCACAGAGGTAGAGTTTGTATAGACCATTTATGCCAACCCTAGAGCAGGTCTAAGTGCCCACACCTAGATTTTGGCACCATTTACTCCCCTATTTTACAAAGTAACGTACGTTCATATTCCACTTTGTGCAGTCAGTGCAAAAATATCTTAGATCTAAGGTAGTGCGGGATATATTCAAAGCAATTAACATGCTAACCATGTTAATGGCAGTGAGTGGGAAATTCAGTGGCCCATAACCATTTTGTGCCATTGAATATTCTTTCTAACCTCACTAAATGCCCAAATGCTAACCAGGAAGCATTGATGCATTCCGGGGGCAGCACCAAAGATAATGTTAACAGTGATATTCAGCCACTGGCCGGTTACCTTAAAATGACTAAAATTAGGAAGAAAAAAGGTTGTCCTAACTTGAGCTACTCTACCTAACCAGGCAGCAGATGAATATCACCATTGTCTGCTTAACTGAATCGCTATCTGGCCAACCCAGCTATTCAATCTCAGTGGTCAGATCTGGCCCTTGCATTGAATATCCAGGTTTTAGTTAAAATGGTAATGACCAGCTGTTTTAACATCACTGGCCATTGCCTCTGAATATCAGCCCTGATCTCCAGAGGCTACAATGGCAGACATGAAGGATCTGAGGCAAACAGAGTGGTACAAAGAAGAGGCTTCCTGAAAACTAGAGGAATGAGTCTGACTCCCCTCTGGCAGCCCCTCAGATGTGTAGGAACAAGATCTCCAGCAAAAAAAAAAATCATCACCTCTACATAATAGTTTATGGTTTATTAAGATTTCTTATTCTGCTCTTCGATTCAGCAGATTGGTGTACATAAAATAATTAAAAGGAGAAAGGAATGCCAATAAAAATTAAAGGAAGAAAGGAACTCCAATAGAATAGGAAAGAGAGTAATTACAATTCACACAACAGCAGAATAAGAGGAAAGGGGATAGAATAGGGGCATAGAGGGGTATGTACATTGAATTATGGGTGACGAGGGGGCTAGGACCCTGTGTCATGGAAGGACTAAGTCAAAGGCTAGAAGGAATAAGTAAGTTTTGAGGAGTGGTTTAAATTTAGTATAGGAAAGATCTAGGTGGAGGTCAGGTGGCAATGTGTTCCATAAGCTAGGGCCAAGGAAATAAAAAACTGAATGGCAGGTAGATTCATACCAAGAACTGGACAGAGGGGGAAGATAGAGATGATTATCATGAATGGAGCGCAGCAAATGCAAAGGAGTATGGGGAATAATACAGGATGAGAGATAGGGGGAGGGGGGAGGGGTATTCCAGAACATAAGATCTTGTGAACTAAAGTGAGGATCTTATATTGAATTTTGAATTGTATGGGTAGCCAGTGAAAGTGAATGAGCAGAGCTGTGACATAGTGAAACTTAGAGTATGGGCTAATAATCTTACAGTTGTGTTCTGAACAGTTTGTAGGCAATGGAGTTGATAGTTGGGGAAATCAGTGTAAATAATGTTATGAAAGTCTAGGCAGGAGAAGACCAGGGATATAAACTGTGTGATTAGGGATGAGATAGAAAGGAATGGATACAAGACCCTGATTTGGTAAAGGGTGTAGAAGGAGTGCTTGACCACTGAGTTAATGTGGTCATGAAAAGTGAGGACATTATTCAGTATGACCCCTAGGTACTTGAAGGAAGGTAGTAGAGTGACAGGTGTGTTGTCACGATTGTGTGGTGAGGGATGGAACAGTGAAAGAACCATTTAGCTAGCTGGCAGAGCTTTTAGATGCATTAAGCTTCAGGGGCCTGATATTCTGTTGAGCCAGCTATGTGCCACCATGGCAGATAGCCATCACCACCGAGCTCTAACCCCAGACATTCAATACCGGGTCATTTGCAGCCCTGACATTGAATATCCAGGGACCAACAAGGAGAACAGCGCTAACCGCTCGAAGAGCAGAGAAACAAAAACAGGAAGCGGCAGGACGTGCATGAAAGAAGATGTTTTTTAGGCTTTTAATGACTTCCATTTACTCTGAGAGCAGTGTGAAGTCTATAAACACCACACCCATCAGTGTGCCCTGATAACCCCTGATGAAGTGATACATGAAACACGGTCCTGTGTTGGGTTTAGGCCACTTAATTTGTACTAATAAAGGTGTTGGGTGGTGAACCTGCCGCTTCCTGTTTTTGTTTCATTGAATATCCAGGGTCACCGCACAGCCTCCAATGCCATCGAAGCTAACTGGGTAGAGGCAATATTGCACCGCTACCCGATTAGCTCCTGTGGATAAAACTAGGACAGCTTTTGCTTTGCCTAGTTTTATCCACAGGTCACTAACCAGGTAATGGTGCAATATCGCCGCTTCTCAGTTAGTGGCTGTCTCCGCTCATGACACACCCTGAAATGGCCATGACTGCCCCAATGCTAAGCGGTTAGCATCGGGATATATAGTGGTGATATGCCCATTCAGCGGCATTTGCATGATTTACAAGTCTTTAAACCATGTAAATGCCTTTAGACTATCAGGTCCAAGGTGATTATTCTTCAACCAGAGGGCAACCCGGAAAAGACAGTTGTTCAGAATGGTGAGGTCAAGGGACTTTGGATGTGCATGGACGAGCAGTAGAATGTCTGCATAATAAACTCAAAGGTATCCCACTGCCTCCCCACCTGTGTCTCCTCTGTTAAATCCTCACCACTCTGACTGGAACCTGTTACACCCTACTGCTGCCACAACCTTGTCTTTCCACTGTTAATTGTTCACCGTTTTGACTGGTAGAAAAACAGTATACCAAAACCGGTTAAGCAAATAAATAAATAAACAGAGATGACAGATTGTTGAATACATACAGTCAGTGGAGCCAGAAAGATTTTGAAAAGGCGGGTGCGAGAACAGAACACTGAGGAACAGCAGTTAAGAGAGGAATTGGTAGAGGTAGAGGATGCAAAGTTGACAGAGATGGTTTGAAAGAAAGGAATGGAACCACTGGAGGACAGTACCATAAAGACCAATGTCTTGCAATCAACAAAATGAGAGAAATGGCTAGGGTTATGGAGTGGAGGAGTAGCCTAGTGGTTAGAGCAACTGCCTCATACCCAGAAGATCAAGGGTTTGATTCCCACTAGCACTCCTTGTGACCTTGGGCAAGTCACTTTACCCTCCATTGCCTCAGAAGAAAAGGCTGGCAATCTACTTCCAGTGATACATTGCCAAGAAAACCCAGAGGTAGCTGGTCACTATGAATCAACACTGACTTGAAAGCACTTAAAAAAAAAAATCAATGGCCTCATGGATTTCACTTCCATCAGCCATGATATACTCATATGACCACTCTTTTCAAGTCATTTCATTGGCTCCCCTTCTGTTTCCATATCCAATTCAGACTTCTCCTTCTGATCTATAAATGCATGCATTCTACTGCTCCTCCCTACCTTAATAATGGGGGGCTCTGCATTTCAAGCCAAGGTAAGAGGGTGCAGCTTTTTAAATTACTAGCTTTCTGCCTGAGAGCACTTAAAAGGGATTTGGTACATTTTTAAAACAAAGTTACATTCTTTTTGGTACTTTAGTTCAAAAGGGAAAATATTTTCTTTAGTGGTGTAGGTTTAAAACTCTGCTTTTAGCATATTTCTCAGCTATTTGAAGTTACTGACACCTCATCAGGAGTTAATGGGAATGATTAGCCTATGAAAGAACTGAGAGCAGCTAAGGACTACATAAGAGTATTCAGAGTCTTGCACTGTTGAGGCATTCCTAACAGGGGCTCTGCATTTCAAGCCAAGGTAAGAGTGTATTAGTTCCCTCCCTACCCTCCAACTCCTGCCCACCCCATGTGAGCAGTCTTGCTTTATAGGGCACATCCCCCAATTAGCTAGACACAGGAACTTGGAACAGCACATTTAGACCACACTTACGAGTGGTTAACTGCTTTTTCTCTGAAAAGACAGCTAGGAAACAGGTTGGTACTTTGGTAGATCTCTCTCTCTTTTGCGTCAACAGCTACCTAAGTTCCACCAACTGAACAATGTCTGTGAAAAATCATATTACCAAAGCTGTTGCCCCCATTATAGTTTCTGCCTCTGTCCAGACAGAGATTCCAATGCCAGTTGAAGGATTGGTTTCATGTGCAGGATGCCTGCATCCTGAAGCTCTCAGGAAATAAGTGGAGGAGCTCAGAGAAGAGGTGGTGAGGCTGAGGAGCATTCAAGTCAGTGAGAAGTACATTGATGAGAAGCTTCTTGTAACATCCAAGTTCTCCAGCAGAGGAGAAGATGGGAGCCTACAGAATGATGAAGGTTGGACACAAGTCACCAAAGCCTGCAGAATTACCAATCCAACTCCTCTAGCCCTTGAAATGAAGAACCATTATGCAACTCTGGAAGTGACACAGGTGACAGCATCCCTGGAAAGTGAAGAACCAGAGCTTCAGCACCCCAAAGTTTCAGAATCAGTGACCACAAGGAAGGCAAGGGTAGTGGTGGTTGGTGACTCTCTTCTGAGGGGTACTGAGGCATCCATCTGCCAACCAGACTTGATGTTCAGAGAGGTATGCTGTTTGTCAGGTACCAAAATCTGAGATGTTATAGAGAGTTTTCCAAGACTCATCAAGCACACTGACTATTACCCGATGTTGCTCATCCATGTCAGCACAAATGATACTGCCATGTATCCCTCTGAGCATATCAAAAGCAATTTCATGGTTCTGAGACAGAGAGTGAAGCAGATAGAGTTGCAGGTGGTGTTCTCTTCAAATTTCCCCATTGAGGGTAAAGGCCAAGGCAGAGAAGCTCTTATTCTGGAGATGAATGTTCGGCTGTGTGGATGGTGTCATTAAGAGTGTTTTGGTTTCCTGCACTATGGGATGCTATTCCAAGGGTTGCAGAACAAAGATGGCATCCATCTGTCTGAGAAGGGTTTATGTGTCTTTAGTAGCAGACTGCCTAACCTACAGAAAAGGGCTTTAAACTAGATTCATTTGGGATGGGTGAGGAAAGCCCCCAGGTAAGTGAAAACCCCCAGGTAAGTGAAACATTAACTACCTTTATAGAAACAGGTAAAAGGGGCAACATCTGGAATGCAGTGTCTATAATTGCCTGAAGCATGGGAAATAAGATTCCAGATGTTGAGGCTTTAATGGGAGAGGCTGACATGGATTTAGTGGTAGTAACAGAGACATGGTTAACGGACAACAATGACTGGGTTGTAACTATACCAGGCTATACTTTATTCATAAAGGACAGGGTAGGAAGAAGGGGAGGAGGAGTGGCATTATATGTAAAAAATAATATTAAAGCTATGGAAAAACAGGGTTTAAAAGGGAGAGAGAAGGCACTGTGGGTTAAACTAGAAAGATGGAAAGAGAAAACTATTTGCATTGGTATGATATACAGACCTCCTTCACAGGGAGAAGTAGATGGAGAGTTAATTGAAGACATACACAGCATTACCAGGAAAGGGGAAGTGCTACTGATAGGGGATTTCAATATTCCAGATGTTGATTGGCACATCCCTGCTGCAGTATCATCTAGAAGTAAGGAGATCCTAGAATCCCTATAGGGAGAACTATTCAGGCAACTGGCAACAGAACCAGCATGTGAAGTGGGCTATATTGGACTTGGTGCTTACCAATGGTGAAAGTGTTTCTGATGTTATAGTGGGAGATCATTTTGCATCCAGTGGTGTGGTTCAGTATTAGGACTAGGGCTGATAAAATCCATTCAAAAGTGAGGATTTCAGACTAGGAAAACTAACTTTGTCAAGATGGGCCAATACCTCAGGGAGTCATTAGCAGGATGGGAACAGATAGAAACAAAGAAACCTGATGTCAGAAAAAGACCACATGGCCTATCTATTCTGTCCTTCCATAACAACAACTACAACAGTCCACTTTTTACCTTTAGAGATCCTCTGTGTTGGTCCCATGACCTTTTTGAATTCAGTTACTGTCCTCATCTCTACCACCTCCACTGGGAGACTATTCCATGGATCCACTACTCTTTCCGTAAAGAAATATTTCTGCATATCACTCCTGAATCTATCTCCCTTCACCCTCATCCCATGTCCCCTCGTAGCAGAACTTGCTTTCAATTGAAAGAGGCTCTCTCCTTGAACATTTATGCCCTGGAGGTATTTAAACATCTCAATCATATCACCTCTATTCCGCCTTTCCTCTAAGGTGTACATATTAAGATCCTTATGTCTGTCCTCATATGCTTTATAATGAAGCCCACTAATCATTTTAGTAGCCACCCTCTGCACCGACTCCATCCTGTTCACATCCTTTTGAAGGTGCGGTCTCCAGAATTGCACACTATACTCCAAATGAGGTCGAACAAAAGACTTATACAGAGGCATTATCACCTTCTTTTTTCTGCTAGCCATTCCTCTCCGTATGTACCCAAGCATCCTTCTAGCTTTTGCCGTCGCCTTTTCTACCTGTTTAGCTACTTTAAGATCAGAGACAACCACGCCTAGGTCCCGCTCTTCTTTAGTGGACAAAAGTACTTCACCTCCTATACAGTATTGCTCCCTTGGATTGCTGCAGCCCAAATGCATGACCTTACATTTTTTAACATTAAATCCCAGCTGCCAAATTCTAGACCACTCTTCAAGCTTAGCTAATTCCTTCCTCAAGTTATCTACACCTTCCTGGGTGTCTAAACTATTGCAGATTTTGGTATCATCTGCAAAGAGGCAAACCTTACCCGACAGCCCTTCCGCTATATCACTAACAAAGATGTTAAAAAGAATCGGACCAAGGACAGATCCCTGGGGCACACCACTGGTAACATCCTTCTCCTCAGAGTGAGCTCCATTTACTTGTACTCTTTGTCGCCTCCCACCCAACCAATTTCTAACCCAAGCAGTAACTTTAGGGTCCATCCCTTGGGTGCTCAGTTTGTTTATAAGTCGCCTGTGAGGAACAGTGTCAAAGGCTTTTCTGAAATCTAAATACACCACATCTAGAGCTTTCCCTCGGTCCAAATCCCTGGTCACCCAGTCAAAGAAATCAATCAGATTTGTCTGACAAGACCTGCCTCTGGTGAATCCATGCTGCCTCGGATCCTGTAATCCGCTGGACTCCAGAAAGCTCACTATTTTCTCTTTCAGCAGCGTTTCCAATAATTTACTCACCACCTAAGTTAAACTAACCAGACTGTAGTTTTCAACCACATCCTTACTTCCGCTTTTGTGTAAAGGCACCACATGAGCCTCTCGCCAGTCCTTTAGCACCACTCCCGACTCCAACGAGGCATTGAAAAGGTCAGTCAGTGGAGTTGCTAGAACATCCCCAAGTTCCCTCAGTATTCTAGGGTGTATCCCTTCCGGTCCCATCGCTTTGTCTTCTTTAAGTTGAGCTAGTTTCTCACGAACACAGTCTTCTGAAAATTGTTCAAGATGTCCCTCGCTTCTGTTCCTATTTGTGGGTGTTTTCTGAGGTCCTGCTGCTGGTTCTTCATCTGTGAACACAGAACAAAAATATTTGTTAAGCAATTCCGCTTTATCCTTATCAGTTTCTACATATTCCCCCCTGCACCCTTGAGTCTGACAATACCACTTTTGCCCTTCCTCTTCTCACTAATATATCTGAAAAAATGTAATATCCCCCCATTTTATTGCATTGTGTATTTCCTCCTCCTTTTGAATCTTTGCCTTCTTGACTACTTTGCTAGCTTCTCTAAGTTTTTCCAAATACAGATGCCTGTCTTCCTTTCTCTGTGATCTCTTGTATTTCATGAAGGCCTCCCTCTTTTTCTTCACTTTTTCAGCTACTTCCTTCGAAAACCATAGTGGTCTCCTTTTCCTTTATTTACCATTTTAACAAAAAGTTTGGTTGCCCTTAAAATACCCCCGTTCAGTTTTGCCCACTGTTTTCCTACATCCCCTAGCTGTTCCCATCCCACTAACGACTCCCTGAGGTATTGGCCCATCTTCGCAAAGTTAGTCTTCCTAAGGTCTAAGATCCTCACCTTGGAATGGATTCTAACAGCCCTAGTCCTAATACTGAACCACACCATCTGGTGATCACTGGATGCAAAATGATCTCCCACTACAAAATCAGAAACACTTTCACCATTGGTAAGCACCAAGTCCAGTATGGCCCCTTCACGTGTGGGGTCTGTTACCAATTGCCTGAATAGTTCTCCCTGTAGAAAATCCAGGATCTCCTTACTTCTAGATGATACTGCAGCAGGAATGTGCCAATCAACATCTGGCATATTGAAATCTCCTATCAGTAGCACTTCTCCTTTCCTAGCAATGCTGCGTATGTCTTCAATTAACTCTCTGTCCACCTCTTCCTCTTGTGAGGGAGGTCTGTATATCACACCAATGCAAATAGATTTCTCTTTCCCTCTTTCTAGTTTAACCCACAATGTCTCCTCTCTCCCTTTTAAGCTCTGTAATTCCAAAGCTTTAATAGTAGATTTTACATATAGTGCCACTCCTCCTCCCCTTCTTCCTACTCTGTCCTTTCTGAATAAAGTATAGTCAGGTATAGTTACATCCCAATCATGGTTTTCTGTGAACCATGTTTCTGTAACTGCCACTAAATCCAAGTCAGCCACTCCCACCAAAGCTTCAACATCAGGGATCTTATTTCCCATGCTACAGGCATTTATACACACTGCTTTCCATATGTTACCCCTGTTGCCCATTTCCATAAAGGTATTTAATGTATCACCTACCTGGGGGCTTTCACCTACCTGGGGGCTTTCTTCACCCATCCCCAACGAATCTAGTTTAAAGCCCTCTTCAGTAGATTAGCCAGTCTACTACCAAAGATGCGTTGACCTTTCTTGGACAGATGGATGCCATCTCTGCTCTGCAACCCTTGGAACAGCATCCCATGGTCTAGGAAACCAAAATGCTCTCTGACACCATCCACACAGCCATGCATTCATCTCCAGGATGCGAGCCTCTCTGCCTTGGCCTTTACCCTAAACAGGGAGGATTGAAGAGAACACCACCTGTGCACCTAACTGCTTCACCCTCTGTCCCAGAGCCATGAAGTCACTTTTGATACGTTCCGAGGTATACCTGGCAGTATCATTTGTTCCAACATGGATTAGCAACATTGGGTAATAGTCAGTGGGCTTGATGAGTCTCGGCAAACTCTCCGTAACATCTTGGATTTTGGCACCAGGCAGACAGCATACCTCTCTGGACATCAAGTCTGGTCGGCAGATGGACGCCTCAGTACCCCTCAGAAGAGAGTCTCCAACCACCACTACCCTTCATTTCTTTCTGGTTACTGATTCTGCAACTTTAGGGTACTTGAACTCTGGTTCTTCCCTTTCCAGGGATGCTTTCACCTCCTCCACATCCAGGACTGCATAATGGTTCTTCAATTCAAGGGCTGGAGAAGTTGGATTGGTGATTTTGCAGGCCTTGGTGACTTGTGTCCAACCATTGACATTCTGTTGGCACCCATCTTCTTCTGTGCTGGAGAGCTTGGTTGCTGCAAGAAGCATCTCATCAATGTACTTCTCACTGTCTTGAATGCTCCTCAGCATCGCCACCTCCTATCTGAGTTCCTCCACTTGTTTCCTCAGAGCTTCAGCATGCAGGCACCCTGCACATGGAACTGGTCTTTCAACTGGCATTAGGACCTCTGTCTGGACCGAGGTAGAAGCTGTAATGGGGGCAACAGCTTTAGCAATATGATTTTTCCCAGCCATTGTTCTGTTCGTGGAGCTTAGGTATCTGTTAAATGAGGAATGTAGAAAAACAGTAAATGAAGGTAAAAGGAAAAGGAGATCTCTATGGTTTTCAAAAGAAGTAGCTGAAAAGGTGAAGAAAAAGATGGAGGCCTTCATGAAATACAAGATATAACAGAGAGAGGAAGACAGGCATCTATATTTGGAAAACTAGAGAAGCTAGCAAAGTAGTCAGGAAAGTAAAGATTCAAAAAGAGGAGAAAATATCCAATGCAATAAAATGGGGGGATAAGACATTTTTCAGATATGTTATTGAGAAGAGGAAGGGAAAAGTAGTATTGTCAGACTCAAAGGTGAAGGGGAGGAATATATAGAAGCTGATGAGGATAAAGCGGAATTGCTTAACAAATATTTCTGTTCTGCATTCACAGATGAAAAACCAGGAGCAGGACTTCAGGAAACACCTACAAACAGGAACAGAAGTGAGGGGCATCTTGAACAATTTTCATAAGACTGTCTTCCTGAGAAACTAGGTAAACCTAAAGTAGACAAAGCGATGGGACCATATGGGATATACCCGATAATACTGAGGGAACTTGGGGAGGTTCTAGCAGCTCCACTGACTGACCTTTTCAATGCCTCATTGGAGTCGGGAGTGGTGCCAGAGGACTGGAGAGAGGACCATGTAGTCTCTTTACACAAAAACGTAAGTAAGGATGTGATTGAAAACTATTTGCCGGTTAGTTTAACCTCGGTGGTGAGTAAGTTATTGGAAGCACTGCTGAAAGGGAAAACAGTGAAGTTTCTGAAGTCCAACAGATTACTGGATTTGAGGCAGCATGGATTCACCAGAGGCAGGTCTTGTCAGATTAATCTGATTGATTTCTTTGATTAGGTGACTAGGGAGTTGGACTGAGTGAGAGCCCTAGATGCGGCGTATTTAGATTTTAATAAGGCCTTTGACACCGTTCCTCACAGGTGACTTATAAACAAACTGAGCACACTAGGGATGGACCCCCAAAGTTACTGCTTGGGTTAGAAATTGGTTGAGTGAAAGACAAAGGGAACAGGTAAATGGAGCTCACTCTAAGGAGAAGAAGGTTATCAGTGGTGTGCCCCAGGGATCTGTCCTTGGTCCGATTCTTTTTAACATCTTTGTTAGTGATATTGTGGAAGGGCTGTTGGGTAAGGTTTGCCTCTTTGTGGATGATACCAAAATCTGCAATAGAATAGACACCCAGGAAGGTATATATAACATGAGGAGGGATCTAGCTAAGCTTGAAGAATGGTCTAGAATTTGGCAGCTGAGATTTAATGCTAAAAAATGCAAGGTCATGCATTTGGGCTGCAGCAATGCAAGAGAGCAATATACTGTAGTATAGGGGTGAAGTACTTCTGTCCACAAAAGAAGAGCGGGACTTAGACATGATTGTGTCTGATGATCTTAAAGTAGCTAAACAGGTAGAAAAGGTGACAGTGAAAGCTAGAAGGATGGTTGGGTGCATAGGGAGAGGAATGGCCAGCAGAAGAAAGGAGATGATAATGTCTTTATATAGGTCTTTGGTGCAACCTCATTTGGAATATTTTATGCAGTTCTGGAGACTGCACCTTCAAAATGATATAAGCAGGTTGGAGTCGGTACAGAGGGTGACTACTAAAATGTTTAGTGGTCTTCGTTATAAAGCATGTGAGAACAGGCCTAAGGATCTTAATGTGTATACTTTAGACTAGAGGAAAGAAGGGGTAGAGGTAATATGATTGAGACTGTTTAATACCTCTCTGGCATAAATGCAGAGGAGGAGAGCCTGTTTTGATTGAAAGCAAGCTCTGTTAAGAGGGGACATAGGATGAAGGTTAAAGGGGATAGACTCTAGAGTAATATGCGGAAATATTTTTTTATGGAAAGAGTGGTAGATGCATGGAATAGTCTCCCAGTGGAGGTCATAGAGCTGAGGACAGTATCTGAATTCAAAAAAGCATATGACAAATATAGAGGATCTCTAAAGGGAAAAAGTGGTTTATATGTGAGGGCAGACTAGATAGGTCATGTGGTCTTTTTCTGCCATCATGTTTCTATGTTTCTTATCGCCTCTCTCCCTAAACCACTTCTTGTGAACTCTGCTCTTCTACTGGCTTTCTTCTCTGTATGCCCTTTTCTTCCACTGGGAACTCCAGGCTTTGATCCTTTCACCTTGCTGCTCCTTATGACTGGAACAAACTGTGTCTGTACATCAGGCTTCATCTCTGCCCATTTTCAAATCCACGCTAGAAGCTAAACTCTATGAGACTGCTTTTGGATCCTGATCCCTTGTTCTCCTTTGTGTTTCCTTACCTTTCCCTAGTTGTACCCTTGTTCTCAGCTATTGCATTGTCTGTTTTTATTGGATTGTAAACTGTGACAAGCAGGGACCATCTTTTTTTACTTCTATCTGTGCAGCACCGTGTATGACCTGTAGCACGATATTTTTATTTATTTATTTTATTTTTATT
Organism: Ichthyophis bannanicus; assembly: GCA_033557465.1. Lineage (NCBI taxonomy): Eukaryota > Metazoa > Chordata > Amphibia > Gymnophiona > Ichthyophiidae > Ichthyophis > Ichthyophis bannanicus. Next base: position 1,726,408,842 of record CM066031.1, on the reverse strand, counting down.
TATTTAACAATTCTTTTATACCGCGCTATTACAATCAGTGCGGTGTACAATGAACAAGAACATACTACAATGCATACAAGTAACATTAAGTTTTACATTAAACAGGGAACTTCAACAATAGGACAACCGGGGGAACTATGTACAGATTAACTTAATGTACTATGTACAGATTAACTTAATGTTATATACAGTAATATGATATAAATGATTAATAGTAGTAATAGTAGGAAAAAGAGAAAGTGAGATGGTTTCAGTACTGTATCCAGAATGGAATCCTGATTGTTGTTGATGGAGAGTATTAGTTTTTTCAAGATGACCAGATAATTGGGAAAAACATTTTTTTTTCTAGAGTCTTAGGGGCATGTTTACTAAACATTCCTAACGTGCGGGGCCGCGCTAGTGTGCCTGTGCCATATAAGGAGTGGGCGGTTCAGGCAGAAAATAGAAAAAAAACGGTAGTAAGCAACCGGACGTGTGTGCGTCGCGCTAATGTGCGGGGGTCGACATTAGCGCGTGGAAAGGCAAAGTGGCGCGCTGCTGAGTATACAAAACAACAGAGCCGTGGTACAACGGTGAAGACACTGACCAATGGTGCAGGGGCCATGGGTTCAATCCCCCAGTGTGCGCAACAACAAAGGTCAGCTGAGGCAGTAACTGTAATGATTAACATTGTTTTAGGAGGCAAATTAATTTGGAACGGCATAAGGCGGCGCACAGTTATTTTTGGGCAGCAGAAGGCGGCGCACTGGTCCCCTTGGGCGGCAGAAGGCGGCGCGCTGATAGGCACAAGGCGGCGCGCTGATGCACAAGCACAGGACCAGAGCCACAGCACAATGGTTAAAACACTGACCAATGGTGCAGGGATCAGGGGTTCAACTCCTCACAATGCCCAGTGAAAAATGCCTGCTGAGGTATTATGTTGTGGAGTGCTGTAGGAGGCTGTATAATTTTAGTTTGTTATCACTACTAGCAAACGCACTCTCCCAGCATGTTAACATACGGCGGCCCATAAGGCACATGTTACAGTGCACTGTTCGCCAAGGCACCCTTGAATGACCCCTATAGGGCAGCATGTATGTTGCGACACAGGATAATGTATAGTGCACCCTATAGGGATGGCAACCATAAGGTGGCCTACAGGGCGCCCTATGAAGCACCCTCAGAGGCACCTAATGAGTATAGTAAGCTGAGGGTGGTCTTGCCGGCATAGACATATGTACAGTAAATAAAAATAAAGCTGTGGACAGCCCTACCAAAGGGCCCCACTGTGGGTTTGAACCCATGACCTCTAGCTGCATAGGCAGTGATGTAACCATTGCACTACAGCTCCATAGCTGTAAGCAGGCCCCTGGCTGGCTGCAGATAGCCTACACGTCACCTCACAGACAGTCTGCTGGTGTCAACAGGATGGGTTAGGCCACCCGTACCCATGATGCACTGCACATGCAAATTAGCTGTCCGCAATGGACACAAGATGGGGAATGCACCCCCACAGCACCTCGGCCCTGTTGGGGGAAGTGACCGGGTGCACCCACACAGCACCTTGGCCTAGTAGGGGGCACTGACCGGGTGTTTTTACTGGCACAGAGTAGCCACACACCGTTACATCGTGCGGGTACTGTGCTCACCCTGAGTGTGCAATGAGGTGGCCAGGTCCAGGTCAACAACACCTGCCATGGCTGTTGGTGGCCAAGCGGGCATTCCAAAGCATTGTTAATGTTTAATTTTGCTTTTTTTTGCAAAAACACCATGGTTATCCCTGTCTGCCGCCATCAGGCACCCCCCCCCCCCCCCGTGGCAAACATGGTCCCCATCAAGGGATCCACACTCTACCTCCCTGCAAAGGTGGCAGTACAGGGCAACATCAACCCCAGTCCTGCTGAGGAACACCACACCCCCCCCCAGGCAGCTCCATACACAGCCATAACACAATAGCAGACAGACATAAGCCCAGGGTATGGTAAGCTGCACTCCACTCCACCACCAGATATTCCCCTGCAGCAAGCCAACAGCCACTGCACCCTGCAAGCCATTATAGCAAGACATTTACCAGCTACAAACAGTCTGCTGGTTAGTCCATAGTGCATGTCCCCAATGGAGATGCATGCACCCAGAATTGGGCTGTCTGCATACACAGCAAGCAGATATATCAGTGACTGGGCCCCAAAGAGAAACCCATATATATCACATGAGAGAACTACTATACAGCACTATGGGGGGGCCTAGCCATGCTGTGGTCACTGCACAGTCAGGGTGAGCGTGATCCCCCAGATGGACATGCTTTGGCCACCCTGTCTGTGTAGGTGGTGGCCGGACACTACAATATCCCAGCCAATGTCCCTGCCAGGGCCCTATGCCCAGTGCAGATGCATCCTGGCCACGCCATCCTGCCCTGGCTATACCCATGGTACCTTGCACCTCATTATGCACATTGACTGGCCAATACTGGCAACAGTGCTGGCAGTGCGGGCTGTTGAAGGGGCTTGCAGCCAACACCCACTGTATAGACAGACACACACTTCCACACCTCTGCCATCATGGTGCTACGATTGAGGGGGTAAGTAGCCTTGCCCACCAAACCCGGTCCTGAGCACGGCAAGGCATGGATATGGTACACATTACAGCTGGTGGTCACTCCCCAGGGTGGTAAGCACCGTCAGAGGCCAGGCCTGGAGCATGCCCCGCAAACACCTAACAGATTGTTTGGATGGGCCAACTAGCAGTATGTACGTAACGTATGGATAACTGCCTGCCTGTGCTCCTAGCAAACGTCTCCGAGCTGTGTACCGTATACCTCAGGTGTAGGGTGACATTGGTAAGTTATGCAAGTGCTCGTTTTGGGTGCTGCATGCACGGTCCAATGTTCTGCCTTTCCAGGTGACATTGGCCATTGGGGCCTGTGGGTGTGGGTGTGTCTGCCCTTGATGGCTGCTGCTTTACGGCACAGATTCCCAACTCCAGTCCAGGTGTGCATCACACTGTTCGGGTTTTCCTGCTATCCCTCATGAATATGCATGGACTACATCTACATGCCATGGGGGTGGTGCATAGATATACAGCACAGGCATTTGTATGAGTGTCAGCATGGAACCTGACTGGTGTGTGGCCCACCAGGACTGCATTTGGGTGATTCTGCTCTAGGTACTGCCCCTGTTCATGGTGTCCTGTGCTCAGTGGGGTAAAAGATAGATGTCTTACCATTGCATATGTCCCCGCCATGAAAGGTGTGTCCTTACTATCACTGTTTAGTTGTGGGAAAAATATGTGGGCAGGATTGGCAGTAGCCCCAGCTGGGCTTTGAACCTGTGACCTTCTGTTCTTGTATGCACTGTCTGTGTGCACTGCACCACTGTGTAGCCACAGATTGGTTGGATTCCCTGGACTGTCCATGACTGTGGATCCGGCAGGACCTGTCTGTTGCAGTGGACTGTGCCAGCCTGCACATGGCTAGGCCTCTGTCTTCTGTGGTTAGCAGCCACTGCCCCCTGCACCACATGTACTTGTCCGCCAACATGCTGGCATGACCGTCTCTCAGAAAAAGCAGTTGACCTGATTGCACTGTGGCAGTATGGGACTGCATTTGGGGGACTTGGCTGTAGGTAATGCCCATTGTTGTGGTGTGTGTGCGGTGTTGGGTAAAATATGGGTGTTTTCCCCATGCATACAGGGGTGTCTGCGCTATCTTTATTTAGTGGTGGGTAAAATATAGGGACTGGGCTGGCAGGTGCCCCAGCTGGGTTTTGAACCTCTGCCCTCTGGTTCTAGAGGTAATGACTCTGTCTGCTGTACCACACTTTGGCCACAGAGACAGTGCAGCCCCTGGAGGCAGTAAGCCTGGCAGGATGGAGTCACAAACCCTGCTCTACGCAAGTCTACTGTGGGCATATGCACCCTGTCTGGTGACAAACGTGCACATAAACCCCGGAACTGACCACGGGAAATGTGGGACAGAATATCACCACGCTGGGCAACAGTGATATTAATGGGCAACCATAGCAAACACTCCCAGGAAAGCTCCAAAACGTGGAAATGTTTTTTGGAAGAGTCTCCTCTCAGTAGACCCTTCCAAAATTCATTTCTTGTTTCTGGAGCTTTGCTGGGTGTGATTTCTGTATTTGCCCATCACTATAACTGTTCCCCAGCTGAATTACTATTTTTAATAGTTCTGTTGTGGTCATTTTCTATGTTTATTTTCACTTTTGTGCTGTGCACATGTATCACACTGCTCACGTTTTGCTGGTTTCCCCGGTTTTCCTGTACATTGCTGACGGAAATGGTTTCTCTTCCCTTTAAATGCTTTCTACCGCGAGTGTTTCACTCGCGGTAGTTTTTACATGGAAATTCGGGCTCGATACTGTGCGGGGAGCCTCTCCCCTCCCACTCTCCACCCATTGACCCCGTCCCTCCGCCCCTCCGGAGCCTTCCTCCGCCCTCCTTTCGCCGTTCCACGCCTCTATCGGACATTTGCGGGCCCGCACTTGTACGGGGCCCGTTAGTGAGCCGCGTACCTGTGCGGGGGTGACACGCACGTGTGCGGGGCGTTTAAACGCGTTTCTGCGCGTTTCAGTGCCGCGTTGCCGTGCGCTATTTTGCGGCGCGCTCTTTTGCGGATTTTAGTAAACATGCCCCTTAGAAAGGAAAGGAAGATTGGAGACTGGACGGTAGTCCGCTGGGAAGGTGATGTCTAAAGAGGGGTTCTTTAGGATGGAACGCACAATGGCAGTTTTCTAGCAAAGAGGAAAGGTATTGGTAGCTAAGCTATTGTTAAACATAGAAAGAACTCATGAGCTGATCCAGATCCAGGAAGAGGGGATGGGGTCAGAGGTGTATGTAGTTTTATGAGAAGTAGCAATGAAGTTTGTAAAAGACTCAAGAGAGACAGGGTTAAATGCCATCCAGATGTGAAAGAATAAGAAGTGATCCTTTAGTCTGGACCTGCCATTAATGTGATGTGTTATTCACTCAAATGACATGCCTTCAGGAGTGTTTGCCTAGATGGGGTGGTATTTTTGATTAGATCCTTGAAAATGCATATAGAAGTATAACAGATATGCATGTGATAGCTTGATAGCATGCTTATCAGGTGCAAAGAAAACAAATACTGTACTACACATCACCTAGAAATGATTTTAGAGATTTCGGGGGAGGAGCCAGATGTCATGGTACATTTTGATATCAATAAGACAGGAGGATGCAGGAGAGAGTTTCTGGAAGCCAAACCAAGGGCTAGATTTATTAAAGAGGGTACTAAATCACTGGAAGGAGAACAGCATTGTCTCTCTTTAAAACGAGAGACAATGATAAAACTGGATGATAAATCTGGAAGTTATTCTATACTCTTCAGATTTTTTGCTACCACATAATCAAAACAGTATTTAATGTTGTATTTTAATGTATAAACTGAGGCTGTTGTAGCGATTAAAGCCATGGTTACCCACACAGAAGTTTCATACTGTTTTGCAAGCTCAGATTTTTCCATCTCTGAATTTCTGTAATATTTTATTATTTAAGATTACTTTCATTTTAACTTAGTGGCTAACTGGGTTCAATTATCAAGAACATATTATTCTTGCTTTCTGATGGCTCCATTGGTTGCTGATATTATAAAGAACTAAATTAAGGACTATGATGGATATTTTTAAAACTTTACAAGGTCCCTGATTTAAAGTGTTATTACAAAATGTATTCCTACTCATTCTTTATGCCCTCTCAATTCATGCAAAGTTTCTGTTCCTTTATTAATTTTTGAACAACTAAGGGGTATGTTTACTAAAGGACGTTAAGGGAGCCAGTGCATCCTTAACACATCTAAAATACTGCTTTAACGTGTGTAAGAAGATCCAGCAGCATAAAGCACCTTGTGGGTGGAGAGTGGGCATTAACGGGATGGAGAGAGGGCATTAACGATGTGTGTACCCTTAACGTGCCTTGCGCAAATATGTCCTAAAGCGCCTTAATGCTGGGAACCCTAATGCAAAATAAAACCACATGGAAAGGGTGTATTTTGAGGAGGCAGAGCCTATTTTAACGTCTACAATGTGATGCACAGACAGTGGAGCCCAAGAGAGTGATAGTAGTGCTCCATTAGCAGCAACAGCATAGTGCCCAAGCATGAAAAGTCACAATGTTGATGGTGCAAATGGGGCAAAGGAGGTGACACATGGGTCATGCAGTGGAGGCTGCTGGTGCACAGGGGGGACCAGGCAGCTGTCTAGGTGGCACATAAGAACATAAGATTAGAAAATATGCCAGACTTTGTCAGACCAAGGTCCATCATGCCCAGTATCCTGTGTCCAACAGTGGCCAATCTAGGTCACAAGTACATAGCAGTTTCCCCAAAAGGCACATAGGATCCACAATGCATGTAATGGGGCAAGCTGGGTCCTCTTTAACACTGGTTTATGGACCTTTCCCCAGGAATCTGTCCAAACATTTTTTAAACCCAGCTATACTGACAGCTTTTACTACATCCTCTGGTAATGAATTGCAGGGTTTGATTATGCATTGACTGAAAAAATATTTTAACCTAGTAGTTTTAAATGGGTTACACTGTAGCAACATTGCATGTCCCTTAGTCTTTCTACATTCTGATGTCATAAAAAATTGACCTACATTTACCCATTCTACTCTAATCAATAATTTATAGACCTTTATCATATCTCCCCTCTGCCGTCTCTCCCCCAAGTTGAAGAGCCCCAACCTTTTTAGCCTCTCCACAAAGGGGTATCCTACCATCCACATTACTATCTGTTATGTCCGTCATGATCCCACAGTGACAGTGGCGGCACACAGACATGCTACTGCTGCGGAAAGGAGATGTGCCACATGAGGCGGTCCAAGGGTCCTGGCACCCAAGGCAGAGATCCCAGCTGGCCCTCCCTGCTACCGCTGAATCCAGCTGTGGGAGAAGAGGCAGATAGTGCCAGCAGCTGTAGCCCTCCAGGTAGCTGCAATATGCAGGTGCCCAGGGGACTATTACAGCAGTGGCTGTTATCCTCCCCCTGAGACCTATCATTGGCAGGTGGTGATGGGGTCCCTGCAGAGGCAGATGGTCAGGGAGGGGGCTCTGTGGCTGTTCATGTATACCTCTGCCCCCCCCCCCATCCGTATTTTGCACCATAGGCACCCGCCAACCCACATGTTGGATGGGCCGGGACTGTGCACCACCAACACAGACAGCACATGGGCATGTCAGCATAGTGTGGGGGTGTTGGCAGAAGGGGCAGTGGCACCTGCCTGCAGCAGAACAAAGCCATGCCCTGGTCCTGTGCACCATTCACATTGCAGAATGTTCCAAGGTCTGTCTGATGGGTGCATTTCCTCTTCTGTGGGCTTGATCACTGAACCAAATGCTGGGTGCACATGGTTGCTCTGTTCACATGCAACATGGACTGTCTGCAGTTGCTATGTATATGGTTGGAAAACCAAGTGGTGGGTAGCAGGTACAATCTGACTGTGTTTGTTGTGGGTGACTGTTAGACCTAAGCGGTTGGGGCGTGACATGCTCCAGGCCTACTCCCCGTTATAATGGTAGAGTCAGTAGAGCACTAGTGACAACCCCATGCAAGCCTAGATGCACCTCCCCCTCCCCCAGTAGTTGGCATCAGCAGTTTAACACTGAGTACTGACATGCACTGTTTGAGGTGGGTGTCTTTCCAAAAGAAGTAGATCACAGAGCCAGATGTGACTGGCACATACAGCAGGAAACAAGGTGACTAGCATAAAACACTGCAAGCAACACCAGGCACACACTGACAGTGTTAGGGATCTGTAGCAGAATCCATCTTTAACACTGCAAGTTATGGGGACCAGGTGCTGAGCACCCATCCTCACCCTCAGGGTGACCACAGAAATTGCTCAGTAGCATGGTAGCTGCTCTGTGCTTCTATCACACATTGTCAGCGCATCTTACCGAGCTGAGGAGATGGATTCTCCATTTAGTAATCAGCTGTAGATTGCTGTTCTGCATGGGTACTGGCACTCACAGCAGACATTTTAGGCAGTAACCTGCAGTCTCTTTGTATCCAGCCAATGCTGCACAGAGCTGTGTGGAGGTATAGCCTACTGGTTAGTGCAATGTCTTCATAAGCAGGGGACAGGGATTTAATTCCTACTTGTTCTTTTTATGACTGTGTGCTACTCAGATCATTTTCATGCCTGCAACATGATATTGTATATTGGTGCTGCCAGCCCATACCACCCTCTCCTCAGCCACCATCCATCCTTCAGCCCATCTATCTGCCTTTGTCAGCTGTGTACAGTCATGTTCTCTTGTGCAGGCTACTACTCCAAACTCTTTTCTGTATTTTAGCTCTTTGCGCTCGCCTCTCCTGTGCCTGATTTGCACGTCAGCACTCCTACTCCGTCCTCATGTCACTGCAAACATTCTGTTGCTTCTGCCTCCACTGGGGAACAGGTCTTCCCCATCCTGTGCCTCACACTGACATTGCAGAACTTTATACTGGCACCACCCTGTGCATCAATACAGCTGCTTCCCACATGCTCATCTGCTTTACTGATATGGCAGGTCCATCAACTCCCACCTGTTCTTCCTTCCATCACCTTTATAGCAGCTGTGTTTAAAAAAGATTTGGACAAATTCCTGGAGGAAAAGTCCATAAAGCATTATTAAAGAGGACCAGGGATAAGCATTGTGGAATCAGTATACCTTTCTGGGAACCTGACATGTACTTGTGACCTGGATTGGCCACTGTTGGAAACAGGATATTGGGCTTGATGGACCTTGGTCTGACCTAGTATGGCATTCTTTGTGTTCTTATAAGGTATTGCCAGAGATAAAATGGCAAGAGTTTGCAGGGGTACAGGGGTAACCTATAAGGCTTGCACTTGAGTAATTGGAGCTGATAAGTTAGTCAGAGGTAGGTTCATCACTGGCTGAGGTGGCATTGTTTAGGATTGTTATTCATTTGTATTTTGTCAGTTTTCTGAGCAACTGGGCTGATAACTTCAGCAAGAACTCTCTTGCCTACTTCCTAAATACTAGGGTGGGTTCAAAATTTGTCTGGCAGAAGATCATGGGTTCAAAGCCAATTGGCAGGATTGAAGAGTGTGAATAAATGGACAGTGAGACCCCAAATCAAGCACCTGTTCCAAATATTGTCCTCAAGATTCAGCCTGTGCCACTGCACAGCTTGGTGGTGACAGCTTTTCATCCAGGATTCAAGGGAGTCGTGCATTTGGGACTGGAGCATCTTCGTGCTCCAGTGAAGCAAGGATTTTGGGTATGTGTTATCAAGTAATTTAGGCCCTGGTGATTCTGAGTGTCAGACGTTACAGTTGTTAGCTGAGTTTACTCTATTTTGGATACGGATTTTGGATATGAATTTTATAGTGCAGGGGTTTCTCATATGGATATACTGTATGGTTATTCCTTTGCTTCTGGAAAGGTTAAGGGCAGGAGTTGAGTTGGGTGGGGGGGTTGCAATTGAGCACCTCTTCCTACTGGAATTGTACTTCAGGGGTTTAGGGCTTTATGGGATATGTTGGTGCCAGCTTTTTCCTTTACAATGGCAACTCAACATCTACTATTAATCTGGCCATATTTTTGATGAGGGGGAGGGGGCACCTTTTGCTTTAACAAAAGGTGGGGGGGGCTGGTTCAGGCAATGTGGCAAGAATTTATTGCTTATCCATTTTTTTTCTGTACAACCTGTGTTTGGGTCCCAAACTATTCCCAAGAGGCTTGGGGGCTTGAGGATAGTCCCATGGAAGATGATGAAAAGCTGCAGTGGCATGCAAGTGTGAATGTCCCTAGAGATGTAATGGTAGTGAAGGGTTTATTCATTCCCATGGACCATAGCCTGGGGATGACTTGGACTATCTTTGCCCTAGGGGTGTACTGGTCCAATCTTGGGGAAGCTATAGTTATCAGAATGATAAGTAGAAGGGATAAAGCTGTGTGCTAAGTTCATGAGATAGGAGATGAGGACAGGCAGGGTGCAGTCCCCTCTCATAATCCCCAGAACAACTTGTTGATGAGGAAAGTTAAGAATAACTGTTTCTGTATTTTATGTTGTTTTTATTCTATTGTAAACTGCTTTGAATGAGCCTTTCAGTAAAGTGGTATAAACACAACACAATTAATTCCACTTGAAGAGGTGCAGCTACATATATTGTGTTATCTGCAAAACAGCTAAAGTGTGATATAGACATTTCATTTGTCTTAACTGTACAGTATGAAAAAATCCCAGGAACATACCCAAATAGTTAGTACAGAGGTTTTACCACTTTACCACATTAATTTTAGCAATTAACATGCTGCAAATACTAAGCCTTATTACAGTTAAGTAGTTAGCTCCCAACATGAATTCTTTGTTTTTGTCTTTACTAAAGAGGATATTCTTTGAAGGGGATGAATCAAAATATCAAAAGCAAACTACTGTGAAATTGAAAGATGTGATAGAACAGATTAGCAAACTAAAAAAGTACCAAATCACTAAGACTTCACAGCAGTTACTTTAGAGGTCTGAAAGACCATAAATATGAAATGTTTGATGTGTTACTAGTAATCTGCAACCTATTAAAATGAGTCATTGTACCTGAAAACTGGAAAGTGATCAATGTAATACTGATTTTTAAAAAGAGTGCTGGGGTGATCCTGATGTTGGTACCAGATAAAATGGTAGAAGTTATGAATAGATGAGGCTTAATGAAGAAGAGCCAGTATTTAGCTGATAGTGTAGACAGGGACGACCCTACTATTAGGCAACACTAGGAGGTTGCTAAGGGCAGCAGCTTATGAGGGAGTGGGTGAGCAACATGCAGCAGCATTCAAAGCAAAACAATAGATTCTGATAGTCACGCAAATTCAAAGAGCCAACATCACATTCATTTACATTCAGGAAGAGCGGGAACTCACATGCATACAAAGCAAAGTTACCAATGGCAGAATGAAGGCAGAACTTGGCAATAACTGGGTAGTTGTGATATTTATTCCTAAGCAGCAAACCGTAGGCACCTTAAAAGCCGGCCTAAGTTTTGCCACAGAAACTAACTGAGCAGCAGCTGAATATCGCCGCTGTCCGGTTAGATTCTACACTATCCAGCCAACTTGGATATTCAATGCCGGGGGCTGGATTTGTCCCCAGCACTGAATATCCGAGTCTTAAATTCAGCGGTGATGGCAAGCCACATTTCTAGGGCTAGCCACTTCCCCTGAACATCCCCCCTCTCCCCCTCCCCCAATGATGTCTAATTATGCATTTTTATAGGAATGTTGTTGGAAGGATGGTGTTTGGATGATCATGCTTTTTGAATTTAATTAACAAAATCTCAAAGGGAGGTCATAAGAATGAAAGTTTGCCTAGGGCACCCACTGCATTACATCATTCCTGGGACCAGCTCTAGGTATAGATACTGTACCATTTGGATAGTTCTTTTCTGGACTAGTTCCAGTCAATGTAATGTATCTAGATTTTTAGAAGGCATTAGACAAAGTTTCTCATGAAAGCTTCTCAGGAAAAAAAGTCATGCAGTGGGGCCCAATCTCCTGTTGTGGATTGGCAACTGATAAAATGATAGGCAGAGAGAGAGAGAGAGAAGGACTAAATGGTCAAATATTCTAAAGGAGAAAGTTGACTAGGAAAAGTGCAGATAATTGCAATGAAAAATAGTCTACGGTTTGAAATAACTCCCTTATAAGGTGAGAATTACCAGGTTAGGATTCTTCAGCATATAGAAGGGATGACTGACGGGATTTGAAAGAGGGTCATAAAATCAGGAGTGGTATAGGATGGTGTCTCCCAAATCTATCTTGGGAGATCCCAGCTAGTCAGGTTTTCAGGATTTCCACAATAAATATGCGTGAGATAGATGTGCCTGTAATGGAGGCAGTGCATTCAGATCTTTCTCATGCATATTCATCATGGATATCCTGAAAACTGAACTAGCTGGGGGTTTCCCTGGACAGGTTTGGAAACCATTAATGTAGACAACATCAAAAGGGAATGATGATTTACTCATACTAGCACTAAAAACCATTTTATGGAACTTTACATAGTAGGAGAATTGTATCAATGCTTTAGAAAAAAAAAAAGTATGTTTTCAGTCAGCAAATAATTAGACTATGGAGTATTTTGCTAGAGAATGTGATCAAGGCTAGTACTATAGCTGAATTTAGAAGATGTCTGAATAAATTTATTAGCCAGAAAGACTTAGGGGTCATACGTTCATACTTCTTGGAGTGAAGTGAACAGATTTTCATATTAGAATCTACTGTTTTTTTTCCAAGTAGCCTGTATTGGATGCTGGGTAGAGGGAATGCTGGTCTTTCAGCATCACACTTTTTATGGAACTGTTTTTTTTTTTAAAATGAATACTTGTTCTGACAGAAAGATATTACTGTTTGAGAGAGAGAGAGAGAGAGAGAGAGAGAGAGAGAAAGAAAGAAAGAAAGAAAGAAACTAGACCTGTTCATCAATTCTTTTGGGTATTACATAGATACTGTAGGTGGAAATACCTCTAATAAGCTCTGTACTGATACCAGTAATTGTAAAAGATGCCAGGATGTTACATTCTCAAACACTACTGTACCTGTGAGAAAACATTAGGAAGAGAAATTTACGTCATTAAAAGATGATTCTGTAATGGGAGTGAACAAAGATGTTGATATCAAGTATTTCTCTTTAACTGAATGTATGATAAACATGCCAGATGTAAAAAAAAAAAAAGACAGAAACTCAATCTGCGGCAAGGCAGCAAGATTACTAAATTTTAATCTTGCTGACTATAGGGACATTTAGAAGCCAATGTTCAGTATGCTCCTAAATAGGCACATTGACAACAAAGCCCTACTACTACTACTGAGCATTTGTATAGTGCTACCAGTCATACGCAACACTGCACAGACATAAAAGAGACAATCCCTGCTCATCAGAGTTTACAATCTAGTCAAATCAAAACAATAAATTCAAAAGCAAACAATCTAGTCAAACAAAATACAGGAGGTGTACGCAGGGGTAAAACAAGGGAAGGAAAGGAGATTAGGAGAGTCAAGATTCAAAAGCGTCAGCGAAGAGGTGAACTTTCAATCTGGATTTGAAGAGGGTTAGAGAAGGTGCCTGGTGTACAGACATAGGTAGTTTGTTCTGGGCGTAGGGTGCAGCAAGGTGAAAGGAGCAAAGTCTGGAGTTAGCAGTACGAGAGAAGGGCACAGATAGCAGCAGTTGGCTAGAAAAGCGTAGACAAGAGAAGAAAGGTACTGAGGAGCCGCAGAGTGAATGCATTTGTAGGTCAGCAGGAGAAGTTTGAATTGGATGCGGAAGGGGATAGGGAGCCAGTGAAGTGACTTGAGAAGAGGAGTAATATGGGCATGACGAGGCTGGCAGAAGATTAGTCTCGCAGCAGAGTGCTGGACAGATTGAAGGGGAGAGAGATGATTCAGAAGGAGACCTGAAAGGAGTAGGTTACAGTAGTCAAGACGGGAGGTGATTAAGGAGTGGATTAGTGTTTTGGTAGTGTGCTCAGAGAGGAAGGGGCAGATTTTGCTAATGTTATAGAGAAAGAAATGGCAGGTCTTAGCTACAAGATGGATATATGTGGAGAAAGAGAGAGAGGAGTCAAAGATAACCCCCAGATTGCGGGCCGAGGAAACAGGAAAGAGTACAGAGCCATCCACAGAGACTGAGAAAGGAGGAGGAGGAGGGGAGGTTTTAGGGGGAAGCTAAGGAGTTCAGTCTTGGCCATGTTCAATTTCAAGCAGCAGTGAGACATCCAGGCAGCAATGTCAGAAAGGCAAGCAGAGATTCGGGTCTGGATTGCTGGAGAGAGTTCAGGCGTAGAGAGGTAGATCTGGGAGTCATCAGCATACAGATGGTATTGAAAACCATGGGAAGAGATGAGCACACCAAGGGACTGGGTATAGAGAGAGAAAAGGAGCAGACCCAAGACAGATCCTTGAGGTACACCCACTGGAAGCGGAGTAGCAGAGGAGAAGGAGCCACCAGAACACACACAGAAGGAGCGATGGGAGAGGTAGGAGGAGAACAAGGATAGTACAGAGCCCTTAAAGCCAAGTGAGGACAGAGTATTGAGGAGAAGGTTGTGGTCAACAGTGTCAAAAGCAGCAGAGAGGTCAAGAAGGATGAGGAAAGAGTACAGGCACTTGGATTTTTCCAGGAACAAGTCACTGGAGACTTTGACAAGAGCCATTTCAGTAGAGTGTAAAGGGTGAAAGCCAGACTGTAAAGGATTGATAATGGCATGAAAGGACAGTAAGTCAAGGCAGCGGCAGTGAACTGCACGTTCAAGTAGTTTAGAAATGAAAGGAAGGAGAGAGATGGGTCGATAATTAGCAGGACAGGTGGGATCAAGTGAGGGTTTCTTGAGGAGAAGTGTGACCACAGCATGCTTGGAGTCTGCAGGGACAGTTGCAGTGGAGAGCGAAAGGTTGAGAATATGAGAGATGAAAGGGTCAATGGTGGAGGAGATGGGGCTTAGGAGATGGGTGGGGATAGGATCAGAGGAGAAGGTGGTGAGTTTGGAGGAAGAAAGAAGGAGTGCAGTTTCCTCTTCAGAGATCTCAGGAAAGGAAGAGAGGGTAGCAAGGGAAGGGGGGACTGGGAATAGAGAGGGGGAGGAGGGGAAGTAGCTGGGTTTGTGGAGAATTAGAGGGTGATCTTGTGGATTTTGTCATGGAAGTAGTCAGCCAGAGTTTGGGCAGAAAGGGGAGGGAGGGAGGGATCAGTGGCAGAGGCACTTTGAGAAGAGAGCTGAGAGTGGTAAAGAGACGGCGAAGGTCAGAGGCAAGATAATTAGTCAGATGGACATAGTAGTCTTGTTTGGCAAGAGCTATGGCTGACTGGAAAGAGACAAGCATGAATTTGAAGTGTAGAAAATCTTTAGGGGAGCGGGATTTGAGCCAAGCACGCTCAGCGGAACGGTCCCAGGAACATAGATAGCGGGTAGTGGGTGAAAGCCAGGGCTGGGGTGCAGATCATCTCAGAGGACATGGGGTGGGTGGAGCTAGAGCATCCAGAGCTAAGGAGAATGCAGCATTATAGGAAGTTACTGCCTCATCAACAGACTTGGATGACAAAGTGGAAGAATGGATGACATTCTTGGATGACATTCTTGGATGACAAGAGATGGAGAAATGGTGGAAGAGAGAGCCCGGGATCAATAGCATGAAGGTTTCTAAATAGGTTGGAGGAGACAGGACGAGGCTGAGGTGGTGGGAGATGAAGATTAAAGCTTAAAAAGTGATGGTCAGATAAGGGAAGAACTGAGTTACGGAGGTTTGAGGGTAATGAACCAGAGGAAAATATCAGGTCCAGGCAGTGGCCATGCTGGTGAGTGGAAGCGGTGGAACAAAGTTGAAGGTTAAAGAAGGAGGTGAGGGAGAGGAGCTTTAAAGCATGAGGATTAGCGGGGTTATCGACATGAATGTTAAGGTCCCCAAGAATGAGAGTGGGGAAAGAGGAATCCAGAAAGCAGGAAAGCCACAAGTCAAAGTCAGTGAGACAGGTAAAACCCCTTTTAAGTTAATAAAAAAAGACTATAAAAACATTGGGAGGCATATTCAAAACATTTTAGCTGGTTAGAAGACTCACTAATTGACTAAAACATGGTGACTCACAGTATTTAGCAGTATTAACCACTTGGGGTATGTTTACTAAAGAGCATTAAGGGAGTCAAAGTGCTGTCAATGTACATTATAGGCACCCTTGAGTGATATGGAAAGGGCTGATAATGCTGCAGTAATGTGTGCAAATGGCTCCCTTAGCACTAAGGGTAAAAGAGGTGGAGAGAGGGTGTTTATGGGGCAGAAACAGGTTAAGAATAGCGGGTGCTACCTTAACGCCAGCTGGTGTTACCGTGAGTTAAAGCTCCCTGCACTGGGTACCCTAACACCACCGGGAAGCTTGTGGTAAGGACTATTTTATAGGGGAGAAAGCCTATTTCAATATATGCAATGTGTACCACCCACTGTAGATCTCAAATTAGTGATAGTAGTGCTCTATTGGCAGTAACATGATGCCCCAGTAATAAAGGGCACCACATTCTTGGTGCCAAATTTGCAAAGGAGCTATCATGTGGGTGATGCAGTGGAGCTAACAGGTCCAGTAGGCTGACAAGGTGACTGCCTAGGGAGAACATCCATGATGGCTGGTATGACCCTGCTGCGGCAGCACACATACATGCTGCTGCAGTCAGAAGGGAGTTGTGCCACCCCACTGCCACCATGTTGCCATGTCAGCGTTGTGTGAGGGTGGAAATGTCAGGAAAAATGTGTGACCCTGCCCTGTGTGTCAGGTAAATTCTGCAGTTGCTACTGCCAGTGAGATGGCAAGTATGTCAGTAGCAGGTACAGTGGATCACATTCTGCTCCCATCCTTCTGAGGTCTAAGCCAGCAGCAGTTGTGTCCACACCCACTGGTGGAGGGGGCAGGAGTGCTATGGTGTGACTAGCTGCGTGTGTGGTACCTCAATAAAACCACCAGCAGCACTGAGGTGGCAGCTGGGCCACTCTTCTAGGGAGGGAGGGATTAGCAATCATGTTGCCTACCACCATCTGTGGACCCTGGCACACAGCTAGTGTGCCTACTGGATGGGCTGGCCCTGGGATCAGGATACCCCCCACTTGTGCATATTGAGTGGATATGTGCATGTGGTGCTTAAAATTTCACTGAGGAGGAATATGATGCAATATGAGTACATCCCATGCCAGAGGAAAAAATGAGAACCGTGATCTCTCACCTGCCAAATGAGGACCAGAATCCATGTGTGAACCAATGACTCCTCTACAAGTCAGTACACAGTCAATCACAACCATCTGTGTCACATCTGAGTCTAATGCAGCTCTTATGGTCTGCAAAATATGTAAGTAGTTCATCACTGGCCCACAAGCACACACCAGGAAATGGGTTCATTTGTCATTCTGCTAGGACATTCAGGGTCTGGAATGTGTGTGTTCATGTATCATGGCCTGCCCCTTTCACTGGACAGATCCCATATGTTAGACATGAATGCCAGTTGAACCAGCAGCATAGCATTGCAGTGCAACATACAGACCTAACAAGACATCCCTCTCACACACCTGCCTAACATACCCTGGCAGACAAGAATGGCACAGAGCCTGAAGACATCTAAGCAGAAATAGGCATACCCCAAGTCCTCCAGACATGCAGCCGGACAATGACCACTTATATACCCATGGATTTCTACATCCAAAAGGCTGCTCTGTGGTTCCAAATACATAGCCAGTGGCTGGATATTGTGGGACCCTAGCCTGGGCCGTAGGGCTTACAGGCTTATGGCTGCCTTGTAATGTCCTTAAATAAAGCTTTTCTGACTGTCCCCAGTGGAATTCTGGGACTTGTAGTTAGGCTTTTCTTGAGCAAGGACAAAATGTAGTGTGAGACCGTTGGTAAGGCATACAATAATATTTATTTTTCTATGGGGATTTCCAAGACATTGAAATTCAAACACAAGGCATTAGGATACTTCTCCAACACAAAGGATAACAGAAGATACCTGGCAACTGAGGTAAATGGAAACCAAAAATCCTTCTAACCTTAGCAACTGTTTTTTTTCATTAAACAAAACAGTACTTAGCACAGCTTCTTATATCTCTTTTAAACAAAAGGTAAACTTTCTTCTTGGCACTACTGTTGTTTTCCCTTTTAAACAAACTTCTGGTAACACACAGCTTTTGCACAACTGTGGTTTTCCCAGTTCAAACAAACTTCTGGTAACACACAGCTTCTTTGCTTTAGAAGAAAATTCTCACTTGGTAAAACACATCCTTGGCTTTAGAAGACTATTAGCAGTTACAGAGTTATGCACAATACAGCTTCTCACTCTTTCTCAGCTCTGCTTAGTAAGGCTCAGTCTTCTTTTAAACATGAACAATCCATTGGAGAGATTCCTAGGTCAGACTCTGGCACATAAGAATTGACCTGCATTTCCTCCTGGGCTAAAGAATGCTCATTGCCTCCTACAGTCTTAAAAGCTTCCTCAGCTTCTCTGTCTTGTAGGAACTTTTGAAACTGGCTCCACAGCAAATCTTTCTGATTGGGCACAGTTACTTTGGGAGAATAAGCCTTTCTCTCAGGGAACACTTGTGCTAATGTTTCTAGTGTTTTTAGCTCAGCTGCTCTGCTCACTGCTGGGGTTTGGCTTTTTCCACTCTCAAGCATCTCCACCCACCTTCTGGCAGTTGTAGGGCTCAGGTCTGGCTCTTGTACACTAGCTGTTGCAAACTGTTCCTGTTCATCTGTAAGCTGTTCAGCTATACATCTGTTGGCTTCACTTCTAGGAGCATTTCTCAGACATCCACTGCTTCCTTTTCTACTGACCTCTTTCAGCTTCTGGAAGTCAGACTTCTTGTGCCTTTCTCCACTCCTTCTCTCATGAGATCTCTTCTGAAAGCCTTCCTGGAATCCTTCTTCCTCTCCAGGATCTCCCAGGGCTCTGGGATATCTCTTCCCACTGGAATCCCCTTGCTCCAGGATCTCTCCTTCTCCTGTGGAAGTGACTCTCCCTTCCTTCCTCCCTCTCTGGTCAGAGTGAGGTTTTAAAAAACGTTTCTTCCTTGCCACACCCTTGCCTTCACACAGGCCTTTCCAATCAGTATCTAAGCCTGCCCCCACTTCAGAGTCTGGGCGTGGCTTAGCCTCAGCAGAGACAGGATTTTTTTTTCTTTCCTGCTCTGCAAGCTCTGTGCACAGCTTGTCTGTCACTTGTTTTAAAGGCAGAAACATGGTTTTCTTCTATCTCCATCTGTTCTTGGCCGCTCTCCTCATCACAATATGAAAAAGCATCACATGCTCAAGTCCAGGAATGTTAACTTTATCCAACTTTTCCAGAACCTTAGCATCATGTGCAACCTTCAACATATCAGCCAGCATGAGTCCTCACACTCAGCTGCCACACTGCGAGGTTGCACCACCTATGGCTGAATGGCAGAGCACGCTAACAGCACCGGCACACTGAGCAGGCCTGGACAATGGTGGAACATTAAAAGAGGCCAAAGGGGCAAGTAAGAATGCCAACTTGCATCACTTTTGGACAGTGGGGCTATGTATGTGTGTGTGTCTCTCCCCACAGGTTTGTGAGCTGCAGCAATGCACTGTGCATACATGTGTTGCCCAGGCTTTCTAGCTGTGCAAATAACATGCTGCAGGTTAGCTATTCAGTAACTCTACATACAATGTGAGACCCCATGTACAAACTGCAATACTTCCATAGGCTCTTGAGATGGGAGGATGGCCACAGAATCTGCAGTGTGGGAGAGTGCATGTGCTGCACTGGCCAATTCTGCAGGGTCCATGGCTAAGGACATGTCATTATATGGGAGTACAAGCATGGCACTATGTTCAATGCTCTCTGCCAAAGCTGTGTAGGGGGACACCATAGTTGGGTACGTGTCAGACTTAGGCCACTGTGGGCCAGCATGTACTCACAGTCTGTCTCTGGCCCACTTTCCACTATACTTCATATTACATAAGTTGTCCCCAGGTTCAAAATAAAATGAGGAGCAGAGAATTCTGGGTATTGGTTAAAATAAAGTATTTTTCACAGGGGGTACCTGGCTGAGCCATTCTAACATGGGTCTACCATGGGCATGGCTTGGGTGCACACATCTGTTCATGCTGGAATGCCACACTCACTCTGACTGAGCTGTGACCATGGCACGGCTATGCATCCACATGGTGTTACACAAGGTGATATGGTTGCTGTTTCTTGTTTGTCAGTCCAGTCACTACACAGACTGCTGAATGTCTATACTGGCTGTGTGTACATACAGTGTGTTGTGACTAGCAGATTGGGCACAAATGATATGTGAGTGACCTAGTGTTGTCCCTACATGTGTAGGCTGCCTGTGATTAATCTAGGTGATTGGAATTCTCACAAAGTAAGACTAGCAGCTGCTCTGGGCTATTTGTAACCTGCTGTGTGTCAGCACCTCCCCCCCCCCCCCCAAATGCAGATCTTCTATTAGTAATCTGTGAACTATCATTAAAATCATCTGCAATACCTGAAGATTGGAGGATGGCCAATGTAACGCCAATTTTTAAAAAGGGTTCCAGGAGTTATCCAGGAAACTACAGACCAGTGAGCTTGATGCCAGTACTGGGAAAAATGGTAGAAACCATCATAAAGAACAAAATTGCTGAATATGTAGATAGTCATGGCTTAATGGGAGACAGCCAACATGGCTTTAGACAAGGAAGATCTTGTCTTACTAATCTGTTGTTTGTTTGAAGGTGTGAATAAACAGGTAGACAAAGGTGAGTCAGTTGATATAGTGTATTTGGACTTTCAGAAAGCCTTTGACAAGGTCCCTCATCAGAGACGTTTCGCAAAACTAAAGAGTCATGGGATAGGAGGCAGTGTACTATTGTGGATCAGGAACTGGTTAAAAGATATAAAGCAGAGGGTAGGGCTAAATGGCCAATTTTCCCAATGGAGAAAGGTGAATAGTGGTGTACCCCATGGATCTGTGCTGGGTCCGCTGAAATTAAATCTCTCTCTCTTTCTATATCTATACAGGGTTTCCCAAAAGTCTTAGTGCAGGTATAAACTTTAAGAACTTCAGAAGTATAAATGCTAAATATTTACAAAAAAGATTTGCTTTTAAAGTGCTGTCAAGTCAATGCTGACTCCTGGTGACCCAGCAGCCCCTGGGTTTTCTTGGCAACATATGACCAAAAGTAGATTTCCAGGCCTTTTCTTTCAAAGCAATGGAGGGTAAAATGACTTGCCCAAAGTATGCCAGTAGGAATCAAACCTAGATCTCCTGGGTGCTAGGTTGTTGCTGTAGACACTAGGCTACTTCTCCATTCAAGAAAGCTTTGGAAAGGTTCATTATTTAAAATTTTAAAATATTGATATTTTTTTATTAAAATTCAAAAGAACGATGGTCTTGTGCTATACATCGCTCTAGTCGATTTTTGAAGATTTTGAAAACTTTCATAAGCTGCTGCTCAGTGACTGAAAGAATTGCATTTGTAATCCTAACCTTAAGATCATCCATGACAGTTTTGACATAATCCTATAATAAAAGGTCTAATGGAGATAGATCAGGTGACTGAGGTGGCCAAGCAAGAAGACCTCCTCTACTGATCTACCAGTCTGAGAAAGTGTCATCCGGACAGTATCACTCACACAATGGATAATGACAGAATACCCCTCTTGTTGAGAAATGATGTTATTTAATAGATGTAACCTTGCAATTCAGGAATGAAAACATTCTGAAGCATTGCTTCATGTTGCCAGACTTCCTGAGGCTTTTATTCTTCCAAATTCACAAAACTAAATAATTGTAAACAAAATTTAGATAATTAAACTTTCAAATGATGTTTTTGTAAGTTTGTAGCATTTGTTCTTCTGAAGTTATTAAGGTTTAATATTGCATCTCAAACAGCTGTAGTATGACTTGTGGGAATCATATAGAGAAGAGCAGTGAAACTTTAAACAAAATGGTATGGGACAGACACAGTGGATCCCTTTATAGCAACAGGATAAAATAAAAATAAACATAACTATCTCTTATATCTCAATAAATACTGTAGGAATGACCTGAAGGAGCGATGGGTATACCCCTAAACAAAGACAAGGGGAGGGGTGACATGCACAGAGCAGCAGGTGCACCTACTCTTGCCACCTTTCTGGGCAGACTAGATGGACTGTACTGGTCTTTATCTGCCATCATATACTATGTTACAATGTATGATTGTAACAGAACTCCATAAAAAGCATAGGGAAGCATAGGGAAGCATAGGATAATGGATTTGGGTTATACTCAGAACAAATGAGAAGTTTGAGAGCTTGACTGGAAGACATAGGCAAGAAAACAATGGATTTTGGGTTGCATTTAGGAATTTTATATGTATATATACCAAACAAGTAAATTGGGAACATTGAATGAGCTATTTTGGTCTTTATGTGCAACTATTTATTATTTAACTGTATATATCAGTGGTTCTCAACCCAGTCCTCTGCACTGCTTCTATTGTATGCAGATCTATCTCATTCATAGTCATTGTGGATATCTGAAAACCTGACTGGCTTGGGAGTGTTCAGAACCACTGGTATGTATGGATATTCTGCAGGACCAATGATCTATTCATCTCAAACACCTTCTTCCAGCAACACAAGCAATGACTATACACATGGCCTTCACCCAGTGGATTGTACAAAAATCAAATTGACTACATCTGTTGAAGTCAACAACAGAAAAGCTCTACAACATCAACAAAGACAAAACCTGGAGCTGACTGTGGTACAGATCACCAACTACTAGTATGCAAACTCAAGTCATTTTATCCTCCATTGCCTCAAAAATCCAAGTTATTAATGTCTCTGTTTAATGTATATTACCAAGCTTATGCTACAATGTAAACTACTTTGACTGAAATGATAAAGTGGTATAAAAAAAACCCCTTCTAAATAAATAAACAAACTCAAGGTAAAGCTGATAAAGATCAAGCCAATCATGGATATGGCAAAATATGACCTTAAGAATATACAACTGGAATTTAAAGACTGCCTGCAAAATTGGTTTGCTGCTTTGGCTACAAATGACAGAGCTCCAGAGGAGTTCTGGGATGACATCAAGAAAGTTGTGCTTGAAGAAAATGAGAAGTTTTTACAAAAGGCAAGAAAGCAAAGCAGCCTAAATGGATGACCGAAAAAAAACTCTGAAAATTGCTAAGAAATGCAGAAAAGGTAAAGCCAGAGATAAAGAGAGGAAATCGCAGAACTCAACAGAGATTTCCAATGTGCAGCAAGAAGAGGCAAGGAAAAGCACTACAATGACACATGCAAGGAAATAGAATCAGAAGCTATTAGAGTAACAACAAGATTGGCTTTCCTAAAGTTATGAGAGTTAAAGAGAAAATTCCAGATTCAAATTGAAATGCTACAAGATGCTCAAGGATCCATGTTGAATAATGCTGAGAAAATCAAGAAAAGGTGGAAAGAATATACAGTCATTATACCATAAAAAAATCAAATGGACCAACAGCCATTTCAACCTCTACCTTATGATCAGGAACCATTGGTGATGAAAGAAGAAGTTGAAGCAGTATTAAAGTATTACAGCAATTGGATGCAGTTGTTACCATACTTACAAAGCTCTGCCAGGAAATTTGGAAGACAACATCAAGAAAAGTGGTATATCAAGCACCAATAAATCATATCAAATCATGACCAACTTATCTGTGTTTATACCAATACTGAAGAAAGGTGATCCGACTGACTGGAAATTATTGCTCTGATCCCACTTTACAGCAAGATTCTACTCAAGAACATTCAGCAGAGACTACAACCATACCTGGAATGAGAACTGCTTGAGGTGCAAGCAGGAATCAGGAAAGGGCGAGGAATGAGAGACATCATCATGGATGTGAGATGGATCCTTGAAAAGACGAAAGACTACCAAAAGGATATTATAACCAATAGGTTATAATAAAAATAAAGTTTTCTTTATCTGGGCTCCATGTTGGTTGAGTTTGCAGTGGCTCAGTGCAGCAGGGGTTGAGATAGTTGATGCTCTTCTGCTTTGGAGGGAAATTACAGAAGCTGATGGAAAGATGGTGGGAGAGAGAGGAAGGGTAGGACTACAGTGCTGTGCAGCTGGTTTTGAGGAGTGTGGCAGCAGTACAGAATTGAATGGACAGGGTTTGGGGCTATGGGGGCTTGTGAGGGACCCTGCCTGTTATTTAGAATTGGAATCTTTATCTCTATTTTCAATTTGTTATACCACACCTTCACAGGCAACAGGGCAGTTTATAATAATAAAAGGCAACTGCCAAGACAAACAACAGAGAGAAAAAGAACTCCATTAGGTGACAGGAAAGAAAGAGAGAGCAGGCTCCTGGGGGTAAGGGGGGAATGGGGTAAAGGGAGGAGAGTTGCAGAGGAAAACATAATTTAGGGTGGTTGGACGTCAAAAGCAGTTTGAAACTGCAGTTTGGGGAAACTGCTAGGTACGTATGACCTAGATTGGCCACTGTTGGAAACAGGATACTGGGCTTGATGGACCTCGGTCTGACCCAGTATGGCATTTCTTATGTTCTTATGTTCTTAGATGGGTCTTGAGCAGGGACTTAAATCTGTGGTGGGGGAGTTCTAGAAGGAAGGCAGAGGAGAGTGAATTCCAGAGGGCAGGACCAAGGAAATAGAAGGCAGAGTGACAAGTGGATCCCAGGTGAGCATGGTTGATGGAGAGTAAACGGAGGCAGTTGGCATGAATGCTGCAAAAGATTGGTGAGGTAAACTGGAGTGCCTATGTGGAGAGACTTATGAACTAAAGTAAGGATTTTGTAGTGGATATGAAATTTAATCAGGAGTCAGTGAAGATGAATGAATAGTGGGATGAAGTGGTCATAACGGGTAGCATGTGAAATGATCTGAGCAGCAGTATTTTGGAGCAGTTGTAAGCATTGAATCTGAAATTGAGGAAGGCCAGCCAATGCAACATTACAGTAGTCAATGTGGGACATGACGAGAGAAAGCTGAGAAGTTGTAGACAGGAAAAGATGGAGGACCCAAGTTTGTTTGAAAGTAAGAAAAGACTGACAAGTGAGAAGAGAGATATGCTCATTGAATGATAAGGCTGAGTCAAGAGTAATACCTAAATACCATAGAGAGGAAACCAAGGGAACAGGAGTGTCCAGCAGCAAAGGAGACAAAGAAGGGCAGGGAGACCCAAAGGTGAACCAGATGGAGACATTTTTGATTGACTGAGGTGAAGGAAAAAGGAGGAAAACCAGTGGACAATATGGGAGAGGCATATGTTGAATGACTAGAGATCAGGGGTGGTAGAGCCAGTATGAAACAGAAGGAGAATGTCGTCAGCATAGTAATATGCTGACAGACCATACTGCTGTATGAGTAGAGTAAGAGGAACCAGGAAAACATTAATATGGAGGGGGGCTAACACCGAACCTGCAGGACACCACAGGAGAGTAAAGTGAGGGCAGAGGAAGCGCTATTAAAAAAAACCATGAAAGAACGAGAGGAAAGAAACAAATGAAATCAGCAGTGAACTTCTCTATGGACTCCAGAATTCCAGAGAGGAACCAAAAGAGTGCAATGGTCTACAAGGTCAAAAGCCATGGAGAGATCCAGGGAAATTGCCAAAGATCATCATGCTTGTGTACAACATGCAGTTCATTGAGAAAGGACAGAACAATGGTCTCCATGCTGTGGCCTGGCCAAAATCCAGATTGGCGGGGGTGCAAGTAGTGAGTTGAATCAAGATGATATTAAAGCTGGGAAAACACAAACTTCTTTAAGATCTTGGAAAGGAATGGAAGGTTTGATATGGGTCTGTAGTGAGCAGGATCAGAGGGGTCAAGGGAGTGCTTCTTGAGTAAGGGATGGACTATAGCTTGTTTCGAGAGAGAAGGGAAGAGACCAGCAGGAAGACTGGTGTTGAGAATGGTGAGGACCAGAGAGAGTAGGGCAAGAGACAGTTCAGACAGCCATGAGGATGGAATGGGATAAGTAGGGCAGATGGTCTTATGGGAGGAAGAGAGGGATTTGATGAGCTCTGCAGAGGTAATGGGCTAAACGGAGGTCCAAAAATGTGATAGAGATGGAACTGTTGAAGGGGGGAGGGGAGAGAGGAGGGGCAATTAGAAAGTGAGTCATGGAGGGATTCAATCTTATGATGGAAGAATGAGGTGATCTGGGCAGAATTGGGCAGCAATGAGGGGGGAGAGGAGGAAGATCATGAGGCAGAGAGAGAGCACAAAACTGAATATAATTGCCAAAAGGAATTTGACAATGAGGAAATAAGGCTAGAGTAATAGGGTTTTTTTGGCTTTGTGGACAAGGGAACGATAATGGCTATGGCAATGTCAAAAAAGTGAAGGGATTCAGGGGTATGATGTTTTCTCCATTGACATTTGGAACAATGTAAATATGAGCAGTTTAGAAAAAGACCTAAATGGTACCAAAGGTGATATTTGGAATGGCAGAGGGCGAAAGGTTGCAAGGGAGCAATTAAGTCAAGGGTGGTTGACAGGTTAGAATTCCAAGTCAAAATGAGCATCTGGTGAGAGAGAAGCGAAGTTCAAAGGAAGAAGGGAATCAGAGGAGGTAAAGAAGTCAAGAGTGGAAAGAGTGATGCAATGAGAATGGCAGGAGAGAGCCAAACCAGGAGAAAGGATGACGGGAGAGAGTGAAATTGTAGGGGAACATAGAGAGAATGAAATACAAAAGTGATCAGACCAAGGCAATAGAGAAACCAAGATCAAGGAGAATAAATAGAGGTGAGTCAGAGGGGGAGATAGGAAGGTCAGGAGTATGACCTTCAAGGTCAACAGTGTGTATTAGGTGAGAAACCTGTTGAGAGAAGGCAAGGTTCTGCAGATGAGTGAGAAAAGCGTGGTCGCGAGATGACATCGGAGAGTGAAAATGAACATTGACGTGTACAAAAATCACTACATGTGGGAACTGAAGGGAGATCACTGTCAAAGTGAAAAGGAGAGCATCCCATAGGTTAGGCCTGCTAGAAGGAGGGGAAAAGATAATGAAGAAGTAAAAAGGGGGGTGGGGGGGAGAGGAATTCATATGGAGTAGGGGAGGCTCCAGATAGTGAAGCATTGGAGAGTGAATCTGGACGAAGGGAAGGGAGGAATGATGGAAGATGGTGACTTTATCTCCACTGCAACTCAGGTAGGAAATAGTGAAGGCTGAGTACCCTAGAGGGAGACAACAATTGAGAAGAGAGTCCTCACCCTCCCTCAGGCAGGTCTCAGTGAAAAACAAGGCATTGAAAGACCGATGGATGATAAGATCATGTAGCTGAAGGACCTAAGGGAGCGACAATGAGGGCACACCAAAGAAAAAGACATGAAAGAGCAGGAATGGAGGGAGAGGGATGGGACGTAGGTGTCAGCAGACAGGAAATTAGATTCTGAGAGATATGGGTGAAGGAGCAAGCTAAGCAAGGACGCAAAGAAGGAGGGAACCATCCCTAGTGAATGGGAATGGTAGATATCAGGGGCAGGGAGGCAGCAGGGGAAAATGGGAAGTTCAGAAGGAGCAAGAAAAATAGAACATGGCTGAGGACCTTACCTCACTGCGAATGGTTGGAGGACATTCTGAGGAAACCCGTGGGGAAGGGAGGCAGGAGAGCAGGGTTATATGCCCCAGCAGTGTGCCCCAAGGAACTCACCCAAGGAGCATGTACTATGGTCTTCTGCTTATGTGCTGAATTACCTTAAGCTTGAAGAATGGTCTAGAATTTGGCAGCTGGGATTTAATGTTAAAAAATGCAAGGTCATGCATTTGGGCTGCAGCAATCCAAGGGAGCAATATAGTAAAGGGGATGAATTACTTTTGTCCATTAAAGAAGAGCGGGTCCTAGACGTGGTTGTGTCTGATGATCTTAAAGTAGCTAAACAGGTAGAAAAGGTGACAGCAAAAGCTAGAAGGATGCTTGAGTGTATAAAGAAAGGAATGGCTAGCAGAAAACAAGGAGGTGATAGTGCCTCTGTATGTCTTTGGAGCGACCTCATTTGGAATATTGTGTGCAATTCTGGACACCGCACCTTCAAAAGGATATAAACAGGATGGAGTCAGTACAGAGGGTGGCTACTAAAATGGTTAGTGGTCTTCATTATAAAGCATATGAGGACAGACTTAAGGATCTTAAATTGTTCACCTTAGTGGAAAGACGGGATAGAGGTGATATGATTGAGATGTTTAAATACTTCCATGGCATAAATGCACAGGCGGAGAGTCTCTTTCGATTGAAAGCAAGTTCTGCTATGAGGGGACATGGGATGAGGGTGAAAGGGGATAGATTCAGGAGTGATATGTGGAAATATTTCTTTACGGAAAGAGTGGTGAATCCATACAGTCTCCCAATTGAGGTGGTAGAGATGAGGACAGTATCTAATTTTAAAAAAGCATGGGACAAACACAGAGGATCTCTAAAGGAAAAAAGGGGACTGTTGTAGTTGTTGATATGGAAGGACAGACTAGATAGGCCATGTGGTCTTTTTCTGTCGCCATTGTTCTATGTTTCTATGTTTCTGTACCTGGGAGATGCTGACTGAGGTCACACAGTCGGTAAATCAATTCACAGAGGGGGGGAACAGTCAATGAGTTACAATGGAGCCTAGGAGATGCCAGAATGTTTGGATGGAGGGATCCCCAGAAGCTCCAGGGGAGTGCAGAGCCAATGGATTAGTTTGGTTGGTTAAAACCAGAACCGCAGTCTCTGACACGAACGGGAACCATAGCCAGGAGGTGCATGCTGTTAGGGAAAAGAGTTGTAGGTGCTGCGATCGGCATCAGGGACTGTAGAGGTGGCCAGCATGAGAGAGTGCTGGGGCAGCAGGGATGCTCCCAATGCTGTATGCAGGCACTGGATTTGTTTCTGTCTGTCCCGGGCCTGTTGACAGCATTGGGAGGTATCCGGACTGTCGGAGCAGGATCGAAGTTTAGAGGCAGAACTGCTAGGCTGGTTTGGGCCTAGTCTAGGAAGGAGGCAGAGCCATCCTTAAAGGGGTCAGGGGTCCTTTTACTAATCGTGAATGGCTGTGAGGAGGGTGGGTAGTGCCGTAGGTTTTCTAGGGGGGGTCCCAATTGGCAGGACAAGTTGCGGGCAAAGGTTGGGTGATCCTAAAAATGTATTTATTTATTTATTTTGTGTGCTTTTCTATACCGCCCCTTCCAGAGATCAGGGGCGGTTTACAAGGAACTTAAAAAACAATATAACATACAGTGAAATATTGTATTACATAGAACATTAAGGGAACATAAGAACTATGTTACAAAGAAACAATGTGTAAATTATTTACATGGTTGAACAAAAACTATTTATGAATTTGAAAATTAATTTGAAATGTTTTTAAAAGGCTGTTTTTGCCTCAATTTACTGGTTGTTAAGGAGAATCGGCAGGGTGGCTTCCTGAGGCTCTGGGTGGGCACTAGAGCCTCCGTTTATATTAAAAACATCTGAGTTAGTGAGGCTCAGGAGATCCTCAAACAATGATAAATTTAAAGTTTTAATTCCCAGGAGTATCCGGATGTAAGCTGCAAGTGATTAGTCAGAACAGGGATCTCCCTTGAGAGCTCTGTTGAAGCTTATTGCAGGTGGGAATGTAAAGTTTCAGTGGCACAGTTTTGTAACTCTTATTTCTAATCTATTAGAATTTAAAGAGACAGTATTTATGGGGGGGGGATATTCTGTCATTTATTGGAGAGAGTGTGTTTGAAGAATGACTGGAACTATTTCTTTGAGAAGTGAGTGGAAGAACACTTTTTGAGTGTCTTGGCATTTTGTGTGTGTTTGAGTTGTGTCAGTTGGGATTTGTTTGTGAAGTGAGTAGAATGTGTGCTGGCTGTGGTAGTGAGAAAAGGCTGAATTGTAGGGATTTTTGTGAAATAGGAAAGAGAATTCATAAGTAATTAACAAGAATTTGATGTCTCTCTGTAGTTCTGAGGAGCAGAAAGAGGAAAAGGTGAAAGTTGTGGAAAAGGATTTCCATGAAGAATTTATTTTTGTTGCCTTTGAGCAATTGCTTCAAGTATTGTTCTGTAATTTATTAAGCTGTCTAATACTGAGGGCTGAAAGGAAAAATTAAATTTGAGAATGATCTCGCTGAATTAAAAAGTCAGATAGATGTTAGAGCTGTTTAAGGCTGATAGTTTGGTTGAAGACTCTTCAGGAGTGAAAGTTCTTAACAGGTCCTGCAGTGTTTTAAACTAGTTTTCTGTATTTTTAGAGAGGAAACTGTTTTTAGTGTTTCTTGACAGCTTAAGGAGATAAAACTGTTGTTTGAGGAGATGCTAAGGAACTGCACTGTGTTTGTGTATTTTGTGCACTGGTTTTCAGAAAGGCTAAATTATGAAAAGAATCTAGTTTTAAAAGTTTGTTTATAGACTTGAGCCTGATTTAAGAGGAAAAAGAGGCTGAGGTCCTGTTACTGTTGATTACAGCTCTGAAGTTGAGCTACAGCTTTGAAAGGAAGCTGAATCTAATTCAGCAGGACTCTGTCTCACATGTCCATCTCAAATCCACTCATTCTTCAGGTCTATACTTTCTTGGACCTGCCCTTTGGAATTCCTTGCCTGCTAACCTCCTCCTCAAAACGTCTTACCCTTAGTTCAAAACTAAACTCAAAATACAGTATATCTGTTCTGCAAATGCTTTTGACCACCCACTACCTGCTTTGCTCTGTCCTCTTTTCTGTTAGTATGAATGTATACCTTTCCTATCTTATAATGACATTCCTTTCCCTTTTATAATTTTCTTTGTAATTTTTTGGGATTTTACACCATCCTGCCATTTCAAAGATGTGCTATATCAGGCAAAAATAAACATAAACACTACTTTTAAAAGCAGACATCTTTTATTTTTCTCTGACAATCTGAAGTAACTACAGAAGCAGAATTTTTTTAAGCATGTCGGAGATAGTTATTTTGTGTGTGTGTGAGGGTGGGGAGTTTTAGTTAGGGTTTATTTAAATAGCTTTTTGTTTAAGAGTAGTTAGGGGAATATCTTGAAAAAGGTGAAAAGGCGTTAACTGGTCAGCCAATGTCCTATTACCTTGGACAATATAAAAGAAAGATATAGAGTTTTGCATTTTTGATTTATAAAAGTCAGGAAGTAGGACATAACCAGCTGAAGAGTCATCTGATGAAGAGCCAGCTGTGAAACCAGAGAAACAGAAGGAGGAAACCAGAACCAGAAGTGGACCAGAACCAGAGTGGACACGGGCCCCAACCCCAAGACAGAATTTTTAGATGGAAGATAAGTATAAATTTTTGTTTGTTTATATTGCACTCCAAATTTTTTATTTGCGCTCAAATACTTTTAGGGGTATGTTTACTAAACCATGATAATGTCGCAGGCGATAATGGCATATGGGCATGATGGACCTTGGTCTGACACAGTCTGGCATATTTTCAAGTCTAATGTTCTTATATGCCACCTATGCAACTGACTGGTCCACCCTGTGCACCAGTGGCCCCCACTGCATGACCCACATGCACCCTCCTTTGCCCCATTTGCACCATCAACATAGTGCCCTTTCATACTTGGGCACTATGCTGTTGCTGCTAATGGAGCACTACTATCACTCACTTGGCTCCCCAGGCTATGAATGACCACGCAAAGCTTCTCTTCCACAAGCAGCGAGTTCAGTCTCTGCTTTTGTTCCTCATTCAGCTGGGGGATGGTAATGTCTGTAAAAAATGTTTCTTTCTCTTCTGGATCCCCACCTTCCTTCCAATACAGGAATTCAAAGAAAGATGCAAAATGTCTCCCAATCTCCTCCTCTCCTGTAATTAGCGTGCCCTCATCCTGCCTTAGACAAGTCACCTTGCCTTGGATTCGGCCGGCCTAACCAAGTAGACAAAATGTTTACCTGTCTTATCCTCCCCATTTGTATAGTTTATATTTATACATCCAAAGACTACACATGGCCTTTTGCTGCAGTATCGCTTGTACCTTTTTCCTACATTCCATGCCCTCTCTAAGGTATTGGGCCCTATGGGTCCTTAGGGAACTTAGCCCTTGTTTCTCCTCAGGACTGCTTTTGCTGCATCCCAATATATCACAGATCCTATTTCTGCCACCTATAAGGCAAATTAGTATCAGGACATACCCCTTGTGGAAGCTGTGATTTTTGTGCTTCCATGCTAACAGGAGTAGAATGGACAGACTCTACTACTCTCAAAACATATCGGGCACACGTTAACACCACGTGTATCCACTCATGTTGTCTATATGTTGGTATGTCCCTGTTCATTGAAATGCATTGGTAGAACCACAAGATCGATGAAAGTATGTTTAGAAGAACATTGATCTTGTTTAAATATGCATGTTACAGCAACAGGATAACATCAAAATAAACCTATCTAAATTCTCAACAAACAGGGGTGTCTGTCCTACATGGAGCTGTGGGTCCACCCCTAAACAAAGACATGGGGAAGGGTGACCTGTACAGAGCGGCAGGTGCACCTACTCTGCCATCTTACTGGGCAGACTAGATGGAGCATACTGGTCTTTATCTGCTGTCATTTACTATGTTACTATGTAATGTCAGCTCCCATAGTTGCTCATAGTATCACACACAGCCATTCTATTCAGGATTATATCTGGTGAATAATTGATCAAGTTTCTCATTCCTTTCATGGTGGTGATAAAGTAGCACGTTTGCAACAACTCAAACAACGTTGGATCTTTAATCTACAAACTATCACCCCTCAAGGGTTGAATTTAGAACTTGGAGCATTTTGTAAATCAATGTGTAGGAGGACCTAAGATCTTTGACTGATCATTAACTGATTCCCTATTTCAATGGAGGAAGATTTTCGGGCACATCATTCAGATGGGGAAATGCCTGATGAAGGGCTGGAAGAACAACAAGGCCTGAAACATGGCGCTATGTTGCATATTATTCACTACGTTTGGATGGGCTCGGTTACAGAAGTGATCTTGAGCACCCTTACTTTATGATAGGACAGCATGGAGAAGTGTTTGGCTGAGAAGACCTGAACGAACAGATAAGCTTTCTTGTTGTCTTTATGCAAGTGATACTTTTTTGCCAAAATAGAAAAGATTGGTTTAAGTAAAAGGGGTTTGCTCAAGCACTTCCCTTGGTTAAACTCCTTAATTTTTAAGGCATGTTGAGCTGTTAGTCTCAGCTCATAAAAACGAATAAAAAGGAATGGTTACCTCGAAAGGGTGTCCCTCATGGTAACAGTTCCGACAAAAATATTAGTTAATGTGAATAGGGTTTCAGACCAAAAGGCTGTGATTTGTGTGTTGATTGTTCACCTTTTGGGTGGTTTGTGTGTTAGACCTCATTTTCAGTGGCATGGTCAAACCAGGTTGTCCTTAAATGTTTGAAATTCTGCGTTCTGGGACCAAATTGGTTCCACTTCGCCCCCCTCCCTCCCCCCCATGTTAGGTTAATTTGTACTGCTGTATGATCCGAGACTACCTACATTTTTATATCCGAGATACAAAGGTTGGGATACCAGCGTTCAGTTATCAGCATTCAGTTATCAGCCCTTTCCACCATCCTGGGGCTGTGATCTCTACTAAAACCCTGCTCCTACTTCTTTGCTCTGCCCGGGGACTCCCTCCAGCTGCACGTTGTCTGTAAAGCTCCACCCATGAAACTACAAGACCGGCTGCAAAACAAATCTGCTATAAAAGCCAGTGCACCGAGGGCACGCCCGTGCCTGAGGGCCTCACCAGAGGGCCCTTTGGCATGGCCCTTAGGCGTGTAAATTAGGCACCTGGAAGAATTCTCAGCTGCTCCATACAAGATATGTGACTGTGAGGTTAGCATACTTTGTGAATGTTACAAGCCAGTTCTGGGGCTCTCTCTACCCTCTTTCACTTGATACAATGTATATCTCTATCTGTTCTATCTTTAATTAACTGCTATGCATTGTTTTAAAGTATCTTGCCTGCTGATTTGCACTGTTACACTATTACTTATTTTATTTATTTATTTATTTATTTAACTGTATTTATATACCGCTTTTCACCGGGTCAAAGCGGTGTAACATATGACAAGGGGGGGGGGTCAATACTTTCTAGGGTGGGGCCGTCACCAGGGGGGCAACATTAATGATTTGGGGTGGACATGGACATGTACATTTCTGCAGTATCTAAGCATTAGTTCTTGAGGATGGGGTGTTTTTTCTGTTCAGAGATGTTCACGGAATAGGACTGTTTTCAGCTGTTTCTTGAATGATGTGATGTCAGCGTTGTTCCTGATGTGGTTTGGCAGAGAGTTCCAGAGGGATGGGGCATAAAGATGGGGCATAAAAGATGGGGCATTACTTATCAACTGAATTGCATTGATACATTGTACCTTGCAAACTGAAAAATAATTCTACTGTATCTGACCATTTTTTCTTGCTTACTTCATTCTTAATCACACAGCTGGATCAAATCTCTCCCCCTTACTTATAAAAATGTATCCTCAACTACTAGCAACATTGATAATTGTTACAATTATCCTAACCTATCAAGTAATTCAAATGCTCTTACACAAACTAGTATTATTCCAATTATATGCTCTCATATTAACACACAAACCATACCACAAAGCACCCCATGACACATACATATGGAGACTAATCTACATAAACCACATTCCACTAACCTCCCACATGACACAGTCTTGCCCCAACAAAACCTCATCACTTAAATGTGCATACATAAATGGAAGGTTCATAAAAATAAAGATACCAATCATTGTAGACTACATAAATTCAGTCAACCCCGACATAATATTTGTAACTATAACATGGATTCATGAACTAGACATCATTCTATTAAACCAACTTCACCCCCCCCCCCCCATTATACAGCAAAATATTCCATACCCCCAGAACAACAAAATATGGGGGAGGCATTCTGATGATAAAAGACTCATTAGAACCACAACGTCTCAATTCTGATACCACATTTGATATTGACCAGCTAATAATCAACAGTGGAAACCTTGAGCTATGCCTATTATACAGACCACCAAACTCCAATGCTGATGGTTTAGCTAACATTATTGATGATATTTTTTAACATATCCCCAAAGAAACAGGTTGTTCTACTTGGAGATTTCTATCTCCCTTCAGTGCAAAAAATACAAGCATTCAATTTCTCTAGTGCAATGGAAGAGTTAAACTTTAGACAAATCATAACAAACCCTACACATAAAAAAGGAAATCTCCTAGACCTCATGAAATTCAATTACTCTCTAGCATCCCTCCCAATATAACCCCAGTTCCCTGGTCAGACCACCATCTCATCGAATTCACTCTTGAAATTGAAGTACCCCAAACCAACTCAGATCAAAGTCACCCCAAAATATATTCTAAATTCAAACATTTTGACAAAAAAACATTCATGGATGAGCTCCTCAGGTCCTTAGACTTAAATACAAATGATCTGGACACTCTAGTAAACAAATGGAACACTTCCATTAACAACATAGCTACTAAGCCGCAGAACTCCCCAAACATCTCTAAAAACCTTTCCAAACAATGGTTCTCCCACGAGCTGAGATTAATGAAAAGAGAACTGAGAAAGCTAGAATGATCCTGGAGGGCCATGAAAACTTCAGAGAATAAAGACAAATGCATGTACATGCTCTCCAGATATTGGCACCACATTAACCTAGCTAAAAAGGACTATCACACTAAGCTACTTATTAAATCAATTATTAAGCCAAAAGATCTGTTCTCTATTGTTAAATCCCTCACAACACATCCAAGCACCTCTGCTGTAACACCAGACATATCACCCCAAACTCTCACAGAATTTTACATGTCTAAAATAAATTCCCCAACACACCCTATCAGTCCATGAACAATTAGCGCATTAACACCCACTGAACCCTGGGAAATGTTCCATCCAATACATCCAGAACCTCTTAAAAAGGTAATTGCAAATATGAACACTACAAACTCCAATACTGACCCTTGCCTATTTAAATGGATCAAGGATTCAATTTCTGAATTAGCCCCCTTCGTACTAAATATTGCCAACAAATCACTTTCTCAAGGGTACATGCCTTGTGAACTTAAAAGATCTATCATTCATCCAATACTAAAAAACAAAGCCTTAGAGAAAACAAATACAGCTTCCTATAGACCCATCTCTAGTCTCCCTTTCCTTGCCAAAATTATAGAAAAAAAATATTTACTTGCAACTGCAAGAACAC
Organism: Ichthyophis bannanicus; assembly: GCA_033557465.1. Taxonomy (NCBI): domain Eukaryota; kingdom Metazoa; phylum Chordata; class Amphibia; order Gymnophiona; family Ichthyophiidae; genus Ichthyophis; species Ichthyophis bannanicus. The sequence continues at coordinate 1,726,373,164 of CM066031.1, read as the reverse complement.
ATCGACATCTATGCCCCACTGGATGATAACCAGTTTGGATTCAGGCCATACCACAGTGTTGAGACATTAATGCTGGGCCTATACAATAAAATCATCAAGGGAATTGATAACATCAACCAGGCCTACATAATGTTATTCCTAGATATAGCCGCTGCATTTGACTTGGTCATACACACACTTCTAATACAAAGACTTAGACAAATAGGTCTAAGCAACTAACGCTCAAGTGGTTTATCTCCTATCTCTCTGACCAGTCTAAACAAGTCTGCCTGGGACACATCAGCTCCAACTCTTACTCTCAAACCACAGGCTTTCCACAAGGATCCACATTTTCAGCACTGTTATTCAATATCTACATTCAACCAGTTTGCCAAATCATAAAAAAATACAAGATTGATTATGCCATCTATGCTAATGATATAATGATTTGCATGCCCTTCAACATAATCACACCCAACTTTGACCCCATAATTTTCTGCTTTAGGGAAATAGCCACCTGGCTTAAAGATGCTGGTTTAAACATCAACTACAAGAAAATGGATGTCTTGATAATAACTGGGAATCAAGCCTACATACCACCACAACACATAACAAGAGATGATGTCAATCTCTCAATCTCTCTTAATTAAAGTGGCCCCCATCAATCGACTAAGAAGAGAAGAAATAACCAACACTCCCTCTACCTCATCAGCTTTCCGTAAGTCTAAACAGTGCACCAGCAGCAGAGCATTTGAGTTTATATCCTCAATGCTCTGGAACTCCCTACCACCCAGTCTCTGAAACATTACAGACTTAGCCTCGTTCTACTCCCAACTCAAAACTCATCTCTTCACAGAACATTTGGGTCAAAATGAAACTATAACTCTCACTGACCAAACATAATTTTCCCCCCTCCTCGCCACTAGGCTATCCAACCAATCAAACTGGTCAATAAATCACCCATCCCTTAACCCCATCCTGTACTGACGGATATTATTGATCAACAGAACTGTAAATATGCTGTATATAAGTTAAAACTATCTTGAATCATGTACATTCTTGATTACCTGTTATTGCACCATTTATTGTTACAATGTTTAATGTAACGGTTGTTTTAATTATAAACTGCTATGATTACTTGATATAGCGGTATATAAAACACACAAATAAACAAAAATAAATAAAATAATCAATATGGTGATGTACCTGGTGGGGTCTGTCAGCATACACCAGCAGAACATCATGCCTAGCATAGGTGTCAGGGCTGTTCCCAGACCTTGGATTTCAAGCAGCTTTGTTACTCTGGTGATATCAGTCTCCAAACTTAATGAGGGTAGTTTACAAGATGAGATTAACTCTGACCCCCTGGTGATATCAGTCTCCGGGCCTGATGAGATTGGTCTGCAGCCCCTCCTTGCTAAATCAAGAATAGCAGATCTCAAAGGGAGGTGACTGGAAACAATAGCAGACCTCAAAGGGAGGTGCTAGAGAAAATTCATTATAAAGGACAGAAATACTTCCTCTTTCTCTCTCTCTTCCTATTTTCATCGGATACACCTTGCCATGAGGCTCTGACACCCACTTCTCTCCCCTCCCCCTTGTTCTCTCTTTCTCTCCCTATTCTTCTTACTATGAGGCTCTGACCCACATTTTCTTACCTCTCTCTCTCTCTCTCACACACACACACACACACACACACACACAAATTCATGGAAGTAAACTGAAGCAGCTTTTTAACAACCTCCTACCTCTGTTCTGTAACTTTGTAATAAGCCTATTTCTATATAAAACCTTTTTTCCAAGCCACACCTGTTTGGTTGTCTTATTTGTGCTGCTTACCCTACGGTCTCTGTGAAATGAACCCAGGACCAAATGGAGAGTAGACCAGAAGATTACATTTCAGAAGAATACATATTCAGAAGATTACATTTTATGGGGGCTCGTACACCAACAGGCCATCATGCCTAGCATAGGTGTCAGGGCTGTTCCCAGACCTTGGATTTCAAGCAGCTTTGTTACTCTGGTGATATCAGTCTCCAAACTTAATGAGGGTAGTTTACAAGATGAGATTAACTCTGACCCCCTGGTGATGTCAGTCTCCGGGCCTGATGAGATTGGTCTGTAGCCCCTTCTTGCTAAATCAAGAATAGCAGACCTCAAAGGGAGGTGACTGGAAGCAATAGCAGACCTCAAAGTGAGGTGCTAGAGAAAATTCACTATAAAGGACAGAAATACTTCCTCTTTCTCTCTCTCTTCCTATTTTCATCGGATACACCTTGCCATGAGGCTCTGACACCCATGCTGGGCATGATGTCCTGCTGGTGTATGCTGACAGGGTCCTGAAGAGTGTGTAAACTCAGAGTCTAGGGGGTTCATTGTGTGCCAGCTACCAATTATTTAACTCCTTACATAGAAGGTTGATACCTCTGTTTTCGGCCCTCTTCAGTATTAATCATGGTGGTTTACAAACTACTGTGGCACCAGATTAAAATTTCCTCCTAATATGATTTGGTATTCTGATTGGTCAGCTAGGTGAGAAATTAGCTCTAAAAAGAAACTTTGTTGGTATTTGTTAGGAGCATAGATACTTCCCAGACAAATTTTATTTCTTTGTAGTCCACCCCAAACTAAAACATATCACCCCTCTGGATCGCATATTATTCGGTGCTGTTTCCACATGGTCTGTTTTCCCACCAGAATAGCCACCCCTCACTGTCTGGAATTATATTGTGTGGAAATGACCTATTTTACCCACCTTCATTTTAATTTGATATGTTCTGCAGCTGATAAGTGTGTTTCTTGTAGTAGTGCAAGAAGCATAAGTAGGTCCTATCACGTTTTATAGGTGAGCGTAACCCTCCCACATTCAATGTCATCACTATTGGATGCTTTTCCATTGCCAGCCTGTAGTTTTCTGATCTTGAGCAGTAGTTAAATCACTTTATCCCCAGATGTTCCCCAGCCAAGCCCCCAGGAGTGAGCCCATTGCGGCTGTCACACCTGGACCTTCCACTGTGTTCCTACTCCTCCTTATCATCCTCAGGCTATCTCCATTCCATGCCCCATCCCTTTATCCCCCACCCTCCCTTCACACTCCTTCCCCTACCCTCTCCTTCCACATATATTCATGCATACTCAACCGACCACAAATTCATTCATCTCTAACCTTCTTTTCCCCACTCCCATGCAGGTTATCCCGCTTGTCCACCACCTCTAACAAACCCTTCTCTTCTTACAACATAGTTTATAATCCCATTTCTGTTCTGTTTTTTCAACCTCTACCCTTCAGGTTTAATTTAGTCCCTTATAAATGTCTAGTGTCATGACCCTCGCCTGGGCCAAAGGCTTACAGGCATAGGGCTGCCAATTTTTGTCCTTAAATAAAGAGTTGCTATCCTTGTCTCCAGCAGGGAACTCTGGGACTTGTGGTTGATTATTTTGCTCAAAGACAAAGTAGTGTGAGACCATTGGTTTTTAAGGCAAAACAAGAATTTTTATTTAGGTTCCCATAAGCACTAAGGTTCAATGCAGGCATAAGGATTATTCTCCAAGTAAATAATAACAGGAAACATATGCAACTGGAACTGAAGAAACTGAAAGAACCTTTAAACATGTGCAGCTGTTTTCAGCAAAAACATTTCAGCAAGTAAATCACAGCTTCCTTTGTTCGTCCAACACAGCTAAATTTCTTCATTTATCATATGCTGCTTTGGTTATCAAACTCTAGGTTAAGCAAGGGTTCTTTACCTTAGAAGAAGTTCTTGGCATTCACATGGCTAGGTAAAACCCTGCTTCTCAAAAAGCTTCTTCTGTTAACACTTTTTATCACCAACTTTCAAACTTCCTTCTTACACAAAGAACAGTCCATAGGAGACTCCTCAGTAACAGAATCCTGCTCAAAAGAGTCAATTTGCATTTCTTCCTGTGCTACGAAATGCTTGTCTGTCTCTGGGTTTTCATTAACTCCTTCAAGCTTACTGTTCTGTAGGAACTTCTGAATTTCCTTCCACAGCTGCTCTCCCTGATAGGGAATATTTGTACCTTGAGAGTGGGGCTTCTTACCTTGGATCAATTGCCTCAATGCTTCAATCGTGTTCAACTCTGGTTCTCTGCCTTCGGCTTGGTTCTGGTCACTTCCAGTTATAACCGTATTCACCCACCTTCTGGCAGCTTGAATTCTCTGAGCTGGTTCACGAACATTCTGCACTGCAATCTGATCCTCGTTGTCAGCAACTCTCCCAGCCACCCATCTGCTGGTTTCTGAATTAAGAGTACCTCTCTTACAAGGACTGCTTCCTCTGTTGCTGCTTCCTTTCTTCCTGGAGCCGTTCTCCAACTCAAAGTCAAACTTCCCACTTCTCCTTTTCCTCTCCTCTGAACAGGGCTTATAAAGCTGTTTCCTAACTAACACTCCCCTGTCTCTGCACAGGTGATTATCATTACCCTCCAAGCCTGCACTTACATTAGTTCTCCCCTATGTTGTATCCAATTAGATTTCCTGTTATATGTAAACTCACGACAGCCTGTTGCTATCGGTGAGTATTTTATGTTTACTGTAAACCGCGCTGATGATAAAAGTGCGGTATATAAGAACGTTAAATAAATAAATAAATAAAATAAATTAGAGCTTGGGTGTGGCTTGGCTTCTGCAACTACGTGCTTCTTTCCTTTGCCTGCAGTCTGAACCCTCTGAATACCTTGCCTGTCTCTCACCTTAAAGGCATATTCACTGTTTTCTTCTGTTTCCATTGGCTCAGCACAGCTCTCATCATCACACTAGGTGTACAAGAGTATATAATCACTAAGTCCTCAGAGTCCTCTTTTCTCTTGTGCAGCATGGCAATGTAGGGATGTTGCATCCTCAAGCTTCCCAGAGTCTAGTGTGTATCCCATACATGGAGGTGCCCCGATCCCAGCTGGTTATACTCTAATTGTCCTGTTTTCAATGTTATTGGGGCTCCTCTGTTGTAATCCAGCTTAGTCTCTTGTGGTTTCTTTTTGGGGCTCCGTGGTGCCGCTGTTGCCTCCTGGCTCCCTCTGGTAAGCTGTTCCACAAATTTGTGTCCCTCCTCCATGGATTCAAAATAGAAAGTCTTTCCACCACACTGTACTTTGAATTTGTTAGGGAAGAGGAAAGCAAACTGTACCCTCTGCTGGAAAAGCTGCGTACACACTGGTGCAACCTCCCTCTTACTGGTTGCCACATGACTTGAGTAGTCATTAAACAGCATAATGCACTGGTTATTGTATTCCAATAGTTTTATTTTCCAGAACCCTTCAATATGCTTTCTTTCTCTGACCATATGAGGTATTTCCTGATTGCTGATCATGGGTGCTGTTGTTCATCTTTTTTGGGGTCAATTCTGTGGGCTCTTTCACATCGCCATGAGCTTGCTTCCATTGGCAAACCCAGTTGCTTTGGTAGCCATTCCTGAAAGAATTTGTAAAGGTCCGTGTCCGTTACACTTTCTGATAGCCCAATTACCCTTAGGCTGTTGCTTCTGGTATGGTTTTCTTGTTCTCTATTTGTTCCATGTTGTTGTTCCCTGGTGAGGCCAGTCACATTGGCGCATAGGCTAATTGTGAGATCTTCTTGTGCTCCTACTCAGTTTTCAACCTCTTTCATCCACATCAGCTGCATTTTGAACCTCTCTCTGATGTTTACAACAGTTGATTGCAATTTGTTAAGCTAGTCTTCGAGGGCTGCAGTTGCCATTTTTGAGATTTCTACAGCTAAATCTCCTGCTCCAGCCTGAGCAGTTTTAGCTGTCTCAGCGGCCATCTTTACTTCTTCTCTGTTCTTTAGCTCGCAGCTCTTTTTTTCCACTTTTGGGGGCATGCCCTGGGTTCTCACCAATTCGGTCGCCCGCTCCAACCCACACTTTGTCTCCGGAACTGTAATTGCTCTCCACAAGGGTTCTTCCCATTATTATTTGCAAATTTTGAGGTTCGGACTGGGAGCACATCTTTCACTTGTCTCTGCTCCTGCTGTGCAGCACCAGACGTTCTAACATCTTTTTTATACCATCTTTATACCAGTCAAGACGGTTTACAAAGAATTCAGTGCACTTTGTAGAGGAGTAGCTTAGTGGGTAGAGCTCTGACTTAGGACTCAAGTGGCTAGGGTTTGATTCCCATTAACACTCTTGTGGACTTGGGCAAGTTACTTAACCCACCATTGTCTCAGAAAAATCCAAGTATCAACGTCCCTGTTTAATGTACATTACCAAGTTCAAATTACAATGTAAACTGCTTTCACTGAATTGATAAATTGGTATAAAAAATGTGTTAAATAAATAATAACATTGGAATGAATTGCTTTACAAAGAGAGATATGAGTTACAGGGAACATGAATGCAATCTAATATAACTAGTAAAACTTGGTTACTATGAACATACAATACAAATCAGGTTAATATGACTTAATAGCATAACTTATGTACAAGAATGGTAATGGTGGAGTGGAGTGAGTATAACTGAGTGAATTTGTTCTGATAGATTGTGGTAGTTCTTGCCCTGAGTCTAAAGACAAAGGGGTATGTTTACTAAAGGACAGTAAAGAGCCAAAGGGTGCTTTATCAGCACCTTTAAGCGCTTAACGCTACAAAAAGCACCAATAACACTGGAATAACCTGCAGAAGACGGATCGGTAGCGTTAAGGTGAAAGAAGCTGGAAATTGGGCATTAATGGGGGAGCATGTGCTCCTGTAATGCTGGGTCATGTTACTGTGCATTAGAGGTGCCTTCAGTGGGAATCCTAATGCCATCAGAAAACTCGCGGTAAGGGCTATTTCTGAGGGGAGTGAGCCTATTTAAATATGTGCAATGTGCTCCATCCACAGGAGCTCCCAAATTAGTGATAGTAGTGCACCATAGGTAGCAACAGCATGGTGCACAAAAAAAAAAGGGCACTACGTTGGTGGTGCCAACCTGGGAAGGGAGGTGTCATGTGGGTGATGCAGTGGGGTTGGCTGATTCCAATATAACAATGGCAACACACATACATGCTACAACAGTCAAAAAGGAGTCACACCATCCCCCACTGCCACCATTGTAGGAGAGTGGGAGTGTAATCACAGTAGACAATATCTGTGTTTCAGCCCTGTGCATCAGATACAACACTGCAGAGACTTCTACTGTATTAATAGGATTGACAGAATACCATACACTACACAAGAAGCAACATAGATCTGCTCTAAAACCCGGAGAGTACATATATTGTAGTGCTTGCTCTGGGAACCAGGTGATATGTGTCCTTCCTCACATTCAGAGTGACTGCTGAAACAAGTCCTTTGCACATATGGCAGCTATTAGGTGCATGATGCACACAATGTCCCTGTATATTACAGAGCTAGTGTGATGGATTGCTGCATTCTCCATGGTTCATGAGTGTGATTTGAGTTCAGTATATGTGCAGGTGTACCTATCTCGAGGTGTACAGCAGGTCGCATGGGACCATATGCCCTGCACATGTGGTGCCTCAAAGGTTAGTGCCACACTGCTGCACAGCATACCTCTGCATGTGACGGTTGTTTGGCATTGGAGGTACAGTACAGGGACAGGCATTGACCACACATATGGCTTGGACTTTGAACCACTGGCTGCCTCTCACAAGCAGAATTAGATATAAAACATTGCTACTAACACACAAAGCACTACACTTGTACCTCCCCACCCTTCTATAATCCCTCCTTCAGAAACTCTTCTCAAACAGACCACAAAGATCTGCCACATCCAACAAGCTCAAAATACCACATTCTAAAACAAAACTCAATCAACATACCTGCCAAAGAACATCTGAACTTGCCACACCATCGCTCTGAAAACTGACACATTAAGGAACATCACCGACCTTCCCTCATTCCACAAACTTTTGAAAACCCACTTATTCACTGACCACTTTGGGCCCGACACCTAACCTATGCACTAACATGATAAAATGTGACTGACACATGCATAAAAGAACCTACATCTGTAAATAGCTAGAGAACATACCAATATATAAAGCTATTGTAACTGTATATAGCTCGATGGTTGAGAAATAATGTTGGCCAACATATATATTATATATATTATGTATTATGATGTTACCTGTTATGCCCAATAATGTTTGACTGTTCACTATAATGTTATCCTGTTCTATGTATCTAGTTATTTATCTGTTCCATGTAAAAAACGTTTCTGTTTCAATGTAAACCGCTTTGACCCAGTGAAAAGCGGTATATAAGCATAGTTAAATAAATAAATGTATTCTGCAACTGCGTGTCTGTTCTGCAGCTACAATAGTGAGTGTCCAGTGCATTTTGTACTGCATGTGCGCCACTGCAGGCAGGCCCTAGATGTGGTGTACCACTGTCTCAGAATGTGCCAGCTACGTTGTTTCATGTCCTGGGTTTTGCCCATTGCAGGCAGGGACCTGCAGTCTCTTTGATTCTAGATAATAATGGGCAGAAAAATGTGGAGCCTAATGTAAGCAACAGACCAAGGTTTAAATCCTATGTGTTCTTTTTGTGTCTGTGGGAAACTCACTTCATTATACTGGCAGAAACACTCCATAGTCTGCATTCACTGTAGGGCACATGTTTTTTTATGTGTTACGATAGCACATTGGGTCTGCAAACATGCACACTGCATTCATGCCCATCTGACAGCATGACTTTATTGTCTCTGCTGTATCCCATTGCAAAGAATGAACATGTTTACCCTGCCACATGAGTTGTACATGATTGGGATATTTCATCGTAACTGTGAATGAACATCTTTGGCTCCAATACATATATGCTGTACATACAGGCACATCCCACTCCTGGGATGTCCACCTGCAGGGATCATGTCACATCCTTACTTGCTTCATATGGCCAATATGAGAGACCCTTGTTCAGTTGTTGTATGCACATGTGTCAGGAGGATTGTATGGTGATTAGAATGCTGAGACAGCTGTCCAACCTAAATAGCTGTTTTCGGGACTTTCTCATGGCACAGCTACAATTTTTTCATACACACTACAACTGTATTTGTGCGGTCACATAAGATACATCGGAGCAGCAAGGCCATACTGCACTCTCATCTTCCGCCATCCAGCCTTCAGCCCATCAGCATATACCCATTATATACAGTCATGTATTCTCCTGCCAGCTGCTACACCATGGCCCACACATATACATTTTAATCATTAGGTTGTCTCACTCACTCCTCTCCTGTGAATGATCCACACATCACCACTCCTGCTCAGTCATCCTTTTGATGCCCACATCATGGTAATGCTGGCTCCACCAGGGGACACTTCTTCCCAATCCTATGCCACACATTGACATTGCAACAGACTACATGGGCACACCTCACTGATAAAAGCATAGATGCCTCCCACATTCTCATCCCACTTACAAACTGACATATAGGACACGTATGGATCTGACATGTCCATCAGCTCTTCCCTTGCCTTCCATCCATCACCTAAAATGTGACTTTTACATGGGCTCCCTTATCCTGCATTAAGGTGCCTGCCATTTTCGGCTGTTAAGGTGCATGCTTGGCAACTTAACGCCCAGTATCTTAGCACCTGATAAGTTCCAATTGAAGACCGGCTTTCTGCTACCCATAAGAGATCTAGAAGGATTGATCCACCGGAGCCTAAAGATGTTCTCTTCCTGCCCATAATGAACCCACTTCATTTGTCATGACATCTTTACTAACCATGGGATGGTTATCCAACAATGATCCTATCAGATTCTGGAGGCCCACTGACAGGCCATTGGCAAGGATCTGGAAGAGCTGCTTAACCTGAGAATTATAGAAGAATCAGGTCATCATCCACCATCTTGGTTCCTAAACCCGATGGAAGCATGAGATTCTGCATTGACTTCCATGGATTAATGAAGTTTCTAAACTGGAAGCGTATCCCATGCCCAGAGTAGATGAGTTAATCGAGCGACTCAGTGAAGCATGCTTTATATCAGTCTTGGATCTTACCAAAGGATACTGGCAAATACCCCTGACTCCAGCCTCCAAGAAGACTTCTTTTATGATATTGCAAGGTCTGTTCCAGTTTACAGTACTGCCCTTTGGATTACACAGGGCTTCTGCCATGTCTCAATATCTAGTCAACCACCTACTGAGACCGCACAAGCAGTATCAGCTGTATACCTTAATGATATCATCATCTAGAGGAGAGACTGGATGACCCATCTAACCCAAGTACAAGCCATGTTGACCAGCCCGTGGAAGGCCGGGTTGATAGTCAACCCCAAGAAATGTTTTCTGGGATACCTGGGATATATATCGGGAATGGGCAGATATGACCTCAACTATGGAAGGTAGATGCCTTTGCACAGGTCCCACCTTGAAGTCAAAGAAAAAGGCTCATCCATTCCTTGGATTGATTGGCTATTACCACCAGTTCATCCCTAATTTTACAAATGTGTCAGAACCGTTAGCCAATCTCCTCTAAAAGAGAGCTCATGAACAAATTCAGTGGTCACCAAACCTGGACCTGCTCTGCCAACAAACCAGAATACTTTGTCAGATCCAGAGGGTAAAGTGACGGCATTTATGAAGAACAGACACCAAGACAGTGGAGGTCATTTTACACAGGTTAGGCAAAATTTGCTCATGTAAATTGCAGTTCAATGTGTGTAATTTGTTCAATGATTCCAAACACTGATTTTATAAAAGCTGTTTCTTACACATTCATTTATTTAGTTATTTATTGTAATAATTTGTTATATCACTATATGCACAGAAATTGGCACCATAGTGATTTACAATAGTCAAATGTATCAATGGAACACAGCTCTCAAAACATAGGATGACTATAATGCAAAATCATTGCTTAAAAATGTAAGTTTCTAGCACTCTTTTTTTTATATGCTGCTTTGTGTAAAGACTGTTCCTGCTGGACTTGCTGTTCTATACCCTGAAATCTATTCAACACAAGGATCCAGGCTCCATAAGCCTTTTGTAAATACTCTACAAATTGTGGGCATCAAGATTTGGATTTCCATTTTTCTACCTGGACAACCTATGCAAAATTTAGTTTTGTAACTCTCAAAGTAAGCCAAAATGAGCAGCAATGCAGGACTCATAAATTGGCCAGTTAAGGCCTCAACACACTCCTCCTCCATCTAACCATACCATTTCCCACTGGAGCATGGAATATCTCCAGCAAGTAAGGACCAAAACAGGAAGGCTTCCACCTAGGAGGAAGAAGGCGGCAAAGAGTCATTGACCCTGTTATGTCACCCAAGTCAGTCCTGGGTCTCATTTTACTTGAAGGGGTAAATCATAAGTAATATGACATTGATGTTTTATTGCAACAAATAGTAATGCAGTACTTTCCTTTGTTTTGCTGTTGGAGCAAAAGAAAATAAACATAATAATAAGTAAGAATAAGAGAGGGCTTGGATTGATGGGAATTGAACTGTTTGATTTATAAAAAGAAATAATCTGGTTAAATACATTTGCCATCTAACAATTTTTTCTATGCCAGTCTGAGTAAAAGCACACATATTTTAACCGGATTTAGGGAAACATTCCAAAGGGTATGTTTTGCGTGCAGTGAGAAAACAAATCACTCAAATTTGTAGCTTGGATTTTCAGATCAACCCACACACTGCTTTCCAGCAAACAAAAAAAGTACTTGGAAAATCTGCAGATCATTTGTACCCATGGGCAAATTTTAAATGGTAAGTACCCTTGACCTTTGCACCTATCCTGGCTATTTGACAATTGTTCTCAAAATGATCAAATCAAAATGCATTAAAGTGTTGTTGCCAATAGTCATCTGCCTTGCTATTGGCATGATTAAAAAAAAAATCCTGGTTATGCTTTCTCTCTTTTACTGAGGTTAAATAGTTTTCTCATTAACGTGGATAATGTATTTTAAATTGCGATCACTGAATACTGTTACAGAAATCTGTCTGTAGCCATTATAGCATTTAATGTTATTAGAGACAAGATAGTTATTGAAATCACACTTACTGCATACTGAATTTGCAAGATATTGATGCTAAATGCCTTTTTAATAGTTGTTAATGAATCTGTAAACAATGATTTTTATTGAAAATATATATTTTTTTGTTCATAGCACTGTGACGTTTTAATATAGTTGTAATGATAGAACAGTAAGGAACCTTCTCCCCTTATATATCTTACAAAAAACATATAAAATAAATATGACTCAGGTAAGGTTACCAGATTTTTTGCAGGCAAATCTGGGACACTTATCCAAAGTATGGAGGGTGGGAAGGACACTTTAGTTTCAGTTTTGAGCTTCAAGGGATAGAGGAGGGAAGAAGAATCATTATCCTATTTTGCCCCCCCCCCTCCCCATCACATCAGCAATATCATTTCCAAGCAGAAAAATTAACATAGAAATAAAAACAGTGATGCATTTACCCCATACTGTGCAAAATATAAAGGTAATGGATGCAAATTCCAAAATGGACATGTTCATATCATTACACTGAAAATATTTTTTCTCTCCCTCTGTCCCCATTGTTGTATTTGGGAAGAGAAGGCTGCCAAAATGTTTGCATTTAGGGACACTGCTCAAAAATCTGGAACAATCCCTTAAAATTGGGAACATCTGGTAACCTTAGACTCAAGGCAATTTGTGTCATCAGAATATCATTTCTGAAGTGGAAACAGCCTGTACCCATTTTGTTTTATTGGGACAGGTTTAGGATTTATAGAGTGATTAGCTCTGGTTCAAATCTGGCTGGTTGCTGAAATTTGATAGCATTGTAAGAGAATTTACTAAAGTTTTTCAGAAGTGTGAAATGTAGGTATAACATAAGGATGTGAGAGTAGGCAAATATGATCTTGCCCAATAATTTATTTATACCAGCCTACTGAAAGCTTGGATTTGAAGGTTTACTTTTTGACCAAAATACTGTTTCAGAGCAGTGGCATACCAAGGGTGACGTGGTGGGTATGGCCCAACCCTGGTACCAGCCAGCAAGGGGGGTACACCCCTCTTGGACCCATGGAGGCAGTGCAGCAAACTTATGGTTAAGTTGGATTGCCTCAATGTCTTGCACTCCAGGGGCCAGCTGCTGTTATCTCCTGGTCGAAGTCTCATGAATCGCAAGACTTCAGCTGGGAGAGAAGAGCAACCGACCACTGGAGTGTGAGGCACCTTAACAAGACAGCTTAACCCTGGGAGTACCGATAGGGTCAAAAGTGACCCCATTGCAAGTTTCACAACGCACATCTCGGAAACTAGTTGTTCAAGAATGCAATCTTTTTATGACTTTTCACATGCCAATATTCTCTTTATATTGCACCATGACAGGAATAATTTTCATCCGCTAGGTGACGCTAGTGATGAATTGCAGCACAGAGTACCAGTGGGGTCATTTTTTACCCCAGTTGCTTACGTCCGGTTTGGATCGTGATACAATTTGCAGTTTTGTGAATTTTTTGATCTGACAAAGGTATTTATCATTAATTACACTGGACAACATTGAAATCATTACTGACTTTAAAAGGCCCTAATCTGTAGTATCTTGGTGAGCTGAACACGAATATAACATTAAAAAAAAATTATTGGCTCTCGTTTTGAAGATATTGCATGTAGCTCATTTTTGACATTTTACCATGTAAATTTATCCAGTAGGACATCAACAAAATCCCAAATAAGCCTTGAATGATGTAATTTTGCATCACATTGCATAATACCAGCATGCACACATCATCCAGAGTTGATTGCATCATGTTCTGATGCAATGCAATACTACTGCCAGACGGCTGCTGAAGCCATCTGATGTCAGCAGTGTACTATACGCAGTCGGAAAAGAAAGTAATCTGGTATTCTGTTCAATATTGAAAGCCTCATGAATGCCTTAAAAATCACTCATGACTCACAAGACTGGAGGCTATTTATAGACTCTTCGAAACTGAGTCTGAAGGCTGTGCTTTTGAACAATGGAAACCGTCTTCCATCTAGTCCAGTAACGCATGCCGTCCACATTAAAGAGACATATGATAACTTAAAGCATCTACTGACTTCCATTAACCGTAACAAGTACAGCTGGCACCTCTGTGGTGACTTGAAAGTAGTTGCCCTTTTAATAGGACTGCAGCAGGGATATATAAAATACATGTGTTTCTTATGTGAGTGGGATAGCCGAGCAAGGGATTGGCACTACTTGCGGAAGGAATGGAATCACAGACAAAATGTAACAGTTGGAGAGAAGAATATTCAGCACCCAGCTCTGGTTGAGGCTCACAAAATCCTGCTACCACCCCTTCACATCAAACTAGGCTTGATGAAAACTATTCATTAAGATAAGTAATCTTTTTGACAAAAAATTTACAATCTTCTTGAAAATGTGGTTGTAACCAGCAGTTCAGATAGGATAACAAGGAAAAAGCAAAACAAACCTAGGGATAAAAAAAAGAGAAAAATAGCGATAATAACAGGTCATTGATGTACTAATGGCGTTTTTCACTGCATCATACAAGCAGATCCAGAGAGTAGCCAATGTCAAATCTGAGACCTGATCGCTAAAATAAAAAAAAAAACAATAAATACTTAACAGTGAGTTAGTCATAATAACAAATGGTAAACAGTGGAGCTTAATCGATATTTGGGCTTTCTCCTCTGGCTTTATGGTAATTGGTACAATGCACGGACCACATTGTACTAGTGAAACACTAGGATTGGGTTCAAAATTAACTTCTCCCAAAACAGACTGTACTGAGCCATGAAAGATATCATCCTAGGCACTAACTAGCTGCTGTCTTGACAAAAGTCTGGTGCGCTGATGTTCTATATGATTCTGCTGTGTAGGAATGGTGAACAGGATCAGTCCAAGGTGCTCACATGTTCAGCCAAACTACAATGGTTTCTGATTTGCTTTCACTATCTCAGATTCAAGCTAATGATACATTCACGTATGTTGCATTGTATGTGAAAAAGTACCAAGGATGGTATGAGCTTCCCTGAATATAATTTCAGCTTGGTGTCACTTGCCTGCAGGGCTTGTTGCCAACTTTAGTTCATCCTTTAGACACATTGCATTACATATTGCCACAAAGTGCAGCTAACAAGGATGTATCAGATTATTCAGTCTGAGATTCACAATCCATTTTGACCTTTTGCTTGCATAGTGCCAGAGCACTCTAGGAAATTGCATCAGTACTAAGCAAGCCTGCATCATCCGACTCTGTTATCTCATCCAACCTGTGCAGTTTACTTGCTGCTCGATAGGTGCATCCTTGCAAAATGATTTGTGCCACCGCAAAGCCAACATGTTTCCCATATGCTGGATAGTGCTCTTTTAATCACTTAGGTGCATTGTCAGAGTACTTAAATGCAGTAGATGTGATTGCAGTCCTGTTCTATAGTTCTCAGTTGCAAGTCTGTGAGTTCTGTAGTATGACGTTTCAATGATTGTATTCAGCGTTAAGTCACATTCTCTTAACAGACAGTGACATGTGCACTATATGTCGATGCCAAGAACAATTTCATCCCCAATAAGTTCATCTTTCAGTGAGCCCACTCACATGTCACTGCTTGCTCTCTCAAGCACATGACAGAGTTATCAATGGATTAACCTTTCTCTTGTTTGCAGCTGTCAAACATGAATCTTTCATATATTACATTTTTCATGGGTTTGAAAATAAGCTTCTAATGCATCCATGATGACTTTGGTATCCTTCCTCTGCTCCTCTGTGAGGTTTAAATTGCACTTATAAACATTGCAGCACTCATCACCCTTCTTAGTATAACTGCCTGCACTTCAGCTGGTTTCTCTAATAAGTCCATTGCCCAACAATAGTCAATACTATAATGCTTTTGTGCTTCTGTGTCAAGATAAGTATGTGCAATGTTAGGATGATCAGTATCACTGTAAAGTTCGCTGTGCACTCCTGCTTTTGCAGTCCCCCACACTCTAGAAACTCTCTCTGTCCTAGGCAGGAAAACAGCAAAGTTTCAGAATCATTTGATATTGTGTTTCAGAGTTAAAAATAAGGACACACTAAACACAGTTGGAACACAGGAACCATGATGTATTACATCGCAACGTCAAAGGTGACAACAAGGAAGTAGGAAAAGTAAGATATTTATTTATTTTTATTTATTTTATTTATTTAACAAACACTTATATACCGCACCTTCCCATGGATCAGTTGCGGTTTACAAAGAACAATATAAAGAATCAGTGAACAATTATAAAACCTGTTCTTCTTACATGAAACATCAAACATCAAAGAAATTTATACAGTGGGTATAGGCCTTAATACATTGAACTAGAGCTACTGGAGTGGAGGAGTGGCTTAGTGGTTGGGGCAAGGTACTTCAGGCGGGAAGGTTGGGGGTTCAAATCCCACTAGAGGACAGCAACCTTGGGCCGGAAGGACTGGGGTTTCTAGTCCCACAGGTGCTCCTTGTGGTCTTGGGCAAGCCACTTAACTCTCCATTGCCCATGTTCCCTGTAAAATAGTTATCTCCAAGTTATAATGCCCTGTTCAATGTAATTTCAGTTTGTTCAATGTAAACCACACTGATGCAGAATAGCATGGTATATAAGAGAATATAAATAAATAAATTAACTATTACCAATGGTCTAACTACTGCATGCATAGCAATTTTTGCACAGAGCTTAGCAACTATGTACATAAAATCTGATACTGTATTTATATTTAACTAATTTTAAATACAACAAATCTAAAGGGTATGTTTACTAAACAGTGATAACATCGCGGCGGTAACGTTATCACACGATACGTAACATTATTGCGTGATAAAGTAACGTTATCGCACGATAAAGTAACATTATCGCATGATAACGTCTCCGGCAGTGTTAAGTCTTTCCAGAGGGTGGAGAGAAGGGGTCAATGGGCGGAGAGTGGGTGGTGAGAGGCTCCAGGCACACTAACGCTGTGAAATGTAGGGCAGAACATTACTGTGATTGAAAACCTCGCGTTAGAGCTGTGGTTCTCAACCTTTTTTGTACCGTGACCCCTTTTACCATTGGTCAACTTGTCATGACCCTCAATGATAAAATCAAATGCGTCTCTCTTCCTTTACCGTTAACGCATTGTCGCTGTAATCATTTGTTGAATTATTAATATATTATAGGCCTTTGCATTATGTTTTTATTTATAAAATGTACTTATTTAAACCACAATAATTAATCCCAATAACAAGTAACAATATTTGATGTCAAAATTATTATGACTGCACCGAAGGCAGCGCCAGCAACAAAGGCATGAACAGCTGCTGGTTCAAACAGGAGAGGGACACAGAGGGCTAGCCGCGAGGCAACCACCTATGCAGCAGCAGTGAAGCCTCGGTGCAGTAATAGGAGGAAGGTGCCACAGCAACAGGAAAACTCTGCCCCGCCACAGCAAGAGCTGGACGACCTGCTCCAGATGGTTCGGGATCAGGTTTTGCAACATGGCCTGACCTCAGTAAAACAATGGCTGGGAACTCCAGGCTTTATGAATGACGAAATGCCGTCGACGAGCGGCAGCACGACAGCACCCAACTCAGCACATGGTAGGTCGGGGTGTGAAAAGGGGGCACCAGAGTTATCAACATCATCATCTGACGAGTCCAGTTCAGACAGTGATAGGGACATAGAATGGGCAGACGTGATGCGATATGCATTAAAGAAATTTAAAAGGAAGAGCCCGAAACAATCCAATCCCCTCAGACAGGCCTGGTCGGGGCGAAGTCAGAGGGGCGAGGACCGCGTATGCATGCCAGCGGGAGCGGCCCAAAGAACGCAGATGGATTGGCGCGACACCAGTCGGGACCCACGCTGCGGGGTGAGCTCTCTGACTGTGTCAGTACCCAAAAAGATAAAAAGAGGATCTGGAGGAGGGAGTATATTGACATATTACTAATATGAAATAAAATTATTTTTTCTTCCTTTGTTGTCTGACCAATTTATTCTCTGATCATGCTGGTCCCGATCAGAGGCTTCTGCTTTCCTATCTTCTTTTAGCTCTCTTTCTGTGGTCTATGGTCCATCTGCCATTTCTTATCTCTTCTTTCGTTTTCTTCACTTCTTTCCATCAGCCTATTTCCAGTCCCAGTAACCCTTCCCAGTATCAGCCCCTTTCCAGTCCTCACTCCCAGTACCTTCCAATGTCAACTTGCATTCTCATGACTGCCACTGGTGTCCATTCCCTTCCAGTCCCCCTCCTTCCCCACTGACCAGTCCCTTTTAGTACAAATACTATGGCAGCCCCTCTCAGATCCACTCCCTTCCAGTTCCATTCTCCCATCCCCTTGTATCAGCCCATTTGTAGCCTTAGCACCCCGTTTTCTTCCAGGGCCAGCAGCTCTATCCTCTGCTCCCCACAATCAGCCCATTACCAGTTGAAGCCCCCCAATCGGCTCACTTCCAGTGCTAGTCCCCCCTCAACCCCATTACCAGTGCTAGCCTCCCCTAATCAGCCCAATACCAGTCCTACCCCACCCCCCCATCAGCTCATTACCAGTCCTAGCCTCCACTAATCAGCCCATTTCCAGTCATAGCCCCCTCCCCCCGATCAACTCATTTCCAATGCTAGCCTCCCATCAGTCCATTCCCACTCCTACCCCACCCCATCAGCCCATTA
This sequence comes from Ichthyophis bannanicus, assembly GCA_033557465.1. Taxonomy (NCBI): domain Eukaryota; kingdom Metazoa; phylum Chordata; class Amphibia; order Gymnophiona; family Ichthyophiidae; genus Ichthyophis; species Ichthyophis bannanicus. The sequence goes on along the minus strand of CM066031.1, from coordinate 1,726,354,609 downwards.
CCAGTCCTAGCCTCCCCTAATCAGCTCATTTCCAGTGCTAGTCCCCCCTCAACCCCATTACCAGTGATAGGTTCCCCTAATTAGCCTATTACCAGTCCTATCCCCCCATCAACCCATTACCAGTCCTAGCCTCCTCTAATCAGCCCATTTCCAGTCCTAACCTCACCGATCAGCTCATTTCCAATGCTAGCCTCCCATCAGTCCATTACCAGTACCAACCCCCCTTGATCAGTCAATTCCCAGGTTTAGCCTTCCCTAATCAACCCATTACCAGTCTTAGCCCCTCATCTGCCCATTACCAGTGCTAGCTCCCCCATCAGCCCATTATAATCCTAACCCACACTGTCTCTCCTCTCTGTCCAGCATTTATCCCCTGTCTGTCCAGTATGTCCCCCCCATCTCTCCCCTTTGTCCATGGCAGCCCCCTTCCCTCCCTCCATCCATGTCAGCCCCCTCTGTCCATGTCAGCCCCCCTCCCTCCCTCCCACCCTCCCTCCATCCATGTCAGCCCCCCTCTGTCCATGTCATCCCCCTCCCTGCCCCCTCATGTCAGCCCCGTTGCAGGTTCCCTGCCCCTCCTCCTCCCCTCTCCCCATGTCTGCCTCCTTCTTCTGCAGCCACAGCTCCCTGCCTCTTAGGAAACTGCAGATGTGCCTGTGAAGCCATTGCGGAGCCTTTCCTGTCTCTCTAAATGGGCTCCGTGCAGCATTGTCCCGACAATGCTGCACGGAGCCCATCGAGATGAGAGACAGGAAGGCTTTGCAATGGTTTTGCAGGCACAGACATGGTTCCCTAAGAGGCAAGGAGCCGCGGTTGCATTAGAAGGGAAGCGGTGAGTTTGCCGCTGCTGAGAAGTGGACTCGGCAGTGGCAGCAACTTGTGCGCTTTTGAAAAAAAATATTTAACTTGGCGGAGTGAGGCAACCCCCACTAAATCCTTTGGCGACCCCTGTGGGGGTCGCAACCCACAGGTTGAGAACCACTGTGTTAGAGGCACAATTGCAGGAGAGAGAAACCATTTAAGTAAGCAAAGTACAGCAAAGGCAGGGAGACCCAGAAAAGTGATAGTTGTGCTACCTGTGCTGCAACAGCATAGTGGCAAAGTATGAAAGGGAACTATGGTGAGGCTGCAAATGGGGTACAGGGGGCTGCAGGTGGGACATTAAGTGGGGCATCTTGGGCACAGGGTGGGCTAGGCAGATGCCTAGGTGCCACATAGGAAGGCAGAAACGGAAAATCAGCAAGACAGCAACTGACCAAGGGCAAACATGTGCACAAGTGTGTGTCCCACAGTGCCCCAATGGACATTACCCTGCAGGTACCCCAAAGGGCACATAACATTGTCAGGCGGTGCCGGGGGGAAGCGTGGATGTCTATTTAGGCACTCCTACCCCAGACCCCACACCATAGGCAGCCGCCTACCGGCACACTGGATGGCCTGGGACTACGCACCACTAGCACCACCGGCTTAAAGGCATGTCAGCATGGTGGGGGAGGGCTGCTGGTGGTGGGGGGGCAGTGGCATCTGCCCACAGCAGACCAAGGCAAAGCCCTGTTTAGGTGGGTGGCATGCAGTGCAACAGACAAGGTCTGTCTGAAGAACAGTCATGGTATCCCCAAGGAATGAACTGCCTCTGTGGCAACAGTTTGGTGCAGCACACACAGCTAGTGTGTTCGGGGGCAGAAAGTCACAGGTTCAAGACCCAGCTGTGGCTCCTGCAGACCATGTCCCTATATTTTACCCTACAGAGCACATACACCATAAACATGTACACTCCCTAGAGCAGAGGTTCCCAACTGAAGTCCTGGAGGGCCAAACACCATTCAGGTTTTCATGCTGTCCCTAATAAATATGCATGAGATGCATTTGTATGCACTGCCCCCATTGTATGCAAATGTATCTCATGCATATCCATTAGGGACAGCCTGAAAAACCTGAATGGTGTTTGCCCCCCCCCCCCCTCGGACCAGAGTTGGGAACTTCTGCCCTAGAACATCGGCCAACAGGGGCACAAACACCCACACCCACAGGCTCCACTATCCAAAGCCTCATGGAGAGTCAGGCTGCTGGGCCCTGCGTGGAGCAGCAGCTACCACGACTAGCACCTGTATACCTTAGCGATGCCGTCATAAACATGGAAACATGCTCCATATATATCAAAAGGTTGCTATGATTAATTTCAGATAAAAAATCCTAAATTAAGCACAATTTGTTAACAGAGATTCATCATAGCAACCTTTCTGATATATATGGAGTGTGTTTCCTTTTTTTTGTTTTCTGACAGTGTTTACCACCCCAGAGAGTGACCCTAACAGTATTCAGTACCTTAGCAATGCCTGCACTGTGCCCCGGACTGGTGTGGTGGCCAGGGCTGTCAACCACCTCTATCTTTGCACAGTGCTGAAATAGGTGTGGGAGTGTGTGTATGTCTATCCAGTGTTTTGTGGCTGCCTACACCTTACAGAGCTCACCATGCTTGCACAGTTTCCAGTGTTAGCCTGTCAATGTGCATAATGAGGAGCAAGGTATTGTGGGTATGGGTCGGACAGGGCGGTCTGGGCAGGATGCATCTGCACAAGGCATAGGGCAAAGGCTGGGATATTGTAGTGGCTGGCCACCACCTGCACGGACAGTGTGGCCACAGCATGTCATGCTGGGAGGTCACTCTCACTCTGACTGAGCAGTGACCATGGTATGGCTAGGTTCCCACATAGTGCTCTATAGTGTTTTTCTCCAGTGATATCTGTGAGTTTCCTTTTTTGGTGCCCAATCACTGACATATCTGCTTGGTGTTTGTGCTTACATCCCACATCTTGGTGCACATAGTTTCTTTGGTGACATGTACTGGCTAGCAGACTGTCTGCAGTTAGCATGTGTATGGCTGGAACACCTTGCAGGGTGCAGTCTGATTGTGCCCTCTGCTGGTGAATGTCAGATTGTGGTGGGGGCAGCTGACCTTTGCCAGGCATACTGCCAGTGCTCTATGTCATAAGTGCAGTTCTGCATCACCTGCAATGGATGGTGTCCATTCACCAACTGGACTGGGGTTGCTGGTCCCACAGCCCTTCATCATGTCCCTCTACTGTCTCCATTGCAAAGATGTAGAGTGTGTGTCTGTTGGGGGGCAGATCCTGTCCACCACCTTGACCCAGAGAGTATGACCTGTGGAGCTATATAATCCACATGTGAATTCGGACACACCCCTGCTCTTACCACACATGACCATGGCAACCTCACTGGATATGCACTATTTCTAGTGCATCATGGTCTACAAGGGCTAGACATGACTGGGGAATACAGATGGACACAGGATTATCCTAGATGTGTTTGCAAGGAATACCTGCCATACAGTAGTACTGATGGGGACCTGCAGCACAGGCTATCTCAGACAACCCGGGTACTGCGGACCTGGTGCTGGGTGACCCACCTCACCCTCAGGGTGAGAACAGGATCCGCACAATGTCACAGTCTGTAGCTACTCTGTGCCAGTAATACACACGGTCAGTTCCCCATACCAGGCTGAGGTGCTGTGGAGATGCATACTCCATCCTGTGATCAGATGTAGACTGTTGTTCTGCATGTGCAGTGCATCATGGGTACTGGTGGGTTTACCCTATCCCAGTAACCACAGCAGACAGTGTATGCAGTGACCTGCAGTCTTTCTGTAGCCAGCCAGCGCTGTGTTAAAAGCTATAGAGGTGTAGCCCACTGGTTAATGCAATGACTGATAAGGCAGTGGTCATGAGTTTGATCCTGCAGTGGTATTATTTAATAAGGCTGTCTAAGGCACTTCCTTTTAATTCCTGTAACACTCAGACACATCTCTGCAATCTGTGTTGCCAGCCAAAACCACCCTCACCTCAGTGCCGTACCCTATAGGGCGCATTATAAAATGCCTTGTCAGCCAGGGTGTTGTATAAGGCGCCCTATAGGGCACATTATAAGGTGCGTTGGTGGACAGGGCACTTTATACTGTGCCCTATGTGGTGCCTTATAGGGCACACTATGAGGCACCTTAGGTTACGGCACTGAGGTGAGGGTGTTTTTGCTGGCAGCACAGATTGTAGAGCTGTGTCTGAGTGTTATTGTCAGGAAAAGGGATTGATTCAAACAGCCTTATTAGATGAGACCTCTGAGGGAGTGAACCCATGACTTCTAGCTTAGTAGTTATTGTATTAACCAGTGGGCTACACCTCTATTGCTTCTAATACAGCACTGGCATGAAATTAGGTTACCACACATTAACGAGCCAAGGCGCCCTCTATCGCGCGATACAGAGTCATTGCTTCTTTGACGCCGGAACACCCACTTCCTTATATGGCATTCCTCATGTTAACGCTACACTTTTTGCCGGTAATATTAGCATGTTTTAGTAAACATACCCCTAAGAGTCTAAGTGGTTTACAGAGAACAACATACCAAAAGGCTAACATGGAACATAATTAGAAGAAAGGAAAAAACAAAACAAAAATTACAATAAAGGCATCATAGAAAAAACTAATCTGAGAATTAAATTGAAACATTTGAGAAGTGTTTATTAAATAAGAAAGTCTTGAGTTTTTTTTTAAAGTCCAGTAAATTGTTGATGGCATAGTAACATAGTAAAATAGTAAATGACGGCAAATAAAGACCAGTATGGTCCATGGAGCTTGTCACGCCCATAGCCCCTTACATGTGTATGGAGGGGCGTGCTTGTTAGATAGAGTTCCTCAATTAAGCAATGTTCCTGACTGGCTATCTTGAAAAGGATTATGGTACTGGTAGTCCAGTCATGCAGTGCTTGCCTTTGAGGTAAATGAAGACAATGTAGTTGGCTCGAGTGTAAGGCAGTAACAGAATATTTATTTATGAGGTAAATCCAAATGCACACAGATTCTACTTGGTAACACCTTAGGATGTATTTTCCAGGATTTTATATTCAAAATAATAATACAACTGAAAGGTAAAGCAAGTAGCTTGTAAAGTCCATTAACAACAGAAAGTCTTTCTCAGTCACTGCTGACAAACCTGCTCAGCAGGGCTGGAGTTAAAGGAAACCAAAAAGTAAAAGCTTCTTCACCAAAAACAGCTTCTCGTTTCACATTTTTAAAGCACTTTTGTATCCAACGTGTGCATAGTCTGAGCTGTGTGCTGCTCTGATACCAGCTGGCTAACAAGCTTCAATCAACAGTTCTTTTCCTTCTCTGCACACGTATTTACACAAACTTCTAGTGCCAGTTACTAGAACGTTTCCTTTTTATGTTTGTTCACACTTTCAGGATTTCTCTGTGCTAGCAACCTTGCATAAAGAACAGTCCATGAGATTATCGTCCTCCTCTGAAATTATAGCTGGTTCTTCTATTTGCATAGGTTCTATATCAGGAGCTGGATCAGAGGGCTTTACTAACTGACCTTCACTGGGACAGGAACTGTGTCTAAACACTTTGCCTTGCTTTAGGTTAGACAAACATTCATAGTTCATACCTGGGTTAAAGCTGGAATTAGGCTGTCCTCTCAAATATTCTGGCCAGTATGCATTGGAGCTTTTATAACCTGTCCTCCAGTCTATATTCCTGGACCTCAGGGCATCTGCTCCATACCTCTTCTTAGGGTTCCCAGCTGAAGTTCTCCAAGCCTTTGGGATTTTTCCAATCCCCTGAAGCTGGCTTCTCCCAGGAATCTCTCCAAGAACCTGAACCTCTCAGAGCTCCTCTTTCCTTGCTCTTACGCTTGCCTTCAAGCCTCCTCTCAGGATTGCCTCCTCGCTCTCCTCGTCTCCCAGGCTTAAGCTTCCCTCATCGTCCCTCTGCATATTCTGTTCTAGTTTTAAAGTTCCCAGTTTCCAACCCCTCCCTTGTAGTCCCCAGGTGTTGGTGGTCAAACTCTCTCCTGGAAGCTGAGTAATTTGGAGTGATGTAAGGGTTTCTCAATCTGGGCTTATACTCTTGCACCTTATCTCCACTAGAGGCTCTCTGCAGGCCACTGCAGCCTGGAATAACCTGTCTTTTAGGTAAATATGCAGTTTTACTCCTGTGACCTGCCAAAGCATGTCCCTTGATTAGGGTAAATTCCCTTCCTTTATCAGTACTCTCTAGGCTCTGGGCAGCTTCCTCATCACAAGCTCATATGGGAGCATATTCCAAAGAGTGGTTGCAAAGAAAGAGAAAGCTCTTCTTAATGTTGCAAACCTGAATTTGGAGTAAGCCAAAGGTACATGTAGAGAGATGAGGGAAATTGACCTCCTACTCCTATTCTCAGGTGTTTTCTGAATGAGAGTTTGAAGATAAAGAGCAGACAATCCATGATAAACTTTACAATTGGTAAGAAGAGACTTGAATTTAATACGCTGAGAAACTGTGAACCAGTATGATTGTTTAAAAAAAGGTGTAACATGTTCAAATCTGGAGGCATTGCAAAGGAGCCAAGCAGCTGTGTTCATTGCAAGCTGAAGAGGGTGAATAACATGGTTGGGCAAGCCTTGTAGCAAGAGACTGAAAAAATCAATGTGTGGGAAAATGAGGGTCTGCAGAACAGAACGAAAATCATGCGGCTCCAGAAGTGGCCTTAGGTGTTGAATGCTCTTCAGTTTATAATCGATGTTTCTTACAATGTAATTTATGTGAGAAGCAAGGGAGAAACGCTCATCAATAGTAATACCAAGGTAACATATTTCCGATTTCACTTGAAGCTGAGTGCCATCAATAGTGATGTAGGGAGGCGGAGTGAAGTTAATGTCCTTAGAAATGTAGAGAACCTTAGTTCTTTTATAGTTAATGGCTAAGTTATGCTCCATAGCCAGATAGTAACAGCACTGAAACACTCCTTTAGAGAACAGATGTCTGGGTGACTAATGTCAGTTGGAGAATATAACATGACATCATCAGCATATAGATGGTAAAGGATTTTACTTTCCTGTATAACTGAATATAAAAGTTGAAGGAATATGTTGAATAGTAAGGAGGATAAAGTGGAACACTGTGGGATTCCCTGCTGCTGTGCATATGCTGATGATTTTTCAGAGACGATTTAACTTGTAATTGTTGATTTTCAAGATAAGATTTAAACCATCCCAAAATGGCTTCTCTTAGACCCAGTAGATGTAGACGCTGAATGAATAAATCATGAGGAACAGAGTCAAAAGATGGTTTGATGTCCAAAAAGATTAGGACAAACCCTAACTTAGGTTTTAGGCCTTTAACAATATTGTCTGTAAGGGCAGCATGCAATTTTTCAACTCTGTGCTACAGTCTAAAGCCAAATTGCTGAATGTTAAGCAGAAAATAGGTGTCAATGTGGTCTTGAAGTTGAATTAAAACCACTTTCTCTATAATTTTTGCTAGAAAGGGTAAACTAGCAATAGGGCAGTATGAGCTAGGTTGTGATGGGTCAAGTGCTGCACACTATTTAACCGGGCAAAAAGATGCCATTTTTAGATCATTGAGCATGTACACTAGCAACCAAGAGAGATTTATGATTTTGAGTAGTGATCCTATTAAATCCTTGAGAGCTGATTTAATACAGCTGACTGGGCAAGGATCCAAAGGGGAATTGGTAGTATTGACTCCTAAGATGAATCTTTCAAGGTGATCTGCAGAAATAGATGGAAAGGATTTCCAAGTTGCTTGAGAGTTGACAATTGCAAAATTTTGTTGAGGAGCAGGAAGCTGTGATCGTTGACTTTGTGTGGTGGTTAAGGATTGAAAGCGGTCAGCTAATGTTTGTGGAGAAATTTCAAGTTATTCTGTTTGTTGAAGAGGGTCTTTCACCAACACCTTAACCAGATTAAAAAGCTCTCTAGGATGATTTAAAGAAGATTGAAAAAGCATAGTATAGTAATCCTTTTTTACTGTAGTAGTAGCAGCCTGATAAGCATGAAGATCAATCATATAAAATTTGAGATCGTCTTGTGACTTAGAGTGGCACCATCTTCTTTCCTGGACTCTAAGGTTGCGCTTCATGATTCTTAGGTTAGCATTATACCATGGCGCTGTTCTATGCTCTTTGTAGATAGCAAGTCATTGCGGGAAAATAGCTACTTGACGGATAGAGTTGTTCCAGGTCTGTACGAATTAATCAATATCATCTGAGGTAACCTGGAAGTGCTATAAAACCTAGCTTAAAAATAGATTTTTCTCTAAGCGGTTTAATCAAAGTGCAGTGGGCTTTGAGGGTGAATGATGTTGAGTCATAACAATAAACCACTAGATGGCATCAGTATAAGTTAACATCTGTAGCAAAAATACCTACCAAATTTAATTCATGTGCATAAGAAATAGGAATATGAATTTATTTTTCATGAATTCATGAGTTTAGATTAGAAAATTGTATGTGTGCAACAAATGACCACTAAATCAGTTTTATGATCATAACACCTCTAAATGAATGCTCGTAAAGTTTATATAGTTATTTATTTATTTATTAAGATTTATTGACCACCTTTATAAAAAAAAATCACCAAAGGCTGTGATTTACATCTGTAAATTTACATCTGTAAATCACATTTTATGTGCATTAGTTTCTGAGAAAAATAACAATGCATCCATAAATGCACAATCTGGGTCATTCTGAACCGTGAATAAGTCATTTGCATGTACAATGCAGATTGGCGCATAGCGGGGATATCCAGACGGTATTCTGAACGTGGACCCACATGCAGGTACAAAAGCAATCTGCGTGTATCTTTGGATGTGGGTGGGGAGGGGCATGACGGGGACGGGAAGGGGAGGGACAGGGGCATTGCTGGTGGCGAAAACATCTAACCAGTATTCCATTGACACACATGTACATCTGTATGAATATCCATTGACATCTACATTATACTTGCTAAAACATGGAATAACAGGCATAGCAGGAATAAAATAAAGTAAAGAAATGATATGAAGTGAAGCAGGACACACTGCCATGAGCCCCACTGCAGCACAGTGAGAGGTATGGCGATGATGCAGCCTGTGTGGCCACCATATCGGCATGCCCAGGATGAAGATGTACAGACCACAATGCACATAGCAGGGACATATACAAGGTGCAGGAGATGGTACAGGCAGCGGCAGAGGGACAGGAGCATCAGGTACTTAAGTCCACAGTGCCTGATGCAGAGGGAAACACAGAGCCCAGCAGGTGCCTGATGAAATGTGTGATGCATGCACAACACACGGGTAGCACCTGCACAGAGCCCAGCAGGTGCCTGATGAAATGTGTGATGCATGCACAACACACGGGTAACACCTGCACAACCAAGACCAGTGCCCAATCATGCCCACCCCACACACCCAGGTGCCCCCCAACAGCAAAACACCCCATACCCCCACCCCACCACACTGTACCCCCATTCCACCCCACAACCCCCACCCCACCCCCACCCCCCAACCTATACTCCGCCACCCCAAACCCCACCTCCACTCCTCACTCCCAATCCAGGCAAGAGGCAGGCAAATGAAACCAGGCCTACCTCTGCCCCCCCATGTACCATGACCTTCTCTGACTCCCCCCACCCAGAGGCAACACCACCAGACCTCAGTGGTTTGTCAATGGGTGGTGTGGGCAATGGCATGCCCCCTGAGACTGGGCTGCTGCTACTTTCCCTACTGGTCTCCCCATGTGCCTCATGGAATGGTGGAAAGACAAGCAGGGACCCCATACCCTTGGGCCTAGGGCCCAGGATGCAGGACTGCCCCATGCTGGCAGACCCTGACACAGATGCTGTCCATGAAGTAGCCCATGTGGACACCTGGCTGGTGGATGGTAGGGCAGATAGATGAGGCATGTGAGCACCAGCAGGGGGCACAGTAGCTGCAGCTGGTATCATAGGCGTGGACACAGAGGCCAGCACAGGTGCACCAACGGAACTGTCACACCCTGTGACCCACCCAACTGGGCGATCAGCAGATTGATGCATGTCACAAGGTGACACATGGAGGCATTCAGGTGATTGCTTGCTGCCAGCTTCTGTTCCTGGACTGCCAACTGCCTTTCATGGAGGGCCAGCTGCTGTTCCTGCAGTGCTTCAGTGCATCTGAGGAGTTGTTGCAGGCACCTTGTGGCCCTCATGCTGGGCAAGTATGCATTCCGTACAGTGCACCAGCTCTACATAGGTGCTTGGGTAGTGCTGCCCATGGTGACCACTGCCACCAGGCTGGGGTTAGGGCTCAGGTGATGGTACAAGCTGGTCCTTGGTATCCCCTGAGCTATTGCCCTCTGGCTCTGCATCACTGGCCAGCTCTACACCCACATCCACAGGGGCTGCAAGATGGGAGGTATCCCCCTCTGGTGGCACCATAGCCTGTCCACCGACTGTGGCAGTGGAGGATTCTCCGACGATGAAGCATGCATGGAGTCAGCACTGGGTTCAGCATCCATTGTGGCACCTGCAGGGAGAAGCAAGGATGACCAACCTAATATGGACCCCCACACGCACCGCCCCAACCCCCACACATGGGCCACAGCAGTGCACTAAGGCCCCAGGGACACCACACCACAGAGGTGGAGGAGCAGTGGGGAGAGGGCAACACAGTCCATGGAGGTGTCGCCACCACAGAGCTGCCTGGTGAGACAGTAGAGGGAGATGTGACAGTGTAACACGCCCATGCATGTCCCACCCCACACCAGTAGGGACATGTGTGAGAGGGGCACTGGGTGGTTCATTGTGCCCCACCCATGGGTGAAGGCCTATGGTGGGGTATATGCAGAAGGTGCATCGCAGCACAGACACATACCTTGGGCTGGTGGACTCTGTGAGGTATCCATGTCCCCGGCATCCTCCAATGTGATGGTGTCCACAGTGACTAGGACCCACTGTTCTAGTTCAGTGAGGAGCACTCCCTGACTATCCTGGCCCACAGAATGTGCCTTCCTACAAGTGTCGCGTCACACCTGATGCCACTTGAACTTCTCGTCCTCGATGACCCAGTTGTTATGGTAAATGGCATTCAACTTGCGACATATGGCAAGCTACCTGCACTGCCTCTCATAGGCTCCTACATGGGCCTTGTCAATGTCCATGAGAACCCAGAGGTTGGCTAGAACTTCCCCGATGAGAGGTCTGCTCCCCATCACTGAAATTATGCTTCCTGGATCACTCCATGGGAGCCGTGGCAGAGAACATAGCAGTTATTAATTAGTAATAGCCTCAAGGGAAGCAGAATTGGAAAAATGGCATTTCGCAGCCGCGTGGCCACACCAGTGTTACATGTTTTATAGCAGGTGGACGTGCAGCGACATATATCTTGCAATGCGTGGAATACAGAAGATGTCTGTGTGTCTGATCGCACGTAGACATACATTTTTGACGCACAACATATAAATGTTTGTGCGGCTCCACACACCTTTCTTTTCCAGTGAGCTTACAAGAAGAGAATACTGGTTTCTACAGCCATACATCTACTGACATAGTACATCTACTGACTCCCCATAGGGAGAAACAACCAGCCAAATCCAACACGGCCATTTTTCAGCTAAAGCCTTCTTCAGGGGTTCTTTGGCATACTAAAACCATACAAATAAAAATATGCATAAAATAAATGTCCATGTAAAACATGAAAACCAACTATAAATTGAATAAAATAATATAAAAACAATATTAAAACCTTAGTAAAACATGCAACATTTCATGAACACTTGTTAAATAATAAATACAAACTAATAAATACAATATATAAAATAAATAAATGAATGATAAATAATAACAAATGAATGAAGCATTGAACATAAAACATTATATGTAAAACACTATTAAACATCATTAAATAAATAAATACATAAATAAGCTAACAATAAAGCTAAAATAAAACATTAGCATTAAGGGATGTGACATATCAAGAAAGAAATCTAATCTTTTACCAATCGTTGATGATAACCCACCTGATATGACCCTTGTGTTGTCTATAAAAACTATGGGAAGAAGAAGAAGAACATAAAATTATGAGTCATCATATCCATTGGAATAACTATATATGATATTTGTTAAAACTGTATGTGTAGGAGGAGCTGGAATGATGCCCTGATCAAAAATATTATTGTTTAGTCAGTCTATACTTGATTCAAGAACTGGGTGAACTGGGGGGGGGGGGAGTTGTCATGTTCACCACAATAAATTATAATTGTTGTGCCCATACCAGTAATAACTGCCTATTCATCTACCTTGCCAGAAGTTAAAGTGTAACCTACGTGTAATGGGAGGACAAACTTTTCCATGTAACTTCATTGTCATTCCCCGCTCTGCATAATGACTAACTCATGACATTTAGAATATTTATGATCTTTTTAATGTGACAACAAAATTAAATAATATAAAATCAAAGTAGATATCTTAATCTTATCTTTAATATAAGAACTAGATCATAGATAGTAAACTTTACCTCCTTGACGTGCAACTTTTCCCTTCATCAAGAGTGAAGACACTGGTGTCTGCGCTATAATACCCTTTTATTTGGCATAAAATAGTCAACGCCTGACCCTGAGAGGTTACTGCTTATCTAAATTATGTATATAAAAAACTCTTAAAGGCATGCCTTCTAGGTTATATATTAGACCATAAACTTAATCATTCTTTATTTCCAATAAAATTATTTTTGCCAAATTGATGATGGCAGCACGACTGTCTCAGGAATCTCCCCTCCGTGAAATGTCCTTTTTGTATCAGGGATTCTCCAGTATCTGCTGGAAGATATTTCTAAAAGCATGGTTAATTTGTAATTATAAACAATGGGAATTGATCCTCCTCCTTAAACTTATCTGAAAATTATATTGATTAAAGTGATATAAAGATCAATTATATAAATTAAAATGTATACACCTTACATGAAAACTACGGCAGCCCAGTTCTCCAAGGATTTATCCATCTATAAAATATCCCTTTCTATATCAGATGGCCCCCTACAATATTAAAAGCAGGACATTAAATAAACCAAATAAAAACTCTGGTAAAGAAATGGAGATAAAAAACTCAGGTGGAAAAAAAACAGTAGAAAAAACTAGGGAAAAAGTGAAAAAAGGTGAAAAAAATGATGGAAAAAAACAATGTAAAAAACTCAGCCATTGGTTCTGCTTAGCCCATTCTTTTTACTGTGAATCTATTTATCCACGGCTTTCATATCACTGATGAACCAATTCTGAAAACTACTGTATTGACATATATAAAAGGCTTTCAACCAAAAATCTCATTCTGTGGATGACTATAAACACACTACACCTTTATTCATGCATGTTTGACCTGGTGGGGTGGCACCTTGGGCATGGGTATGATGACAAATGTGTAGCTGGCCACGGCACTACATGTTGACATTACTGCCACTGTTCCTTTATGCAGGTGACAGGGGATATCCGCTGAGGGAGTGGCTTATGACCCCCCTCGCCAATCCATGCACCCCGATGGAGGTCAGTTACAACCAATCACACCAGCTGATACGCTCCATCATAGAGGGGACATTAGGCCTACTCAAGATCTGCTTCCTCTTCCTTGACCAGTCTGGTGGGGAGCTGATCTATGCCCCAGCCAAGGTGTGCTGCATAATTACACCCTGCATCGGAGGCAGACCGTGCCAGATGCAGCAGTCAGCGATTCCAATGGTGAGATGGATGAGATAAGAACATAAGAACATAAGATATGCCATACTGGGTCAGACCAAGGTCCATCAAGCCCAGCATTCTGTTTCCAACAGTGGCCAATCTAGGTCATACGTACCTAGCAGTTTCCCCAAGGGACACAGGTTCCACAATGCTTGTACTGGTTCAAGCATTGATATCCTGGGTCCCTTCTTAATAATGGTTTATGGACCTTTCCTCCAGGAACTTGTCCAAACCTTTTTTAAACCCAGCTACACTAACAGCCTTTACTACATCCTCCGGTAACAAATTCCAGAGTTTGATTACACGTTGAGTGAAAAAATATTTTCTTTTATTAGTCTTAAATAGTTTACCCTGTAGCTTCATTGCATGTCCCCTAGTCTTTCCATATTCTGATAAGGTAAACAATCGATCTACGTTTACCCGTTCCACTCCGTTCATTAATTTATAGACTTCTATCATATCTCCCCTCAGCCGTCTGTTCTCCAGGCTAAAGAGCCCCAACCTTTTTAGCCTTTCTTCATAGGAGTAGCCTTCCATCCCCTTTACCATTTTGGTGGCTCTTCTCTGAACCTTTTCTAAAATCGCTATATCCTTTTTAAGATACGGCGACCAGAATTGCACACAATATTCAAGGTGCGGTCTCACCATGGAACGATATAGAGGCATTATAATATCTTTTGTTTTATTTTCCATTCCTTTCCTTATCATACCTAGCATTCTATTTGCTCTCTTGGCCGCCGCTGCACACTGGGCCGAGGGTTTTAACAAGGTATCCACAATGACGCCTAAATCTTTTTCCTGGGTGGTGGTTCCTAATGTGGAACCTTGCATCGTGTAACCATAGTTTGGGTTGTTCTTCCCTAGGTGCATAACCTTGCACTTCTCCACATTAAATTTCATCTGCCATTTTGATGCCCAGTCTTCCAATTTATCAAGATCCTCTTGCAATTTTCCACAATCCTCCTGGGTTTTAACAACTTTAAATAGTTTTGTGTCATCTGCAAATTTGATAACCTCACTTGTTATTCCACTTTCCAGGTCATTTATGAATATGTCAAAAAGCAGCGGACCCAGCACAGATCCCTGGGGTACACCACTATTCACCTTTCTCCATTGGGAAAATTGGCCATTTAGCCCTACCCTCTGCTTTCTATCTTTTAACCAGTTCCTGATCCACAGTAGTACACTGCCTCCTATCCTATGACTCTTTAGTTTTGCCAAAAGTCTCTCATGAGGGACTTTGTCAAAGGCTTTCTGAAAGTCCAGATACACAATATCAACTGACTCACCTTTGTCCACCTGTTTATTCACTCCTTCAAAAAAACATAACAGATTAGTAAGACAAGATCTTCCTTGTCTAAAGCCATGTTGGCTGTCTCCCATTAGGTCGTGACTATCTACATGCTGAGTAATTTTATTCTTTATGATGGTTTCTACCATTTTTCCCGGTACTGATGTCAGGCTCACTGGTCTGTAGTTTCCCGGATCACCCCTCGAACCCTTTTTAAAAATTGGTGTTACATTGGCGATCCTCCAATCCTCAGGTATTAGAGATGATTTTAATGATAGTTCACAGATTACTGATAGCAGGTCTGCAATCTCAAATTTCAGTTCTTTCAACACCCTTGGATGTATACCATCCGGCCCAGGTGATTTGCTACTCTTCAGTTTATCTAATAGTTGTAAGACATCTTCCCGTTGTATCGATATTTCCTTCAATTCTTCCACACCTTTAAATACCACTTCAGTCATGGGTAACATCCCTACATCTTCCTCAGTAAAGACCGAAGCAAAGAATTCATTCAGTCTCTCCGCTATCGCCTTGTCGCCTCTTAGTGCTCCTTTAACCCCTTTATCATCTAATGGTCCAACTGACTCTCTCACAGGTTTTTTGCTACGAATGTATTTGAAAAGGTCTTTATTTCGCGTTTTTGCTTCCGCAGCAAGCTTCTTCTCAAATTCTCTCTTTGCCTGCCTTATCAATGCCTTGCATTTGACTTGCCAGTGCTTGTGCTGTTTCCAGGTTTCATCGTTTGGCTCTTTTTCCATTTCCTGAAAGATGCTTTTTGGCAACAATAGCCTCTCTGACCTCACCTTTAAACCATGCTGGCAGTTTTTTTGGACTTCCTTCCACTTTTCTTAAAGCGTGGAATACAGCTGGTCTGGGCTTCCAAGATAGTATTTTTCAACAACACCCAAGCTTGATGTACATCTTTAACCTTTGCAACTGCTCCTTTTAGTTTTTTCTTAACTGTTTTCCTCATTTTATCATAGTCTCCCTTTCGAAAGTTAAAGGGTAGTACTGTGGATTTCCTTACTATCCCTCCTCCACTAATTAAATCAAAGGTGATCATGCTATGATCACTATTGCCAAGTGGCCCCCCAGCTGCTGCATGCTACCTCCCACCGACATGCAGTGGTGACTCTGAGATCCCTCATGGAGATGCACTTTATATGATGTAGGTTGCCTGTTCTGGTGGAATTGGGAGGTGGGTGGCAGGGCTGGGCATCGGCAGGTGGGCCCTGTGCACACATACAGCAGTCCACTGTCCATGAGCCTTTCCAGCCTCTGTGGCCAGTCCCCACCACACCCCTACCCCCCATCTGCCAGTGCATGCCTTCCAGTCCCTGGTGTATGGCCACCCCACCTACACCCAGCCACACATGTGCCCCAACACAGTGCATACCCATAACCCCCATGCAGACACCCCGGCACAGCTTGGCGCGTGTTCCACCGCATACCCACACCGGTGGTCTCACCCACCTGCCCCCACGCAACACCAGTTTACATGCCCTGTCCATCCCTGGCCATCTGCAGATGCACCCAGCTGCAGCCCCAGCTCATCCAGCATATGGGGGACATCTGATGCAGTGCTGCTGCTTCCCCTATATCCCTGCCCCAGCCAGCGAGGCAACTGCAGATGCCCACCCTGCCACTGTAGCCAGTGGCAGTCAGACAGGCACAGTGTGTGCAAGGGGGCCACCCTCCCAAGCACCCCACCCCCCTCTAATACATGGTTTGGTGCCATACCCACCACTCTGATTCGGCTGTTAGGTGCCTGCTGCTGCCACACATTCCTGGTACCTGCATGGGGGTTGTGACCCATGGCCAAGAATTCCATTCCCAGACATACATTTGGGCCCTGTGTGCTTCCATGTCCCCTGTGGCCCCTTGTTTGACCCATTCCGATTGGGACATCCAGCCCTTGTATGCATGATGAGATTGATTTGCACAGGGGCAGACACAACATGGTTCCCACAGGGTGCATCACGCCACGTGGGTTCTGCAGTGCATCTAGGTCTGTGCATGAAGGCTGGGACATGATTCCAGCTATGATGCACATACAAGCCTCTTCCCAGCTAATCCAATCATGGCTTCTGAATAAGGCCATGACAACACAATGTACAGTTGCCATTGTTCCGCACCTCCATTCAGGGGCCACTGTACCTGGCCACTGTCCCATTCCTGGTTTCCCCACAGCCCGACCCCCACTCTGGCCTCACAGATCCAGGGTTGGTCTGCAGGGAGGCACCTGCACCCCCACCCCCACCTACCTTTATGGCTGCCCATGCCACCTGTCCCTTGCCAACTTGGGGGACATCTTGCACCTCAGGGTTTGAAGAGGTCCCCTGCATAGCCTACTGGCTCTGGACATACATGGTTGACATACATATCAGTCCTCTATGTCCAGGGCCATGGACCGCCCAGAGCCTGACCTTGCTCTGCCACTGCCCTGTCCCTTTCACACCCCTGGCTTGCCTCCCTATACTAGCACCTTGTACGTACTGGGATGTTAGTCGTGGTCAGCAGTGCAGGATGAATTTTGGGGATGGATGTCCCAATGTGGTATCCATCTCTGCAATTCAGGCCCCCATTCCCCCCCCCCATGTGGATACACAAACAAACCCAGTGATCTATTTTTGTTGTATTTTATTTGTGGCACAGCAGCATACAGAGACATGACTGGCCATGTGCTGACCCAATCACCCCCCACTTCTGGCCACCTAGTTCTGGCCCCTCATCCCTTTGGCCCGGGTGGGGACAGGAGTGCCTCTGTGAGTCACTGCACTGCCTGGATGAGGGCCTGGAGGTCACCCGTAATGCCCTGTAGATGCTCTGCTATGCATTCCAGGGGCCCCAATGTTGCAGGAGTCTGCTCCATGGCACCCATGGTGCCCATACCATGCTCTGGGGTGCCAGCCCATACCTCCCCATCAACTGCCAGAGTGCACAGTGGCTCATCCATCTCCAGCTGGCTGTTGCCATGCTGTTCCCCTGCTCCCACCCTATGCTCCCCCATCCCCTCCCTCCACCCCCTGCCCACTCCCAACTCCTCTCACCGCCCCCTACCCCCTCATATCCCTGCCCTCCATCCCCTGTCCACTCCCATCCCCTCCCACTGCCCCCTGCACTCTCACATCCCCTCCCTCCAACCCTTGCTTGCTCCCATCCCCTCCCAATGCCCCTGCCCCTCACATCCCTACCCTCCACCCCCTGCCCATTCCCATCCCCTCCTTCTGCTACCTACACCCTCATATCCCTGCCCTATTCCCCCTGCCTGCTTGAAACTCTGCCTCCCCCTTCCATCCTCCGTCCATGCTGCCCCTCCTCTATCCACTGGGTGTCCCTGAGTGGCATGTCCCTCATCTACCCCTCCTACAGGGACCTTTCATCCACTTCCCCCTGCTCCTCAGTGTATCTGTAATGTGCCACCCTCTGTGGCTAGGGCCTCCCACTGTGGTGTGCCCTGCCCAGACCCCATGGTACCATCCTGTCTTTCCCCTCAGGGGAGTGGGAAATCTCCATGAGGGTGATGGTGTAGAGCTCTTCCCCACTCTCACTTAATTGGGAGGTGCTGGATAGCAGTATGGGGCTGGCTGTTGTTGCACTGTCAGTGTTCACAGTAGCCAGGCTGTGGTGACTGGTTGTTGGCTGCTGCTTGTCCCCCTCTTCCTCTACCTCCTCATACTCTGCCTCCTCCCCTTCATCATCTTCCTTGTTCTCCTCCTCCTCTGTGGGTGGAGTGGGCTTGGGGGAAGTCCTCTACCGGGATTGCTGTGTAAGGGATGCAGAGAGGTAGCTGTTAGTTCCAGTGTGTGGGGGTATCCAGTTGTCATGTATTGTGATAAGGAAGCTTATCATAGCTCAGGTAGGAGCTATAGAAAAGATGATGTGACTCTGAACAAGCAACCTGTCAGTTCTGGTAGAAGCAAGAAAACAGAGTTTTCACATAAAAGACTACCAGTCCCAGAATGCACCAGGTTTCCAGCAGCCATGAGAGGGGCTGAAGTGAGAAAGTGTGTGTGCAATCAAGAGAGCTATGAGGTAATCCCTAAGCACTCATCTCAAAGGGCAGGGCCTGATTCAAGACAGCTGCGCTGTGTTAGGGAGCAGCACACATTAGAACAGGATAAGAATAGAGCTAATTCTTCAGATAACAGTTTCAGCAACAGTTTGAAGAACAGCTTCAGCAAAAGCCACGCAGATAGAGAGAGAAGGAAACTCTCTGGAAGGAAGAGAAGAAAGGCCATTGGAAGGTCTGGGAGATTCCAAGGCAGTACTCATACTGGGAGGTATTCCAAAAGCCAGCAGAGTCCATTGGACTGGATTCAGCCAGAGGAATGGAGTGGCAGAGATAGGAATCACCAGTGGCTACCTGGAAGAGAGAAGACTGCATGTGGAAGGGACTTTCAGACCAAGGCCAGAAGGTATGTGAGAAAAGATCCAGTGTCCAGGGATCAAGATTGGAAGGCTGGACATCAGAATTGGATTACATATTGGCCAGGCTATACAGAGAGAAATAATGATAGCAGGAGAGGCTCAGGTATGAACACTGATCCAGACCCTATCTATAATAGAGAATGGCAGCAAGGGAATAAGCATTCTCATGATAGTGCCTTAATGAAAGACTCGTCTGTGCCAATGTATGATAGTGACCATATGCTGATTGATACAGCAGATGAAAATACAGTTTACATGGACTGTTCTCTATCTAAATGCCATTGCTAGCTTTCTATGAGCAAACACATCAGCCATCACAAAGAAACCTAACTTTGTTCTTTATTTCCACTGCAAACAGCTCTTAAAGCAGGATTTGGGTTCACACAGTAGCAGCCAGCCAGCTAAAGGCTTTCAGCTGGTCCATTGATAGTAATTAGGGCTGCACCTGATTGTGTGTGTGAGCAAGGGAGAATCACTGCTGAGATCGGCGTGGAAAATAAGCAGAAGTTAACCTAACCAGCAAAGTTTATTCTTTACTTTGTGCCTTTGTATTTGGTAATTACTTGCTAAGAAAACATTAGCTAATTGCCTGACAAGCTGAAGGTTGTTTTCTGGTTTACTTTGTGACTTTTTGTTATCCATTTTAAACACTGCAAGCAAGTAACCTCATTTATAGTGCTATCAAGCATACATGTGCTGGGTGAATTAAACCCCATCAATAAAAGAAGTATTTTATTGATCTTACCACTTGGTTCCACAACTCAAATTATTGTCATCAGCTGTGTTTGGGAGTGAATGAACTACAATACCCACAATACCTTGCAAGAATCATATGAATATATGCATCGTCAAGATTGTGTAAGTTCTCACCCTAGGCAGCCGTCTGACAGTATCCATTGTCTAGCACCTGCCCATGCTCTGTCTGCTGTTCCCCATGTGATGCCCAGCTACTGCAGCCCTGTGCCATGTTGCATGTCATGGCCCCATTCCTGTGCCATACCTCTTCACTCACCTTGCTCCCGCTGCAGCTGCTGCCGGAGTCTCACCAACATCCACAGGAAAAAACCCGCATGCTGGTTCACCTCTGAACTCCGAACCTCACTGAAAACACTGAGGAAACTCGAACGAAAATGGTGATGTTCACAATCACAATCAGCACAGACGGCCTACAACTCTCAGCTGCAAACACACCGAGAATTAATATCAACCAAATTAAAAGAACATCACTCCGAACACTTGAGCCATTCTCTGAACAAGCCCCATGAGCTGTTTAATTTAGTAAAGACCCTAAGGAAGGAACCTACATCCTCCCAACCAGCCATGATTCACCCTCAGGACTACGTAGACAACCTGAAGACCAAAACCAAGAACATCAGCAAAGCAATGCTATCCATCCCTACTAACAACCCACCTAAACCACTTGCATCTCTCACGACACCATCGGTTGCTTGTATCGAGGACATCATAGCCGATATCAACACCACCACTGCCCCAAATGACCCTTGTCCAGCATTCTGGATAAGGTCACTACGCAAGGAAATCAGCCTGAAAATAGCCAAGATAATTGACTTATCCTTCTCTATGGGTAATTTCCCCCTATGCCTCAAGCAAACATCTATCCGTCCTCTTCTGAAGAACACAAAGCTAAACTCCCAGAAGGTGGAATCATACCGACCAATATCAAGTATCCCACTGCTTGCAAAAATAATCGAGAAGGTTGTACAGCATCAAATACAGGATCACATCTACTCCTCAGCTCCCCTTGACCCATGCCAACATGGTTTCAGAGAATCACATGGAGTTGAAACTCTACTTGCATCACTCATTAACACGCTGATCACGGGGGTCGACAATATTAAACAAGGATTTGCTTTAATCTTCCTAGACATTGCAGCCACATTTGACTCTGTAAACCATGAGCATCTCCTAATACAGCTCCAAGACAAGGGAATTAATGGAACAGCATGGAGCTGGTGCAAATCCTATCTCGCCGACAGATGGCAACAAGTGCGGGTGGGATCCACAACTTCTGAGCATTTCCAACAAGAACATGGTGTTCCCCAAGGCTCATCTCACTTCGCTCTCCTATTTATTTATTTATATTCTCTTATATACCACGCTATTCTGCATCAGTGCGGTTTACATTGAACAAACTGAAATTACATTGAACAGGGCATTATAACTTGGAGATAACTATTTTACAAGGAACATGGGCTATGGAGGGTTAAGTGGCTTGCCCAAGACCACAAGGAGCACCTGTGGGACTAGAAACCCCAGTCCTTCTGGCCCAAGGTTGCTGTCCTCTAGTGGGATTTGAACCCCCGACCTTCCGGCCTGAAGTACCTTGCCCCAACCACTAGGCCACTCCTCCACTCTATTTAATATTTATATGCAACCCATATGTGACATAATCCGTTCATTCAAAATATCATGCCTGATCTATGCCGATGATGTTCTACTCTTCACCCCATTCATGATGGAGAATCCGGACTTCTGTCCACTTGTGGATTGCTTCAATGCAATAACCGACTGGCTCCAGTCACAGAGCCTCAAGATTAACTTCAGCAAGACCGACGTCCTGTTTGTCACTAGAAACCAGTCCTTCTCTCCACCGCTGACCTTAAAGACAAGAGATGCTGAACTCCCAAGTAGACCTAGCATCTGCTACCTGGGTGTTATGCTAGACCAATGGCTTGACCTCAAACAGCACATCAGCAACACCATCAAACAAATCTACCACAAAATAAGAACACTCCGACATTTCCGTCCCCTGTTGCAACCAGTTGATTTCAGATCAGTTTTTCAGGCTCTTGTAATTCCCCACTTCAACTACGCTAATGTAATCCTGCATGGTTTACCTAAAAATACACTAAACCCTCTACAGCTGGCAATGAACACGGCTGCACAGGTTCTGCACGATGCTTCTAGAGGGGACCACATCACCCCAATCCTTAAGGATTTACATTGGCTACCAATTCACTGCCGGCTCACTTATAAAATATTACTCATGACCTTTAAGGCTATCAATAAGATATCCTCCACATCCTTAATGGACCTCCTCCAACCCACCCCATCAAATAGAGCAAGAAGAACATTCTCCGCCAATACCTTAAAAATCCCCAAAGAGATAACAAAATGCACACAGACAACAAAAAAACGGGCCTTCAAATTCTATGCACCCATCTGCTGGAATGCGCTCCCAACTTCAATCAGGACCATAACAGACCTGCTGGAATTCAGGAAGGCACTAAAACACCACCTCTTTCTCCTGCACTACTCCCAACCCAGTAACTCTCAACATGGTAACCTAACCTCATCTTCTCACGCATAACTAAGAATTCATGAGTTGACAACTTTTATCAATGCTGTATATATCTGTAATTAGTTGTACATAGTTACCCCAGTTGAAATCCAAGTTTTATATACCAGTTCAATGTAAGTGCTTAATAATGTTCCTGTTACGCACAATACTGTTGTCTGTGAACCACGCTGATTTTGAATAGTGCGGTATATAAAAATAATTAAATAAATGTTCAGCGTATGGCCTGGAAATGCACCTGGTAGGCCTCTGTCTAACATACGATGTGGAAACATCTGTGGAGGCAGGAGGGTGGTATCTTACATATGCATATTTCTTTCTCCCCCCAGGTCTGTCACCTCAGCTGTCTGCCTGCCAGCCTTAACACCACCTGCATACATTAGACCCTATCATATCATGCTGCCACGTCTCCAGTGCTATCTCACCCCAGTCCAGGGCTTGCTATGGTCCTCTGTTCTTCCGGCCTGTGTGCCTGCATTGTTGCATTGCTGACTGGCCAGGCCATGGGCTGAGGGGGCCACAGGGACAGTGCTGCCTGCTACATTCCTCTGGGACCCTGCTGCATTTGCTGCCTGCACTGTGGTGCACATCATGGGCCTTGCATGCTGGTTTCAGACCTGGCCGTTAACATGTCCTGTTCTACAGTTGAGGATCATTTATTTGAGCCACAGCGGTCAAGGAGGGAGCTATTGTGTGTATGGTGTTTCTATGTTTCCACTGTGCTTTGTTTTAGATGGCAGTATCGGGCCATCTTGCTGACTGCTACTCACAGATGTTGTTTCAGTGTGTGTTCATATTTCCTTTCCATATGTACTTTCCCTTTAGTCCTTTCTGCATGTATTACCACCATGTATTTCTCTTGTCCATTGTGTTTCTGTTTGCATGTTTCCCGTGCATGATCAGTTTTTGTGTTTACAGTCATTTTGTGGTGTGGTGGTTCCAGCAATCCCTTGTTCCTTTTGCCCTTTTACTTTGCAGCTACTTTCTGGCTCTTTACAATGTTGTTGTCCCACCAGGTGCCTTTCTCCTATCACTCCCCTTTCCTGCTTTATCCTACTTAATGTGCAAGGGTGGTCTTGATTCACTCCCAGCCCCTGCTTTCTGCAGCTAGTGATGGCCATCTGTGTGCCATGGGGAGCAGGGCATTCTCATTCTCGATCACCAGCCCGCAGAGTCGGCGGATCTCTGCCTCTGAAAAGCTGACCTGGCAAGTTGACATTTTCTGAGGTGTTGTATGGGTCTTGCAACAGATAGGGGGAATACTCACTGCATCCTGTTTCCTGTCGCACATGGGAGACAGTGCAGGTGGGCATAGATCCGGACTTGAACGTGCGAGTTGCACGTGGGCACTGTGCCACATTTGGCACGCACCACATGTCTAATGGCATATATGGCTATCCCATTATTCTGTACACCGCTGCATATCATTGCATATGGGCATGGAATCCGATTTTTGTTGGGGACCTACACACAGTGTGCATTCAACTCCAACCGGCACGTTTTTTTCAGAATCGGGCCCAATATAATACTAAATAATGAGATATACCATATCATTCAAATATATTGACAAAAATACAATTGATCTTAGGGAGGACAAATTTTAAATGTTTTTCCATAGGTAAACAGTTGATTCTTCTTCTTCAGATATTGTTGCAATTGTTTCATTATACATAGCTTAAAGTATGTATTCCTCATAAAACATTGGCAGTTTATTCCTTTCCAAACCCATTAATTTCTTAACATATTCCTAAAAAAATTATATTTTCTTGCAGATATAGAGAAGTATCAGTCATCATTGGCTTTACACTTCGACCATCACAATCCAGATCTCCAAAACAAAGATATTCAGATTTGGGATATTTACTACCAACCCACTTTCTTTCATCCATTCCTGAATACCAGTCATAAGAACCTAAGAAAAGCTATGCCGAGTTAGACCAAGGTTCTTTAAGCCCAACGTCCTCTCTCTGTCAGTGGACAGACTTGATCACAAGTACTTTGCTGACCCCAAAAAGTAAATATATTCCTCATATCATTTTCATGGATAAGCAATGGATTTCCCAAGTGTTTCTAGCTCATATTTTTGTATGGACGTTTCTTCCAGAAACCTGTCCAAACCTTTTTTAAACCTCACTGTGTTAGGCACCTTAGGAGGACAAATATCCATAAACTGTTTAACCTTTCCAGTTACATCCCTTTACAGTGGTACCACCAGCTGAATATCATCCATATGCAAAGCAAAACACAACAAACTCCCCTAGTGACTGAAAAAAAAGATTAAAAAGAAGTGATGATGATCCTTGTTTCATACCCTATCTTAACCTACTAACCTCAGACAACATCCTCAAAATGAATATGAAATCCATCTGATAAAAAGGATGTTATCCATTCCAATATCTTTCTTCCTAGTCTCAGATTCCTACTTCTAACACTTAACTAAGACATGCTTAAATACAGAAACAGCACCCCCATCAACCCTCAAACCATAGAAAACCACCTTGCTACAAAACTAAAGAACAAAAACCTCTCACCTATGACCCCCCCTTGATGAATCCCAACTTTCCACTAATAAATTGCACACCTTCCACCTCATTAAGGAAAAACAACTATTAGAGATAGTTGCAAAAATTAATACTACCACACCGCACCTAGATCCATGTCCTGTATCATGAATAAAAGCAACTAAAGTTGAACTAGCACCAATAATACTCAATATGGTCAACCAATCTCTGTTACAAGGAATAATGCTAGATGCACCCAAGCTATCCATCATTCACCTCATACTCAAAAACAGATCTCTTAAAGATGACCCTTCTTCATATTGACTAATTGCCAATATTCCATTTTTAGCAAAAATAATAGAAAAAAACTGTCCAAATTCAGCTACAAGACTTCATCGACCTGAATGCTCTTCTAGACGAACACCAGTATGGTTTCCGCCCTTATCACAGCGTAGAAACTCTGCCCCTTGTTTTATTCAACACCCTCATCTGTGCATTAGATAACCTAATCCAAGCCTTTTTCATGGGCTTCCTGGACATCATCTCTGCATTTGATAATGTTAATCATAACATCCTCCTGTCAAGAAAAGCACAAATAGGCATAACTGGGACAGCTTTAAAATGGTTTATATCATACATCTCAAACCGCTTTCAGTATGTAAAAATCAATCAAGAGTCATCCACCAATTTCCCAGAAGAACAAGGAATTCATCAAGGCTCTGCTCTCTCTGCCCTCCTGTTTAACCTATACATACAACCAGTATGTGCAATTTTCAATAAACACAAAATCAATTACCAATTGCTTCATAATGGTATATGTTCCAGTAGATTTAAAAAATCTTACATATCAGAACATTATTAATTGATAACCAAAGCTGAAACATGGCTTAATGCAAACAACCTGCATATAAATTACAAGAAAACTGAAATACTTTTCACAACGAGGAACCAGAATTTCACACCGCCTTCCACATTCAACCTGACATCCTAACAGTTAAACAGGAGGTAAAGTATCTAGGTATTATAATAGATAGAGCTCTCAATATAACAGCCCAAATAAAGCAAACAGCTAAAATCATTTTCTACAAACTAAAAACTATCCAGCACTTCAGACCCCTCCTAGAAACAAATGACTTTAGGACAGTAGTACAAGGCCTAATTACACCACACTAGGACTATTGTAACAGCTTGTTACAGGGCCTGCCTAAAAATAACCTCCATACACTTCAACTATCCCAGATCATAACTGCCAGGATTATTGCCAAAGCAAGTCTAACCAAACACAACACTCCCATACTCTATAATCTCTACTGGTTCCCCATAACAAGCAGAATAAGATATAAAATATTAGTTACTGTCTTCAAACTTATCCTACCTTACATCTAAAATTAATGTCCAATCCAATGTCAGGTGCAGGAGAAAAGGTACTCAAAATCTCCTCACAATACCATCCTCTATATGGAAGACTAAATAGGGTGACTGGAACACAAAAGTTGGCAACAAAGAAGAAGACAAAGTAGTTGGAAAATATGGACTTGGCAACAGAAATGAAGCTGGAGAAAGACTGATAGAATTCTGCAAGACCAACGATCTATTCATCTCAAACACCTTCTTCCAGCAAAACAAGCGGCAACTGTACACATGGACGTCACCCAATGGATTGTATAAAAATCAAATTGACTACATCTGTGGAAGTCAACGATGGAAAAGCTCTATAACATCAACAAAGACAAAACCTGGAGCTGACTGTGGTACAGATCATCAACTACTAGTATGCAAACTCAAGCTAAAGTTGAAAAAGAGCAAACCATTCATGAATGCAGCAAAATATGACCTTGAGAATATACCACTGGAATTTAAAGACTGCCTGCAAAATTGATTTGCTGCTTTAGATACAAATGACAGAGTTCCAGAAGAGTTATGGAATGACATCTAGAAGGTTGTGTTGGAAGAAAGCGAGAAGTCTCTACAAAAGGTGAAAAAGAAAAAACGGCCAAAATGGATGATGGTAGAAACTCTGAAAATTGCCCAGAAACGCAGAGAAGCTAAAGCCAGAGGAGAAAGAAAGACAATCACAGAACTCAACAGAGATTTCCAACGTGCAGCAAGACAGGACAAGGAAAAGTACTACAATGATGCATGCAAGGAAATAGAAGCAGAAACTATTAGAGGAAGAACAAGATCGGCTTTCCTAAAGCTACGAGAGTTAATGAAAAAGGTCCAGTCTCAAATTGGAATGTTACAAGGTGCTCAAGGTTCTATGTTGAATGATGCTGAGAAGATCAAGAAAAGATGGAAGAAATATACAGAGTTTTTATATGATAAAGATCAAGTTGACCAACAGCCGTTTCAACCTGTACCTTATGATCGGGAACCATTGGTGATGAAAGAAGAGATTGAAGCAGCATTGAAAGCCTTATCAAAGAACAAAGCACCAGGTATCAATAGCATTCCCATAGAAGTATTACAGCAATCTGATGCAGCTGTTACCGTACTTACAAGGCTCTGCCAAGAAATATGGAAGACAACATCATGGCCAACTGACTGGAAAAGATCTGTGTTTATACCAATACTAAAGAAAGGTGATCCAACTGACTGTGTAAATTATCGCACAATCACTCTGATCTCAATGCCAGCAAGATTCTACTGAAGATTATTCAAAAGAGACTACAACCATACCTGGAACAAGAACTACCTGAAGTGCAAGCAGGGCTCAGGAAAGGGCGAGGAACGAGAGACATCATTGCGGATGTGAGATGGATCCTTGAAAAGACTAAAGGATACCAAAAGAATATCTATTTGTGCTTTATAGACTATAGAAAAGCTTTTGACTGTATAAACCATGAGAAACTCTGGGCCACATTAAGAAACATGGTATACCAGAACACCTGATCATACTCTTGCACAATCTGTACATTGATCAAGAAACAACAGTTCAAACGGAACAAGGAGAAACAGAATGGTTTAAAATAAGCAAAGGTGTAAGACAAGGCTGCATACTTTCCCCCTACCTGTTTAATTTATATGCAGAACAAATCATCAGAGAAGCAGGATTGTATGAAGGCAACAGAGGTTTGAAGATTGGTGGAAGACTCATCAACAACCTTCGCTATGCTGATGATACCACATTACTGGCTGAAAGTGAAGATGATCTGAAACATTTGCTTCTCACAATCAAAGAACATAGTCTCAAAATGGGCCTGCACCTTAATGTAAAGAAGACAAAGATCATGACAACTGGCATAATCAACAGGTTCATCGTTGAAGGAGAAGAAACTGAAATTGTGAACAACCTTAACCTACTTGGATTAACTATCAATAAAGAAGCAACAAGTAATCAAGAAATCAGACGACGCATTGCTCTTGGCAGAATGGCTATGAAAGACCTAAATAAGATTCTCAAGAGCAGAGATGTCTCTCTCCATACAAAGATTCAACTTGTTCAAGCCATGGTATTTTCAATAACATCATATGGATGTGAAAGCTGGACGGTGAAAAAGATAGACAGGAAGAAAATTGATGCCTTTGAATTATGGTGCTGGCGGCGAATACTGTGTATACCATGGACTGCCTGAAGAACAAACCAGTCAGTACTAGAGGAGATCAAACCTAAGCTTTCTTTAGAAGCTCAGATGACAAGACTTCAACTTTCATACTTTGGACACATCATGCGAAGAGAGAGATCATTAGAGAAAGACATCATGCTTGGCAAGATAGAAGGTCAACACAAAAGAGGAAGGCCAGCAATGAGATGGATCGATACAATAACAGCAGCTATGGGTACCAGTCTGTCAACAATGAGCCGCCTGACTGAAGACTGAACACAATTTAGGATAGCTATCCAGAGGGTCACCATGAGTCGACTCCGACTCGACGGCTCTTAACAACAACAAACAGGTTACCAGCAGCAGAGCCTTCAGATATACAGCTCCCACCCTTTGGAACTCATTCCTAGACAATATCAGATCAATCAAAGACATACAAACATTCTGTAAAGAACTAAAAACATTACTCTTTTCTGAACACTATTACACGGCCACTGCTAACTACATTTTTACCCATTCCACTCTTTCTTTGCCTACCAACTAAGCCAACAACATTTTACTCTTCCAACCCTCTCTACCCCCACAATTAATCCTTCCCCCCAAGATCAATCAACCTCATAAAACTTTCCCCTCATCTCACCTCTATGTCTAGCTTGTATTCACTGTCTAGCTATCATGTAGATAGAAACATGTATATAGTTAAGATGACCAGCTAACACTATTTACTGGCTTAAGTGGTTGCTGTTATGTACTGTAAATAGTTCAACTGTTTTAATATATTATAGTTCACAATAATGTTCTCTGTTTTTTTGTTTGATGTAAACCGCCTCTGATCACTGGAAAGGGCGGTATAGAAAAACTGCTCATATAAAATAAAATAAATAAATAAATTAATTAATTAACAGACTCGGGTCCTCTAAATTGAAAGTTCATCTAAGAATACCAACAGCATTGGCTCATTTTTATGATGATAGCAAACCAGATTCATAAGGACCACTAGTAAGATCTTTGTTCCACAACCTATTCTAAATTCTGATTGGCCCTTATCCAACAGGCCATAGTCGTCCATATAGGAACTGACCTGTGCTACTACTTCTTTCTCAATTAATTTAGACATCAGAGACAAATTAGAAATTGATCTATAGTTGGTGTAAGCCAAGTTCTCCCCTCCCCATTTTTTATTTGAAGGTAGCATTTGCCTTCTTCAACATACATGGAAGAACCCCTGGTGTAAAGACACATTAATAACATCTTTCATCTAAATTTATTTATTTATTTATTTTTATATACTGCCTTTTCAGATTCAAAGCGGTTGCATTTAACTATATTTTGGATATATGGTTACATCAAATTTTTGAATGATGGCATTGTACATAATCTCAGAACTTGAGTATACATAACAATCTCAAACTTAAATATATATAACCATTTGCTCGGAGTGGGGTGAATCAACTTGGGAGGGAAGGTTGGGGAATGTGTTGCTTCATAAACTGTACTGGGTGTGTTTTGCAGTTAGTCTGATCTGTTAGAGTGTTTATGTTACAGTTCCAAAATGTTCCTGGAACAGGTGTGTTTTCTTTGCAGAAGGTGGTGAGTTCGGTGCAGGCATGTATTCTGTTTGGGAGTACATTCCAGAGTCTTGATGCACACGAGGAGAGTGCTCTAGAAAAGGTTGATTGGTTGCTTCTGGCCCTCATGGCAGGGATGGTGAAAATGTTTTGGGTACTGAATCTCGTGATCCTGTTCTTGAGTGACTTATGCATGATGGTTTGGGATGAGGTTGAAAACTACAGGCCGGTTAGTCTAACCTCTGTGGTGAATACATTTTTGGAAATGCTGCTAAAAGAAAGAATAATGAGGTTTCTGGAGTCCAATGGATTGCAGAATCCGAGGCAGCATGGGTTAACCAGGGGCAGGTCAGCACCTTAGGTATGGACCCTAAAATGACTGACTAGATTAGAAATTGTTTGAGTGGGAGGCGACAAAGGATATAGGTAAATTTATTTACAGTATTTAATTTATTTATTTGCTTTTATATTCAGCGCTCTTTGAAATCAGTGCGGATTACATAAAACAAGAACAGTAAAACAGTTTACATGGAACAATTTGTATAGAACAGTTTACATTGAACTAAAATAAAAACAAGTAACAGTAAGTAACACATAATCTAAATTAGATGTGAATACAGGGAACATAAGATATGCCATAGTGGGTCAGACCAAGGTCAATCAAGCCAAGTATCCTGTTTCCAATAGTGGCCAATTCAGGTTTTAAGTACCTAGCAGTTTCCCAAAAAGACACAGGTTCCTCAGTGCTTGTATTGGGTCAAGCAGTGATATCCCAGGTCCCTTTTAATAATGGTTTATGGACCTTTCCTCCAGGAACTTGTCCAAATCTTTTTTAAACCCAGCTACACTAACAGCTCTTACCCCATCCTCCGATAACAAATTCCAGAGTTTGATTACACGTTGAGTGAAAAAATATCTTCTTTTATTAGTTTTAAATAGGTTACCCTGCAGCTTCATTGCCTTTCTCCTAGTCTTTTTATATTCTGATGACGTAAACAATCAATCTACGTTTACCCGATCCACTCCATTCATTATTTTTTTTTCAAGTCTTATTTATATAAAGAAGCATACAGCAAAAAAAAAAAAAAAAAATAGGAAATAACAACAAATGGGAAAAGTTTCCCATCTGGAACCACCAACAAGAAAACATATCATAATAATAGCCCACATCCAGGAGAAGCTCTATATTATATTTTGCCTGCAACAGTCCCCTGGTGAACTCCTGCCCAATCGGGGCAGTGGGAGTGCTCCTGCTAAATCGGGGCAGTGAGAGCAAAACACAACCGGCACCCCGCTCAGCATATAAGCGGCGTCCCTTGTCATGCTGCCGCCCCAGAGGCCAAGGTTGGTATGGGCAGGTCAGATGGACATGAGAGGTTTTTTTTTATATATTTTGAATTTGGTCCTTCTGTAAGAGGTCTTGGTAATGTTCCCAGGACCTACCGGGGCCAAAGTTCAAGAGAACACACTAGCCAGAATGTAGGGAAAATAAGGCTTTATTTCCCTTTAAGCACAATGGTTCAAGTTATGGGAGACTACTTCAACCAACTGAAAGAAACCTTGCTTCAGGCAACAAAAAGAAAATATATTCACACTTGCTTTGTTTAACTGTTACTTCACAATACTTGGCATAAACAAACTTTACAGGCATTCGCTACTGTTCACTGTTTTATGTTTCATGCACAGACCTTAGGCTACCTGCCTGACAGTAGCTACAGTCCATCGGGGTTTCAGGTGGGTCTTCGTTGAATTCCACCTGCATGGGCTGAGTATCAGACAGCTGTGAATCAGTGTCAGTAAACTCTTGAGGAGTGTACTGAGGTTTCTCATATAACACATTTACTAGCTTCCAATGTTCAGCATTCAAGTCAGGGCCGCGCCCATGTGAGTGTTTGTTATGGCAGTTACTTCCCCTTGCAGGCTGCCTTATGTTATACAGTCTTTTTACCAAGGGCTTGTGCCCTGTTTCACCAACAGTTTGATAGGGAGGATATACTCCAGTATCTTGTGTTTCCTGTCTTCTTAACTTATATTGCTTATCAGAATAAAAAGGTATTTTACCTTGTTTAGTTGAGCCCCACGTCCTGGTCCTGCTGTAGTTCAGCCTGTCTTGAGCAGTAGGCTTTTCCCACTCCAGCTGGCCTTCATGCAGAGTCACCACTCTCTCACATTCACACTTTTTACCATTTGAATAAGGAATATTACCATTTGCAGCAAAGACTTCATCCTTGCTCAGATAATGCTCACTGTGTCTTGCATTTACTGCTGACGGTTCTTCACACCAAACTCTGGGGTTTATTTCTCCCCTTGTGCCTTTCTTTCCAGTTCCTCTCAACCAAGGACTCCTGGAACTCTGTGGCCTCGGATTCACTATGCCCTCCTGCCAGGAACTCCTTCCTCTCTGGTGCTCTGGACACTCCTTATGGTGCCCTCCTTCTTGGTTCCTTTCCAGAAGCTCTCTGTGGTGTGACTCTCCGTGGTCTGCTTTTCCTTGATAAGCCTCTTCTTGATATGCCTCCTTTTGGTAGGCCTTCCTTGGTATGCCTCCCCTCGGTCTCTCTCTCCCTGGTCTGCTTTTAACTTGTCCTAGTTCCTCCTTTCCAAGCTCCCAGCCTTTCTTCAGGGGAACTCCCCCTTTTCTCCATTGGCTGTTAGGTTGCATTACCTCATCAGCTTTGAGGTGCAGTTCTCTGGGCCTTGGAAGGTCACTCCTGCTCCCTCTATTGGGCTCCTCATAATATTGCAGCTGATGATAAAATCTTTTTTCAGGATTTAAAACCCTTTTTCCTTCATGAATAGGCTCTGCGGTACCACACCCTACTCCGAGGGAGCCGCTTTTGCCTGCAACAGTCCCCTGGTGAACTCCTGCCCAATCGGGGCGGTGGGAGTGTTCCTGCCCAATCGGGGCAGTGGGAGCAAAACACAGCCGGCACCCCGCTCAGCATATAAGTGGCGTCCCTACGGGGCGCGCCCGCGCCTGGCGGGCCCACGCCTTAGTGCCTAGCCAGAGGGCCCTTTGGTGTGGCCCTTAGACGGGGCCGGTAGTCGTAAAGAAAAAACCTCGGCCTGCACCTCGCGCATGGAAAGACGGCCTGGAATACAAGCAAAGCAGGCCACTACAGCCACACCCGGCTTGAGCTCCCCTGAATGGGTCTGAGCTCGCCAGCACCAGATACCATTGGCAACTCGACCATCAAGTTTTCTCCTGTGATCATGCCCGCCCTCTGATCGCCGGAAAGAGAGGTGGGAAACCACTGATGTAAAGGCAATACAACGAAACCACTGTGTCGCTGAACCCCAAAGCGACAACTCCACGTGGCCAGAGCTCCGTTTTAATACAGGTTGAGCACGCCAGCACCTGATACCAACGCCAGAACTCCCGACCAGGTAAACGATTCACTACGGAACTTTATACTCAGCGTTTCCACATTAACTGCAAACATAACGATAGACACTGAAACTCACTCATAAACTGACGCGGGGTCACACTGACCATATGCGCATACTGAACCACTACTCTTTCACTGCAACCCTTACCTATGTATTAGAACATTACCCATGTATTAGAGCATTAGCAACCTTGTATCCTAAACACTGTGTGTACTGAATGCATTGAAATGTTTAGCCACTTCTTAGTGTATACAAATGTTCCTACTGTAACAAAATGTTTCATAGTTTATACAAATGCTTCACAGTGTAACAATCGGCAATTTGTATGTAACGGCTATAATACCTAAGCTTATACAAACTTAACCTATACTCACATTATTATAGGCAGTTTGTCATAAGTGTAAATTAATCCACCAAAAAGATTGTAACATTCTATAAACTTAGAGTTGAACCTGGTACTGTCACCTCATGGCTCTCATCACCTATATGCTTGCTCTCTGCTCTTGCCTAACACTAGCCATATATGCTTATGTACCACACTTGCCACACCACCAGACAATATTCTGGTAACCAATATTTATTCATAGCCCAATACTGATACCAATAGTCCCTCTGCTATATCCCACTCACATTCCTCAGGATAAAGCAATTCCCAAACCAGACCTGAATGCAGTAGTTAAGATCCCAGGCAAACCCCGTAATAAGCACGGCTCCGAACTAAAAAAAAAGCACAGGAAGCCGGCAGCCGCAACTAATAAAAGCAAGCACCAGCAACCATGCCAAATATCGCAACCCCCTATCACGATCTGCCTCATCAACGCCAGGTCTATTAGAAATAAAACGCACATCATCCACAACATAATGTCTGACAACAAACCCGATATCCTCTGCGTCACCGAAACATGGCTCACTGACTCTGATCCAGCAATAGTAAACCAGTTAACTAAACCTGAATATTCAGTATTTAACTGCCCACGACCTAACAGGAGAGGAGGAGGAGTCCTAATCCTTGCCAGAGCCTCCCTACTTTTAACGAACACATCCCTAACTGCATCCGAGGGCATTGATATACTCAAGATTGAGAACAAAACGATAACCATCTGCTTAATCTACAGACCCCCCTCAGCCCACCATGAAACCCTGGCCACTGCACTAGAAATGATCTCAACCTCTGCAATCAAGAAACAGCGATTCATCCTGGGAGACCTGAACCTCCCATCCCTACCCCCAATGCAGGCCGACACTTTCCTTGAAGCCATGAACCAGCTCGGATATATTCAAATTATTCAGGAAGCCACTCATAGCAAAGGCAACACCCTAGATATGGTGTTCATATCATCCAACACGCAACTAAATGAAATACGAAAACCTGAAACTCGAATAACCCAGGTCCCCTGGTCTGACCACTACCTAATTGAATTTGAAATCCACTTACCACCCATAAGTGAACCATCTCAAGCCAACCCAGAAATACATCACCAAAGGAAGTTCCGAAAATTTAACAGTGAAACATTGTTAACATCTATATCTTCACGCTTTGATTACACTCTCACGGACCTAGATAAGTTGGTAGACATATGGAACTCAGGGATTGAAGCAGCAGCAAGTCCAACCTGGAAAGCCGTAAACACAGCAACAAGAACAAGAACCGAACCATGGTACTCTCCTACTCTATGCAGCATGAAAATGGAACTACGCAAACTGGAAAAAAAATGGAGGAAAACACAAACCGAGGAATGCAAGCGATTATACCTAACACTCCTCATGAAATACAAGAATGAGGTCAACCTTGCAAAAAAGATTTACCACACTAACCTACTCAATGAAGCTCTTAATAGACCCAGAGAGCTATTTGAGCTTGCAAATCACTCACCAAAACCTCCCAGGACACCGTCTATGCCGATGAAATAAAGGCCCAGACGCTTGCAGACCATTACGCCAAGAAACTTTACCTGCAAGTACCCACAATCATCGATCAAAGCAAGTCTTTAGTCATCACCCCTCAAGAAACCGACACCGTCTCTCAGGCAGAGTCTACAGAAGAATGGAATACCTTCCAGCAATTGGGTGAGCAACAGATCATAACCAATTTAAAATCCACCACCTCCCCTCTTGACCCATGCCCAGCAGCTTGGATAAAAGCAACCAAGAAAGAAATCGCAAAACCTATCTCCCACATTGTTAACCAGTCACTCCAACAAGGTACAATGCCGACCCACCTCAAGAGATCACTTATAAGACCCATCTTAAAGAATAAAATGCTCAACAAAAGTGATCCTGCATCATATCGACCGATCTCGAGCATATCATTCTTAGCTAAATCAGTCGAAAAGGTGGTCCAGCAGCAGCTGCAGGATCACATTGACAATAAGAAAGCCTCAGATGTATATCAATATGGGTTTTGTCAGCATCACGGAGTAGAAACCCTGCTGCTAGCACTCCTTGACAACCTCCTCAGGGGTCTCGAGAACAAAAATGCTATGTTCATACTTATATTTATTGACATATCAGCTGCATTTGATACAGTACACCACGGCACCCTCTTAAACCGTCTTGCATCCATAGGCATAACAGGGACCCCTTTAAAGTGGTTTGCATCATACATATCCAATAGGATGCAACAAGTCCAATTCAATGACGATAAAGCCGATCCCTTCCCCCAAACCCAGGGGATTCCGCAAGGGTCCACCTTATCATCTCTCCTATTCAATTTGTATATAAAACCGGTCTGCGAGATCTTTCCGAAATGCAACATCAATTACCACATCTATGCTGACGATGTGATGCTCTACTCACAACTTGATATAACACAACCAGATTTCTCTCCGCTAGAAGAATGCCTTGACATGCTTCAAACATGGCTTCAACAAAACAACATGTCAGTAAACCACAAGAAAACAGAGGTCATGTTTATCTCCAAGAAAACCAATTTCATCCCGCCCACCACAGTCACCCTCAACAAAAACATATATCATACGAAGCCTGCAATAAAATATCTAGGGGTCCTACTGGACAACAACCTTAAGATGGATAAGCACCTCCGAACAATTAACCGAGCCATTTTTTACAAATTGAAAGTTCTGCAACCACTTCGCAATATCCTCGAAAAATCTGACTTCAAGGCTGTTGCACAAGCTCTAATCATTCCTCACCTAGACTACTGCAATGCCATCCTTTCAAGGGCTTCCGAAGAACACCCTAAATATCTTGCAAATGGCTCAAAATGTTGCGGCAAGAGTCATCATGGAAAAAAGCGTCACAGATCACATAACCCCAGTGCTAATGGAACTACATTGGCTCCCAGTAACCACTCGCATCATTTTCAAACTCCTCATAACCACGTTTAAGCTCATTCACAACATTGCACCCTCCTACCTTGACAACCTAATCACTATACAACCACACAACAGGAACAGAAGAACCATAAATCTCAACACTCTCTGTGTTCCAATCAGCATAAGAACTGTCAAAGCAGAAACAAGCAATAGAGCATTCACATATACAGCACCAATCCACTGGAACCAACTCCCACACGAGTTGCGACTGACAAATAATTTGAGTGAATTCAGAAAGAAACTCAAAACCCACTTATTTCAGGCTCACTACAACCCGACCTAAGTGCGACACCTTACCTCAACGAGATGGCTTTTGCCTGCCATGACGGCATTTGGAATAACGGTATATAATCTTGTATATATGTATAGTTTGGGCCCCTCCCATGCACCTACAATCAAATGTATTTTTAGATTTGTGAGCCCCAATCCAATGTATAAAGTATCTAATTGCTATTTCTTGTGTTATTTAAATCATTGCTCAATCGAAATGTATATCTTAAAAATTCTCTGTATTGTACGATACATTATGATTCTGTAAAGTAAACCGCTGCTGTTTGTAGGAAGCAGTGGTATACAAATGTTTACTAAATAAATAAAATAAATACTAAACAAAATATAGAATCTGATCAAAACCTGGTAAAGATCCCCCAAACCAACAGAAGAAAAACTAATAAATAACTAGCTTTGAAATAGGGTTATACCTAAACTTTCTCCTTCAAAAATTCCAGTAATTGATCTACCTCCCCAAACACATATCGTTTACCCTGAAAAATTATGTGGCATTTGCATGGGAATTTCAAATAAAATAAGTCTCCAATGGCCAAAACGCGTGGTCGGATCTCTAAAAAAGCCTTCCAATGCTGTTGTGTGGCCCTTGAAACATCAGGAAAAATCTGAACGCACTGACCACAGAATTTCTCAAGTTTCTTCTTAAAATATGCCCGGAAAATCCTTTGTATATCTAAATCTGAGGCCACCGTAACCAATAAGGTGGCTCTCATAGATATCTCATCCTGAGACGACTCTAATAACTCAGAAATATTCAATGAGGGTAAAGCCTTGGAATCACCCTGAGAACCTTTCTCCTGAGAAACATCTTTTGAAATTAATTCTCTAGAAGGAAGGTAATATATATTCATTCATTAATTTATAGACCTCTATCATATCTCCCCTCAGCCGTCTCTGTTTCAGGTTGAAGAGCCCTAACCTTTTTAGCCTCTCTTCATAGGAGTAGCCTTCCATCCCCTTTACCATTTTGGTGGCTCTTCTCTGTATCTTTTCTAATAACGCTATATCCTTTTTAAGATACGGTGGCCAGAATTGCACACAATATTCAAGGTGTGTTCGCACCATGGAATGATACAGAGTCTTTATAATATTCTTTGTTTTATTTTCCATTCCTTTCCTTATGATACCTAGCATTCTATTTGCTCTCTTGGCCGCTGCTGCACACTGGGCGGAGGGTTTTAGCATGTTATCCACTATGACGCCTAAATCTTTTTCCTGGGTGGCGGTTCCTAATGTGGAACCTTGCGTTATGTAACCATAGTTTGGGTTGTTCTTTCCTAGGTGCATAACTTTGCACTTGTCCACATTAAATTTCATCTGCCATTTGGATGCCCAGTCTTCCAATTTATCAAGATCCTCTTGCAATTTTCCATAATTCTCATGGGTTTTAACAACTTTAAATAATTTTGTGTCATCTGCAAATTTGATAACCTCACTCATTATTCCCTTTTCCAGGTCATTTATAAATATGTCACAAAGCAGCGGACCCAGCACTGATCCCTGGGGTACTCCACTATTCACCTTTTTCCATTGGGGAAAATTGGCCATTTAGCCCCACCCTCTGCTTTCTATCTTTTAACCAGTTCCTGATCCACAATAGTACATTACCTCCTATCCCATGACTTTTTAGTTTTGTCAAAAGTCTCTGATGGGAGACCTTGTCAAAGGCTTTCTGAAAGTCAAAATACACTATATCAACCAACTCACCTCTACCTGTTTATTCACACCTTCAAAAATGCATAACAGATTAGTTAGACAAGATCTTCCTTGTCTAAAGCCATGTTGGATGTCTCCCATTAGGCCATGACTATTTACATGTTGAGTAATTCTGTTCTTTGTGATGGTTTCTACCATTTTTCCTGGTACTGAGGTCAGGATCACAGGTCTGTAGTTTCCCGGATCACCCCTGGAACACTTTTTAAAAATTGGCGTTACATTGGCGATCCTCCAATAATCAGGTATTGCAGATGATTTTAATGATAGTTCACAGATTACTAATAGAAGGTCTGCAATCTCATATTTCTGTTCTTTCAACACTCTTGGATATATACCATCTGGTCCAGGTGATTTGCTACTCTTCAGTTTATCAAATAGTTGTAATACATCTTCCCGGTGTAGTGATATTTCTTTCAATTCTTCTGTAGTATCACCTTTAAATATCACTTCAGTCATGGGTAACATCCCTACATCTTCCTCAGTTAAGATCGAAGAAAATAATTTATTCAGTCTCTCCGCTATAGCCTTGGCCCCTCTTACTGACCCTTTTACCCCTCTATCATCTAATTTATGTATTTATTTATTTATTTACATTCTTTTATATACCGTGCTATTCTGCATCAGTGCGATTTACATTGAACAAACTGAAATTACATTGAACAGGGCATTATAACTTGGAGATAACTATTTTACAGGGAACATGGGCTATGGAGGGTTAAGTGGCTAATGGTCCAATTGATTCTCTCACAGATTTTTTGCTACAAATGTGCTTTGAAAAGTCTTTATTACACATTTTTCTTCCACAACAAGTTTCTTCTCAAATTCTCTCTTTGTCTGCCTTATCAATGAATTGCATTTAACTTGCCAGTGCTTTTGTTGTTTCCAGTTTTTGTCATTTGACCGTTTTTTCCATTTCCTGAAATATGCTTTTTTGGCAAGAACAGCCTCTCTAACCTCACCTTTAAACCATGCTGGCATTTTTTGGACTTCCTTCCACTTTTCTTAAAGCATGGAATACAGCTGCTCTGGGCTTCCAAGATAGTATTTTTAAACAACACCCAAGCTTGATGTAAGTCTTTAACCTTAGCAACTGCTCCTTTTAGTTTTTTATTAACTAGTATCCTTATTTTATCATAGTCTCCCTTTTGAAAGTTAAAAGTTAGTATTGTGGCTTTCCTTACCATCCCTCCTCCATTAATTAAATCAAATGTGATCATGCTATGGTCACTATTGCCAAGTGGCCCCAACACCCTTATCTCTTGCACCAGATCTAGTGTTCTACTAAGGACTAAGTCCAAAATAGCTTCCCCTCTGGTTGGTTTATAAACCAGCTGCTCCAAGAAGCAGTCATTTATTTCATCTATAAATTTTATCTCCATAGCATGTCCTGCCATCACACTGACCCAGTCAATAGCGGGGTAATTGAAATCACCTATTATTATTACTGTTCTGTAACTTTTGTTAGCTTCCCTAATTTCTTTGAGCATTTCATCATCCATTTGTTCATTCTGGCCAGGCGGTCAATAGTACATCCCCACTGCCATCGCCTTCCCCTTTTTACATGGAATTTCAGTCCATAGAGATTCTACAGAGAATTTTGTTTCCTGTAGAACTTTAATTCTTTGTGACTCAATGCCCTCTCTAACATAGAGCGCAACCCCTCCACCAATTTGATCAGCTCTGTCATTACGATATAGTTTGTATCCAGGTATCACAGTGGTCCCACTATATCCATGGTAACTCTGTGAATGGGCTCAGATATAACGAGTATAGGAAGCAAGTGCACCTCTGGTGGACGAACCGAGGTGACTTGCTTACATGAAGGGTAAGACTCGCAAAATCGCGAGGTCTCTTTAAAAACGCCAGGCCAGTAAAAACGGGCTAATATCTGATCTAGCGTCCCTTGTACCCCTTTGTGACCTCCCACAGGATGGTCATGAGCTAGTCTCAAAACTAAGGTTTTAAACGTTGTAGGGACTACCAGCTGCTTACGGACGTTCCCTGTACAGGGATCTAAACTTTCCCTGTACAACACTTCCCTAACCAACAGGAATCTAGGTAAGGTTTCTGACTCCCTCTGGGCGTACTCGAAGGGCCGTGAAAGAGCTGGATCAGCTTGCTGCTCCTTGGGAAAGGATGGGAATTTTTCTACTAATTCAGCTGGGACCCAATGTAACCCTTGTCCGGCCCCTACCTCGGCCCTTCTCTGAGACCTGCACTGCCTTTCCCGGCGTTTTTCCCCTCTTCCCTTCTTATTCTTATCTACGGAGGGAGTTACCAGGTCCTCATGAGATGGTAGATCTTCTAATGCCTCATCTGAGGGTTCATCTTTCCTCTCTAGGGCCTCGGACGTTGCTCTGGTAGATACCATACCTACCCTCGGATGTAGACCCTTTTCTAGTCCCTTCTTGAATTGGGTGTCCAACACAGGGCAAATTATCACGTGAAACAGGCACACAGTCCAAAACGTGATAAGGTGGAAAAACACTTTATTTGAATTCTCGGACCTAGCAACCCGACACAGGCCGTGTTTCGGAGACCTTTGTCAGGGGTTGTCTAAATAGGTACTAGAAACATAAAAACAAACAATATTAAAAAAAAATCAAATAATAGTGAAAGAACAAATAATCGAGGACATACATTTTACTCTATTCACACAAAAATAGAAGTAAATCTATACTAATTAAGGGATAATAAATAATTTATAATAAATAATAAAAAGTGAATAATAATTAAAATAATAAAACTATAAAACTCAAATACTCAAAATGCGATACCCAAACATAGTTAAAAAGTAAAAATATATAGTAAAACTAAAATAGACCACAACTAAATCCATGCAGACACAATAAAATACATGCAGACACAATAAAATCCTTGCTGGAGGTGATAAACAGCTTAATTAC
Organism: Ichthyophis bannanicus; assembly: GCA_033557465.1. NCBI lineage: Eukaryota > Metazoa > Chordata > Amphibia > Gymnophiona > Ichthyophiidae > Ichthyophis > Ichthyophis bannanicus. Next base: position 1,726,312,777 of record CM066031.1, on the reverse strand, counting down.
AATGTTACTACCTTATTTGTAGAGACGATGACATGCAAATTAATTGTAGAAGCGATGTCATACAATCCTTGCAAGGAGGCAAACAACTAAAATGAAGAAAAACATAAGATGAAACATATGTGTACCATTGGAGATGACTCTTGTCTATCCAAATATGAATTGAAAATTATTATATTTAAATCAAAAAACCACTGTGGACTGAAGACTCGAAACACAAAGGAGAAACGCAGCAGGCATTATTATGAGGAACGGAAGAGGAGCCGAGTAATACACAAGTGCTGAATACCATCTATTGTAATTCAGAGATTGGTGGGAGAAATTGTATTACACCCCATTTGTTGTACACTTCTTATCAAGAATAATCACTGAGATGCTATATTGTACTTATAAAACCCTCAAAAAAATATATATTTTTATTTAGAGTAGGACCAAAGTTTCATCGCAGGGCCAGCTTACCAACACCATCTGCATCAAATCTGAATAATATGCATGCAGAAACTTCATTTTAGTTGTTTGCCTCCTTGCGAGGATTGTATTATAAATTATTTATTATCCCTTAATTAGTATATATTTACTTCTATTTTTGTGTGAATAGAGTAAAATGTATGTCCTCGATTATTTGTTCTTTCACTATTATTTGATTTTTTAATATTGTTTGTTTTTATGTTTCTAGTACCTATTTAGACAACCCCTGACGAAGGTCTCCGAAACACGGCCTGTGTCGGGTTGCTAGGTCCGAGAATTCAAATAAAGTGTTTTTCGGCCTTCTTGAATTGGGACCAATCCCTCCCCAATACCAGGTCATGGGGTAACCTTGGCACAATTGCTATGGGAATTTCCTTCTTAATCCCTAAGCCTTTCACTAAGACTTTGTATATGGGATAAAAGGACAATGCCCCGTGGATGCACCTAATTTTTACCTTTCCCTCAGATTGGCTCTGTACTATGTTACAGCGGGATTCAATTTCCTGCCAGAGTTTCCTGGACATCATACTCTGATCTGCTCCTGAGTCTAATAAAGCATCGGTAGCAATGCCCTGCACTTCCATAGATAAAAGGAAACCTTCCCTGATCTCCTTTGTATTGGCAGTTATCAGGGTGGTTCTCGCTTTACACTCCTTTTGCAAGTGTCCCTCACTACCACATCTAAAACATTTCCTTCTTATACAGTGGTTTTTAAACATAGGCATACACACTTTCATATTATCCTCTTTCGACCTTACCTTCCTTTCTGATAATTCAGAATCTGCCGTCTTGGAAGCACTCCCTTTTTCCTGACCCGCCAATTCTGCTTCCATAAAGTGTTCGGTCAATAAGGTTGCTTCATTTGTGTTCCGGCAGTTCTGTAAAATCAGGAAGGCTTGTATGTCCTTCGGGATTGCGGCCATAAATTGTTCTAGCGCAATACTATCTATGATAGACTCTACAGTTTTAGCCTCTGGTGTTAGCCACTTTACTACCAAGCTCTTGACTCTCTGGCATAGAGCTTTTGGCGTCTCACCAGGTTTCAATTTGGTACTCCTTAACAGGCGATGATACACCATCGGTGTTAAACCTAGGTGATCCCTTATGGCTTTCTTTAGCTCATCATAATCATTGGCAAGTGCCGCAGGCATGGCTCTGTACGCCGCCAATGCCTCACCAGTGAGTGATGTGGCCAAGCGTACAGCCCATTGTTCCTTAGGCCACCCTAGTATGTGCGCTACTCTATCAAATGCCTCAAGGAAATCATCAATATCATCATTCTCAGACAATTGTCCAAAAGTGAGTGTCCCATTAGACTGTGGTCCTAGCCCACAGGTATGTAAAGCTCCTATAGAACCTGGAGGTGTCAGTGTTGGTTCTGCTGTCTTCTTCTGGGTTGCCAGCCATGCTTCCATCATGCCCAATAGTGGCTTTTGTTGTGCCTGCATCACCATTGCGGCCTGCTCCTGGGCTTGGTAGGACATCTCCCTCTGCTTCTCAAACTGGCTGGCCATCCATTGTAGCACGTCCTTGCACTCCATGGCCATGGCTGCTCTGTAAGAAAGAAAAAAACAGAGAAACACCACCAAGTGCGGTACGAAAACAACAGCTCAGCTATCCTCCTGGCTTCCACTGTTTAGACTTCTGCACCACTGTACTGGTATCCTTTTTTTAAACCCACTTATCTATGGGTTACCTGATAACAGGTGTAGATTCCGGCTTCTCACAATTAAAGGTCTCTGCTTGTCCTCTGTGACTCAGGTTTTGACCTTAGCTGTGATTCTCCTTTGTAATCCTCTGCACAGCTTATGCAGTCAGCGTTGTCTTTAGTGCAAATCCTGTGGTGCTTGGCAAATCCTGGCGTATGCGTGAAATCCAAGAACTAGCCAACGTGATTAAGATGTGGCTGAATGAGCTGAAAGAAGAACTTAAAGTGGAAATCAGCGGAGTGAAAACTGAATTAAAAGAGACATTGCGGGGAGTCCACGTGACGCATGAACGAGTGAAGACGTGTCTTCGCTCGCTCCGGGGCCGCCTTAAGATTCCGGCCTGAAATACTTGGTTCTCTGCCCCTGCGAACCACTCGGCTGGCGGTAAATTCTTCCCTTCCCTGGCGGCTGACTTAACTGTGGGGAATTCCCACGATGCCTCCCCCGGCGCGCAAGGAGAAAGAAAAAGAGAGGGGGCCTAAGTCTACCTCGGCGGCCATGCTTGTCTCACAGCCCTCCTCACCGGGAAAAGACAGCGTGGAGTCAGCCACCGACGATCTGGCAAGGGAGGTGGTGCGGCAACTTGACCCTAAGTTCGACCAGATCCTGTCCAAACTGGACCTTATGGGCACGGCGCTGAATGAGGTGAATCAGCGGATAGAGGAGCTCGAAGGCAGAGTGGCGGCTGTGGAGGAGGATGAGGGCCGGCAGTCTCGTGAGCTGGAGAGCGTGAGGTCCCAGATGGAAGCCGTGCACGCTAAACTTGATGATCTCGAGAACCGCTCCCGCCGCAACAATCTACGTCTGGTTGGGATACCGGAGTCTACTTCTGATCTACAACTGGTGCCGTTGATAGAGCAGTGGCTCCCCAAAGCCCTAGGCCTAGATGCGCTGGTGGGGGACCTTAAAGTTGAACGGGCGCACCGTATTGGCGGGAAGGTGGAGACCAGGCCTCGACCCCGGGTAGTGATTGCTCGGATACTGAATTTCGCCCACAAAGAACGTTTGCTACAGGCGTTTCGCCAGCATCGGCAACTTACTTTGGACAACAGCCGACTCCTCTTGTTTCAGGACTACTCCTCGTTAGTTACTACGAAGAGGAGGGAATTCACCCCGGTATGTACAGCGCTGTTTCAGAGAAACGTGAGGTTTGCATTGGCGTTCCCGGCTGTCCTCCGCGTTTACCACCTGGGGAAGACGCAGGTCTTTGAGTCAGTGAAGACAGCTCAGACCTTTTTGAAAGAGCTAGAGAAAAGCGACCTGTCGCTGGCGGGGGAGCAGAGCTCGACCTCTGGACAGTGCACATGAGGCCCTTCAACTTTGTCTCATCTGAGTCCCAGGAAGACGGAGGGCGGACGACTCGGGCTTGGCCGGGGGACAAGACAGGACCGCTGCTGTGGATTGCTTAAGCAACCTTATTCCCGACACGAGGGGACTATGACCTCTGCAGCTCCTGGGGGTCGTTTTGACACGGCCCGGGGTTCCAGCTATGGACATATGCTATATGTTATGGCAGCTCTGACTTGGGACACTGATAGTGGCCTGTTGGCCTCCCCTCTTTCTTTTCCTTTTGTTATGGTTTTTGTCTGGGTGCCTTTCTCTGTTATTGCGCTTTTATATTTCTTTCATTTCGGTTTCTCTTTTTACCCTATTTACTTCCGTTCTGTCTTGCCCTCTCCCATGCATAGTTTGTTTCTTTATTTCTACTCCTTTTGTCTCACTTTTCCTCTCCCAATGGCTACTGTTGTGGCTCCCATATTAGCGCTTTTACCATGTGCGTGGCTGCAACTGTTTCTTTGGATACTTGCAACCACGATAAGGTGGGCCGTGTGGGGGGGTGAGGCCTACTTTGAGGGGGTGGGTATGAGTGTTTCTCTTGCCCTCTTGGTTCTGTGTGTACATGCTGACTGTCTCTACTTTATAGTTATAGGAGGGGAGCCCAAAGTTGCATGGGGCAGATCGCTTAGCTGTGTTCGTTGCTGGGGTCTTGGGCGGCCCCGCTGCGTGCGGCAGGGACTCCTCGATCAGCCATGTTGGCTGAAGGTGGGATAGTGTATTTTAATATGGGGGGGTAGTTGGGGGGGGGCAGCAGGGAGGAAGGAGGGTAGTGGGGGTATGGGGAGGGGGAAGGGAGGGGTGGGAGGCATGGGGGTTGGGGCAGGGCGGGTAGGAGGGTGGACCGTGGGGAGGGGAGGGAAAGTGCTGGCAGGAGATTGCCTTTTTCGAGGGTGGGGATTTGGGGAGGTGGTGGCTGAGGTTGCTACTCACATTCCTAGTAGTGTAGGGCTGGGGTTGAGGCTGGGCGACCCCGGGCTGTTATGGAGCTGAGTCCTAATCTGTTGCCTGTAGAAGGTGCGGGTCCATGAAAAATCACCTCCGATTTATTTCCTGGAACGTGGGTGGGATTAACTCGCCAGTGAAGCGCACTAAAGTGCTACAGGCATTGCGGAAAGCCAGGGCGCAAATTGCCTTTCTGCAGGAAACGCATCTCTCCGAGAAGGAGCATGCCAAGCTTCAAAGAGGCTGGGTGGGCCGGGTGTTGGCGGCACCCTCGGGGGAAGGAAGCGTGGTGTTGCTATCCTGTTTAGTAAGGATCTGCAGGTGGACTTGTTGAGTGAGGATCGTGACCCATCTGGTAGATACTTGTTTGTGCATGTCAAGCTGAATGGTGAGGAATTTTTTCTGGGTAGCATATACGCACCCAACGTCTATGATCACTCTTTTTTTCAGCGGGTGGGTAGGAAAGTTGCCGCAGCCCCGCGGGTCCCTTCAATTTTGGCGGGGGATTTTAATTGTCCTCACGACCCGGCAATGGATAAATCCGGGGGCCAATTGCAGGGAGCTTGGAGCAGGAAAGGGGTTGGGTACCTATGCCTGGTAGGTGGATTGGTGGATACTTGGAGGGCCCTACATGGGGGGGAAAAAGAATTCACACACCTGTCTAGGGTGCATCACACTTGGTCCCGGCTGGACTACATTCTGGTCGCTGAGCGAGAATTTGGGAGAGTGCTCAGTTCAGAGATTGCGCCGATGGTAGTCTCGGACCATGCCATGGTGCAGATGGACTGGCAGGGGCGTGAGAGAGGGGAAGCCCGGTGGGCCTTCCCCAGACAGATGTGGAAGAATCCCACCTTTAAGAATTACCTGGTGCAGAAATGGGAAGAATACTTACATTTTAACGAAGCCAGTGTGGGTTCGACTAGTGTCTTTTGGGAGGCCGGAAAGGCCGTCTTACGAGGGCACATAATTGCGTATGTAGCGCAGGAGAAGCGCCGCATCAATGGACAGGTGCTGATGTTGACTCGGGAGCTGCGGCGGCTCCAGACGTTGGTAGCCCGGAGCAGGAAATCCGAACAGCTGCCGCTGTATTTGGAGACTCAACGGCAGTTAAATGCTATTTTAGACGAGCGCGCTATCTACAATATGCATTATTATCGGCACCGGTTATACCGCTTTGGAAATAAGGCCGGGACGCTACTAGCCCGCTTAGTGCGCGACGGGGGAGGGTCTAAGGTGGTGGCCGCGATTAAAGACAGAGCGGGCGTCCGCTGTTCTGACCCCCGGGGTATTGTGGAGGTGTTTCGAGAGTTCTACGAGAGGCTCTATACCCCAGAACCGACAGATGGGGCAGCGGCACCGGCCTTTTTAGATGCGATCCCCCTACCACAAATATCAGCGGCCGAGCGGGCGGCACTAAATAGGCCGATTGAGGGGGGGGAGATCCAAGCAGTGATCCGGCAGGGGAAGCTGCATAAGGCCCCGGGACCGGACGGCTATAGTTCCGAATTTTATAAGCTGCTGGAGTTGCAGGTTACCCCTACCTTGGCTGCTGTTTATAACGACCTTTTGGAGGGGAAAGGGTTCCCTCGTGACATGCGCACGGCTGCGATTACGGTGATCCATAAGCCCGGGAAAGAGATGGAAGACCCGGCCTCGTATCGGCCGATCTCTCTCATTAACTATGATATGAAAGCTTTTGCGGGCGTACTGGCGCGGAGGCTCCAGGGGATTCTGCCGAGGTTGATCAGCCCATGTCAGACGGGCTTTGTTCAGGGGCGGGAGGCCTTCTCGAATATTTGTAGAGTGCTTCTAGGAGCGGAGTGGAGTGAAGCGCGGGGAGATCCACTCCTGCTGGTTAGCCTAGATGCCGAGAAGGCTTTTGATAGGGTGGCATGGGAGTATATGTTTGAAGTTCTTAGGCGATTCGGCTTCGATGGAGCCTTTCTGATTTGGTTGCGGGCGTTGTACTTGGCGCCTCTGGCATTCGTAGTGGTGGGGGGCCTTCACTCGGCGCCCTTTGAATTGCGTCGAGGGACGCGACAGGGCTGCCCGCTTTCTCCTCTGCTGTTTATTCTGCAAATGGAGCCCTTGTTGCGTACGTTGGAGCAGATGGAGGAGGTCCGTGGGATTGCCTGGCCAGGGGGTGGTGTTAAAATAAGCGCCTTCGCCGATGACTTATTATTGTGTTTGACAGATCCACAAGCCTCGCTGGACAGGGCTCTTTCGGTCATTGAACAGTTTGGTACTTTTTCGGGTATGCGGATAAATAGGTCTAAATCGATGGGCCTCGACATTGGTAGGAGGGTCCGTGGTCATTGGCAGGGAGACTTCCCGTTGGTCTGGGCGGCAGACTCGATCCGCTACCTGGGGATACAGATCCCTTGTGACCCTAGTCGGCTCTATGCAGTTAATATACGGCCATTCCTGCGCCAATCGATACAGCGACTACGGAAGTGGCGTGAGCTCCCACTTTCCCTGAAAGGCCGCATTGCTCTCTTTAAGATGGTCGAGCTGCCTCGCTGGATTTATCTCCTGCGACATGTTCCGCTCTGGCTCTTGCGTAGAGACCTCAAGATTCTGGAGAGTCATATCTCTGCCTTCTTGTGGAGGGGGAGACGTGCGCGTATTGCCTTTGCGACATTGCTGAGACCTATAACTGAAGGGGGTGCGGGCCTCTGTTCGCTGCGAGACTATAATGTGGCCAGTTTGTTTCGGCCGCTTCGCGCTATGATCGCAGGGACCGCCGCGACGCTTCCTTTGGAGCTGATAGATGCTGTTTCAATACCCTACCACAGAGTGTACTGGTTTCACCGTTCGAATAAGGAGCTGCCCTCCTTTTGGCGGCACTCCGTGTGCCTTGGCGCTCTTCGCCTAGCTTGGAGGCACCTTTGCCGTCTTCGAGGTAGTGAGTGGACTTGCTCGGATTGTCTCCCTTTGGCCGGTAATGGGGAGTTTCTTCCCGGTTGTCAGGGTGGGGTCGCTAAACGTTGGGCGCGCTGCGGCGTGGCTTATATAGGCCAGTTGCGGATGGAGAAGGAGGCGCAGATGGACTCTTATACCTCTCTACAGAGTCGTTACCGGCTGCCGGTTCAGGATTTTTATTTTTATCTGCAAGTGCGACACTTTGTAAGACCTTTGGAGCGTGGTGAGGGGGTGAATCTGTGGCAGGGGGACCGTGGAATGCTGGATCTCTTCCGTGTTTTAGATGGTAAAGTCAAGGTACAGAGTCTGCGAGTAGAGTTAGTGCGGGGGGATGATATGTCGGGGATTGCTCATCTCGCTCGGAAGTGGCAGGCGGATGGCATTGCGGAGGGGACAGTGGAGTGCCTTTCTCTAGCTTTCAGTAGGATACCTCATCTTTCGGAATCAGTACAAATGCAGGAGGTTCAGTATAAATTTTTGTGGCGTGCCTATGTGCATGATGTGTGGGCTAAGCGGATGGGTATTGCTGAGACGGAGAATTGTTGTCGCTGCAACGCAGATCGGGGTACCCTTGCGCACAAATTCTGGCTGTGCTCGGCGATTCGGCTGTTTTGGGAGGGAGTGGGAGTGCAACTAGGTGGCTGGATTGGTCAAGGGGTGGACATTGGACCCGCTAAGTGCCTCTTTGGTGTTTTTGACGGTACTACCCCTCTCAGTGTTCACCATAGACAGTTGTGCGAGAAGGGTTTTTTGGTGGCCAAGCAGACTATTCTGAGGCATTGGGTGGAGCCCACGACACCGAGTGTGCAGGAATGGGAGGGACGGATGAGAGTTCTCCTGAGTATGGAACGCTCTACAGCGCAACAGATGGGCCAGCAGCGGCTGGAACAATTTCTGAAGCTTTGGGCCCCGCTAGTGGCCACGGACAGCGCCTAGTACACTTTTGGTTATATGGCTCGCTGCGTGGCCTACTGGCGGAACACTGGCGGACCATTGGTGTTTGCTAGAGCAGGGGATGTGAGTGTTGCTTCTTTGACCTCTCTGGATATGGGTTTGTAGCCATTACTGCCAGTGTGGGGGGGGGGGTCGGGGGGGGGTAATAGAGGGGGGTAGCGGGGGGGAGTTGTGGGGTGGGGGGGCTATTTGTTTGTTCGACTGTACCCCACTCGGTTGATACTCATCTATATATGTAGCTTGGCCATATTGGTGGTGCGATGCTATACCTTCTTCTTCTTCCTTTGAATTTCTTTCCTGTCATTGCTGGCTCTGGTGTAACTTAAGGCGGGGCTGGGTTAGTTAGGTCCTGCTTCTGTTAACTGTTACATGTTCTTTAGGGTAGGATGTGTACTAGTCTTTGGTACCTTAGGCGGTGACACTGGTTCTGTTGTGTTGTATACTGTACTGAACAGTTCAATAATAATAATAATAATAAAAATGACTTTCACTAAAAGAGACATTGCAATCTCTAAGACAGGATATAGTGGACCAAGAATCCCGGGTAGAAGAAACAGAAAATCAGTTGGAACAACAGTGGGAAGCCTTGGAGGACTTACAAAAAGGATGGGAGGAGTTAAATCAAGTTCAAGAATTGAAAGAGAAGGCGGAGGATCTGGAAGATCGATCTAGGAGAAGTAATATAAGAGTGAGAGGCATCCCAGAGGACCCCAATATAAAAATTGTGACAAAGTTATTACAAAAGTGTTTGGAGCATTGTTACAAGCTATGGCCCTAGAAGAGAGCGGAGAGGGTGAGTCTCTGCAAATTGAGAGGGCACAACTCCGGCTACCATTGCTAAATTAAATAATCAGTATTGAGATAGTGGCCAGTATTGTCACCAGTACTATCTGTATAGGAGTGATATGGAGAACTATGTGGAAAGTGATTTAGGACAGCTGCTTACTTACCTAAGCTATCTGCGTAGCTACCAGTATAGTGGTGCTGAATATTGCTGGTCTTTGGATAAATCTCAGCTCCACTCCCCCCTCCTTTCCTTGACTGCCCAAGAACTATTTGGATAGCGCCAAGATGGTCAGCCAGAATATTCACAAATTATGTGCCACTGACTAGTTTAATGTTTAATGTTCAGTGATTTGATATGCTCCCTCCCATAAAAAAACATTGAAGGGGTTTACAATTAATCCAAATTCAGAGGGACAAACATATCCACTCAGACATATCTCAGAACACAAAGAGAGCACAGAGACAAAACACACAGGAGGAAAATGAATACAATTAAGTGTCTGAGCTAACCTCATCCATAGAATGCAGCAAAACAGAAGGTGAGAAAAAGAGGAGACAACAAAATCCACAGAAGCCCAAGACCTTTGGGCATAAGTGTCCTGCTCCATAGCCATCTTGCCAGCATTTATTTAATTAGCAGGTGCTTTGAATATTGGTCCTAATATACAGTATATTGTGAATTTTTTTCCAGTATAAAATACAAATAGGAGATTTTAAAAGGGAAGGGGGAAGCATCTGAATTAAGATGGAGGAAGTCATAACAGAAATGCAGAAGAAGTCACGCTATTTTTTTTGTAAGCCAAATCTCATCTACTAGACACTGATTTATTGCCATCTTGTGCAAGGAAGCAAAAGAAATGGAAAGCTTTCCAAAAAATTAGAAAATAGTAGTAGCTGCTGGGAATAAAGATCAGTAAGCAGTAATTTATTCAACAAAATGTAAAAAGTGTGAACGGTATTTTTTTCAAGATGTGAAATGCTCTGAGTGAGAGCCAAGCAGCTGAATATGTGCCTGCTAAACACTGCATTGCACACATGAAGTAGCATGTTAGAGAGCCATTTAGAGGCTGGATGGGATATGGAAGTGCACACATCAGAAAATACGTTAGCTTTAGAAGAAAGGATGTGCATGCGTGTGCCCCATCTACAATCAGCATATCTTCTCCCCGACATCAAAAGTTTTAATAAAAACATGCAGTTTTGATTTACATGGGCCTGCATTGTGAAATGGCAAATATTTGGTAGGCAGTAGTGGTGATAAGGACATGCAGCTAGAGTCTAAAATATGAAATGATGGGTATGTCTGCTAACAAGGCAACATGGACATGGAAAACGTGAAGGGGGGGGGTCAATGCCAGCTGCGTGTGCATGTGAGAGTATTTTGGGACTCACAATCATGCACATTGTACATACAAGTCCTATTCAAGTAATAAAACATATGTGACCGATGCATGCATGCATCCATGCACTGCCCCTCTGATGTGCTTGCATTGCACATGTATGCTCATTCAATATTACTTCACACTAACAGAGTACCAATATGACCCGACCAATGTGACCTGCCAGCCAACTTTTCTTAGGTAGAGCCCATGCTCCTGCTCTGGCTGGAACTAGCCGAGGATCTTCTGGGAGAGAATTTGCATGGCCCTGCCCAGGTAAGAAAAGTGTTCACACACCTCTACCAACATTTCATAAGGGCCACCTAGCTGCACACTGGCATCCATTGTGTAGGCATGCAAAAATGGGAATTAGAACTGCCCCTAGCATTAGGCTAAATTAGGACGTTGCATAAGATAGCAGCTTTTGGGCCTGTGAAGGACAGCATAGAAATATAGAAACATGACAGCAGAAAAAGACCACATGGCCTATCTAGTCTGTCATTACATATCAACTACAATAGTCAAAATAAATAAATCCTGATAGCCACACACATCCACAGAGCCATCAGCACAGTCATATATCTGCAGGGAGAGGGAGCAGACAAAGAAAATTGTACCATAGAATAGTACAATGAGCAATGAAGCATGATACCAGACTGTAGAGAATAATTGCCACATTCTCATGGGAGGATTGAAAAGATGTGGTGATGTCTAGGGTGCCCATTTCCCTAGTACTGGCTCTGATGGAACTGCTATAATCAGTCATGCTGCCTGTAAAACATCAGCACTAATTGGAACCATACCCTCATAACCACAGTCACAGCCACAGCCACACCCACACAACTGCATAGCCACATGTTATATCATGGCCAAAGACTCTGTGACATAACATGAGCATCTACTACAAGCTCTAAACAGACCAGAACCTCAAATCACACCTAACCCACCACAACTTTCAAACAGTTCTCCAAGCAATTGTCTTCCTACACATCGATTACTGTAATATTATAATTCAAGGCCTACCTAAAACAGCAATACACCCACTCCAACTTAAGAACATAGGAAATGCCATACTGGATCAGACCAAGGTCCATCAAGCCCAGTAACCCGTTTCCAACAGTGGCCAGTCCAGGTCACAAGTACCTGTCTGGTACCCAAAGTCCACAGCTTCCACAATGCTCATCCTGGGGTAAGCAGTGGATTTTCCAGGTCCTCTTTAATAATGGTTTATGGACCTTTCCTCCAGGAACTTGTCCAAACCTTTTTTAAACCCAGCTACACTAACAGCTTTTACTACATTCTCCAAAATTGAATTCCAGAGTTTGGTTACATGTTGAGTAAAAAAAATATTTTTTCTTATTAGTCTTAGATGGGTCACATTGTAGCTTCATTGCGTGTCCTCTAGTCTTTCTACTTGTAGCGTAAACAACCGATCTACATTAACCGTTCCATTCCATTCATTAATTTATAGACTTCTATCCTATCTCCCCTCAGCCATCTCTTTTCCAAGTTGAAGAGCCTAACCTTTTAAAACCTTTCCTTTATAGGGGTATCCTTCCATCCCATTTTTGGTGGCTCTTCTCTGTAGCTTTTCTAATTCTGCTATATCCTTTTTAAGATACAAGGACCAGAATTGCACACAATATTCAAGGTGTGGTCAAACAATGGAACGATACAGAGGCATTATAATATCCTTGGTTTTATTCGCCATTCCTTTTCGTATGATCCCTAGCATTCTATTTGCATTCTTGGCCGCCGCTGCACACTGGGTTTCAACATATTATCCACGATGACACCTAAATCTTTTTCCTGGGTGGTAGTTTCTAAGGTGGTACCTTGCATTGTATAACTAAAGTTTGGGTTGTACTTTCCTAGGTGCTTAACTTTGTACTTGTCCACATTAAATTTCATCTGCCATTTGGATGATATACCAATTTATCAAGGCATTCTTGCAATTTTTTACAATCCTCTTGGGTTTTAACAACTTTGAATAATTTTGTGTCATCTGCAAATTTGATCATTTCATTTATTTATTTATATTCTCTTATATACCGCGCTATTCTGCATCAGTGCGGTTTACATTGAACAAACTGAAATTACATTGAACAGGGCATTACAACTTGGAGATAACTATTTTACAGGGAACATGGGCTATGGAGGGTTAAGTGGCTTGCCCAAGACCACAAGGAGCACCTGTGGGACTAGAAACCCCAGTCCTTCCGGCCCAAGTTTGCTGTCCTCTAGTGGGATTTGAACCCCCGACCTTCCGGCCTGAAGTACCTTGCCCCAACCACTCATCATCTCACTCATTGTTCCCATTTCCAGGTCATTAATGAATTTGTTAAAAAGCAGGCAAGATGGCGGCAGGAACGGACGCTTGCTGACACTGCTCCAGTGAGCCCCCCGTTTCTTCCATTGCCTTATTACCCTTTACCTCTGCTTTTCACTGGTAAACCCTCCTGATGCCGCACGCGGGCAGGAAGAGGAAAGCCAAGCTGACGGTGATGACGACAGGGGAGTTCCCAGTTGCAGAGAGGTCAGCGGTATGCGGGCCCATGAACTCTTTCATGTGGCCTGCTGGAAAGAGTGAGTCAGTTCCGGGGCACCTGTTGTGCACTATGGGGGTGGAAGGAAGGGCTCCCAGCACCGAAGGGCTAGAGGTTTTCCTCAGCCTGGAGCTCCGAATGCCACCGGTCCAGCCGGAAGGAGAGATCTTGCCCGGGATGCTGAGTGCAGACATGAGTGAGGTGGTAGGCCTGCTTCAGAAGCCCCAAATGCAGTTATCCAGCCCTGGAGGAAGTCAGCCAGTGCTGGTGTCTCCAGCTGTGTTTTCTGGTGTGGAGGGAGAGAAACGAGATGGGTCGATTTCAACTTTGCATTCTTTGGTGGAGCTGCCCCCGATATCGTTGGACACGTTGTTTCAGGTTGGTGGGAACAATCCAGGGCACAATCTGGTGAGACCTGATGTTGTTACTCCTGATAGCTTATGGGATGCCGTCTTGTCCATGCATCTCAATATTTCATCACAGCTTCAGTCTATATTGCAGCAATTTCAAGTGTTTGGGCAGCAATTAAAATTATATGAATTGGGTCAGACTGAGCTTACTGCCAAAGTGGCCTCATTTGAGGGTCGACTGGGGCAGGTACAGGAGGTCTCCCAAGCCTTTGTTAAGGACTCTGTAGTTATGCATAGGAGGATGGAATTTTTGGAAAATGCTGCAAGGATCTGTAACCTGAGAATATTGAATTTTCCTAAGGTTCCGTTGGTGTCTGCCTTGGAAATTTTCAAGAAGTTTCTTGTAACCATCCTTAAGGTCTCGTCTGATTCCGTGCCACCTATATCCAAGGCCTTCTATTTACCAATTGCAAAGGCTAGTCCTGTGGGTAAAGATGAACATCTTTTATTGTCTTTGGACAGTTTGGATCTATCTACATTTTTGGAGCGGTCCCCCTCTGAAGTCGAGATGACTACCACATTGTTGGTCACCTTTGCCCTAGAGGCAGACAGAGATTGGCTGTTGAGATTGTTTTTTAGATCCTCATGTAAAGTTTTCCTGGAGTCCCACCTAAGAATATTTCCTGATGTTTCCAGAGCAACCCAAAAGGGAAGGAGGTAGTTTTTTTTATATCATCCTGGGGTGCTTCAGTTGGGAGGGTTGTTTTTCCTTCGCTTTCCGTGTAAATGTCTGGTGAAGTTAGCTGGGCATAGTTACCTTTTTTTAACCCTCTCAGTTGGCCACCTTTATTGCCTCTAAATTACCTGACATGCAGGGCCCCTCTTCTGCTCTCCCTCAAAGTAGTTCCCCTAGTAAGGAGGGCTAATTCAGAATATATTGTTTTGCACTCTCCCTTAGTCTGTTAAATTTCTTGTATTTGCATTGTAACCAATTTATCTTATATATTGTGACCTATCGTGCCATTATATTGTGGACTTATGGGCTTATGTTTAGTTGAATTTGTCTTTGGTGGGAAGATTTTCCTATTATGTAATGGATGTGCCCTTTCTGTACAAGTTTTCTTTCTTGTATATATTGTAAAATTACATAAATAAAAGAAAAAAAAAAAAAAAGCAGTGGGCCCAGCAGAGATTCCTAGGGTACTCCACTATTTACTTTTCTCCGTTGAGAAAATTGGCCATTTAGCCCTACCCTTTGTCTTCTATCTTTTAACCAATTTCTGATCCACAATTTTACACTGCCTCCAATCCCATGACTTTTTAATTTTGCCACAAGTCTCTCATGAGGGACATTGTCAAAGGCTTTCTGAAAATCCAGATACACTATATTAACCAGCTCACCTTTGTCTACCTGTTTGTTCACACCTTCAAAAAAAATATAACAGATTAGTAAGATAAGACTTTCCTTGGATAAATTCATGTAGTTTCCTGAATCACCCCAGGAACCCTTTTTAAAATTTTGCGCAATATTGGCCATTCTCCAATCTTCCAGTATTCACTGGCTACCCATAACTGAATGCATAAAATGCAAAGCCATCCTCACAATTTTCAAAGTTATCAATGGCCTGTCCTCAACCCACCTTCAATCATTATTACAAGAGACACCTGACAACAGAAGGAGGCGAACTGATTCCCAAGACACTCTGTGCATTCCAGTATTATATACCAGAACCATCTTCACTACATCTAAGAGGGCCTTCTCCCTATTTGTATCATCTCTCTGGAACTCTATCCCTGACAAGATACAGGCCACAAAGGACATAATAATCTTCAGAAAACCTCAAGAATCACCTATTCATTGACTGCTTCTCAGAGGACAAAACTTAGCTACTCCTTCCATTCCCATTCCCCCCTCCACCTAGATTCCTCTACCCCCGTTATACCTACCCAAAACATTACAAATGTTTCTGCTGTCCACTATGTTACTTTAACCCCTTGTGTTATGTTCTCTGCAAGTTACAGTAACTACCCAGTTATAATGTGCACTGTTCTGTTGTAATGTAAACTGCCTTGACCACAGGATAAAGCAACTGTTAAATAAATAAATAAATACATAATAAACACCAGCAAGACAGGGTTTTCACATGACCAGAAGGCAATTTATCTCAGGCGCAGCCACTTGGAGATGTGTGGGTAATACCAAAAGTCATGGTAAGGCAAAGCATGCAGCGCAGGCATCAAGGCAGCCAGGACCCTTTTCCACCATGCATGCAGGGTTGACCCAACTATAAGGCAAGACTAGTCCATCACCTACGGCAACAACTTCTGGAGGAGGGCCAGCAAGGAGCAGCAACATTCAAAGCAAAACAATAGATACAGATGACAGCCATAGAAACTCAAAAAAACAGCACAGGAAGAGCAGGCAAACATACATACAAAGCAAGTTTCATATTGAAAGATATGATATCCAATTATGCAGTTTTACAGAATTGTGTTTGGAAGGATGGTGTTCAGATCATCATGATTTTTTAACTTAATTATCAAAATTTTGGGGAGGGGACATAAGCCTGAAAGTTTGCCTAGGGCACCTACTATCTTATATCAGCCCTGGGGCCAGCCCTGCATACATGACATATGCAGATGAGACAGATCACATAGGCATTAAGTCTTCTAGGCATACAGAGATTCACTATAACTGTCTAAACCATAAAGGGCCCATATAGTATACAACCAGAGAACAGAGGCACACACAGGCTACCCTGGACAGTCAGACAAAGCAAGTGCAGGTGTGCTGTTGAGCATGTTAAGTTGTTTGCAGACAGGAGGTCGGCATAGGTCCTCAGAAGGGGTGGGAGTCTAGCAGTTTCGCAGCGTTGGAGGCTTAAGGTGAGTGTGCCAGGCCTGTTTGAGATCATTGCTGCTGCCGCAGGTCCCAGAGAGGGGTGAGCACTAGCAATGGGGGCCAAGGTTGGGGGCATGCAAGGGATGAGGTTTGGAAGGGTCCTTGTGTGGTAGCCCCCAGAAATTAGCTAGGCCTCTGGTTTGCCTCATGCATAGAAATGTATCTATAACAGTATTGTCTTGTGCATAGAAATGTATCTATAACAGTATTGTCTTATGCCTAGAAACGTATCTATAACAGTATTGAATCACCCCCTCCCCACTTGAGACTAGTGCTGGAGAGAAATGATTTGCTTTAAAAGCAAATTGTGAATAGCTCTGCTCTCTCCCCCCTTCCCTTATCCTGTTTGTCCAAGAGTGCCAAACCTTCCTTGAACTTTAATTGCTCAGGCTTTCTTGGAGCCAGGAATGGCCTGGTACCTGCAATAAACTAATTAAAGCGTACATTTATGGCGGGCCTTGTCTCCGGACCTGGAGGAAAGGCCCACACATCACAGAGCAGGAAAGATCACATTTGGTAGGCCCAGCTGGCCTGTACTGTTATGATAACACCCTCTAGGTTTTTGAAGGTCTCTGTATTTTTGAATGTCTTTGTATTCTTTGAAGTTTGTAGATAAGAGAATTTACTCAGCAGATGCAGGAATGTCTTAACGAGGGAACAGGGGGGCTGAAGTGGAGAAAGAGTAGCCAATAGAAGGGTCACTGCTTTAGTAGCCAATAGAGAATTTACTTTGATTTAATGATGAAAATGGATATGTGAAAATGTATATAAGCCAGCTCCGAGCGTACCTCGAGGCTCAGCATTTGATTTTGGATTTGTTCCAGCTGAGACTGTGTGACACATTAAAACTGGATTTGAATTCTGCAAACTGACTCCTGGTATAATTCTTTGAATACAATCAGCCACAACATTTTGGTGCATTGGCCTGATGCATGGGGGAGATGGTATTCAAGTGAATATACCACAGTTTTTGCCTCCAGGTCTAGCCCGGCTGGAGCCACGCTCTGAGTGATTGCAAAGGAACACCCAGGCGCCGCCGGTCATTTTTGCATCGGAGGGATTCCTTCTCGCCTCGACAGACTGCTGGTTCCAGCCGGACTACGCTTCTGAACCTGAGGGGAGTCCAGAATTCAACCCATGACCTGTTTCTGGTACCAGATCTGGTGAGTAGAATTTTCTTCTTCTATTCAGTCAGCCTGTCAGTCAGTCGGGATTCTGGAATAAGCGCTTGAGAGTCTGATCAACTCTCGGGGTGGTCCTAGTAAGTCTCGGAAGACTTAAAAGGTATAAGCAGAGACTGAAAATACCTATCCCTTAGTCAGTCAGTTAGTCAGGTTTTTTGGGAATGTTGGGATTTTTTATTCTGTCCTGAATGTCTGCTTGTGTGCATGAGAGGCCTTGAAACACAGACCAAGTGAGTGCGGACTCCTGAGTAGCGCAGTTCCTGACCGGGCGACCGCGTTCAGGTCGCAAAAAGGAGGAAGCGTCTGCTGTTTGTCTTCCTCTGTGTCTCCAGGGCTGTACGGACCCCTTACCTGCAGCCATACTACCTACCCTTTCTGTTTGTTGTCCTGTACGTCACCTGTTAGTTGTTAGTTATGGGAGGGACGGGGTCCACGTTAACTCCGTTGAAATGTATGATCAAGAATTTTAAAAAGGGATTCTCCGGAGACTATGGCATAAAACTGTCTCCATCCCGATTAGAAATACTCTGTGACAGGGAATGGCCTGTGCTAGTTTCCTCCTGGCCCCTGGTGGTACATTTGATGTTAGCACTGTATCTTTAGTTCACCAGATTGTGCGGAAGGAACACCCTGATCAGTTCCCTTACATAGATTCCTGGTTAAGTATTTGTGAGAAAAAACCCTCTTGGATAAAACGTTGTTCTGAGGAACAGTGTAGAATATTGTTAGCAACTACCCCGAGTTGTCAGAACACTGCAAAGTGCCAAAAAGCAGCAGTAGTAAAACCACCCATTTATTCTGCCCCGGAGTCCCCAGAAATTCTGTCCTCTCCACCCCAGTTCCTCTGTAGGTCAGTCCCCTCAGCCCCACCGCGGCAGGATGAGCCTGGCCGGAGGGAGACCTTACCCCTAACCCTCCCGCCTCCTCCGCCATTGGAGGATGCGAATTCCTCTCCCGCTAGACGCCCCAGTCTAGACCCGGATGATTCAGATGGGCTGCCGTTCATGGATGCCAGCGAGAGCAGGGAGCTCATCGCTGGTTCAGGGTCACTCACTGCCACCGCCCGGGACCAGCCATCAGGATCCCGGCAGCTTCAACCCCCGTATGACCTCAGAGCCTCAACTACATCCCAGAAGAGCACTGTCGCCATGCCACTGCGCCAGGTCCAGGGCCTACCTATCCTTAATGCCCAGAACCAGGTCGTATTGGGACCCACCAGTCTTGTGTACGTGCCTTTTTCTACTACTGATTTGTTTAATTGGAAGACACACTATGCCTCCTATACTGATAAGCCCCAAGAACTGACCGAGTTAATGGCCAGTATTATGAGGACCCATCAGCCTACCTGGTCGGACTGTCACCAGCTCCTGTCCACCCTTTTTAGTACTGAAGAACGAAATAGAATTCTGCAGGCCTCCATCCGATGGCTAGAGGAGAACTCTGTAGCAGGTGCAGGGCAAACTCCTCAACAGGTAGCGGCCGCCGCCTTTCCCAGTGAGAACCCTCGATGGGACCCCAACAATACAGTGGAAGCAGCGGCCCTAGACCGCTTCCGCCAAGCTCTTATGCAGGGCCTAAAGAGAGGAGGCCAAAAAGCCTTGAATATTGGAAAAGTATCAGAAGTCCTCCAACGGCCAGATGAGAGCCCAGCGGCTTTCCATGAAAGATTAGCCGAAGCTTACAGGTTATACACCCCATATGATCCAGAGGACCGGGAGAATCTGCGTATGGTAAACGCAGCCTTTGTGAGTCAGTCCTTCGGAGATATCAGACGAAAACTGCAAAAACTTGAGGGGTTTGCGGGCATGAATGCAACTCAGTTAATGGAAGTAGCGCAGAAAGTTTTTGTGAATCGTGATCAAGCTCAACAGAAAGAGAGTGAACGTAAGATGAAGAAGAAGGCTGACTTCCTCGCAGCCGCATTAGTTGAAAAGCGAAGGGGGGGATTCCCTAGAGGAGGAACTAGAGGACGTGGCAGGGGCCGTTCAGCTAGTCAGCCCCCTTTAGGCACAAACCAGTGTGCCTACTGTAAGGAAGAAGGACATTGGAAGAATGAATGCCCGAACCGGAACCTCTCCCCTCAGAGGGGAGGGGGACATAATGGGAGAACAAGGGGGCGCTTCCAGGGGTCTGGAGACTCACGCCGATCACAATTTCAATTCGAGGAGGCTGCCTTTGAGGGAGTGGCAAACGAAGAAGGCTACAATTCGGATGGCTACTAGGCCAGACCGGGCTCCAAGTTTCCTCTGGGTCCCCAGGAGCCTATGGTCAGTCTGAAAATTGGGGACCAACATATGGACTTTATGGTGGACACGGGGGCCGAACACTCAGTAGTGGCAAACCCAGTGGCTCCTCTGTCCTCCCGAACTATCACTATTGTCGGGGCCACTGGTAACCGGGCCACTAGACCTTTCCTGCAGAACCGCACCTGTGAACTAGGGGGACGAAAGATAATACATCAGTTTCTGTACATGCCTGAATGCCCGATCCCCCTCTTGGGCCGAGATATGCTAGCTAAACTCCAGGCACAGATATCCTTCACTGAAGGGGGAAAGATGGAAATGACTCTGAATTCCAAACCAGCCGGCCTGATGGTGTTAGCTGTCCCCCGAGAAGAAGAATGGCGACTCTATAGCACAACTCCTTCTGACATACCAGGCCCCCGTTTCTCCACTGAAATTCTGGCCCCGCCCGAGGTATGGGCGGAGGATAATCCACCGGGCCTAGCCAAAAATGTAGCCCCTGTTCTTGTCACCCTCAAACCCGGAGCAGAACCAGTGCATATAAGACAGTATCCTCTTCCGCGACCAGCAATTGAAGGCATCCATCATCATCTGATGAAACTGCTGAAATATGGACTCCTGAGAAAGTGTCAGTCACCCTGGAACACCCCCCTCCTCCCAATCAAAAAGCCTGGGACAGGTGATTACCGCCCAGTACAGGATCTGAGACGAGTGAATGATGCAGTTGTAACCATACATCCAGTGGTGCCAAACCCCTACACCCTCCTGGGACTGATCCCTGCCGGAGCCACTCACTTCACCGTTCTGGATCTGAAAGATGCCTTTTTCTGTGTACGCTTAGCCACGGCCAGTCAACCTCTATTTGCCTTTGAGTGGGAAGACCCTACTACTGGGAGACGGGGTCAGCTCACCTGGACCCGATTACCCCAGGGATTCAAGAACTCACCCACTCTCTTCAGCGCCGCCCTCAGTCAAGACCTTTCAAACTACACTGTAACACCTGGAAAAAGGGTCCTCCTCCAATATGTGGATGATCTGCTGATAGCAACAACCTCAAAGAGTGAATGCATACAAGCCACAAGTGAACTCCTGCACCTTCTGAAAGAGGCCGGATACAGAGTCTCGAAAGCCAAGGCCCAATTGTGCCAAACCAATGTCAAATATCTGGGATTCCATCTATCCAATGGAGTTCGACGGCTGGGTCCAGAGAGAAAAGAGGCTGTGTGCCGTATTCCTACCCCAACAACTAGAAGGCAAGTGAGGGCCTTCCTGGGAGCAGCGGGATATTGTCGGATATGGATACCTAATTTTGCGCTGCTGGCAAAACCACTGTATCAGGCCACAAAAGGGGCAGAGCGAGCCCCCTTGGAGTGGGGGACCTGAACAAGACGCAGCTTTCAGATCCCTGAAGAAGGCACTGATGTCCTCACCCGCCTTGGGGTTGCCAGACGTGCAGAAGCCATTTCACCTATATGTGCATGAATCCAGTGGAAATGCCCTGGGGGTCCTGACGCAGCCCCTAGGATCCTGGCAGCGACCTGTAGCTTATCTATCAAAACAACTGGATACTGTTGCGACAGGGTGGCCTCCCTGTTTGCGAGCCATTGCAGCCACAGCCCTCCTGGTGAGCGAAGCCGACAAGCTCACTCTGGGCCAGAACCTCCAAGTTACCGTACCACACTCAGTCCTGACCCTCATGGAACATAAGGGAAACTACTGGTTCACCAGCTCACGCATGCTAAAATACCAGAGCATGCTGTGCGGAAACCCCCGGCTACAACTGACTGTCAGTCAAAATTTGAATCCTGCCACACTTTTGCCAGTAGGCCCTGGACCACCTGATCATGACTGCCTGGAAGTTATGGACACAGTATTCTCCAGCCGTCCTGATTTGACTGATGTCCCTCTGGATGACCCTGACAAAACCTTCTTCGTAGATGGCAGCAGTCTCATTGTCGATGGACGACGCTGTGCAGGCTATGCAGTAGTGACCCTGGACACGGTGATTGAGTCTTCAGCTTTGGCCCCAGGGACCTCAGCCCAGAAAGCTGAACTTATAGCCCTCACAAGGGCACTGATAAAGGGAACAGGGCTCCGCTTGAACATTTACACAGATTCCAAGTATGCCTTCACCACCCTGCACGCCCATGGAGCCCTGTACAAGGAACGTGGATTAATAACCTCAGGGGGCAAGTCCATCAAATACGGTCCTGAAATTCTGGCCCTATTAGATGCAGTATGGGCCCCTAAACAGATTGCAGTTATGCATTGCAGAGGCCATCAGAAGGGGAGCGGGGAGGTGCCCCGGGGAAATAGGCTAGCTGATGTGACAGCCCGAGAAGTAGCAATCTCCGGACAAGTCCCTGCCCCCTCAGCCCCAGTCCAGGCAGCACTCTTCCCAGTACCGCTCAGTACATGGAATCCCCGATACACCTCCAGTGAGTTAGACTATTTCTGTCAGAAGGAGGGAGGAGTATTAAACAAGGATGGGTGGATAGTGCTACCACCAGGAGCTGGTGGTCAGCCCCCAGGTCCCACTGTTGTCCCAGAATCCCTAGGCCCTGCCTTCATCCAAGCCTTCCATCAAGCCACGCATTACGGAAAAACTGCCATGCAAAAAGCTCTCAGACCTTATTTCTTTATCCCTTTACTGGGACCCCTGTCTGCATCAGTGGCTAGCAGATGCTTAACCTGCGCCAAAAATAATGCCCGGCAAGGTCCCACTCAGCCCCCGAGAGTCCAATCACTGGGAGTCACCCCCATGGGAAATGTCCAGGTGGATTTTACTGAAATGCCACGAGCAAATGGGTACCGTTACTTACTGGTTCTAGTCTGTACTTTTTCTGGGTGGGTAGAAGCATTCCCCACGAGAACTGAAAAGGCTAGGGAAGTCACAAAAGCCCTACTCCATGAAATCATTCCCAGGTTCGGTATACCACTGGTTGTAGGGTCAGACAATGGTCCCTCCTTTGTATCTCAGATAACTCAGCAGCTAGCCAAAGCTCTACAAATACAGTGGAAGTTACATACAGCCTACAGACCCCAAAGCTCAGGCAAGGTAGAGCGCATGAACCGGACCCTGAAGTCCCAGTTGTCCAAACTCTGTCAGGAATCTCATCTAAAGTGGCCTCAGGTTCTCCCTATAGCCCTTCTCAGGATCCGCTCTGCTCCCACTAAGGCGTTAGGAATTTCCCCATTTGAGGTTTTGTATGGGCGGCCCCCACCCATTGTCCAAGGGATAAAGGGAGATATGAATCAGATTGGATCTGAAATTACTAGACAAGAATTGTTGGCGTTAGGTTCTGTCTTACAGAGTCTCCATGCTTGGATTCAAGATCAGCTGCCCATTAATCTGACTGAGCCCCTGCACCCCTTCAAGCCCGGGACTTCAGTGTGGGTAAAAGATTGGAGAAAAGAACCGTTGGAGCCACACTGGAGAGGGCCCTACATCGTCATACTGTCAACCCCTACGGCAGTTAAAGTTGCAGAGCTTGCACCTTGGATCCACCACAGTCGATTGAAGCCGGCTACCCCAACCGATCCTCAGCTTTGGACCTCAACGAGCTATCCTGATGCACCCCTGCGGCTTACCCTGAGGCGGCAGAAATCAGCGGTGTAGACTCAACAGCCCTACTCTTCTCACCCGCCGTGGAAGCGGACAGATCTACGCACGGCGGAAGCTGTGAAAGAGGAACAGCCAGAGTAAAAGAAAAGACTTTCAGTATATATATATAGAGACTTATTGAAGTAGAATAGTATGATGAATATGCATGTCTATATTATACTTGCGGTATTCCTGGGGCCCTTTAGAATGATTTCCTCCATAGCCCCGTGTACTCCCTGTATAACTACCACCCGAACAGGAGTAAAAATTACCCAAACCCTGCTCTACCATTCACATTACAGCTGCACGGGTTCTGTTAGCCAATGTAAATACAATGGTACAGAACTGAGCATCTGTACGATAGGAAAAACTAAGACTTGCTTTAACCCACGACAGAGTCCCACCTATCAGGTTATAGAGGTTCGCTCCCACTCAGCTGCGGGCCACCTCTTAAATTCCACAAAAGTATCCTCCCCCACTAGCCCGACCTCTCTCTTTTTCGATGCGTGTGCAGCCATAAGTAGAAATAAATGGAACTGGGAAAAGTGTGGTTCCCTTAGCCAGGAACGCACCTATACACACAATGACAAATACATGTGCCCAGCCATAGTGAAGGGGTCCCCATCCTGCACCGGACCGGGAGCCCGTGACTACAATTTCTGCCCTACCTGGAGCTGTGTATATTATGCTACATGGCCCAAGGCACCTACAGGAAGCCCCCGGGATTTTCGCAAGGCCACCCTGACCCGGTTACCCGCCATGTCAGACTGTTCGACAGGCACCTGTAACCCCCTCCAACTGACCCTTATGTCCCCCAGTGTCTGGGCCGCCGGATACACCTTTGGCCTCCAGATAAATGGAGAAGGCACAGACCCAGGTACCCTCATACATATCCGTCTTGTAATGAAATCCCATGTTTCCCAGCCTGCCTTTGTCTTCCACTCTTTTGAAGATGAGATCCGCACCCAAATAGAAGTGCCCACCTCTGTGCGGAACCTTTTTGTGGAACTGGCAGAGACGGTAACATCTAGTCTCCAAATTTCCAATTGCTATTTCTGTGGGGGAACAAACTTGGGTGACCAGTGGCCCTGGGAAGCTAGGGAACTGGACTACTCTACCCCATATAACCAGACTGCCCTTAATAGAACGACCAGTGAATGGGTCCTGGCAAACTCAATTATTGGTCGTACCTGTATAGTTAGAACTGGGCCCCGTTTCCCAATTAAGGTAGGGGAACTAATATGCCTTAGCCAACGTTATTATAACGAAACCTCCCGAAAGACATCCTGGTGGTCAGGTATAAATGTTACTGAACCGTCAAATCCATTTATCAATTTCACTACACTCACTGCCGTATGGACCGATCTAACCTCCTCCAATACCTGGAGAGCCCCCCCGGGCTCTACTGGATTTGTGGAAATCGGGCATATGCCCAGCTTCCTGAGAAATGGGGAGGGGCATGTGTCCTGGGGACAATCCGCCCGTCCTTCTTTCTAATTCCCATTCCCCAAGGAGAGCAGTTAGGTTTCCCGGTATATAACCGCCGCCAAGAGCGCGCTGCCCTGAAGATAGGAAATTGGGATCAGAAATGGGATAATGAGGAATGGCCCCCTGAGAGAATTATAGCATACTATGGCCCAGCTACTTGGGCAGAAGATGGGACTTGGGGATACCGCACTCCTATTTATATGTTAAATCGTATTATCCGCTTGCAAGCTGTTGTAGAAATTATAACTAATGAGACTGGTAAGGCATTGACCCTCCTGGCAAAACAAAACACCCAGATGCGCACTGCTATTTACCAAAACCGGTTGGCCCTTGACTACCTTTTGGCTACTGAGGGGGGTGTCTGTGGAAAATTCAATCTGACTAACTGCTGTTTGCAGATTGATGATCAAGGCCATGTCATTGAAGAAATAGCTGCCCGTATGCGAAGGCTGGCTCATGTCCCTGTTCAGACCTGGCATGGGCTGGAGCTAAATGGCTGGTTTAGTTCTATATTCACGGGGGTGGGGGGCTTGAAAACCTTTGTAAGTGCTGTTCTCCTGATGTTAGCTTTATGTATACTTCTGCCGTGTTTTCTACCCATTTGCCTACGCATGTTTACCTCTATTATTGATAGTACAGTTGAACGGAAGACTGCAGCCCGAGTGTTAGCTATGTGGAAGTACCAGGCCTTACCTCAAGAGGCGGCCACAGTCTAGGATAGTGCTTAATGTGTGATTTTTATCTCACCCCTTTCTGGAGGGGTGACAATAATCAAAATGGGGGAATGTGGTAGCCCCCAGAAATTAGCTAGGCCTCTGGTTTGCCTCATGCATAGAAATGTATCTATAACAGTATTGTCTTGTGCATAGAAATGTATCTATAACAGTATTGTCTTATGCCTAGAAACGTATCTATAACAGTATTGAATCACCCCCTCCCCACTTGAGACTAGTGCTGGAGAGAAATGATTTGCTTTAAAAGCAAATTGTGAATAGCTCTGCTCTCTCCCCCCTTCCCTTATCCTGTTTGTCCAAGAGTGCCAAACCTTCCTTGAACTTTAATTGCTCAGGCTTTCTTGGAGCCAGGAATGGCCTGGTACCTGCAATAAACTAATTAAAGCGTACATTTATGGCGGGCCTTGTCTCCGGACCTGGAGGAAAGGCCCACACATCACAGAGCAGGAAAGATCACATTTGGTAGGCCCAGCTGGCCTGTACTGTTATGATAACACCCTCTAGGTTTTTGAAGGTCTCTGTATTTTTGAATGTCTTTGTATTCTTTGAAGTTTGTAGATAAGAGAATTTACTCAGCAGATGCAGGAATGTCTTAACGAGGGAACAGGGGGGCTGAAGTGGAGAAAGAGTAGCCAATAGAAGGGTCACTGCTTTAGTAGCCAATAGAGAATTTACTTTGATTTAATGATGAAAATGGATATGTGAAAATGTATATAAGCCAGCTCCGAGCGTACCTCGAGGCTCAGCATTTGATTTTGGATTTGTTCCAGCTGAGACTGTGTGACACATTAAAACTGGATTTGAATTCTGCAAACTGACTCCTGGTATAATTCTTTGAATACAATCAGCCACAACATTTGCACCAGTCTGGGTACAAAGCAGCATAAAAGTGAGGCCTATTGGACAGAGGAAGGCGGAGATGGGTAGCAGCTTTAGCTCTAGAGTTTGGATTATAAGAAAACCTGGACTGGATTGACTGTTTGGGACCAATCCTTTATTTTGAGCTGTACTGGGATTTGCTTTTGAATGACTGAATTACTGAAAATATTCCTGTGACAAGAGAGAGAGAGAGAGAGCAACTGAACATTAGCACCTGGCCCTTGTACACAGCTAAGGGCAGGAAGGAGAGGGGGGAGGAGAAGCAGGCCAGGAAAGTAATTCAAGCTGTGGCAATAATAGAGTGGAACTGGAGGTGTACCCACTGGGGAAACCGTTTTCTCCCAAGAGAGGAGAGGACTTTTTTTTTGGTTTTCTTTTTGTTGAACTCCTACTGTGTGTGCAAGGATTGGTTTTAATAAAGCTGAGAACAGACACTTGACCTGTTTTGTTTACTGGGGACAAAAACCAAAGGTCACAGAAAGCCAGGAGGTCACAAGGGAGCAGAACCGCCACGCCCAGAGTGCTTCTTTCTGGTCACATATGCTATCATTAATGCATTAATTGGTTCAAAATGAGAATGCCACTTAGCAAAAGTGACACCCCCAGACTCAGATGCATATCTCTTGGAACCCTCCTATAGGTCCCCCATAAAAAAATACAAGGGTCCCTGGTCCATGGTCATCACTTTATTTGATCAAGAAGGGGATCTCCAGGCCCTCAAACTATCTTTCCTCCTCTCTGAACCAGCTATAGCTGACAACCAACCTCCCTGAATCTGATATGAGCTTCTGAAATCAGCATCCATCCCCAGAGTAAAACTGCCCCCAAAGGCTTCCTAATCTTTATGGCAGGGGGCAGCCAAAATTAGAATAGTGCCACTTTCACTCTAACTGTGAAAGACAAGGAATATGAAGATAATGTATGCAATGTTTTACCCTGCATACTTGAAAGTATAATATGTGATTAAAACAAAATTATTCATCACTAGGGAAAACAATATGCTAGGTGGATTGCATATTGATGCTAGAATCTCTTCAAATGTTGATTGAATTAAAGGAAGGCAGTCTTGCTTGATAAATATCTTCCTCCTTCTAAATACTAGATGCTTATGACACTTTTGTTTTAACAAATATAAAGATAATTATGATTTATGGTGACAAAGCAATAATCTTTTGCACTCAGAAACAAAAAATGGAAATGAATTCTAGGATGACAAACATTCTTTTTTATTACACAGAGTTTTCTCTAAGTCCTGAACTTAGCAATTTATATTTTCTGATAGCTCTTGTTTATTTTTATCCTTATTATATTGAATAAATTGTCTCTGCTGGGTCATAGGAACTTACTTTTAAGTTCCCAAGGCTATTACTATTACTCATGTAATAAAAAATGAAGGATACTTAATAGTACACCTTTTTTACTGGGATACAGCAGGGTGTAATATGAAATCCCGTGGACCACAAAAAAAATAAGTGGACCCATTTTCAAAAGGAGTTAGAAACATAGAAACATAGAAATATGACGACAGAAAAAGACCACATGGCCTATCTAGTCTGTCCTTCCATAACAACTACAACAGTCCCCTTTTTACCTTTAAAGATCCTCTGTGTTTGTCCCATGCTTTTTTGAATTCAGTTACTGTCCTCATTTCTACCACCTCCACTGGGAGACTATTCCACGGATCCACTATTCTTTCCGTAAATAAATATTTCCGCATATAACTCCTAAATCTATCTCCCTTCACCCTCATCCCATGTCCCCTCGTAGCAGAACTTGCTTTCAATTGAAAGAGGCTCTCTCCCTGAACATTTATTCCACGAAGGTATTTAAAGATCTCAATCATATCACCTCTATCCTGCCTTTCCTCTTCTAAGGTGTACATATTAAGATCCTTCAGTCTGTCCTCATATGCTTTATAATGAAGACCACTAATCATTTTAGTAGCCACACTCTGCACTGACTCCATCCTGTTCGCATCCTTTTGAAGGTGCGGTCTCCAGAATTGCACACTATACTCCAAATGAGGTTGCACCAAAGACTTATACAGAGGCAATCTCCAGGAACAAGCAGGAATGAGTCTTCACATATGGGTATTGTCGGTACCGACGGAGCCTGCGCGGGAACGCTCCCCAGCGTCCAAAAGGAAAGCTTTTAGGAGCATCCCACAGTGCCTGCGCGCTGCCTTCCCGCCTTTCCCAACCGCCTCTCTCCAGTTCTTCTTTTCCGCGGAGCCAGCAGGTCATGTTTCCTATCACCGCTGAAGAATTTCTTATTTTCTTTTATTTTTCTTTAGTCGCGTGTCTGCCTTCTCGATTCTGGACCGGTACCACCGGTCTTTTTTCTTTCTTTAAAAAAAACAAACAAAAAACTACTCTTTTCTACCTCAGTGCATTTTTTCTTCTGGGGCCTTAGGCCTACAGATATATTTTTCCTCATGGAAAAACCCTTCTCCGGGTTTAAAAAGTGCTCGAAGTGCAGCAGCACTATTTCTGTCACAGACACCCATGACTGGTGTCTAAAATGTTTAGGTCCTGACCACTCCATTGCGGATTGTGAGTCCTGTTCCATGATGTCTAAGAGAGGGTTACAAAATTGGGCAGCCAAGCTCAGTACTCTGTTTCCCTCCGATGCAGCTTCTGTGGCATCGACATCTTCCAGGGCTTCTTCTTCATCCCATGGATCTCAGGTAACCAAACTTAAATCTGGCCGGTCCTCAAAGAGTTCATCTCCCTCTAAGTATTGAGATGCCCCCGGGCTTACTCTTGAGGAATCCACACCGGCAAAATTACCCCGGCGTAAGGCTCCGGCTTCCAAAGCTCTACCTATGGGGCCACAGGTTGACATCGATGGCTCGGCCTCGACCGATCACCTGTTACAATGTTCTGGGGTACCGGCGGTTACCACTGATACCGACATCCAGACATTGGTGGCGTCGATGGATCAGAATATTCTGACCATGCAGCATGCCATCACGGCATTCATATAAGCTGCGACACCTACGGTACCGCAACAAACCCCATTGTCGGTACCGGTACCGATTCTGGTACCGGATCCGAAATCGGTTCCGATACTGGTACCGCTTGCTTCGACATCAGCATCGACGGCAGCGGTACGCTATCCAGTGATGCCCATCAGTACCAACTCAGTACCGATTACTCCCGATGTCAATACCTCCCGGTACGCGTATCGGGCTCTGCGAGAGCATCCAGACAGTCGATACTTCGATTCCTCTGAAGACTCTGATACATCAGAGGCCTCAATTGAAGCATCGGGGATCCTTCCTCAGGAACCCTCTTCTCCAAAAATGAGAATGTCTCCTCCTGAAGACTTGTCTTTTCAGGACTTCATTAGGGAGGTGGCCAAAGGCCTGTCCATCTCAGTGGCCTCTGAAACTGAACCTAGAGCCAAAAAATTAGATATCCTACAATATCCTAAGGCTCCTAAAGAGGCAGCCACCTTACCAATACATGAGATTCTTTATGATCACATGTTGGGCATATGGGAGACTCCTCTTTCCACCTCCCCTCATTCCCGAAGGTTGGACACCATGTATCGTGTTCCTCCTTGTCCTGGGTTTCATAAGACTCAGCTTCCTCACCACTCCATTGTGGTAGAGTCTGCTATGAAAAAGATCAAGAGTACAAAAAGGCACTCCTCTGCTCCTCCAGGAAGAGAATGCAGAACCCTAGATGCCTTTGGCAGGAAAATCTTCCAGGCCAGTATGCTTGTAGCCAGAATCAACTCCTATAGACTCTATATGGGGATGTTTCTAAAAGAAGTTACAGATCATCTGCAAACCTTATCTCATTTTATGTCAGAAGATAAGAGAGAAGAATATATCACCTGGCTTAAACAGGCACAGGATGTATCCAAGTTTTCCAACCGTGCAGCCTTTGACTCTTTTGAGGGTGCCAGTAGAGCCTCGGCTATTGCCATAGGTGCACGCAGAGTTGCTTGGTTGCAAGCCTCTGATTTGGAATCCCAGGTACAAGATGGTCTGTACAGGGGAAAACCTCTTTGGCAAAGATTGGCAAGCAAAGGCCAACCAGACGGATGCTGAAAATTCTGCTTTAGATAGACTTTCAAAGTCTACTACTGCTCCTTTTAAAAAGAGGTTGTTCAAAAAAGGATCTTTCCCAAAAAAAGGGAAATTTTCTTCTGGTTATGGTCAGGCCTCTTCTCAAGTTCGTTTTGTTACAAAGAGACAGCAACAACCAAAACAGGCCAAGCCTAAGGCTGCGAGGACTGCTAGGGCCCAACAGCCTCAGCCTCCTCAGGGCCTTTGACTTTCCACTAGAGAACTTAGCCTTTCTGGCTCTAGAACATCCAGAGCCTCTCACCATCCCAGGAAGGTTAGCTCACTTTGCTCCCAGATGGGAACAAATCACAGCAGAGCAATGGACCCTCTCCATCATACGAGATGGGTACAAGCTTCATTTCTTAAACCTTCCTCCTCACACCATGATGAAACAGTTCAATTCTCCAACATCTCTCCTCAACCTTCTAGGTCAAGAGATTGCTACCCTTCTTGCCCAAGGGGCAATAGAAGAAGTACCCCTTCTTCAACAGGGCTCAGGGTTCTACTCCCCCTATTTTCTCATTCCAAAGAAAACGGGGGGCTACAGACCCATACTAGATCTCAGAG
This sequence comes from Ichthyophis bannanicus, assembly GCA_033557465.1. Lineage (NCBI taxonomy): Eukaryota > Metazoa > Chordata > Amphibia > Gymnophiona > Ichthyophiidae > Ichthyophis > Ichthyophis bannanicus. Next base: position 1,726,281,707 of record CM066031.1, on the reverse strand, counting down.
AATTGAACAAGTTTCTATACAAGGAGAAAGTCAAGATGACTTCTCTCGGAACTCTCCTTCCATACCTCAAGAGTCAGGACTGGCTTTGTTCTCTAGATCTCAAGGATGCATACACCCATGTTCTCATCCATCCAACACACAGAAGGTTCCTTCGGTTCCTTTACCAAGGAAAGCACTACCAATACAAAGTGCTTCCTTTCAGTCTGGCCTCTGCTACAAGAGTGTTCACAAAATGCATGGCAGTAGTAGCTGCATTTCTGCGCACTCTAGGAATATTCGTATTCCCATTTCTGGACCACTGGCTCATCCGAGCTCCATCCCAGTCAGAGGCCCAGACTTCCCTGGCCTGCACAAGGCGTGTTCTTCAGTATCTGGGACTGGTAATCAACATTCCAAAATCCCATCTCACCCCTACTCAGTCTCTAGAGTTCATAGGGGCCTTACTGGATACCACAACTGTAAGAGCCTATCTTGCCCAGGCCCGTTGCCTACGCTTGGTGCAGTTAGCCTCCCAGATTCAGTTAAAATCCCATTTAACTGCTCGAGAGATGTTACAACTCTTAGGCCACATGGCATCCACGGTGCATGTGGTTCCTTACGCTTGCCTTCACATGAGGGCAGCTCAGTGGACCCTATCCACCCAATGGACCCAGGCATCAGGTTGCTTGTCAGACAAAATAGCAACCTCCAGTCGCCTCTTTTGGTCCCTCCACTGGTGGAAGTCCACTCAAAATCTGTTGCTGGGGTCCCCCTTTCAACAGGTGTTACCCCAAGCAACCCTTACAACAGATGCCTCTCCAAAGGGTTGGGGAGCTCATCTACAAGATCTCTCGACCCAAGGCATCTGGTCTCCACAGGATACATCTCTACATATCAACCTCTTAGAGCTCAGAGCAATCTTTCTGGCTCTCAGAGTCTTCCACACCCTGCTCAGCTACAAGACAGTCCTCATCCACACGGACAACCAGATAGCCATGTTCTACGTGAACAAGAAGGGAGGGACTGGCTCTCTGTCTCTTTGCAATGAAGCTCTGAGATTGTGGGCCTTTGCCAGAGAGCATCAAATCCATCTTATGGCAGTGTATCTTCCAGGGGTTCAAAACTCTTGGGCAGACAGACTCAGTCGAGGTCTGCTTCCACATGAATGGTCCCTCCATGGGGACCAGATAGCCAGGATTTTTCGGATTTGGGGTACCCCAGACATAGATCTGTTTGCAAGTCCGTGGAATGCCAAACTTCCCCGGTTTTGTTCCAGGATTCCATGTCAGGGAGTTCAGGCCAGGGATGCCTTCCTCCTTCATTGGGGGCAAGACTTCCTCTATGCCTTTCCACCTATTCCCCTCATCCCCAAGACTCTGTTCAAGCTTCAGAGAGACAAGGGGTCTATGATCCTCATAGCACCACATTGGCCACGCCAAGTGTGGTACCCTCTACTTCTGCATCTCTCTCAAGCTCCCTCCCTGGACCTGGGGTCTGCTCCAGATCTCCTCTCCCAGGAGGAGGGAACCTTGTGGCACCCAAATCCTCAGTCTCTTCATCTCAGGGCCTGGTTGCTGAAGGCCTAGACCTTCAGGATTTACACCTTTCTCAGCAAGTAAAGGATATCCTTCATGCTTCCAGAAAGCCTTCCACCAGACGTTCCTATGCTTTTAAATGGAAAATGTTTTCCATTTGGTGTGCAGAGAAGGGTCTCAACCCTCTTGCAATACCTTTGAATTCTTTACTAGACTATTTGCTGCATTTATCCCATGCAGGCCTTAAAACAAATTCAATCAGAGTCCATTTGAGTGCTATTGCAGCATCCCTTAAGCCTCTCAATGGACAACCTATTTCCTCTCATCCTCTTCTAGCAAGATTCATGAGAAGCCTTCTTTTGACTAAACCTCCCATTATACCACCTCCAGTGGCATGGGACTTGAATCTGGTTCTTGGCCAGCTTATGAAGCCACCCTTTGAACCCTTAGCCACTACCTCCTTGAAATTCCTTTCCTGGAAGGTTATTTTTCTCATTGCAGTCACCTCAGCTCGCCGTATCAGTGAGTTGAAAGCTTTAGTGGCTAATCCTCCTTATACAAGGTTCCATCATGACAAGGTAGTCCTCAGAACTAATCCACACTTTATGCCTAAAGTGGTCTCACCTTTTCATCTGAACCAGGAGGTGTATTTACCTGTCTTTTTTCCAGGACCTCATGCATCAAGTGCAGAGAGGAATCTTCATACCCTGGATTGTAAAATAGCACTTGCTTTCTACTTACAAAGGACACAGCAACATAGAAAGTCCTCTCAACTTTTTGTTGCTTTTGATCCTTCTCATTTAGGACTTCCAGTCTCTAAGAGAACTCTGTCCAATTGGATTGCTCAGTGTATTTCCTTCGCCTACCAGAGTAAGAACCTTTCTCTGTGGGATCAGAGCGATTGTGCGATAATTTCCACAGTCAGTTGGATCACCTTTCTTTAGTATTGGTATAAACACAGATCTTTTCCAGTCAGTTGGCCATGATGTTGTCTTCCATATTTCTTGGCAGAGCCTTGTAAGTACGGTAACAGCTGCATCAGATTGCTGCAATACTTCTATGGGAATGCTATCAATGCCTGGTGCTTTGTTCTTTGATAAGGCTTTCAATGCTGCTTCAACTTCTTCTTTCATCACCAATGGTTCCTGATCATAAGGTATAGGTTGAAACGGCTGTTGGTCCACTTGATCTTTATCATATAAAAGCTCTGTATATTCCTTCCACCTTTTCTTGATCTTCTCAGCATCATTCAACATAGAACCTTGAGCATCTTGTAACATTCCAATTCGAGGCTGGAACTTTTTCTTTAACTCTCGCAGCTTTAGGAAAGCCGATCTTGTTCTTCCTCTAATAGTTTCTGCTTCTATTTCCTTGCAAGTGTCATTGTAGTACTTTTCCTTGTCCTGTCTTGCTGCACGTTGGAAATCTCTGTTGAGTTCTGCGATTGTCTTTCTTTCTCCTTTGGCTTTAGCTTCTCTGCGTTTCTGGGCAATTTTCAGAGTTTCTTCCGTCATCCATTTTGGCCGTTTTTGCTTTTTAACCTTTTGTAGAGACTTCTCGCTTTCTTCCAGCACAACCTTCTTGATGTCATTCCATAACTCTTCCGGAGCTCTGTCATTTGTATCTAAAGCAGCAAATCGATTTTGCAGGCAGTCTTTAAATTCCAGTGGTATATTCTCAAGGTCAAAACCAAAACCAAAAGGTTGGTTGCCCTTAAAATATCCCCTTTCAGTTTTTCCCACTGTTTTTCTACATCCCTCAGCTGTTATATAATTACTGGCCACTGGTAAACATATAATTCTTAAAGTCATCAATATTCAAAGGCACTACAAAGATTTTAACAGCCTCAAACAGTACAGTCCATAAAATGCTTGGACAGAGGTAGGAAGTGAGGAGTGGAATAGAAAACTATCCATGTAATAGTGATATTCAACTGATGTAAGAATGGCCTATGTGGTATGTTTACTAAAGTGTGTTAGCTGCAGGGTTAACTCCCTGTGGTAGCATCTAACCCACAAAAAAATCAGATATCTCAGGCAATTTTCTGTGGTATTTGATTTTCCTGTGGAGCAGTTCCCTAGCGGTGGGATCGGGTCAGGATGGGGTGGGGAGTGGGGTTGGGCATGGTTGGAATCCAAAAGATTTTGTGTGGTGACTGCCAAAATTGGGCCCGATCCCAGCAACTGATAACATCTAACTAAAATCCTATGACGTGAATATGCAAATACGTTATATGATAATTATTGTCATGTAATCATATAAATACTTTAATTTATCAAGTTTACATCTGCTATCTGTTTTTTCACCATGTTATAATGTAATACTGTTGTTTATATTGTAAACCGCTCTGATTCTATGATAGGGCGGTATATAAGACACTTAAATAAATAAATAAACATCACCTCAAGAGGTGGTATTAACTGCCAGGAAGCCCAATAATGTGGGTTATGCCATGGAGGCAATTGAGCCTCCCCGTGTCATGATCAGGCCTCCCCCCCCCACAATATTGTTGGTGCTGTGGTTCTGTGTTCCGCAACTCTGACAATATACAAAAGTAAACTATGTGCCCCCTTTAAGCACCGATGTATAAAATGCCCCAGCTATCCAGTCGGCTAAGCCCCCTTCCCCCACCCCAGTGAGATTTGAAAGGGTGGGGGGACCCTATGGTCCCCCTCCTCCTCCCACTTTCCTTTACAAAAACTTAAATCCCGGCTAGCCAGTCAACAAGGGGGAATTACCAGAACAAACACTGAAGGAGCATTGGGAGAGAAGAAGAGAACTAGGATAGCACAAAGCCATTAAAACCAAGCGAGGACAAGGTATTAAAACCAAGCAAGGACACATGGAGGAGTGGCCTAGTGGTTGGGGCAAGGTACTTCACGAAATAAAGACTTTTTCAAGTACATTCATAGCAAAAAACATGTGAGAGAGTCAGTTGGTCCATTAGATGATTGAAGGGTTAAAGGGGCACTAAGAGGCGACAAGGCGATAGCGGAGAGACTGAATGAATTCTTTGCTTCGGTCTTTACTGAGGAAGATGTAGGTATGTTACCCATAACTGAAGTGGTATTTAAAGGTGCAGACAAATTGAAGGAAATATCGATACATCGGGAAGATGTATTACAACTATTAGATAAACTGAAGAGTAGCAAATCACCTGGGCTGGATGGTATACATCCAAGGGTGTTGAAAGAACCAAAATATGAGATTGCAGACCTGCTATTAGTAATCTGTGAACTATCATTAAAATCATCTCTAATACCTGAAGATTGGAGGATCGCCAATGTAACACCAATTTTTAAAAAGGGTTCCAGGGGTGATCCGGGAAACTACAGACCAGTGAGCCTCACGTCAGTACAGGGAAAAATGGTAGAAACCATCATAAAGAATAAATTTACTCAGCATGTAGATGGTCATGGCCTAATGGGAGACAGCCAACATGGCTTTAGACAAGGAAGATCTTGTCTTACTAATCTGTTATGTTTTTTTGTAAGTGTGAATAAACATGTGGACAAAGGTGAGTCGGTTGATATAGTGTATCTGGACTTTCAGAAAGCCTTTGACAAGGTCCCTCATAAGAGACTTTTGGCAAAACTAAAGATTCATGAGATAGGAGGCAGTGTACTACTGTGGATCAGGAACTGGTTAAAAGATAGAAAGCAGAGGGTTGGGCTAAATGGCCAATTTTCCCAATGGAGAAAGGTGAATAGTGGTGTACCCCAGGGATCTGTGCTGGGTCTGCTGCTTTTTGACATATTCATAAATGACGGGGAAAGTTGAATAACAAGTGAGGTTATCAAATTTGCAGATGACACAAAACTATTTAAAGTTGTTAAAACCCAAGAGGATTGTGGAAAATTGCAAGAGGATCTTGATAAATTGGAAGACTGGGCATCAAAATGGCAGATGAAATTTAATGTGGACAAGTGCAAGGTTATGCACCTAGGGAAGAACAACCCAAACTATGGTTACACAATGCATTAGGAACCACCCCCCAGGAAAAAGATTTAGGCGTCATTGTGGATAACATTGTTAAAACCCTCGGCCCAGTGTGCAGCGGCGGCCAAGAGAGCAAATAGAATGCTAGGTATCATAAGGAAAGGAATGGAAAATAAAGCAAAAGATATTATAATTCCTCTATATCGTTCCATGTGTGCAATTCTGGTCGCCGTATCTTAAAAAGGATATAGCATTATTAGAAAAGGTTCAGAGAACAGCCACCAAAATGGTAAAGGGGAGGAAGGATACTCCTATGAAGAAAGGCTATAAAGGTTAGGGCTCTTTAACCTGGAAAAGAGACGGCTGAGGGGAGATATGATAGAAGTCTATAAATTAATGAACGGAGTGGAACGGGTAAATGTAGATCGATTGTTTACGTTATCAGAATATAGAAAGACTAGGGGACATGAAATGAAGCTACAGGGTAAACTATTTAAGACTAATAAAAGAAAATATTTTTTCACTCAACGTGTAATCAAACTCTGGAATTTGTTACCAGAGGATGTAGTAAAGGCTGTTAGTGTAGCTGGGTTTAAAAAAGGTTTGGACAAGTTCCTGGAGGAAAGGTCCATAAACTATTATTAAGAAGGGACCCAGGATATCAATGCTTGACCCAGTACAAGCATTGCGGAACCTGTGTCTTTTGGGGAAACTGCTAGATACGTATGACCTAGATTGGCCACTGTTGGAAACAGGATACTGGGCTTGATGGACCTTGGTCTGACACTGTATGGGATATCTTATGTTCTTATGTTCTCGTATTGGGTTCTGCGGGGTTCTGCCCTCCTTACTCATCAGCTTCTCAAAAATCAAACTAGGAGCTTGGAAGTTCTGGATTTCAACTTCATATCTAAAGGCCTAAATTTGGCCTCCAGAACCTCCTTCCACACTTTCCATGTCATTGATACCAGCATATACCTAGACAGTAGGCTCCTCCCCAGCACTGTCTAAAACTTTGCCTAGGTAGCACTACCTTTGCACTGGGCAGGGATGTTAGCAGGTGATCCTCTTGTCTACCAGCCTCCCTGCTATCTACATGCCTAATGATCAACTATCACGGCTAGCCTCCTCGGTGCAAGAGGGTTTTACATCATCTGGTGGACAGATCATAGCTACTGGATTACTTCTTGCCACACAAAGGTAATGCTCTCCTTTCACATGACCTCTCTCCGCCATGGCACCTGAAAGGCTGCCAGACTGGAGGTGAGACTTCAGTACTATGTCCCTGTAGGTCTCATCTATATACCTCTCTGTTTTCCTTATGTCCTCCAAGTCTGCCACTCTAGCCTCCAGAAATTGGACTTGCTCCCTGAGGGCAGAGAACTCCTTCACACCTTGCGCACATGAGAGACCCCTCACCAACTATGAAAAAAATCGTACATGTGACAAACATTGTAAAAGTCTGGATAGCCCCTATCTCCCTGCTGGACTGCTGTCTGCATCTTAGATTTTAGGTTTTGTTTAGCTATTTAAGTTATTTCCTTAAAGTTGATAGGGATACTTGTACTGGTACAACTATACCTAATATGTTTTAGAGACTTAGTTCACCTCAAGATTAATCAATTTATTCCCGTTGAGGATAAGCGGCTGAACCTAAAAGTAAATTTGACCACCTCTTCCCCTTTAATAGGTTTTAGAACCTATAAAGTTAAGATTAGCTATGATTTTATGCCTGGGATGGGTGGGAGGGAAAATGCACTTAGTAAAAGCTAACTTGTTACACAGTACCCTGACCTGTGCTTCTAAGGTAATCTCTTAACAATTTCCTGGGTTATTCACACAGCCCTTGGTTTGATAGAGGGAGCCTTTCAAATTGCCCCTTTGAGCTGTGACTTGGCTTTAACACATATTTAAAACAATTTCACGGGTCTTTTGCCCCCTAACTGGAAGGTCTCTTTGTAAAAGTCTCTAGAAATAATTTATGTTTTTCTACTCAAAGAATATTTACCCTTTTCTTCCTTCTATGCTAGCTATACTCTAATTTGATTTAAATTGAAAGCTCCCTGCTACTACTAACTGAGGTTTAAATTTAAAAGCTCCCTGTTGCTACTGACTGAGATTTAAACTTAAATTAAAAGCACCCTGCTGCTATTGACTGAGGTTTAAATTTAAATTAAAAGCTTTCTGGTACTACTGAGTCCTGGCTGAGTTAGCTAATTTACCAGATTCTAAAGTACACAAATTTATCAGCTTTAACCCAAAGAATTCCCTTTTTCCCAAGATGTAGAAAATTTCCCAGAAGTAAATACTTACAAGTGCATATTTTTTTCCAACAGCAGCAGCAGCTGCTTTTGGAAGTCCTGTTCTAGACATTTTCCCAGAAAAGGGATATTTGATCCTGGCCATTAGTTTTCAAGCTTATCCTTTTAAAGTGTCCTAGTCAAGTAAACCGAAAGATGGTGGCACTACACCTAATGAGATCTGAAGGCAAAACTCAGCTACACAGCTAATCTTTCACCAATGTTACTATGATCATGTCACACCTCTTCTCAAGTCACTTCTTTGGAATCCTATCCGTTTCAGCATCCACTTCAGATTTCTACTCTAAGTGCCTTCATTCAACTGCTCCTCACTACTCCTCTCCTTAGAAACTTCACTTTTCTGGCAGATCCCTTCTATCTGTACCCATCTCTTCTACTGCCAACCCCAGACTTCAATCTTTTTACCTTGCCTCTCCTTATGCCTGGAACAATCTACCTGAGTGGTACGTCACGTTCCATATGTAGTCCTGTTCAAATACAGGCCCAAAACTCACTTCTTTAAGACTGCTTTTGGATCTTGATCCCCTTAGCCTCTTGTTTACCTCCTATGTGTTTCTTTACCATTCCCCTAGATATATCATAGTCCCCAATTATTATGTTGTCTTTCTTGACTGTTATATTGTCTTTCTTGACTAGATTGTAAGCTCTTATGAGCAGGGGCTATCTCTTACATGTCTCTGTGCAGTGCTGCACATGCCTTGTAGTGCTATACAAATGATAAGTAGTAATAGCAATAGTAAAGCCAGTCTAAAATAGAACCAGTTCTATTTTGCTGTAGTAGATACAGTAGGCTGCCCAATTGTAAGTCAACACCTGGGTACGATTGTACATGTTACAACATGCTCTTTGATATCCAAGTTCTGTGTCTCTGATATTCCAGATAGAGTTACTAACATTTATTACCACATGAACAAGTGCTAATGTTATTAACGTGCATTATTTTAATGCAAGATTTTTATGCAATCTAATTATTTATAACACATACCTATGACTTTAATCCGCTAGCACAGTAACACGTTAGTAACTATAGCTGTCTGTCAAGTAATAATGTTGAAGCCTTACATTGTAACAGAGGATAGTACAGTATATGTGAAAGGAAAGCCAGATAATTCTGTTTGCCCATGTTATTTTCTCATGAAATTATAGGAGACGCTGAGATTAATTCTTTATTATTTAAGTACCATCTTTATTTGAATTCTGTAGTGAAAAGGAATGCTACATTTTATTTTGGAATTTTGCTTTTCATGTATTTTTATTTCTAACCTGCTCTGAATTTCTGTGTATTGTGCACATTGTAGATTCTACTGGAATATACCTGAAACTGAAAAGGCAAGTCTCTTTCCTCTTGAGATCTGTGATTGTGACTATTTTTCCTTTTACCTGGAATGGTTAAAGTGAGAAGAGATCCAATTTGCTCTGGAAATTGTCTGATATCCTTTTATTCCTTCAAGCAACTTTAAAAAGGCTAAAGGCTAGAAGCTTTTTGGAGCTGCAATTACTTATGTCTAAACCACTGTCAGTAACAATGAAATTGGGAGCGAGGCTCTGTGATGTGAACCAGCAGTTTTTGACAATACCTTTCAGCTATTGTCTGGAGCCTGATTGGACAAGAAATTTCCTATTCAGACTGAGTCATTTTCTTGAGCAGTATATCTCTTTGAATGAAGCAAATAAAGAATGATCCAATGTGTTGTTACAGGAATAAAAGAGTTCTTCCTTGCCAGCAAGTCCAAATGTCAGTTACGATGATGCACTACCAGTCCATCTGGAAGGTAAAAAGAATTTCAATTTTGCAAGCATTATGCTTCATTCTTTGATTCACTAATGCTTGAAGAATATTAATGGAATAGGTAGGTGCATTGTGATTTCATTGCTACATAATCCTAATTCACTTTACATCATCCAATATCTTCTAAGAAATAAGTCAAGAGCTAACTTGTCTGCATATGTACTATTGAAACATAATGATCTCATCCTTTTTTAATTTACTATATACCCTTATATTTGCCTTTGTTACCGCATCATCTTTGCAATTATATTTTCTTCTAATGTTTTCTAATATTTTGTCTTATAAACAACACCAAGGAGTTTTTAAGATTATATGCTATTAAACAGAATTTGCTTCTAAGTGCTTAACTAATTTGTCTACAATGAGGCCTATGTCCAAAAACTTTGTTTAGGTAACTTTGGGAGTTACTTATTACAATACCACTCCCTCCCTCCCATTTCAATCCTGACAGCTGTTTTTCTTCCTGATACTTACTTCCTACAATTATATGCTCCACTGCAAACCTTGCCAAACACTGCACCCACTGTCACCCTTATTTGTATTTCCACCTGAGAACACACAGTTGAGTCAAAAAAGCATGGAATGCATATCTTATTGAAAAGTGACTGAAAATGCGGCATGACAGACTTCAACAGGCTGAATTAGTTTGGCATCTTTTAGACTGCATACTTCAAAATGAACTGTGCAGAGTAGTGAAATGTTGACAAGCATAATGGCAGATGATTATTTCTTGTATCTTCTAACTTACTTTAAAGGTCCACTCTAGATATGTTGTGAAGAGAGGATTTGAGATTTCCAGGAGCCTCTTGTAAAATATATTTAAGGATGTGGAAGACTGCACATATATTTGCCACCAGGGCTGTACCAAGCCATAATTGAGCCCTATGCTATTTTCATATCTGGCGTGCCCCCCCCCCCCCCACACACACACACACCGGTTGCCTGCCCCAGCCCACCACCTCCCTCATGTTGCCCTGCTGTCGCTGCTATTTTTTGTTTTCTCAGAGGCAGTGGCGGCAGCAGCAGTGAGGCAAATCCACGTTTAAATGGCTGGCCTGGCCCCTCCCTCCTCTGACGCGACCTATATTAGAAAAGAGAAGGAGGAACCCGACCTGCCTACAAACCCCGGTCTGCCTAACTGCTGTTGCCACCGCCGCCTCCAAGAAAATGGTAGGGCAATGTGGAGGGGTGGGCCAAGGCTGGCTGCCCGACATGTGCCCCTAATCCTTTTGTGCCCTGTGCAACTGCACCGCTTGCACAGGGCTAGGTACTGTGCTGTTTGCCCCATATTCAGAGGGTGCAACCCCACTCAAAACAAACCAAACCAGAATCCCTCTAAAAATCCATAAAGTATAAATATTCTAACAACAAACGTCCCCTTATAACTTTTTATATATTTTTTTGTCGGAGCTAGTCGGCACAGTGTAAAGAAGTTCTCCATACACCACTGCGACCTCTCCTTTTAATCAGAAAATTTTAAATTGACAAATTTTTTCATACGTTTTCCCAAAATATAACTTAGCTTTGTTGATGCTTTCTTCAAAAAACCAGAAGCAGCTTAAAAAGCTCTTGCCAGGTACACCGAAAGACGATGTGTCACACGTTTCGGGTTATTTCAAATTATTGCATAACCTTGCTTCAGGTCCATTCATTACTGGCAAAGTGCCGACTAGCTCTGACAAAAAATATATAAAAAGTTATAAGGGGACGTTTGTTGTTAGAATCTTTATACTTTATGGATACATATTCAGAGGGAGCAGCAATTTTTTGAAATTGCTTCTCCCAGCAGCATCAGGCTCCTTCATCTTCCTACTCCACGATAACAGTATTGATCCCCTCTACCAACAGCATTGATGCCCTCCCAACATCAAGACATCCCCTTCACCCACAGACATCAATACCCTTCCAATTGTCTCCCCATCACAACCCCCTCTAACATCAATATCCGCTGATAGGACCTCCTCCCCACCCCCGTCAGACAACCCTACCCCCTGATTCCACGCTGGCTCTTACCAGGGACCCCTGTTGGTCTAGTGGGAGCACAAACACCCTGACCACTAGCCATAATCTCACAGTACTACTGCTAAAGGTCAAACTGCCAAAAAAGGGCAAAATTCCATTATTAAAATTGTTGCTCCTACTGGATGTGGTTTGAAATACACATACAGTCTATACATCCTTAAACATATTTTACATTTTACTTAAGAGTATAAGAAATATATCAAGGCAGATGTTGAGGGGTGAGGGGGATCAATGCTGTTGTTGTGGGGGTTAGAGGAGTGAGGGGGATCAATTTTATCAGGACCAGAAATTTTAATCAAGTGTATAAGACAGAAAATTAGAAAACATTTGGGGAAAATATAACTGAAAAGAATATGGGGAAGACAATGGCAAATATAAGCGTACTCAATAAATAAAAAAAAAATTGAGATCATAACCAGCAGGGAAGTCAGTCGGGGGCTGCTGCCAACATGAATAGTGGGTCTCCATCCCCGCTATTTGTGTCTCAGAATAACCCCCGTAGTCCCTTTGTAAAATGAGTAATACAGGTCACATGGGTCCATGTGAGGCAAAAGGGGAAGGGCCTCAGTGCAGATGGTGCAGTCTTTTTCACTGGCAGGAAAAGCAGCCTGCACGCTTCATCACAGAGGGCTATACGAGGACTGGGGCTGGCCATGCGCTGCGAACAGGCAGGAAAGGAAGTGGGAGAGCAAAAATAATAAAAAATTGTTAAAAAGATACAGTAAAATACAATTAAAAGCACACAACTTTAAAAAAATATACTGATAGCAAAAAAAACTTGTATTTTATTCATGTTAATTTGTGTCTCTTGGGGAAACTGCTAGGTACATATGACCTAGATTGGCCACTGTTGGAAACAGAATACTGGGCTTGATGGACCTTGGTCTGACCCAGTATGGCATATCTTATGTTCTTATGCATTGCAGACTTTTACACAATCACCAAAGGATATGAAGCAAAACAATAAAAATGACGATATGTCAGTGTAACTTTCTCAACATAAGAGAGAACACAAGGGACCACTATATTATTTATGAACTGCACTTCTTTAAAGATATCATTTGTATATATGAGACATAGGGGTATGTTTACTAAACCCTCTTAACGTGTGCGCCGCGTTAGTGTGCAGGATGCCATATAAGGAGTGGGCGTTTCAGTCTTAACCTAGCAAACCGGGATTATCGTGCGCTCTTGTGTGCTCAGCACACATTAGCGCATGAGAAATGCGTGCGGAAAGCATAAGCAGGCGCGCTGATATGCAAACAGAGGAACAGGGCTGCAGTACAATGGTGAAGACACTGACAGATAGTGCAGGGGTCATGGGTTCAATTCCCCACTGTGCCCAATGAATGAGGCTGCCTGAGGCACTACCTGTTATGTGTAATATTGCATTATGAGGCATTTTAATTTTATTTTAATTACTGCTGCTAGCAAACGCACTCTCGAAGCGCTGTAACATAAGGTGCTGCATACGGCACCCCATAAGGTACCCCAGAGGGCACATTTTAAAGTGCACTGTCCGCCACGGCACCCTGCAATGTTGCATAAAGGGTGGCCTATAGGGCGCCATATAGGGTGCCCTATGAGGCACGGCAAGGTCATAGCACTGTTTTTGATGGCAGCACTGTGCATTATAATGCATGGAAATGTTCAGTAGGTGCGCTGACATGCAAGGAGAAGCAGCAGTGTAGCCCAATGGTTAAGACACTGACTGATGGTGTAGGGGTTATGGGTTCAATCCCCACTGTGCCCAATGAGTAAGGTTGGCTGAGGCACTGCCTGTTATGTGTAATATTGCATTATGAGGCAATTTAATATTGTTTTAATTAGTGCTGCTAGCAAACACACTCTCAAAGTGATGGAACATAAGGTGCCGCATCAGCCGCCCTATAAGACACTTCAGAGGGCATACTATAAAGTGCACTGTCCGCCCAGGCACCCTAGAATGTTCCTTATAGTGCGCTTTATAGGGTGCCGTATGAGGCCCTGCAAGGTCATAGCACTGTTTTTAATGGCAGCACTGTGCATTTTAACGCATGGAAATCTTAAGTAGGTGCGCTGACATGCAAAAAAAGGAACAGCAGTGTAGCACAATGGTTAAGACACTGACTGATAGTGCAGAGGTCATGAGTTCAAATCTCCAGTGTACCTAATGAATAAGGTTGGCTGAGGTGATTACTTTTTCTGCTTGAAACTGTACAACAATCTGTGCTGCCATCTAAAAAGAACCCCACCCTAGTGCCATAAATTAATGCACCTTTTAGGGTGCACCAGAAGGCACATCCTAAACAACCACGTCAGCAAAGGCGAGTTATAATGTTCCCCAGAGGCCATGTTGAAAAGTTGCCAACTCCCAAGGCACCATAGTAGGCACCCCATAAGCTGCCTGAATCAAAGGGAGGGTGTGTATGGGAACCTGTAATACCCAGTGATGTGGCAAATGGCTGGCAGATACACAGCTGCCACCGTACAAGGATGTGAGCACAGGTGGGCCATGTACATGACCAGCAAATCAGTAGATACAAGTGTCAATGTGCTCAAAGAGTGGAGGAGTAGCCTAGTGGTTAGAAAACTGGCTTGGACACCAAGCAACCAGGGCTCAATTCACACTAGCACTCCATGTGGCCTTGCGCAAGTCACGTAACCCTCCATTACCTTGGAAGAAAGACCTGACAATCTACATCCACTGACATTGACAAGAAAACCCTGGAGTCTCTGGGTCACAAGCAGTCAGGACTGATTCAAAGGCACACATTGCATTGCACGTTTGTCACCATGATCAAGCAGTAGCAGAGACAAATGTATATCAAACACATATGTTTATTTGGGTTCATCTTCACAGTTAGTGTAGATCCCGCCATCATAATATCAAGGTGAGTGGATCCAAGGTGAAAGACAGAAAGGTCACTGGCCCGTCTACAAATGAAGGGCAGGAGACATAATGTACAGCACTATGCATTAGGCCCCCATCCCCCACATGCTGCCGCACGCCTCAAATGTGTTACTCACATATGAGTGCATGTAGACAGAAGGCAGTGCATGATGAGGGACCAACACACATCAATCATGATCTGTTCCCTAAAATATATCTATCTGGCAACACAGGAGGCACACAAATGAAAACAGCATATGTTGTTGAAACGTTGTAACTTTAGAACCACAGACTGAAAATAATGTTACAGCTATCACATAATGCCTGATATAGGAATCCAAGCTGCAACAATGTAACCCTAAACAATCATCAAATGCACAATGAGGATATGCTAACAGGTAGCAGAGGCACATGAACACAGACAGAATTCAAATGAAAACTACCTGCAGAAACATGCAGAGATAACACCATGCAGGAGGTCCCCCTGCACCGGTTGGTGTGTAGACAGTGTCTGTACACAGATATCACCATACATGGAATGCACAATTGAAGGAAGACAACGGACACTCACACTGCGACACTCCAAATATAACGTGGCAATGTGAGTGTCGTTACCTCAGGGGATAAATAGGACTGTGCAGACATGCAATGCAAGGTCTGTAAATCAATGCAGAGCGTCATGTCTGTACAGTAAACAAACACAAGAAACATTATATAGAGAGGGAAATTAAGGGCAAACATGTTACAGTAAACCACACAGAAGCCATATTGCCACGTGCTGTGCTTTGCCAACATAGTCAGTCATATGCACATGCACCATTGATATTTCCACATGATTCAGTGATTCCACACATGCATGCAAAGACCCTTGGTGATTGAAAACATCAAAGGACTAGAAAAAGGGAGTGTTACTTCTGGAGAGAGATCTGCAACTGTGAGTATATACTTCTGGTAATTTTCTAAAAGGAATTATTTGTATTAAAGCTAATTAATCTGTGAACCCACTATTTTTTGTTAAATCAGTCAGGGCCTAGGAGCAGCAGTTTAAGTTTAAATTTAAAACACAGAGGAGAAATTTCTTGTTACATTTCATACCCAGCAGAGAGCTTGTAGTTTAAATGTAATAGTCACTCAGGGCCTAGTAACAGCAAAGTACTTTTAGTTTAAATTTAAAACACAGAAGAGAGCTTTCTGGTTACATTTGGAACCCAGCAGAGAGCTTGTAGTTTACATTTAATAGTCACTCAGGGCCTAGCATCAGCAAAGTACTTTTAGCTTAAATTTAAAACACAGAAGAGAGATTTCTGGTTAAATTTAGAACACAGCAGAGAGCTTGTAGTTTAAATTTCATAAGAAGTTAGAGCCTAGCAACAGCTAAGAGATATAATTTAAATTAAATCAGAATATAGCTTACCTCAGCCAAACGATGAAACCTGAAACAGCACAAGTACTGGCAAGTCAAATGCAAGGCATTAATAAGGCAGGCAAAGGGAGAATTTGAGAAGAAGCTTGCTACGGAAGCAAAAACATGAAGTAAAGACCTTTTCAAGAACATTCGTAGCAAAAAACCTGTGAGAGAGTCAGTTGGTCCATTAGATGATAAAGAGGTTAAAGGAGCACTAAGAGGCGACAAGGCGATAGCAGAGAGATTGAATGAATTCTTTGCTTCAGTCTTTTACTGAGGAAGATGTAGGGATGTTACCCATGACTGAAGTGGTATTTAAAGGTGCGGAAGAATTGAAGGAAATATCGATACATCGGGAAGATGTATTACAACTATTAGATAAACTGAAGAGTAGCAAATCACCTGGGCCGGATGGTATACATCCAAGGGTGTTGAAAGAACTGAAATATGAGATAGCAGACCTGCTATTAGTAATCTGTGAACTATCATTAAAATCATCTCTAATACCTGAAGATTGGAGGATCGCCAATGTAACACCAATTTTTAAAAAGGGTTCCAGGGGTGATCCGGGAAACTACAGACCGGTAAGCCTGACATCAGTACCGGGAAAAATGGTAGAAACCATCATAAAGAATAAAATTACTCAGCATGTAGATAGTCATGACCTAATGGAAGACAACCAACATGGCTTCAGACAAGGAAGATCTTGTCTTACTAATCTGTTATGTTTTTTTGAAGGTGTGAATAAACAGGTGGACAAAGGTGAGTCGGTTGATATAGTGTATCTGGACTTTCAGAAAGCCTTTGACAAAGTCCCTCATGAGTGACTTTTGGCAAAACTAAAGAGTCATGGGATAGGAGGCAGTGTACTATTGTGGATCAGGAACTGGTTAAAAGATAGAAAGCAGAGGGTAGGGCTAAATGGCCAATTTTCCCAATGGAGAAAGGTAAATAGTGGTGTACCCCAGGGATCTGTGCTGGGTCTGCTGCTTTTTGACATATTCATAAATGACCTGGAAAGTGGAATAACGAGTGAGGTTATCAAATTTGCAGATGACACAAAACTATTTAAAGTTGTTAAAACCCAAGAGGATTGTGGAAAATTGCAAGAGGATCTTGATAAATTGGAAGACTGGGCATCAAAATGGCAGATGAAATTTAATGTGGACAAGTGCAAAGTTATGCACCTAGGGAAGAACAACCCAAACTATGGTTACACGATGCAAGGTTCCACATTAGGAACCACCACCAAGGAAAATGATTTAGGCATCATTGTGGATACCATGTTAAAACCCTCGGCTCATTGTGCAGCGGCGGCCAAGAGAGCAAATAGAATGCTAGGTATGATAAGGAAAGGAATGGAAAATAAAACAAAAGATATTATAATGCCTCTATATCGTTCCATGGTGAGACCGCACCTTGAATATTGTTTGCAATTCTGGTCACCGTATCTTAAAAAGGATATAGCGATTTTAGAAAAGGTTCAGAGAAGAGCCACCAAAATGGTAAAAGGGATGGAAGGATACTCTTATGAAGAAAGGCTAAAAAGGTTAGGGCTCTTTAACCTGGAAAAGAGACAGCTGAGGGGAGATATGATGGAAGTCTATAAATTAATGAACGGAGTTGAACGGGTAAGCGTAGATCGATTGTTTACCTTTTCAGAATATAGATAGACTAGGGGACATGCAATGAAGCTACAGGGTAAACTATTTAAGACTAATAAAAGAAAATATTTTTTCACTCAACGTGTAATCAAACTCTGGAATTTGTTACCGGAGGATGTAGTAAAGGCTGTTAGTGTAGCTGGGTTTAAAAAAGGTTTGGACAAGTTCCTGGAGGAAAGGTACATAAACCATTATTAAGAAGGGACCCAGGATATCAATGCTTGAACCAATACAAGCATTGTGGAACCTGTTTCCCTTGGGGAAACTCCTAGGTACAGATGACCTAGATTGGCCACTGTTGGAAACATAATACTGGGCTTAATGGACCTTGGTCTGACCCAGTATGGCATATCTTATGTTCTTATGTAATCCAGGATGCTGGTGTGCATTAAAGCGGTGTTGTGGCAAAACCTGTATCATGTCCAGGTGGAGATTAGGTGGACATAGACAACAGGACCTCTCCATCGCTACCCCTATGCCACAAGTATGGCTGTATGCTTGTGTTGAAACAAACAGATGAGCATATCCTTTGTTCCATGTCACACACATGGCTAAAAGAAACAACTGTGGAGGAATGAGCAAAATACAGTGACAATGGCAGTCCCTGATTCACACTTGGGGACCAGTACACAGTGTGCAAAGTCCAAAGCGTATCTGCAATCCAACACGTCGGTTTAAGACTATCCTTGCAACCCTGGGCATGCATAGTCAAGTGTCACATCCCAATATGCCACAGTACATGAAAGGTCCTGTGTGTCTCCTGCAATGAGCATGACTCCCAACCAAAGCACGGCAGCAACAGTGTGTTGGACAGGTCTGTCATGGGCAAAGTAACATAGTAACATACATAGTAACATAGTAGTTGATGGCAGATAAAGACCAGCATGGTCCATCCAGTCTGCCCAGCAAGATGGCAAGGGCAGGTGCACCTGTCGCTCCGCGCAGGCCACCCCTCCCCATATCCTTGTTCAGGGGTAAAACCACCACTCCATGTAGGACACCCCTATTTGTTGAGACGTTATATGGTTCAGAAGTTAGATGGTACCGTTTATTTTGTTTTTATCCAAAAATAATACTGTCCATCCTAGGCATGTGTCACACTCACAGAGGTCAAACATCCAATCGCACCATTTTCCAGGGAAAGTTCCATGGTGTTGTGTCCCCCAACAGGTGGGTGATGGCGATGCCACATGCACTGTAATAGATGTGTCTGGTTTGTTCTCTGCCCTGTGTCAGAAGGGGAGAAATATTGTATTGGTATGCGCCTTGCAACGTCAGCACAAATTGCAGAGAGTCAATCATTAGGAAACAGATAATGAAGGGACACACAGGCAAACATGACATGATCACAATACAATAAACATTGCATGTTGGGGACATTTAGAATTGGAAGCATACACATGGGTGTCACATGGATATGTTTCTGTCCATGCCCATGTGACACAGGCGTTTCAGAGCTCCATCCTATGTGCATCAGCGTTCGTGAACACAGAGCCAACATGAAATGTAAATGACACAAACAGTAAATCATTAACATGTAAAGGCTGATGTCATTTCCAAAACAACAAAGGTGAAAGCTACCTTGTGCTTGCATCAGGTGTATGTCTTGGATCCTCTGAGCCACTCAAAGGCCATAACAGGTCACAGTGAAGGGACACAATGTCAGCGAAATATGTAGAATCTCCATGTCACCATGTCACGCCGATATCTGCGATACAAAAAGCAGGTCCACAGTGGTATGTCAGAACACAAGACACAGTTCTGTTCCCAACACACAACACATGTCCACAATGGTTACACGGTAAACACCAGTAAGGTAGAGATAGCACAGTCACCAGCGCCCCCCAGGTGTACAGACCCCTCACAACTCATGATAATGTAAAAAGCCTGAACACTGTATCATCACACAGCCAACACAAGAACACACACACACAGTATGCTAAGGGCAGCGTGCCAGCAGTAGCATATGGCCTGTATGTCCACAAGTGGAGATTTGTACACATAAAGGCCCTGTGAAATGCAATGATACCCTGGTGTTGGCTCATGGTACAATGTCAGGGAAGGGTGCACGTGTAGGCCACCACCCATAAACCTACAACCTCCACACACATGCAGCTCTGTTGGACATGTCCCAGAGACAGTGTTGCTGAAGACATACTGGAATAGGAACACATGAGGATATGTGTGTCAACAGCAAAATATGGTTTAGGGAGGTGCAGGGAAAAGAGGTGAACCACAACATCTGGACAATAGGAAAGATCACCGAGGACATGTGTTCCCCCTGACTGCCGGCACAGACAATATAGCTGTAGGTCCACCTACCCCAGACCACAGCATGTTGGCTGATGTACAGTCCCCTGCCAATGCACCACAGCACCAGGAGCTTCAACAACTATGTCTTGTGCATTGGGAAACACAAGGGAAACATACATATGTCATGTTCTAGCTGTGCAACACACATTGCACCTTCCTGTCCCCTGCTTCCCCCCCCCAACATCCTTTACAGACTCACTGTTCACCATCACACTGTACACATCTCTCCCATGTGAGAGGCATCAAGGACATGTCTTTGCCAAACTACAGGGGTCCGTTCTCTGTCTGTCCCCTCCCTCACCTCCCTGTTGTCGCACACACTGGTGAACATAAGTGTTTTCTCCCTACCGTGTTCCCAAATCACTCCAAGGCTGCAGTATTATCCTGGGTTCCCCATGTCGCTCACAATGGCACTTCACTGTGTGTACTGGTGTCCCAATGTGCTCTGCTACCCCACTGTCAATTGCTGTCACACATGGAAATATGCAGGGGCACCTCCGGGATCCTCTGTCCAAACACATTTCCGTGTGTGTATATCTCATACCTTGACTAACATTAACAGCTGTGTGCTACTGAGTTGCTAAACATATCTCTCAATGTCTGCGTTATGTCTGCTAAATCACACCCCGATGTCTGCTTTTGACCTGACCTTGATGGCTGCATGTCAGCCCACTGTGTGAAAGTGATAATGGCAAAGCATGGATAGCCTATATGTGCACCTAATAACCCCCTCCCATCAGAGCCTCTTTGTGTATGTGGCCATTACGTTCCTTCTCTAGGGTATGCAATGTAGTTGGTGTCTTGGCATGCACTCTCCTCCTCTATGCACTTATCCAGCCTGTAGTTGAGTCATTGGTTTATGTCGACATGTCATCAGCTAGATTTGTTGAAAAAATTTGATGAAAAAAGTAAAAAGTTTCCCTGAAAACAACCCTAAGACCCAATCCACCCCCACATTGATCTCTCTGCTTGCCTACTGTAACCTACACCTTGTTGATCTTGCCTGAATCACTTCTGTTTGTGTGTACATATGCAACACTGCATTGTATGTCTATTCTGCAATGGAAAAAAAAAACCCTGGCTGGACAATGCACAGTTTCCCTATCCTTCTCCGCATCCATGTTAGGGCTACGCGATGACTTATACAGTCTGCCACACTGTGTTGTTCCACTAACTCCCCGTAAGGATCTCAATTACCATTATGACAGATAGTACTGAGCATGTATATAGTGCTACATAGCACATGTAGCGCTATACAAAAATTACAGACCCACACATCCAGCTTACAAGAGCATACCACATACACAATCAGCTCAAAATACCAAATGAAAAACGCGCACAGCTGGACAAGTGGCCCCAAACATGGTCCTCTCTCCCAGTGTGAAACCCACACCACCTGCCTCTCACCTTGCTGTAGCCAAAGCATAACACAAACTAACTGTGGTTGCACAGCATCCGCTATCACAATCATCCAGAAACCACCAATGTCATCCCAAAACCTCTCACAAGCCTAAAACCAACCACCCACATCATCCACCTCAGCCCTCTGTTCTGCCCTTCCCACATTGTTTGTTTCCCAGTCATGCTTATATTTGACGTTGGGATGGCCAGCCAGTGTCTGTTACATGTCAGTGCAGTGTTTCATCCTACTGATATTGGTCTACAAATGTTAATCTGTATTAGCACTACACACATATAGCAACAAATGTGGGAACATATGCAGTACGTACATGAGAAGAGCTGTGCAATCACCTGCCACCTGATTACTGTGCCCTCACGTGTGTCCTCATGGGCACGTACAGGGGGGCATGTCGGATCATCCTCTAGACCCTCATTAATCTCTGCAGGGATATTGTGCCTGAGAGCAATGTTGTGCAGGATGCAACAGGCCATGATGATCTCTGCCACAGTCTGTGGAGTATATTGTAAGGCGCCGCCTGTCCTATCCAGACACCTGAACCGACTCTTCAAAATGCCAAAGGTGCGCTCTATGACAGAGCGGCTGGTGGCATGGGCCTCATTGTACCTCCGCTCTGCACGCATACGTGGTTGACGCACAGGGGTCAGCAACCAGGGGCGACACCCATATCCTGCATCACCTGTAAAAAGAAATGAGGTAAGTTAAAGCATGAGCTCATGTCCCCTCAAATGGACACAGGTATATATGTGCAAAACAAACGCAAAACACAATCTGAAAGAAACATATGACATCACAAATATGCAGCATTGCAACATTGAAATATGATGACACAAAAGGACCACATGGCCTATCTAGTCTGTCCGTCCATATCAACAGGTACAACAGTCCCCTTTTTACCTTTATAGATCCTCTGTGTTTGTCCTATGCTGTTTGGAATGCAGTTACTGTCCTCCTCTCTACCACCTACACTGTGAGAGTATTCCATGGATCCACCACCTATTCAGTAAACAAATATGGTGGCATATCACCCCTGAATCTATCTCCCTCCACCCTCATCCCATGTTCCCTCATAGCTGAACCTGCTTACAATTTGCAGAGGCTCTCTCCCTCAACATATATGCCACGGAGGTATTTCTACATCTCCATCATGTCACCTCTATCCCTCCTTTCCCCAAGGCGTACATCCTAAGATCCTTCGGTCTGTCTTCATATGCTGTATAATGAAGACCACTAATCATTTTAGTAGCCACCCTCTGCTCCGACCCCATCCTGTGCACATCCTTTTGAAGGTGCAGTCTCCAGAATTGCACACTCTACTCCAAATGAGGTCTCACAAAAGACATATACAGAGGCATTCTCCCTTCCTGTTTTATGCTAGCCATTCATCTCTGTATGCACCCAGCCAGTCTTCTAGCTTTTTCCCTCACCTATTCAACCTGTTTAGCTACTTTGACATCAGCAGACACAACCACACCTAGGCCCCGCTCTTCTGTAGTGCACAAGAGTACTTCACCCCCTATAAAATAGTGCTCCCTTGGATTGCTTCAGGTCAAAAGCCTGACCTCACATTTCCTACCATGACATCCCAGCTGGCCAATTTAAGACCATTCATCAAGCTTAGCTAGATCACTCCTCATGTTTTTTACAGCTTCCTGGGTGTCTACCCTATTACATATTGAGTGGAAGAACCTAAGAAACACCACACAAGGGGTAGCTGTATGGGTTGGCGACAACATAATATGTAACAACCACACAAATGCTCGCATCCAATTAACCAGCATCACACAGCACCATAGCAGGGCGCATTTGGAGGACAACAACTCCCCCCCTTCCCCCTATATCCCACACAGGCAGATGACACACACACACAATGAGTGATCTACTCCAAGACACACATTTGCACATACGCCTAGTCACATGAGCACCATGTGCATGTCAGAAATGGGAAACACCCACCCAGCAATATGCAGTCCTCATACTGTCCTGCCTCAAATTGTTGGAATACTGCCGAGTGATGTAGGGTATAGGCGTCATGGGTGGACCCTGCAAACCTGGGGACCACATTCAGAATATGCATATTTGCATCACATACAACCTGAACATTCAGGGAATGATAGTGTTTGCGGTTGCGGAACACTACCTCCCTGTCTCTAGGTGGGACCAGGGCAACATGTGTGCAATCAATAGCTCCAATCACATGTGGTATCCCGGCTAATGCCTCAAAGGCCTGGTTCAGGGTCCACCACTGTTGCCTAGTGTGTGGAATGGCAATATAATTCTGCACCCGGCTGACCATGGCACGCAGTACTTGGTGGAGACACCGTGAGAAGGTGGGGCGGCTCATGCCACCCACTGCGGCCACAGATGACTGGAGACAGCCAGAAGCAAAGAAATGTAGGGCAGCAAGGAGCTTGACCAAACCCGGTATGGCATGTGACCGATCAGTCAGGGGCTCGATGTCAGGTCTTAGATCCTCATACAGCTCCCTAATAGCCCCTGTGCTCAGTCTGTACAGGGAGATGACCTAGTCCTCTCGCATGCCCTGTAGCTGGGCCCTGGGCCTGTAGAGGCATGGCTAGCGAGCTTGCACCTCAGCACGCCTCCTGCGCCATGCGGGCACAGCCCCTGCCTGCCCTGCCCCCACAGCTGCAGGTCTGATTTGCTGTGGGAGTACACCCATGCCCTGTGCCTCAGCCCCATAGACACCATCTCCCCTGTCACGCAACCGCACCACCTGCCCACCTCGTGCTGCAGCTGCAGCAAACACAAAGGCCGCCATAACTTCCACCCGCCCTGCTCCTCTAAACCACTCAAACACAGACAACACTTCCCTAAACAAGACACACACCTTACACACCACACAGAAACACAGCCACACAATACAACCAACAACAGTCACAAACCCAGTCACGCTCCACAATACACTTGATTCAGACTCTCTCCTTCCGCCACTGCCAACGCACACCTTCTCTCTCCCTCACCTACAAAAAACCCCTCAATGTGCAACAGGTGCTCAGGACAATTTATAGAGTTTTTTTACGTTGCGCCTGTTGCGCGTGCGCATTTGCGCGAGCGCAAGCGCTGTGCATGCGCAGTTGGCTGCGCACATGCAACACTGCGCATGCACCACGGCTCACGCGCTATCTCATGCACCCATGTTCTGCATTTGCATGGTGCATGCGCAATACTCACAGCCTACAGCGCATGCGCAGTGTGCACGGCGGTGCACGCGCGCCCATTTCCCGCCTTTGGGTGGCACATGCACAACGTAAAAAACACTATAAATAAACCTCTACATGTGTTGCACGTTGAGGGGTTGTTGGTAGGCGAGGGAGAGAGAAGGTGTCAGTGAGAGAGAGAGAAGCAGGTGTCTAGGAGAGCTTAGGTTTTGTGGTGCGGGTCAGAGTGTTAGAGGCTTGGTTGTGGAGGATAGGTGTGAGGTACAGCAGGGGATACAGAGAGGAGGGGAGGCAAGGAGCAGGTGAGTGAGAAAGGAGGTGAGGTAAAGAGCAGAGAGCAGGGAGAGGAGGGAGATGTGAGGTGGAGCTGAGAAGGGCAAGAGAAGGAATGTCTGACAGGGAGGGAGAGGACAGGGAGATGGAGCCAAAGGACAGGGCAGGAGTGGAGAAGGAGAGGGACAGGGACAGGGACAGGGAGAGGGAGAAGGAGGTGGGGCCACCTGTTGTGGAGGAGACAGATATGGCAGGGAGTGTGGTGGAGGCTGCAGGGCCATCGGCCCAGCCCACACAGGGTCCTCTCACTACAAAACGTAAACGCATACCGGTGCCAGCTCTGCAAAGGAAGAGGGCCCACAAATTCACACCACAGGAAAATCACATCCTGCTGGCGTCTGTTCTAGAAAATTATGATGTCCTATACAGACGACTAAGCAACACCACCACTGTTGCAACACACATCCAGGTGTGGGAGGAGGTGCATGAGGTGGTGGCACAAGCAGGGGGCCCAAGCAGAGACCTCGACAGCCTCAGGAAGAGGTTTAACGACTTAAAGAGGG